>CM054063.1:275994920-276594920 GCA_028641055.1 Alopecurus myosuroides | reverse complement strand
GGTCGACAACTTGTGCACCCAGGACTTCCTCCTCTTCAAAACAGCGAACGGATGGAATTCCTGAATCCCATCCGAGCTGTTGTCGATGACGTAAAACCACTTTTTCCTCCATCCCTGGGCGGAGTCGATGAAGTACATGCTGAAGTAGCTGGTCTCCGATTTCGCTTGGATCCCAAATCCACCCGTGCGTAGCGGCTCGCCGGGCTCGGAGTCTACCCGCGATTTTTCGCGGAAGATCCGAACTTTGAAAAGGGCCTTCCAGAGCCCCCAGTGTGGGCGAATGCCTAGGAAGCATTCGCAGAACACGATGAAGCACGATATGTGCTGCACCGCGTTCGGAGGAAGATCGTGAAGCTGTATGCCATAGACATACAGCAACCCGACGAGAAATGGATGGAGGGGAAAAGAAAGACCGCGCGACACGTGGTCCGCAAAGACCACGCGTTCGTTCGCTTGCGGGTTGGGTACCTCCTCCTTCTTGCCGAGGCGCACCCGCTTCTCGGACTCCACAGGCAGCAAACCCTCGCGCTGCATCTCCTTGACGCTCTTCGCCGTAGTATTAGGCGAACGCCAGTCGCCCAAGCGCGGCGCTGGTTGCGCCGAAGCTTCACCGGATGCGGAAACGACAGAGCCACGTTTCTTTCCGCCGGCCATGACTGTCAGCACGAGCTTGGGGGAAGGAAGAAGATGAGCGCGAGGAAGAAGATGGACTGGAAGACGAAGGCTGGGAAAGTTTTACCGTATCGCGAAGACCCGTACTTATACACGGAATAAATCGATACTGGCCGCTCGATGCGCCACGTGGCGCCCATCGCCGCCACCAGGTGTGAAGACGAAACGAGGAGGCGGTGAACGTTGTTTCCTGCCACGATCTTAGCAGAAGATCGTGCGCATTTACTGCACGGTTGGCGTGAAAACCGGGAACGACGTCTCGTTTCCCGATCAAAAAGCTGACCATGTGGGCCAACCCATCTGCTCTCACTCCGTCACGTCCCATCGGGAGGAGAAAAGTGCGCCATGACGTCATAGCGTGCATCATCAAGACAAAGAAAGTTTCGAATGGAAAGTTCAAACGCGAAAATAACTTCGTATGAACAAAACTCCTTCGAATAGAAACAACTTTTTCATGAACAAATCATGAAGCAAGACTCCTTCAAAACGGAGAAAAATACCCTGCACACGAAAACTCTTTCGTATGGGCACGATCTCCCAAACATGAAAACTCTTTCATATGGGCATAAAACTCCAAACACGAAAACTCTTTCGTATGGATAAAAGAACTACAAAATCGAAAAATTACTCGAGTAGGCAGAACCTGCCTTTTCTCACTCGCATGATATTTTTACATCATAAAAACCTGGATTGTTCGGCCGACTAGGCACATCCGGATGCCATTTTCTTCGAATATGAAGGTAAGACCCGAAAGATCTCTCTTGAGGGCCTGGAATCGCACTCAAAGCTGCGTCCTCCGGCATGATTCCGTGTCAACAACACGAAGAAAAATCCTAACGGACGCGTCGGGTACCCCCATAGGTTAAGTTCGACTCGATAAGACCACTACGGCCCAGTCGCAACTATCACCTTATCGGGTTCGAGTCGGAGGTCTCGAATCTATGTAGGTCAGAAATGTTTTTGCCCTAGTCGCAATTAATTGGCCCTGATCTCTCGGGGGAGCCAAGCTACTGCACCACATCCTTCTGCGATAAAAAGCCATAAAAACAGGCACTTGCATTGCTCGATACTGGAGTATGAAAACTCATTATACAGGGTACGCGGCCTCTAAACAGGAAACAACCAAACTGGTTATCCAAAGGAAAGAAAGACCCAGAAAGATTTGACCGTCTACTCGACTGGAAGAATCTCACTCGAGCAAACGCTCGGGGGCTACTGACGAAGACATGGATCCTGGACCCTGCGGGTAAGGACACCCCATCTCAGGCCCAAGAAGAGGAGCCCTTGGAGTATTCCAGAAGGCCCATGTAAATCCCACCCGCACTGACTTGCGGGTTAAGTTTGGAAATATGTAACCGACCTAGGGTTAGAGTTCGAGTCCTCTCCGAGTAGGGTTTGAGACCTGGCCACCTATATAAGGCCAGGAGAGCCACCGGTAGAGGACCAAGCAACACCGCAACACCAAAACCTTGAACTCGAGACCATACTCTCGATTCGAGCAACTACCATTGTAACCGATCTACTCGATTAATATAGATCGACAGAGGCAGGAGTAAGGGTTTTACCTCTACGAGGGCCCCGAACCTGGGTAAATCTCGCCCCCTGTCTAACCGACGATCGCCACCAGCGTCCATGGGTTCTCCTACTCGAAACCCGATAGGGTCACCTGAGGGATTTGCTGAGCAGCGGATTCGACAGAGGTTCTCGCTAAGTCTTTTTACTCGGCATCAGAGAAGAGAAATAGTGCTACTCGGAGAAGAAGAGATTCAAGCCAAGGATAAAGGCTACTCGGAGGTATTGCTCGGTATGTTACAGTTCAAAGACAAGATTTGTTTTTAAGCTGGAAGGGCCCAGTGAACAAGTTCGCAGGACTCTACCAGCTTCGGGGACTAATGTCGGGGGGTTACCCCCGAGTAGGAGTAAGGCAGGTGCTAAAGGCAAGACCAGAAGAGCAGTTGTGACCAAGTTGGCTGGCTACCCGGTACTCGCTACCCGGTGGACAGCTACCCGGTATTACCTACCAATGACCAGGAGGAAGAATCAAGGAAGTTGTATTCTTCCGAGTAAAGGAAGTTTTCCGGGTAGAGGGAGTGGATTCCTACTCGGACCAGAAGTCAATGGAGCCGTTCTGACACAGGATCCCGCGTATCCTGTGTCCTTACGGCGTGCGGTTCAACTTACGGAGTGCATGACTATCCGCACCACGGCGTGGCTACAGTGATGTAGGCGTCTATCTAGTCCTGTCACTGACAGAGGGGACAAGACGGGGCTAGGGGCCCACCCTATCTCACTGACAAGGGTGGACAGGTCCCATCTCCGAACGGCGCAACGACTTACGGGGCGGGTGTCAGCGACAACCCGGAGGCGTGCGCGGTTCTGCAGGGCTCCTGTCACATCTCGTGTACCTTATAGTTGTTTTCTATTCGGTTGGGCACCAGTATATAAGGTACCCTGCCTCCTCCTGTGAGAGGTTCGCGACTTACGTTTGGATCCTAGACGAGGAAACACTCACAGAAAGAACTAGAGAGAAGAGTGGCTACTCGGCTGAAGGCCTGATTGTACTGTGGCTACTCGGTAACACACATATAAAGAGAGAGGTAGGAGTAGGGGTGTTACCTCCACACGAGGGCCCTGAACCTGGGTAAGATCTTGGTGTTTTCATTGTTTGTGATCTATCCCACGCGGCTACTCGCCGTGTGATCCCTCCCCGAGCACCTCCAGCGTCCATCGGCCCCAACTTTAGCCATCCTATGGAATCTGCCGTGATACCACCACGACATTATCAAACCTGTATGGGGTCACACACACTTAAGGCGTCAAAGTCTGGTGTTCGCATTGGTTGGTCCGGAGGATAGCAGTGTATCATTTGGGCAATTCCGACGTGATAGAATTAAGATTCAAGAGAGATTATGTAGGACATGGGATGTGCCAGGATGTTGGAAATGTGTTTCTAACATTAATAAGTAATGATCGATGTCATTACGATATCACAGAAATGTGGTGACCCAGCACACCACTGCATGTGTAGTGCGCAAGTCGATGCCATAATACTCACAGAAGGACTTATCCGTGAATATTACATCCCTCAGAGCAGTACAACAGAAACACAGCGGGTCCAGGCAAAACTATATGATACAAACTTCATTACAAAATCTCGAGAATCTCTTTGAAGAATCAAATAAGATCTCATACAAATGAAACATCAGAAGAAGTAATTTGAAGATCCAAGCTGGAGAAGAACTCAAGCTCAGAACTAATCTACTACGGCGGATGCCAACCCTAATCTAGGGCTTCTGTTTGTTTGTGTATGACACTCAATTGTTTGAGTATACAAAAGTTATCTGTTAACAAGGTGTACAGGCTTGTTACCAAACTACTTTTATATACCACTAACATTGGAATATCACAGTATTTCAAGAGGAGTTAATAAGATCATATCAGGATATAAGAGTTTTCAAATAATCCTATAATAGATTGAAGTAGCACTTCTAGAACATTCTAGAGAATCTTCCTGAAGATCTTCTGGTGGTAGTTCCTCTTTTCTTGTGGGTGCTTCTCTTGCAGAATGACTTTGAGAAGATTAAAAACAAGATAGAATAGTCTAAGCAACATACAAGATCAAGATTAAGAGTTAGCTCATGCTTTTATTATCCTTCCATATACTTCTTATTTTGTTTCCCATAAGATATGTTCTTATATCATACATGATTGGTTTACTTAGTTTTCAATTTACTTCCTCTACTAGAGGTTATAATTTGTTGTTACTCAATACTTGTATCCAGAGATACTTTATTTGTTGAAGGTTGATTTGAATAGAAGTGTGGAGTGCTTATGGAATAATGACTTAATAACAAGTTGATCAAATGGTTCATTGATGTGTTGAGATTTCAGATACTCACTTGTGTAAGATGAATGAGGCAAAGAGCATGTAAAGCTTATTGGGTTTTAATGACTTATGTCATAGTTTTCATTTGTTTTCTCTAGTGTCATGATTTTACTTTATATTCTTCTCTTTATTAACTTTGTCATTCATAATTCAGATATAGAGGTTTGGAAATATCCTATGGGATGATCAAGGTTTTAACAGTAGGTTAAGAAGCTTTATTTATTCTTTTAAGTACTTCTTTTATAGTTGATGAGATATGCACATATTCGATAAATATGTTAATACAATTATTATATCATTTCCCACTTGTGGGTTTTAAGTTATGACTTGTTTGTATCACTTATGTTCTATTGAACCATTGTTATTTACATGTGAAGGTTAACTTAGCAGTTACTAAATAATTTGGAAAGATGTGGTATGAATGGTTGATAACTTTAAAGAGTTATTGTTTGAGAGGACATAATACCTCTGTTGATGAGATGGTTCAATTGTGTATTACTCATTGGTGGAAGTATGATTATCAATTGTGTGATTTGGATACTCACCCCTCTTTGAGTTCTAGATACCTAATGAATTATCCCACGTCACTTATAGACTTGTGGTTAAGATTGTTGAGAGTTTATATTGGTCAAAACCAATTTATGGTTTGTGTAACCAAATGATTTGGTTTCTTAAGATACTTGTTATAAAGATCATTCCAAATGTACTCTTGACTAGATGAACTAGACTTATTTCATCATGTCAAGTGAAACTTTGGTCACTTTGATTCGTTTAAACTTTCGCGCCAAAATTTTCTGTACTTTTAGATGCATGCTTTGCAAATGCACATATTAAATTTAAATCCTTATAACTTCCCAAACACTGGGATGTTACAAGAAACAAGTCTGGTGCCAATCGGGGTCGTTTCGAAGAAGTTACTATGAGAGAAATAATGCCGGTGTAGGCAGAATGTTATATGACATATAGCGGAGGACATGAGATGTCCCTGGGCGTTAAGAATGTGTTTGTAACATCGTAGATAATATCGATGATTTTATCTATAGGGTTAACGGGGTTCCGAAAAAGTTCCCGGGGACATTCCTTATATGGAAGCAGTGCCGGAGGGGGGCAAATTTCCCGGGGCAAAACCTAAATTTAGGGAATGCCAGGTGGAGCCCATGGTCTTATAAAGTGCACAAGATTTCCATAAGTATTTTTCCTTAATTTATTGTATAAATAAATGAGATGGAAAAATAGAAAGAAAAGAAAACGAAAAAAAAGCAGGTGGATGGATTGGACTCCACGAGGGAGTCCAACACGACTCCTCCTAGGAGGGTACTGCAGCCAAGTAAAGGAGGGGGAAACCGACCCCCTCCCTTTGGCAAGTCTCCTCTGTTGACCCACTATATAATCCACAACCCTCCTCTCTTTTAAACACACAATTTGAGTCTGTTGGCCTCTCTCTCTTTCTTTAGAAGAATTATAGGATCAATTAGAGCACTTCTAATTGAACTAGAGACTTATCCAATAATTAGAATAACTAATTATAGATTCTAATTAGAACACTTCTAATAGGATTAGAAGCTCTCTAATAATTAGAAGACTAATTAGAGCAATCTAATTAGAGCCCTTCTGAATTTTTAGAGATCCTCTAATTAGATTAGAGCTCCCTCTAATAGAATTAGAGTTTCTTCTAATTAGGCTGAGGTGATCCTCTCCCGATTAGACATAACTCTAATCTCTCCTCCCTCTCTCTCTCATGTGTTGGGAACTTCTCAACCTCAATTGCAAACCTGCGGTGCCTAGTCCTGGATGACGAAGTGTTGTAGGATTTTGACAGACGTATGTGTGCGAGGTCTCAAAGGGGTAACACGTCATACCCTAACTCTGTCGTGATACGGATCAACGTGATCCGAGAGGTTTTTTGGCCCAATCTTTCATGGCGAATTGCAAAACAGCAACGTTCAATTGAACAAGATCAACTCCATGCACGCGCACAAACAGATCAACAATAAAAAACCATCATAAATACGCAAACGACGTCCCATCATGGGAGGAGTCTATTCGATAAATTTACTCTCAAATTCTTGTCTACCCTAAAACCCTAGGCGTCACTCCTTTATATAGGAGGCCACAAAGGGCTCGATTGGACAAGCCCAAACCAAACACACAACTGACTCAAACCTAACACACGGGATACAAACCGGCCTATTAAAAGGCTCGGCCAAACAATAAAGCACGCAGAACTCTAATAAAATGCGTACATACTTAGACAAATGTCATCTAATCGTTGGTCCTCCTGTATGCAACACGCTTCACCTAACGCCGCCGACACTAACAATGTTTGGCCTCACGTCGTGGACCAAGCTGCAACGTCAACGGTGGTGTTCAGAAGTTGGGTTTCACCTCATCTAGTGGAGAAAATGCAAAACTGAAAGCTCCTACTGTCAACATATATGACGGTGGTGCCGCAATGATAGGAGTAGTTATCCTCCCCTCATCATCCCCCCCCCCCAACTTTAAGAGAAACCGTCCTCGGTTTTAGCTTGACACTTGGAATCTTCTTCTTCATAGTAACGACGTCCACCTTGATATCCTTGTCAAGCATTGGCTGCAGAACATGACGCTTCTCTTTATGCCACAAGGAATATACATTGGAACGCCCCTCATGTGTGGAACACCGATCAAACTGCCATGGTCGGCCTAGCAGCACGTGACATGCATCCATAGGCAACACATGACATACCACCATGTCCTCATATGTACCTACAGAAAATTTCAGGCGCACCTTATTTGTGACCTTCAGCTTCCCTGAATTATATAACCACCCAACGCAATGTGGCTGCGGGTGTTTCCATGTAGGTAGTGAAAGAGAATCCAACAAACTCTTGCTAACAATATTTGTGTAACTACCACCATCAATAATCAGCTTGCAAGCGGAATCCTTGACTGTGCATTGGGTCTGAAAAATATCCCATCGCGGCCCTTGTCCTTCTATGCGATCTTCCGGTACACGTTGCACCATTAAATTTTTATACTTTGCAGCAAGTTTATACCCATCCACATTCACTTCTTTAGTTTCCGCAACCTCCTTACTAGACGACTCCGCTGATTTCTCCTCATCACTAGTAGAAACATAGTCATCTTGTGTAAGTATCACCCTTTTTGCATTAGGCCAATCACGCCTCATGTGCCCTCGACCGCCACAAGTAAAACACTCATTGTGTGCGGTGGACTGCGTACTATCTGCAGCTTTGGACACACCAGATTTTGGCGCCTGAAGAGAAATAATATTGGAGCGTGTAGAACGTGTCGGCTTAGCGCTAGAACTAGCAGCCTCGCCATGGGAATGACGCTATGTATGTGTAGGGGTTATAGCTTGACGTCATTTGAGTTGTTGCTCTGCACGCTCAGCTTGGTGCACAAGATACTGAAAATTATAGTAGACGACCATCTTCACACGATCTTTCACCTCAATATTCAGACCATTAAAGAACTGAGACATTGTGGCCTCCGGGTCTTCCGTTGTTCCTGTTCGTATCATCAACAACTCCATCTCCTTATAATACTCATCCACAGATTTTTATACCTTGAGTTAGCTGCTGCAATTTATTGTACATCTCGCGTTTATAATGTTCAGGAACAAAACGACGCCGCATGAGTTCTTTCATACCTCTCCATGATGTCGGCCGGCTGGGAATACGCAAAATTTGGCTTCACCAAATCAATACATAACCGGAAAACTCAATAGCTTCAAATTGAAGTTTCTTCTCCTTGGTGTAATGGTGAGCTGCAAAAATATGATTCACGCGCATCTCCCACTTCAAATAATCCTCGGGGCTGCCCGCGCCGGAAAAAGACGGTATGGAAATTTTAACACGTCCAATACCATCATCCAGGGGAACACGTGCAGCCTGAACAACACGAACAGCTGCCCTAGTACGAGCATCAAACGTGCGTTGTTGGGGTGCATAACCAGCATCTTCCTCCAAATCAGCATCGACGCCTCCATGTGCTTGTTCCATGGGACGGCGAAAACGACCATCAACTTGTCCATCTCGCTGTGTAAGCGCATCCTGTAATATAGCAGCGGGAAGGGGCTCCACTCGCGCACGGGGAATAAGGTTATCCGTCAATGCATCAAGACGAGTATTGAGTGCCGCAAATTTGCCATTTAATCTCTCTTTCAAAGCATCTGTACAATTCTTGATATACACGCAAGTTTTAACATTAACAGGGAGAGCAATCTTTTTCTGCTTAGGCTGGTACCAGTGCACCGACCGTTATAGCCTCGCCACGTCAGATTTTACCCTCACTCTCACCCCACTCTCACCACACTCTCACCCCACGGTGCCAGTGCACGGGCTATAGTGCCAGCTCTCACTTCTCTCTCCTCCCTACCGGCTCCCTACCGCTCCCACTAGCACCGCTCTCGTCTCCCTCTCGCCTCCAACACGGGCGGCAGCGGGGCGGTAACAGGCGCTACCGCCGGGCGGTGGACCGTCGCCCCGCGCTGCCGTCTCGCCCCTCTCTCGCCCGGCTATCGCCTCCACGCGGGCGGTATCGCCCCGCCAAACACCCGCGTTGACACCAGCCTTAGGTTCGGCAGCAGCATCGGCGGCAACAGGTACATGCCAGGAGCAATAGGTACCTTGTTTCAATGGTTAATCCAAGAAGGTACGCCACTTGCATATTTTACATAGTACATGCCATGTACGGCTTAAGTATATCTTGATTCGACGAGGGACATGCCAGCTTCCAGTGGGTTTGAAGACAAGCACGTCCTGTCCTAGCCACGGCGTGCACAAGATTTACATGTTAGGCAGTAGTAGACTAGTAGTATCAGTAGGAAGTAGGCAGTACTGATGTACTGCTCCTACCGCTCTACCCATCATCGCTACGCGTAGAGGAATGCAAAGCCCGAGTTTCAAGTTTCGACGTCGTGTCTACCTAGGTCGTGTCGTGCGTCGATCCACTTCCGGCGACATAACGCATAGGAACGCATATACTCGTACGATATATCCCGCTGTAATTGAGCAGAAATCCAGAGCCGTTACCGTCTCACCCGTCGACCGCTTTCGCGCGCATACTCTCACGCGACGCCCATGAACAGTGTATTACCGTACAAATACGAAACGTGATGGAGTAGTCGTCAGTTCGCGCGCGAGTCGCATTACCAGACGCTGCAATCACGCAAAAGCAGCTTGGTCCTTCATTAGCTTGTAAACAAACACCTCCCATCATTTCCTTTGACCAAAATCACTCACGCCAAAAACGCAAAAGGGGCTGCTTTCCAACCCAAGAAAGGGAAAGAAAATCCAAAGACCAAATTTACCTCTAATAAGAACACCATAAACGAGGGTCGATAATAAAGTTGGAGATAGGATAACGCCGCTCCCAGTTCTACTGGACAGGACGAGTCTGCAACTCCATCACCACCATCGGACAAATACCACAATTAGTTTATAGAGCAAGCGAAAACGACGACTATGGCGACCCGGGAATATAATCCGGTCCAGCAGACACTCGACGCGCACCGATGCGTACACTGATACACCGCTGTCGTCGTATTCCACCGATCTATTTTTATCAATAATCAATGCAGGTACCTTACCAGCCTTCGCCCTTTGGTGCCCATCAACACATGTCCGCGCCGAAGCTACGCTGCGCCATGCCACCGAGATTCGTTGACAACGGCGCAACGTGAATTTTAGACAAACGTATCCTAGGACGTGTTTGGTAGCCTGCAGTCCTAGATCCTGGCTTGGCAACGAGAATGTCAGCCTAGCCCTAGCAAACCAATATACGAGTTATGTGTTTCGTTTTTTAACATCCATATTGGTTGGTAGGTTTGCACACATCCATGCACGCTGTTTGGTTCGGTGGCTTCCTGCATGGGCTGCGAGTATACTAGTCATGAGCCAGACCTAGAAAAGCCCACGCCAAAAAACTGAGGCCCAGGCCCATCCAGGCCATACCAACGGGCCTACTTTTCGAGCCTGAGCCCAGCATATCTGTTCAAAACTCTTAGAGCATAGGACCGTGGGCCTCTTCCTTAAAATCACAATATGCCAAGCCCAAGCCCTGTTTGGTGGGCTCAAAACTCAGGACGCTCACGGGCAAGCCCATAGGGCCTAGGCCCTGGATTTTAGGGTCGGGCCTAGGTGGGCTGACAGGGCCGGGCCTGTGATGGCCAGGTATAACTGCGAGAGTCATGCCCAAAACGATGAAATCTTTCTCCTCACCTTTTTCGCACTCAGCCTTGCCCGATAGAAACAGCCGATTCGACCGTTCCAAAAAATTTGCATAGGGAGTGCTTCGTGAAGCGGTTGGATCACAACATGAGACTCGGTTTATTTGGTTCGGTGTAAATGGGTTTAAAAAGTTGAAAGATGCTCTTATTTTCGGTGTCTATGCGAGGCCACCCGACGGCAACCAAACAGGCCCCTATCCACGGGGTGCACAAGATTACTTAGTTGGAAATTAATACAATCCGTGTTTTCCTACCTGTCGATAGCAGTATTTTTAACAGGAAGACCGGTGGTCCATGAAAATTTCCGGCAGTATCACCTAAAATACTGGGAATCCAAGCGCGCCCTACATGTTAGGCAGTACTACGTAGGAAGTGGGCAGTAGTACTGCACTGTACCGCTCTACCTATCGTAGAGGAGGAATGCGAAGCCTGAGTTTCAAGTTTCGACGCCGTGTCGTCGTGTCTATCTTTTTTTTTTTGAATTTGTGTCGTCGTGTCTACCTAGCCCGCCGTGTGGTGTGTGGATCCACTTCCGACCGACAGAGATCGTAACGCATGTCCCGCTCGCTCTGCTGTAACTGAGGCAGACTTCCGGAGCCGTTACACGGCCTTTTCATTCACCCCGTCGACCGCCTTTCGCGCGCTCTATCGCGTCCCATGAGCCGTGTATTTACCGTCCAAATATCAAGTGTACGTGGATGAAGCATACGCAGTCGTCCGTTGGCGCGTCGCAGTAGTAGACGCTGCAGTCACACAAAAGCAGTCCGGGCCCCTTCATTACTCATAACTCGCTTGTGAACAAACGCCTTCCATCGATCCATCATTTCCTCTGACCAGATAAACCGCGCCAAAACTCGCAAAAGGTCACTAAAGCTTGAAGATAGATAACGCCATGAACGAGCGTCGTCACTAAAGCTTGAGGATAGATAACGCCGCTCGCTCCCGGTTGTATCGTAGCGCCACCGAAAAACAATATATATTTTTTCGAGCACATTTTCGGTGCATCAAAATAAATTATACAAAGAATAATCCAAAGACCATATCTATAGCATCCGAAGACCACCATTTCCTTTGACCAGATCAGTCGCGCCAAAACACGTCGTCAGTAAAGCTTGAAGATAGATAGATAACGCCATAAACGAGCGTCGGTCGTCAGTAAAGCTTGAGGATAGATAAATAAATTATATACTCTCGCGGACACAAAATTCCAAACACCATATCTATACCATCCGAAGACCAAAGACGAGCGTCGTCAGTAAAGCTTGAAGATAGATAACGCCGCTCGCTCCCGTCGCTGTCCATCCTCCTTCCTGGTCCTCCACGTCGCTGTCCATCCTCCTTCCTGGTCCTGCAGCCCCCCGGCCACGCGCTGCCGCCCACAGCGAACGTGTCAAACCACCTCACCTCATCCTGTGCGTGGGGCCCACTCGCCAGTGACCTGCAACCAAGGCTAACTGTAAACGGATAGGGACGCCAGCCCTACTCATCCCCGATAATCCTCCTGGATTTCTTCCCCAGCTTTTCCCCGGCTTCTCTCCTCTCTCTCGCTGACGCAGTGACGGACGCACACGGAAACGGGCCACAAACCGTGGATGGATCGGGTCGGGTGGGTGGATGGACCACGTCCGCGCACCACCACATCCGCACCGCCACCCGGGATCCTCTGCGCCACCCGCGGAAATCGGTGGGCGCGCGCGCAGGGAACAAATTGTTTTTCCTCTACCCAATGAAATGAACAAGACGTGCGTGCCTACAAACATTTCGAAACAAGGTCGAACCGAACTTGGCACCCTCCTTCCTTTTTCGTTTGAAATGCGGATGCCACGTGGCCACCTTATATAAACCCTTACAAGAGGTGCACAAAAAAATGAGCAATGCCTTCCTGCCAAGTATAATGTGGATCAAAATGGTCAGTTAGTCTGCAGTATATGATTGAGACACTGCGATTTCACGATCCATGGGAACTTCTACTTGAGTCATAGATGTCGAATTTACTTGTAGTTCGACGAGCGAGCACGACATGGCGGTGCCGGAGCTAGTTGAAATTCGGGGGAGTAAACCTAAATTATACATGATACTTAACTTAAACCCCCCCCCCCCCCCCCGCCATAACACACACACAACAACAACAAAGGTACGAGATACATTAAATGGGATGTTTGGATCCGGCGTCCCGCGCGGTGCACCATAGCAGGTGAAATGATTCAAGAACGGTGAAACACGCGTCACGGGGAATGCCGTCGGTTACTTCCTATCGCACGTAGGGCTTAAGCACTACACGCGGTGTCGCATTGCACGTCGTAGAGGATCATACCGGCGCCACGACAAGCATGGCATGTTGTTATTCATTATTTTGCGCATACCACTCTATCGATCAACGTTAGTACCGCAAAGCAAGACACCACATAGGCGTATAATGCCATCGTTTGCTTCCCATATATAACACGCGCGTCTTGAGCACTGCGCGTCATTTTGGTTCCGTGTGTTTCATTCCACACCCTATCGGATCACGCGGCTCCTGAGTTTCCCCATGGCGAGAGGAAAGAGAAGCGCTCCCCCTGCTGCCATGAGGACCGAACAACGGAAGCAACCTCCCTCCACCTAGGCTCCATCCGCCATCACCGGTCGTGCGTGCTCCAACATGGAGAAGGAAGGGATTGTTCCCCCGGAATACGTCGGGGTCTGAAGGCACCCAAGGAAGGAACTCATGCCGACACCGAAGGCCGACGAGCGTGTGGCATTCGTCGACCACATCAACAGCGGTTTGTCCTTCCTTCTGCATCCTTTCTTCCTGGCTCTGCTTTCTGCGTGTGGTTTTAATTGATATCAATATATATCACACACCACAACACGCTGCCTACATGGTTTCTTTTCCTCTGAGTGCCACGCCATGTGATTGCCTCGTGCATTTTTTTGGTCAGCGCCGCGGAGGATCTGTGCAGCGCCCACGCCATGGGTGAGAGAAAACTCTTTCTGCATGTGCAATACATAATGGCTCGGAGAGGGGGCAACCCATATTTTACCTATGTAAATCTAGATTATATAGGGTAACTGAGCTAATCAAATTTAGACTAGGGGTGCCCCCTCCCCCCACTTGTAGATAGATTCGCGAGTGTGCCATGTCAATGCAAGTCGTTATTCGATAATGAGCACGCATGGAATTACCTAGAGAGGAAATGACAAGTTGTAAATCAATTTAGTGTTGGCATGCCGCACACCACACATGCATAGATACACCCGAAGGAAATGGTTTTGGATCTGGTGTCCCGTGCGGTGCACCATATTAGGTAAAGATACGCTAAACATATCCTTGCGATTCAATTTTTCTTAGGACGGGTTACGGATGGTGTATAGATAGACACTAAATACATCACCGCATAATACCAGAGACACGTGAAACACCATCGGTTACTTCCTATCACACGTAAGGCTTGGACACCACACGACGAGTTTGCGCCATGCGTCGTGTTGCGCACCGTAGGTGATCATACTGATGCCACACAAGCATTACATAACGTTATTCTATATTTTAAGCAACCGCTGCATTGATTGACATTTAGTAACGCAAAGCATGAAACCACGAGGCATATAATGTCGTCGGTTACTTCCCATCACATGCACGGCTTTAGTATTATGCGGCATTTTAGTTCCGTGTGTTTCATTCTAAACCCTATCGAACCACGACAAGATTGGCACCGTATCCAAGATTCCAGCTTGTCATTTCATATTTGACGCATATAGATGCTCCGGGGTACCAACACCACATTCTACGGGGTACCAACACCACGATTAATTTCATTGTATTGCTCGGCATTACTATCACACAATACAAAACAAGCGAGGCGTGGCATGTCGTCGGTTACTTCCTACCACACACACGGCTCGAGCACTCCACGACATGGCAGCGTCGTCTTGTGTAGCTCATCCTCTACAACTAGCACAATAAGCATGTCACGAAATACACGATTCAAGTTTGTTATTTCACATTTAGCGCATAACGATGGTCGATATACTTCCTATCGCATGCATCGTTTGAGTACTACGCGACATTTTAGTGTCGTGTTTCATTCCACCCCGTATAAGATCAAGACAAGTATGGCACGGTATTTAGGATTTCAGGTTGTTAGACCATATTTGGCGCATACCTATGGTTCGGGTACTAGCGCCATAATTAATTTTATCACTTAGCATTAGTGTCATTCAATACAATATATGCGAGGTGTGGCAATGTCGTCAGTTACTTCTTATCACACACACGGATCAGGCACTATATGACATTGTAACGCCTCCGTGCATAGCTCATCCTCTACGGCTAGCACGAGGACAGTGACCCATATTATACATATCTAAAAATAGAAGGAAATAGTTTTGGAACCTACATCCCGTGTGGTGCACCATAGTAGGTAAAAATATGTTAACACATTGTAATGTTTTGAATTTTCTTGGGACACATGATAATAGTTCCGTAACGTATATTTATCAACACTAAATAACCCACTACATGACACATGTGACACGTGAACGTCATCGGTTACCTCCTATTGCACGTCAGATTTGAGCACTACACGACGGGCGTGTTTGGTTGCAAACTGGCAAAATGGGTTATTTGCATTGTGACCCAGTTAGACCTGAATCTAAAAAAAAGAGCCCTAAGCCATGTTGTGCAACCTATTTGATTGCACCAGCTGTTTGGTTGGATTTTACAGTTTCAGAATTCAAAAATCGTGGTGTTTGGTTTCGCCCCAACCCGTGTTGTGCTAACCTTGTTGTCTTTAGTGGTGAACATACCACTACTGTAACTTGAACTAAACATAGGCGCGTAAGTTAGCAAAATTCAGCGTGCTATCAAACTTTGCACTAAACATACGCATAATAGTTAGCAAAATAGCGGTGGACTACTAATTTAGCACAACAACAACTGGTGGTGCACCTTAGGTTCATCATCTTAGGGTTTGGTACCAACTGCCTAGCAAAATGTACACATTTAGCATCCGGTTTACAAGTTCTACATAATTAGGGGCATTATATAGGGGATCTAGGGCAAGACAGCTAAACACAGCAGCATTATCATCAGCTCTCCCCTTGAAGTGGTTGCGATGGTAGGAAAAGAACCACCTCTTCCTATCCTCTTTAGTCCCGACAAGATAGGCGTCGCATTCGTATGCATGATCCATGAGGTGTTGAAGAGAAACCTGCAGCATGTCGACCGCAAGTGGATTCGGCACACCCGGTTTATCGAATATGATCTTCGTCTGAGCATAATTTTCAATCGGGGTGTTGATGAAACATTTGTCCCTAGGGTGTGCTTGCAATGAAGACATAGTTACTCACGGTACACAAACATATGTGAATTGAACCTCCATTGCAGGCATAGTTAGATGAACAACTTACAATGACATGCTTCAGGAAGGCATCATCGTCCATGTAGAAACAACTCGACTCATCCCGTCATTCCGCTCCTTCAGTTTTCGCCAAAACCTTGAGCATGTTCCACCTTGCCCTCCACTTTCGGAGGTGCTTATACACCTAAGTGGCGCTCACCTTGGTGCCGCAGAAGAGGAGAACATTTGTCGCAATATCCTGCAGAGTCTTGTCCTTAATGCCCTTGTTTAGATCAACCCCGTCTTTGACGAGCTCAACCATCCTAGTGAGGACGAAGGTGGACAAAACTGGTGACAAATGCATCGGCATGTTACTGTTCTTGACCATTCTCACTGCGTGGTAGGTATTTGGCGACTGTACGCCTCGAAGGGTCTTGGCAGGCAAAGGTAGCACCGACACCGAGGACAGATCCATGGAGCTGGACGTCGTCTATACACACTATAGCGGCTTCATAGGAAAAGGCAAGACCGACGCCGACGGCAGATCCGGGGAGGTGGGCGTCTCCTGCAGTGGTAAGCATTGGAAGCACGCCCCAAAATGATTCACAATCGACCCAATACACACTTCCACTTCAGAATGATTCAATGTTGAACATGTATGAAGTTTAGTTCGTCCTGTACAAGTGCAATTGTGGTGCAAGGATGGAAACTACTCTGCGTAGATGAACCCTCGAACCTCAGTTACGCTAATACAAGGGGAGAACCTAAATTCGTGCATGATTCACAACTACACATGCTTTATGTTGAGTAGAAGCACTAGATTTGCTAAGCTAAACCGAAGATCTACTCAGATCTACCTGAAGAGAGGTTTGTGTACTACTTACATCCACATTGCTCACAACCAGGGTCGAGGTGGAGGATTACATCTCGAACAAGAGGACTGTTGCCGGCTACGACCGGGGGAAGATGGCGCCGCTACTCGCTGAAAAAACCTGAAATGGAAAAGCTCGAAGAGGGGGAAATGGTGACTGGAGTTACGATGGTGAGCTGGAGGTGGTGAAATAAAGGAGCGAAAATGGTGGGCAGTGACGAGAATTTCTCCCGCCTTTTTTTGCGTGCACGCGTGGGCTCGTGCCATCTCCGAGCTTGCACGAACTCGGCTCCGTTTCCCCCAACTCCGCGCCAGAATGAAGGCGACGAGGGTGGTTCCGTGGAAACGGCCGATTCAGCCGTTTTTCGCGGGTCTAGCTGAGAGGTGCTTTAAGTTCCGCGCCAACAGGATCGCGAAGCGGGCCAGGCAAGTAAACAACTCATTTTTGCACCCCACAGCCCGTTTCGGAGTTTCTTGGGAAACGAAACACGGTCAACATGTTTGCGTTGCGTCGCGTTGCACGCCGTAGAGAGTCATACTGATGCCACCACAAGTGTGCCGGTTGTTCTTCTATATTTTGCTCATACCACTGTATTAATTGATGTTAGTAGCATAAAACATGACACTACTGAGACATAGAATGTCGTACTTCCCATAACAGACACGGCTTGAACACTACACGTCATTCTGGTTTCGTGCGATTTCATTCCTCACCCTACCGGATCACGACAAGGTTGGCACGGTATCCAAGATTCTAGCTTGTCATTCCATATTTGACGCATCGATGCTTCGGGTACCAACACCACAATTAATTACAGTTTATTGCTTGGCATGACTATCACACAATACGACACCAGCGAGACGTGGCAATGCCGTTGGTTACTTCATATCGCACGCATGGCTCAGGCATTACACGATATGACAGCGTCTCCGTGCATAGCTCATCCTCTACAGCTAGCACAATAAGCATGTCACGAAATCCATTATTCGAGATTATCATTCCACATTTGCCGTGTACCGATGGTCTAGATACTTCCTATCACAAGCACGGCTGTTATGTGTGTCAGTCCACCCTGTCTAAGATCACAACAAGCATGCCACGACATTTAGGATCTCGGGTAGTTAGCCTATATTTGGCGCATACCGATGGTCCGGTACTAGTATCAAGAATAATTGTATTGTATTGATTAGCATTAATATCACTCAATACGACACCAACGAGGCGCGACATGCCGTCGGTTACTTCTTATCACACGCACGGCTCGAGCACTACACGACATGGTAGCGCCGCTTTGCGTAGCTCATGCTCTACAACTAGTACGATAAGTATGTCATAAAATACACGATTCGATGTTGCTATTCCACATTAAGCACATACAAATGGTTCATATATTTTGCAACACACATCAACGATGCACAATTCTATTATATTGATAAACATTAGTAGCACAAAGTATGACACCACATAGGCATGTAATGTCGTCGGTTACTTCCTATCACACACCCGGATTGAGTACTGCACGACATTTTAGCTCTATGTGTTTCATCCGACACCCTATCAAATTACGAGCATTCTGTTAGTACATACTTGGCGCATACCGATTGTCTGGGTATCGACACCACGATTAATTTTATTGTATTGATTGACATTACTATCACACAACACGACAACAACGAGGTGTGGCGTGCCATCGGTTACTTCTTATCACACGCACGGCTTGAGCACTACACGACATGGTAGCGCCGCCGTGCGAGCTTATCCTCTCACTGCATGGTAAGTATTTGGCGACTGTACACCTCGAAGGGGCTTGGCAGGCAAAGGCAGCACCGACGTCGAGGACAGATCCGCGGAGCTCGACGGCGCCTATACGCACCGTAGGGGCTTCGTAGGCAAAGGAAGGATCGACGCCAACGACGGATCCGGGAGGTGGACGTCTCCTACAATGGTAACCATTGTAAGCACGCCCCAAAATGATTCACAATCGACTCAATACACACTTCCACTCCAGAATGATTCAATGTTGAGCATGTATGGACTTCAATTCGTCCTCTACAAGTGCAACTGTGGTGCAAGGATGGAAACTACTCTGCGTAGATGAACCCTCGAACCACAATTTTCGCTAATACAATGGGAGAACTTAAATTCGTGCATGATTCACAGCTACACATGCTTTATGTTAAGTAGAAGCACTAGATCTGCTAAGCTAAACCAAAGATCTACTCAGATCTACCCGAAGAGTGGTTTGTGTACTAGTTACATCCACACTTCTCACACAACCAGGGTCGAGGTGGAGGACAACATCTCGGAGAAGAGGACTATTGCCGGCTACGATCAGGGGAATATGTCGCCGTTACTCGCTGAAAAACCCTGCAAACGGGGAGAGCTCGAAGAGGAGGAAATGGCGGCGAAGTTTCGGCGGTGAGCCGGAGGGGGTGAAATAGAGAAGCGAAAATGATGGGCGGTGACGGAAATTTCTCCCACTGTTTTTATGCGTGCGCGCACGGGCTCGCATTATCTCCGAGCTTGCACGAACTCGGCTCCGTGTTCCCCAACTCGGCACCAGAATGAATGTGACGAGGGTGGTTCCTAGCGGGTCTGGCTAAGAGGTGCTAAGTTTCGCGTGAGCAGAAACACGAAGCGGGTCAGGCAAGCAAATAACCCATTTTTGCATCCCACGGTCTGTTTCGGAGCTCCGTGGGCAACCAAACACGTCGGGTATGTTTGCATTGCGTCGCGTTGCACGTTGTTGAGGATCATACTGATGCCACCACAAGTATGCCAGTTGTTATGCTATATTTTTGCGCATACCACTGTATTGATTGACATTAGTAGCGTAAAGCATGACACCACCGAGGCGTATAATGTCGTACTTCCCATCACACACACGTCTTGAACACTACGCGTCATTTTAGTTCTGTGCGATTTCATTCCACACCCTACCGGATCACGACAAGGTTGACATGGTATCCAGGATTCCAGTTTGTCATTCCATATTTGGCGCATATCGATGCTCCGAGTACCAACCCCACGATTAATTCCAGTTTATTGCTTGACATGACTATCCCACATTACGACACCAGCAAGACGTGGCATGCCGTTAGTTACTTCCTATCGCACGCATGGCTCGGGCACTACACGATATCGTAGCATAGCCGTGCGTAGCTCATCCTCTACAGCTAACACGATAAGCATGTCACGAAATCCATTATTCGAGATTGTTATTCCACATTTGGCGCATACCGATGGTCGAGATACTTCGTACTACACGCACGGCGTGAATACTATGCGACATTTTAGTTATGTGCGTCATTCCACCCTGTATAAGATCAGAACAGGCACGCCACAACATTTAGGATTTCGGGTTGTTAGCCTATATTTGGCGCGTACCGATGGTCCGGACTAGCATCATGATTAATTTTATTGTGTTGATTATCATTAATATCACTCAATACGACACCAACAAGGCGTGGCATGCCGTCGGTTACTTCTTATCACACGCACGGCTCGAGCACTACACGACATGGTAGCGCCACTTTGTGTAGCTCATCCTCTACAACTAGCACGATAACTATGTCATAAAATACATGATTTGATGTTGTTATTCCACATTTGAGAGCATACAAATGGTCCATGTATTTTGCGACACACATCGACAATGCACAATTCTAGTACATTGATAAACATTAGTTGCACAAAGTACGACACCACGTAGGCATGTAATGTCGTCGGTTACTTCCTATCACACGCTCGGATTGAGTACTACACGACATTTTAGCTCTATGTGTTTCATTCGACACCCTATCGAATCACGACAAGCATGACACAATATCCAGCATTGCAGGTTGTTAGTACATACTTGTCGCATACCGTTTGTCCGGGTATCGACACCACGATTAATTTTATTGCATTGATTGGCATTACTATCATACAACACGACACCAATGAGGCGTGACGTGCCGTCGTTTACTTCTTATCACACGCACGGCTTGAGCACTACACGACATGGTAGCGCCGCCGTGTGAGCTCATGATCTACAGCTAGCACGATAAATATGTCACCAAAAACATGATTCGCTGTTGTTTTTCCACCTTTGGCGCATTCAAATGGTCGAGCGAACTGAAATTTTACACTTTTGTAGAACATATCGTTGGAAATATTCATAATTTTTTTAATATGTTAAAAACTTATAAATCTAATTGTTGATGTTTCTTTTTAAATGCAGGGAGCACTAGAGCTCAGGAGCACCAAAAACTTCATTTTATTGATTGACATCACATCAATATCACACGACATACAGCATGGTTCCTCTGAGTGCCACACCATGCGATGGTGCGGTGCATTTTTGGTTGGACGGCGCAGAGGATCCGGTCCTGTGCGGCGCCCACGCCATGACCCCATGAGCCTACAAAGACCCCGCCTACACAACTCCCCTCCTGTCGTTGCTCTTATCCTATCCCATCCTCCAGTTCTTCATCTTCCCACCCGCTCTCTCTCTCTTACAAGTTGCTGCTGAGTTGTTGTGTCCTTGTTCTTCTTGGACGGACACATATCCATTTCCCACCCGAGATTTGCTTGCTCCTAGGTGCCGCGCGCGAGCTGGCACCACCGTCCGGATCGCCGGACCCTGCAGGTTGGACATGTCGACGGCGGTGGCGTTCCAGGCCTACGGCGGCTTCCCCGGATCGGGCAAGGCCAAGGACGGCGAGGTGCTGCTGGGGAAGAAGACGGTAAGTGACGGGTTCTTCATCGAGGAGGAGGAGGAGGCTGAGGAGGTGCTGACGGAGAACTCGTCGATCGGCGCGCGCTCGGGGTCCAGCTCGTCCATCGGGGAGGACTCCTCGTCGGAGGCCGAGGAGGAGGAGGTGGAGAGCAAGCTCAAGGAGGTGCCCGGGCTCGGGTCCCTGGAGGCCCTGGAGGATTCTTTGCCCATCAAGTGAGTCAAAAGCTTCCGAGAATATGCTTGTGCAAAATGGGAAAAAGATCTTCTTTTTTAGGGGGGGATTTTTTTTCTTGATCCGTCGCCAAAGTACAAGTAGGAAATTATGAGTTTTTTCGTCTTGTTTGGACATCATACGAGCTTGCTCGATTGCAATTGGTGGTGATCCATGGAGCAGTAACTGACCCTTTGTTTTTTATCGACAGGAGCGGGCTGTCCAGCTTCTACGCCGGCAAGTCCAAGTCTTTCACCAGCCTGGCAGAGGCAGCTGAGCGTGATGCCGTGAAGGAGCTCGCCAAGCCGGAGAACCCGTTCAACAAGCGCCGCCGCATCCTGGCCACCTGGTCCCGCCGCGCCTCATGCAGCTCGCTGGCGACGACCACCTACCTGCCCCCGCTCCTTTCCCCGGACAACGCCCTCCACGAGTGTGACGAAGGCGAGGAGGAGGACTCCGACGGCTCCGGCTCGGACGAGCAGTCCCAGGAGGGGCACCGCGGCAAGAACGAGAAGGAGGCGCCCGCATTGCCCCCGCCGATGCTCAACCTGCACACGCAGATGGGCGGCGCCGGCGCGGCGAGGAGGAGCGGACCCCTGAGGTCGCCGAGGTCCTACTCGCTGTCAGATCTCCGCAACGGCGCGGCCGGCGGTGCTAGTTACAATCAGCAGCAGTAGCGGCTGCGAATTCGCAGCCCTGATCTCGCCTTGTGTCTCGGCGAGTAGTAGAGATGTCAGCCAGTCAGTCAGTCACCGCTTACTAAGTTATATACATAAGGAGTCTCATAAACAAAATCGCAAGAGCATGTGTGTAAGTGCCTGAGCGAAGCTCGACGTGTTCTTGTCGATCGATCGATCCCCTTTGCTGGACCCCGTTGACCTCGCGGTTGTGTGGATGCAGACAAGTATGAACTGCCTCTGCCCCGACGATGAACTGACCTGACCGGAAACCAATCCCTCCCAATGGGTATAGCATCATTAACAAATGATGATGATGATCATGGAGATTACTTAGTTAAGTGCTTTGCTCCTGATCTGTGTCGATAAGTAGTAGTACTAGTATAAGGATTGTGGATGCAATTTGATTTGCTGGGCGATGGATCCCATGATTATGCCGCCACCAAGTTGGTTAGTTGGTCCTTAACCAGTGGTATCCTTTTGCCTTTGCGGGGGCTTAATGTTTTTGAAATGCCATCCAATGAGGAAGAAGAAGCAAAGATTCACAATCACAAAGTGCAATCCCAAGAAAACTAGACACTTTTCGCCGGTAATAACTTTGTTCCAAACAAATAAAAAGCAAAGCAGCAGCAGCAAATAAGATCCACCGATGCTTCTTTCCACGGCAATCTGCGTGGCGCGCAGAGATAGACAGTATAAAAATTTAATTTCGCACGGCGTGAACGCCCCCTGTTCGCATCAAACGGGCGGCAAAAACAGGGACGAGTCGCCGCATAAACTAGTAGTCGACAGTCCGTGAACGATCGATGGTGATTTTCGGTTTCTGCTTGTCGGATCGTCTCTTGGGGAAACGGGGTGAATATGCAACAGTATAAATCACGATCACAGCGACGTCTTTTGACATTTTTGTCCGGCAAGTAAGTAACTTGTTACATGGCATAGTTTTCATACGGGGGCAGCGTCGGTGCATGCGTCGCGCGAGCAAGCCTTGTTCGTCGACGACGGCTCATCTTGCAAACATCTCCTTTTCCCGGCGACAAGTCTGAAGGGGAAGGAGAGACAGAGGCGAAACTTGTCTGTCTGCTGTGTGAATGTGATGTGTCCTGCTAGATACACTATCATCTTAGCAGCAGTAGTAGTACTAGTAGTAATCGATGCCCTGATGGCAATGGCTTGGTTGCTGATTAATGTGGGCTAAATTGTGCTGAGTAGATAATGGATAAGTTAGGTGCGGGGGATAGGATATGATCATGATGACTGTGCATGTGCGATGTGATCTTATCCTGCTGCCCGCGCGGGCGATCGCAAGGAAAGAAAACTCTTGGTTGGTTTGTTTATTATTCCGTGCTCGTACGGGTTTTCTGGTCACAGCCTTGCTTTCTTTCCTTGTAGGCGAGGCGTTGCTTGGAGATTTCAATGCTCGCTCTCCTCTCGCCTGGTGGTTGGGCTCTGTCTCTCCAGCCATGGCCAGTGGAGTGGATAGCTGGAACAGGAGGCTGGCTTGCAGCTTTCCTTCTCTTTTTTTCTTCCCCAAGATATTTCTGTTTCTAGAAGTATCTCTGGCAGGAGCTTAAGGCAAAGTTTACACAATGCTTAGCTGACACTTCTCCGTCAGCTTGTACCTAATTACAATTTTAAAACAATGCCATATCTTATCATCTCATTATAATAGTATTGTGGTAGGTTATCGAGCCATTTTGTTATTTTTTTGGCAAGCTGAAAAGCTAGATCTGTTTTATATGTGACAGCTGACTAGGAACATAATAATAGATACGCACACAAAAAAACCGTGTGAAATTTCATCTTTAGTTTAGACAGAATTGTATTATAGTCGTTGACATGCATGTGCTAGCTGCACCACATTACCATGGGTACACCTCTAGGGAATACATGTTGTTTGCCAAGGGAGCCATGTCATCTTATCACCCAATTATATAATCTTATGGTAGGTGTCTTTTAAAAAAAAACCAGAGGCAACATATCATGTCAGCCTATGCCAAACAGTCGGCCACTCACGTCAGCGAAAGCACAACGTCAACTCAGAGCGACGAACATTACGGGAGAAAAGCGAAGAGCTTGCGCCGAGCAAGTTCCCACAACCAGACACCCAATTGATGTCATCCTGGCTGCCAAGGCAACCTCGCGCCAGCTCCGACTCCACGAACGCAAGACACGAGTAACACCTCGAACATGCTAGAAGAAACCGGATACCAAAACTCAGCCGCAACCCGACTCCACTAGCCACGACCAACCAACGTTGCCAAAATAAGACGTCATACCAAGGATCCGAGGCCACCGCCTCGACATCCACACAGACAAGATGCCAACCACCGGTCACTCAGCCGAAGCAAAATCCAAGGTGATGCTTTCAAGGAGAAAAGCAACACATAGAAAATTAATGGTAGGTTTTATCCCATTTTATTATTTTCCTCAAGCTAACAAATGCATGCATGGATTTAGAGAAAATATCGAAGGGTAAGAGCAAGCCAACATTACCATGCGCTATATCGGATACACCACTAACAAATGCATGCATGAATTGTTTGTCGAGCAAGGCGACAAGTCATTCTCACATGACCTTTTCATTTTAAAGAAAATATCTAAGGGTAAGAGCAACCACAATGTTACCATCTAAGGGGTTAAAAATTATTATATTTTCAAATGGGATATATAGTGCCACACGGGAACAAAGGGGCGAGATGTGCGATTTACTCTTAAATAGAAGTTGTATTTTCCGAAGTTAGTTTTTCTCACAATTGTTCTAGGGATTTTGGGTCAAATGAATTATAATGATGTTTCTAAGACTAATTTTAGTGTTACCGGCATGTAGTTTTAGTTGATTGATATTTTAAAAACTGAAACAACCGAAAATTAGCATAGTCAAAATAAATTGTATTATACCTTATGGTTCATGGCCCATTGGAATGATTGTCCAAGGCTCATTTAATATATAAAACACTGGAACTTGGTAATGTCATACAATGGCTAGTGGAGCGAGAGTTCCTATAATAGAGAGATGAATAGCACATATGTATTTGTCAAGTTCTTTTTCCTCATCCCGGCGAGCGTGTGCATGGCCGTGCTGTAAAACGTGCCTCGTAACCCGGTCCTTTGATAATCTGCAATAGTTGAAGGGCAATATGGTTTTTGGGACCGTCTTGTCATGGTTGCTCGCAAATGTCCAACTACATCTACGATGACCAATCGAGTATTTCCTGTCCGACATGTAATTCCACTACCATACGAGACAAACACAAATATAGTTGTTATGACCTTCTCGACAAATACATATGTGCTATTCATTTGTCTATTTGCACTTGCATTTATTCCACATGTAGATCTACTAGATATGTCTATTTTCGCATGCCGAAAATCAAGCTTTGTTTTTCATGTGTAAGCTGACTAGGAAGATAATATATGAACATAAATAATGTAAAATTTCATCTTTAATCTAAAATATTGTATTATTATTATTATTATTATTGTTGTTGTTGTTGTTGTTGTTGTTGTTGTTATTATTATTATTATTATTATTATTATTATTATTAATCTGTCATTAGACATTTGTGACTAGCTACGCCACATTACCATGAGCCATATCAGATACACCTCTAACAGATGCATGCATGAATTGTTTGCCGACCGAGCCGACAAGTCATCTTCACATGGCATTTCCGGTTTGGAAAAAATATCGAAGGGTAAAGGAAACCAGAATGTTATCATCTAAGGAGTTGAAAACTATGCCATTTTCAAATGGGACATATAGTGCCACACGATAACAAAGGGACGAGATGTGCAATTTTCTCTTAAATAGAAGTTGTATTATCCGAAGTTAGTTTTTCCCACACTTGTTCTAGAGATTTTGGATCAAATGAATTATAATTTATATTTGTAAGGTTAATTTTAGGGTTAGAGACATGTAGTTTTAGTTGATTGATATTTTAAAAATCGAAACGGCTGAAAATTAGGATAGTTTCCACAATGCTTAACTGACACTTCTGCGTCAGCTTGTACCTAATTACAATTTTAAAATCATACCATATCTTATCATCTCATTATAATAGTATTGTGGTAGGTTATCGAGCCATTTACTATTTTTCGCAAACAGAAAAGCTAGATATGTTTTTGACATGTGACAGCTGACTAGGAAGATAATAATAGATGCCCAAAAATAAACCGTATGAAATTTCATCTTTATTCTAGAAAGAATTGTATTATAGTCGTTGAGATGTGCGGCACATTACCATGCGCCCTATCGGATACACCTCTAGCGAATATATGCACAAATTGTTTGCCAATGGAGCCGAAATGTCATCTTATCATCCCATTATATAATCTTATGGTAGTTTTTTTTAAGACAAAGGCAACATATCATAACCGCCTATGCCAAACAGCCGGCCACCCACGTCAGCGAAAGCACAACGTCGACTCACATTGCGGGAGAAAAGCGAAGAGCTTGCGCTGAGCAAGTTCCCACAACCATACATCCATCTGACGTCATCGTGTCCGCCCATGCTCCCTCGTGCCATCTCCAACTCCACGAAGAAACCGCAAGACACGGGTAACATCTCGAACACGCTAGAAAAAAACTGGCTACTAAAACTCAGCCGCAAACCCCAGCTCCACTCGTCATGACCAACTTGCCGAAACAAAGACGCCATGCCAAGGATCCAATGCTGTCGCCTCGACATCCAAGTAGACAAGACGCCAACCACCGGTCCCTCTGCTGATGCAAACTCCAAGGCGATGCCTCCAAGGAGAAAAACAACACATAAAAAACCAATGGTAGGTTTTATCCCATTTCATTATTTTTCGCAAGCTGAAAAGTTGAATCTGTTTTCCATGTGCCAGCTCACTAGTAGGAAGACAATAGATTAAAAAATGTGAAATTATATATTTAATCTAAAAGTTGTATTATTATTATTTATCGTCACACATGTGCGACTAGCTGTGCCACATTAACGTTCTACATATCGGATACACCTCTAACAAATGCATGCATGAATTGTTTGCCGAGCGAGACCACAAGTATGTTGGAGATATATCATAGAGACAATAATATTTGGTTATTATTTGAACTTAAAGTTCAAAATTAAATTTATATCATCATGCTACAATCGTTATAGCACTTTAAAACTGAGTTTTCAAAAGAAAATATTTATGCGGGTGTAGAAAGATAAACAAACAAGAGTTCCTAATTTTTCTCTAGTTTTAGCTTATGATTTGTCACATTTTTCTGATCATGTACTTAGTTAAAGTTTAGAAAAACAAGAGTTCCTAATTTTGTCTCTCCAACCATGGCCAGTGGAGTAGATAGCTGGAAGAGGAGGCAGGTTTGCAGCTTTCCTTTTTTTTTTTGCTTCCGAAGATATTCCAGTTTCTAGAAGTATCTGGCGGGAGCTTAAGCAAAGTTTAGACAATAGTTAACTGATACTTCTGCGTTAGCTTGTACCTAATTACAATTTTAAAATCATACCACATCTTATCATCTCATTATAATAGTATTGTGGTAGGTTATCATGCTATTTTATTATTTTTCCGCAAGCTAAAAAGATACATAAGTTTTCCATGTGACAGCTGACTAGGAAGATAGCAATACATACACAAAAAAACCGTGTAAATTTTCATCTTTATTCTAGAAAAAATTGTACGTATTATAGTCGTTGACATGCATGTGCGGCTAGTGATGGAGTGTAGACACACGCTCATTGGGAGACCCCAAGCGCAATGTGTGAAGAGTGCAACAGCAAGTTTTCCCTCAGAAAAGAAACCAAGGTTGAATCGACCAGTAGGAGGAAGAAGTATTTCTGAAGGTTGATGCGGCTGAGATGGCAGGGGGCACTACCGGTTCAGCAGCAACGTGGAACCTACACAACACAATCAAATCACTTTGCCCCAACAAAGCAGTGAGGTTTTTGATGACCCACAAGTATAGAGGGTGTATCGTAGTACTTTCGATAAATAAGAGTTTCGAACCCAACAAGGAGCAGAAGGTGTTGACAAGCAGGTTGGATAGAGGATTCACTGTAAACACTAGCAAACGGGTTTTTGGAGGTTTTTGATATAGCAGATAAATAAAGTGCGGTAAATAATATTGCAGCGAGTGGCCCAACCCTTTTGAAATCAAAGGACAAGCCCGTTGAGTTACTTATGACAACCAAACATTCTCGAGGACACATGGCAATTTCGTCAAGTGCTTTCGCTTCGTTACAGTTGATTAATATCTATTGGTTCCTGAAGTGTTGTGTGGGTGAACCTATGCTAATGCACCGTCCAACTAGGACTAATACATACCGGTGATTATAAACCTCGTAAGCATCCGCAAATACAAGAAAGTAAATAAGATAAAACTAACCACAGCCTTAAAACTCCGGGATTCTACGCTCCCTCGTGCATTGGTTTCCTAACTGGAGTTTAGGTTTCTGTCACTCCGGCAACCCCACAATTAGTAGCCAAATACACAATCCATATACGTCATAACGTATCCTTAATTTCTGATGTTCCATGTTGTTTTGATGTTGTTTCCCACATGTTTTCCTTACACTTTATGTCATTTTTATCGATTTCCCGGGACTGACCTATTGACAAGATGCCACAGAGTCAGTTCCTCTTTTCTGCTGTTTTTAGTTTCAGAAAAGTTGTTCTGCAAATATTCTCGGAATTGGACGATTCGAAAGCCAGAAGTCTTAGAAGTCCCGGAAGCATCCAAAAGTCCCGAAGAGCCCCGGAGGGGGGCCAAAGGGTGTCCACACCATAGGGTGGTGCCACCACCCCCTGGTCGTGCCACCTGGTGGTGTGGGCCCCCTGGCCATGCCTCCCCGGCATCGCCCTTTCGCCTATATATACCCCCCCCCCCCGAGGGAAAACCCTAAAGGAATCGACCTTTTCCACAAAATACATGTGAATGCTTACTTTAAGGAATGCTTTTTGCAGCCCTACGCAATGATTAGTGTTCACTATTTGTTATGAGATCTCCGTAAACGAGTTGATCACGGTGTAAAGGTGATAGTGTGTGCACCGTGTGGTTTAGCATTATATTTATATTTTGTGTTGGACAACCCTATGAAATTGTGGTGTTTGCGTGGAACCATCTAAGTCCCATGGTGATAGCATGGGGGTTACTTGGTTGGGAAAGTGCTTACTCTGAGGAGTGTTGTTAAAACCATACGCATGGATTGGTGTTGTTATTCGACCGGAGAGTGGTTCAGAGTAGCATAGTGAAGAGAGATATTTATGCATTCAATTATGTGATCATTGTTGAGAGTGTCCACTAGTGAAAGTAGGATCCCTAGGCCTTATTTCCAAGCATTGAAACACCTTTTTTCGCCTCTTCTGCTACATGTTTGCTTGCTGCCATTTTTATTTCAGATTGCTATTATCATTTATTATCATCCATATTACTTGTAGTTTACTCTCTCTTCGCCGAACTAGTGCACCTATATGCCTGACAAGTATATTGGGTGTGGTGGGGACACAAGAGACTTCTTGTATCTTGATTGCAGGGTTGCTTGAGAGGGATATCTTTGACCTCTACCTCTCTGAGTTCGATAAACCTTGGGTAATTCCACTTAAGGGAAACTTGTTGCTGTTCTACAAACCTCTGCACTTGGAGGCCCAACACTGTCTACAAGAATAGAAGCGTGCGTAGACATCAAGCTCTTTTCTGGCGCCGTTGCCGGGGAGGTAAGGTAAAAGGTACTCACATCCTCGGGTGTGAGTGCTTGAAGTTATTTCCTTTAGATTCTGCAATTATATTTTTTTATTTCTTGTTTTTATTTTCACTAGTTAGGCTTATTTTTACTTGTTACTTGTTTTTATCTTTATGCTTAAATGGAAAACAACAAAAATATGAGAGAGCTTTATAATACTTATATTGAGTTAGGACATGAAGTGTTTGAAGAGAAAATTAAAAAAACCTGTGGAACTTTATTTGCATGCTAGTGGAAATGTTATTAGTATGAACTCTTTAAACACCATTATTTCTAATGCTATGGAAAAGTCTAAGCTTGGGGAAGCTAGTTTTGATGAATATTATATTTTTAGTCCCCCAAGTTTTGAGGAGGAAATTTTCTTTGATGATACTTTGCCTCCAATATATAATGATTATAATGATCGTGGTATTCTAGTTCCACCTACTATGAATGATAAATTTTATTGTGATCATGATATGCCTTCTATATATGATGTTTACAATGATGAACATGCTATTTTCAGTCCACCTACTATTGAGGAGAAAATTAATTATGATTACAATATGCCTCCTAAATTTGATGTTTATGGTGATGAGAATTATAATGATAGCTATTCTGTTGAATTTTCTCCCACTACTATGAATGAGAATGACTATGCTTATGTGGAGAATATTAATTCTTTTATGCATGTGGCTCGTGATAAGAATGTTTTATGTGATAGCTATATTGTTAATTTTATTCATGATGCTACTGAAAGTTATTATGAGAGAGGGAAACATGCTTTTATGCATCTCAACAATATTAAGTTTCCCCTCTATATATTGAAATTTTTGATGTTGCACTTATTTTGTCTTCCTATGCTAGTCACTTTATGCTTCGTTGACTTGTTTTTCTACAAGATTATTTTTCATAAGAAGTGGGTTAGACTCAAATGTGTTTTATATTTGCTTCATGATGCTCTCTTTTGCTTAATTCATATTTCTTATTTGAGCATCTACTTGATTCCACTCTTTCTATGCCTAGCTGAAAGGCGTTGAAGAAAAGCGCTACCGGGAGACAACCCGTTTTATTTCTCCGTTTTCAACCCGTTCTCCGTTGTTTTCTTTTGTTTTATTTGCACCTGGGTGTTGTATATTTCGTTAGAAAACCCTCTGTATCTTTTCTTTTGTGTTTTTGTTGAGCCAAGTAAAACCTCTAGTGGAAAATTGAGGCTATATTTCGGATTTCTGCGCAGGAAACAAATTTCTGATGTCCACTGTTTATTCCGTATAAACTCATAGAAAATCCAAAATGACCTGAGTTTGTTGTGCGTAATACTGGGCTGTATACGCAACTTTTCTTAGTTGACCAATTTTTGATTTGAGCAACAGAAGATTTTCGAAAAAAATCATCTTTACCTCATGTCCTGTTTTGACAGATTTCTGCCAATAATTGCATTTGCATCTTAATCTATTTCTGTTGGTGTTCTTTTGAGAAAAAGAGTTATAAAAGAAGTTTTGACAGTAGCTAATGTGTTTTTGAGTGTTATGCATGTGTTGAAAGTGAACCATGTGAATTTATTATTTCGATTGCACTAACGTTGCTAATGAAGATTGTGAGAAGTTTGGTGTGAAGAAAGTTTTCAATGGTCAAGAGAAAAGGATGATATGCTGTGATCAAGAAGAGTGAAGAGCCTAAGATTGGGGATGCCCCGGTGGTACATACCATAAAATTCCAAGAAGACTCAAGTGTCTAAGCTTGGGGATGCCCAAGGCATCCCCATCTTCATCGAAAAATTATCACGTCACTTCTAGTGAAACTATATTTTTATTCAGTCACATCTTATGTGCTTTACTTGGAGCGTCTTTTATTTTTGTTTTTCAGTTTGTTTGGTTTTCTTTGCTGTAATAAATGGTTGTATCTTATCATACTTGTGTGGGAGAGAGACACACTCTGTTTTCTTTGCTTAGAACACTCTAGTTTTCATTCTTATTGTTCTGTGAGTGTTCACTTTTAGCTAGTACTGCGTTTAGCGTTTGTTTTCATGCATCTCTTATCAAAGCTGTTAGTTTTAGTAGTGTTATGTGAGTACTCTCATGTTTGCTTGATGTATCATGTAGATTATTTTTGTTAAAACATATTTTGTATGGTGCTTGTTGGGAGAAGAAAACTGCTGCTTAAAGTAGAATTCATAACAGTGCAAGTAGAAGCTCGTACAGACTGTTGCTAGAACTTTTTCATGACATGCTAAATGTTATTTTAGTTCTAAAGACTTGTGATGTTGAGTAGCAGGAATAGCCTCAAATAGCTGAGAGTGTTTAATATGTCATTGAAAGATTCATGAGTTGTTCTTATCATAAGGAATCATAAAATTTTGGTATTCTCTTCCGAATGTTTTATTTGGTTGACTTGGCGCATGCTCACACCATGTTTATGACTATGAACCAGTCACGAATAGCCTCCATAACCACTTAGTTTTTGAACTATGATACCGCTTATGCTTTAATTAATGATGTTTATGTCGCTATGCATGATTATGGCTCTTATGCTCTCTTGATTTGTTGCTCCCAGTCTTTTGCTATCCTCCACCTATACTGAGTATGAGCTCTACTCGTGCATCCAACTCCCTTAAACCAAAGTTTTTCCCATTGTGTCCACCATACCTACCTACATGTGGTATTTAACTGCCACTCAAAGTAAATTGCTCATGTGTTACTTTTAAAACTTTCAAAATTACTCCTGCTTTATGTTCCTGTTTTTGCTCATGAGGACGTCAATAGAGAATCTTTATCTCACTTGTTGATTGGATTTCACATCCTGGACTAGTGGCTTCATCCGCTTATCCAAATGATAGAAGAGCTGGCAGCGGGGTGCCTAGCCCCAAATTAATACACATAAAATCTCTTCACTATTTTTGCCACTGATTTATCAGTCAAAGCATAATTGTGTACACAAAAGAGAAAGAGGGACGACCTTCTACCCAGATGCGTCCTTCACATGGGAGCCGCTCTTGTGAATCCAGTTGGCTTGTGACGTACTGTATTTTCTGATTACCATTCGTTGACATTAGCATACATCTCCAAAAATATAGACACTCCTCCACGGTATGTGATTGTTGGCAGGCACCCAAGGATTCGGTTAGCCATGGTTGTTGAAAGATGGATGGGAGGAGTGTCAAAATTTTAATACCTCTATTTAATAAAAAAAAGCTTTAGCACATTAGTGATCTCTGCTTCCCTCTGCGAAGGGCCTTTCTTTTACTTTTATGTTGTGTCTCCATCTTCTAACTTTATGCACAGCTGAGAGAGCATTTTTGTCATTCTGAGTTCTATGTGCATTTGTCCCATAAACATCAATAATTGCTTCATGACGTGATCTCATTTGTTCTAAAATTATTTGATCTAGTCTTCCTCATGAACTTTGAAGGTGTCCTGGCATTTATGTTTTTCCCTACTCTTAAGGACTAGCGAAATATCACTTTGCCATGATTTCTCTATACCTGAAACAAACGTTTATATTTCTTTGCATTATTATTCATGATCATTTGTTTGAGATACTCTTCATGATGAAAAGTGATTGCTTTGCTTTATTACTAAAGTTCTATTTATCATGTTTCTGTTTGAAGTTCTATGATCTCAGCTTACATATGCCTTTACATTTGTATGATCAAGTTTATGTTGGTAGCATGTCACCTCAGATTTTTTTTTATTGTTTACCTACTCAAGGACGAGTAGGAACTAAGCTTGGGGATGCTTGATCTGTCATAAACGCATCCTTAATTTCTGTTATTCCATGTTGTTTTCATGTTGTTTCCCACATGTTTTCCTTACACTTTATGTCATTTTTATCGATTTCCCGGGACTAACCTATTGACAAGATGCCACAGAGCCAGTTCCTGTTTTCTACTGTTTTTAGTTTCAGAAAAGTTGTTCTTCAAATATTCTCAGAATTGGACGATTCGAAAGCCAGAAGTCTTAGAAGTCCCGGAAGCATCCAAAAATCCTGAAGAGCCCCGGAGGGGGGCCACACCATAGGGTGGTGCCACCATCCCCTGGCCGCGCCACCAGGTGGTGTGGGCCCCCTGGACACCCCCCGGCATCGCCCTTTCGCCTATATATACTCCCCCGAGGGAAAACCCTAAAGGAATCGACCTTTTCCACAAAATACATCCATAGCTCCGCCGCCGCCGCCGACAAGTTTCGGGGGACAGATCTCTATTCTGGCACCCTGCCGGGACGGGGAAATGCCCCCGGAAGCCATCTCCATCGACTCCACCGCCATCTCCATCGCCGTTGCTGGCTCCTATGATGAGGAGGGAGTAGTTATCCCCTGAGGCTGAGGGCTCTACCGGTAGCTATGTGGTTCATCTCTCTCTCCCATGGTGTGATCTATATGTGATCATGAGCTTTGTAATCTATTTGAATTCGTAGATGTTACTCTTCATCTTTTGCTACTCAAGTGCTTTATTAATATGAACTTTGGAGTCACTTTGATCACGGTGTGAAGGTGACAGTGTGCACATCGTGTGTGTCTCCTCTATGAATTGTGATGTTTGTCTAGTACCTTATGGGGCGCTCATAGTGACAGCGTGGGGTTAACTAGACATGGGAATGTTTACTTTAAAGAATGCTTTTTGCAGCCCTACGCAATGATTAGTGTTCATTATTTGTTATGAGATCTCCGTAAACGCTTTGATCACGGTGTAAAGGTGACAGTGTGTGCACCGTGTGGTTTAGCATTATATTTATATTTTGTGTTGGATAACCCTATGAAATTGTGGTGTTTGCGTGGAACCATCTGGGTCCCATGTTGATATCATGGGGGTTACTTGGTTGGGAAAGTGCTTACGCTGAGGACTATTAAAGCCCTATGCATGGATTGGTGTTATTATTCGACCGGAGAGTGGTTCGGAGTAGCATAGTGAAGAGAGATATTTATGCATTCAATTGTGTGATCATTGTTAAGAGTGTCCACTAGTGAAAGTAGGATCCCTAGGCCTTATTTCCAAGCATTGAAACACCGTTTTCTACCTGTTCTGCTACATGTTTGCTTACTGCCATTTTTATTTCAGATTGCTATTATCACTTATTATCATCCATATTACTTGCATTTTACTCTCTCTTCGCCGAACTAGTGCACCTATATACCTGACAAGTATATTGGGTGTGGTGGGGACACAAGAGACTTCTTGTATGTTGATTGCAGGGTTGCTTGAGAGGGATATCTTCGACCTTTACCTCCCTAAGTTCGATAAACCTTGGGTAATCCACTTAAGAGAAACTTGCTGCTGTTCTACAAACCTCTGCACTTGGAGGCCCAACACTGTCTACAAGAATAGAAGCGTGCGTAGACATCAGCATCCTCCTAGGCCCATAAAGGTAAAGTATCATGTAAGCGACGTTCACATGACACCACTAGAAGAATAGCACCACAACTTAAATACCAAACCACGAGATATTACTTCAATATAACTTCACTACTAACATCATGAATTCTCCCATGTCCTCAAGAACTAAATGAACTACCCACAAGACATCATATGGATCATAATCGGAGGTGATATAATGGATGATAATAATCTGGTCATAAAGTGCTAACAGCGATAAATCTCACAAACATCAACTACTAACAAGTAATCCACACTCGGAGAGAGATCTAATGTAAAACAACGATAGGGGACCCTAATTATTACAGCGGGATGAAGGTGGATGATGAGGGTGATGGTGCTGGTGGTGATGATGATGATGACGATGATCCCGATGAAGCCCGGAGTGATGACGGCGACGATGGCCGTGATTTCCCCTCTCCGGAGAGGAATTTCCCAGGCAGATTTCTCCCTGCCAGAGAGATTTTCTCTCTCGGGTGTTTTCCTCCCCGAGGCGACGGCGGAATAATTCTTCGATGATGGTCTAGAGCTTAGGGTTCCCTGGGGATCAAGTACGCAAAAGATGTCGACCAGAGGTGGGCCAGGGTGGCCACACCATTTGGCAGCGTGGCCAGGGGGCCACCCCATGGTGTGGGCCCCTGGTGGCCACCTCTGGCTCTCCTCGTGGCTCACTCCCTCTTATGAACTTCTAAGATGACTCCAGTGTCCCCCCTCTTCTTCTGATCTTTTGAAACAGGGTATCTCGACGGTGCTTTTTCCATCAGATTTCTGGTCCCGGTGTTTATTTTCCAAAAATTATGAAACATGCAAAATAAGATAAAATAATATAAGGGATGCATCATAACATGAAATATATCGATGAATAATAGAAAATAACAACATAAAATGGTGATGCAAAATGGTCGTATCAACTCCCCCCAAGCTTAGACCTCGCTTTTCCCCAAGCGAAACTGAGCTCAGTAAACATGACCCCGGGTTTATGGAGTGAGGTGTCGATAAAATAAAATACGTACAAGAGGCATCACATCTACAAAGAACAAGTCATTTTAGACAGCAACTCTCCTCACAATCAAACTTGAAACAAGTAAAGTAACAATAAAGGTGCAAAAAGTAAATCACAATTGGTGAAGGCAAACTTCGTTCTTGGTCAGAGAACAATTAACAGTGTACTTTTCTTTCGATCAAAGTCTTTTATACTAGAGCTATATTGTAGAGTTTATCATGCTCAATTATAACGATCTCTTTGCAAACATTGGTAACTTTCAAAGTGGTATTCAAACAGATAAAAGCATTTGCAGAAACAAAGAAGAATAAAGAAAATGATTGAGTAAATCAACATGTAGCTGGATGAATCACAACAACTCAAATGCTTGCTTAGACAGAAAGAAGTAGGTCTACTGACTCAACATAAATGTAAAAGATAGGCCCTTTCGCAGAGGGAAGCATTGATCACTCATGTGCTAGAGCTTTTATTTTGTAAAATAGAGGTATAAAGGTTTGATACTCCTCCCAACCTTTCTTACACAAACCATGGCTAACCGAATCCTCGGGTGCCTTCCAACAATCACATACCGTGGAGGAGTGTCTATATTTTGAGAGGTGTGTATGTCTATGTCAACGAATGGAAAACAGAAAATACAGTACATCACAAGCCAACTAGACTCACAAGAGCGGCTCCCATTAAAGGACACAACTGGTATAGAAGGTCATCCCTCTTTCTCTTTTGTTTACACAATTATGCTTTGACTGATAAATCAGGGAAAAAAGAGTGAAGAGAATTTGTATTATTATTTGGGGCTGGGCACCCCGCTGCTAGCTCTTCTAGCATTTGGATAAGCGGATGAAGCCACTAGTCCATGTGTGTGAGTCCAATCAACAAGTGAGATAAAGATTCTCTATTTGCGTCCTCATGAGCTAAAACAGGAACACAAAACAGGGATACTTTTGAAGGTTTTAAAGGTAACACATGAGCAATTTACTTGGAGTGGCGGTGAATTACCACATATAGTTAGGTATGGTCGACACAAATGGCAAGGTTTTGGGGCTCAAGGTTTGGATGCACGAGAAGCATTCCCTCTCAGTACGGGTTTTTGGATAGCAAGGTTGAGTAGCAAGCATAAGAGTTGAAGTAAAACAAGCAAAAACATATATGATAAAGCCAATCATGCAATCTTCCTTGATGGTGCAAACAAACTTATTTGAGAATACTAAGCTTATGAGCTAACAAAGAAGAAAGATCATGGAATAATATATCTACATGAAACTCCCTTTTTCTACTTAAGTCTCAATGTATTGTTGCTACTGACCAATGCTAAGTTTGCCAAAACCAACTAGATTATCTAGAAGCTCCAAAATTGATACCAATACTAATAAAAAGATCAATCACATAACAAAAATTGCAAACTAAAATAAAGTGAAACAAGTAGATGATGAAACTTCTCATTAATATTTCATTACGGCAACTCAAACCAAGGGATACAACAAAAACCAACTAAGGAGCAACACTTCCATACTGCAAACCATACTATATGATATTTCCTCTACTCATGATATGACTCTACTAAAAGGGTAAAAAAGGTGAAAGATAAAAGTGATACCGTGGCACTCCCCAAAGCTTGGAACAAGTCAAGGGGATGCCAATACCAATGACGAATCAATTCTTTGGTGGTGATGGTGAATCCTTCTCATCCTCAGTCTTCCAAGGTAAAGGCTCTCCATCCACAAATGATGTCCTGGTCTCCAATATCCTGAAACTAGCAGCAGAGCTTATACGTTTAAACCTGTTCTCATGCTCACAGTTCAGGTTATGCACATTATAGAGTTGTGATTGCAAATCGTTGGTGGTCTTGGTGAGTGAGAAAATCTCCTCCCAAAGCTTCAAATTCTCCTTCTTGTATTCAGCGATCTGTTATGTCTTTATCATGTGGATGATATCAACTTCACGCTCCGCCATCTTCTTGTACCTAAAAACTTCTTGCTCCAGCTCTTCCATCCTAGCTTCTAGACTTCCTTCTCCTTTAGGGCCCCGAACTTCTTCAATCTGCACCTCCCCGTCCTTGGGAACAATTTTTTGGGATGCATCTTCAACTCGTTCATGTACAGGTTGACGATGTTATCAAAGAAACTGTCTTTGGGAGATCCAGGAGAAGACATTGTGGATCTAGATCTGAAGATGTAACCTGGCAGAAACAGCTCTAAACAGAAACACGACGAGAAAACGATATACGGACCTCGGGGGGTCCGGGGGGTTATATAGAAAAAATATGCGTAACAAAAGGAAAGTCTAGGTCAAAAACGAGTTGGATAGGGGCTCCGAGGCGCCCACACCATAGGGTGGCGCGGCCATGGGTGGGCCCGCGCCCCCTCATGGTGTGGTGCCTCTGGGCACCTTCTCCAACTCCTCTTCGGCTCGGTATTTTTTTATAATTTCCAAAAACTGATAATCTATAATTGAAAAGGTATTTCACGAACTTTTCTTAACAGAACTATTACCTATTCCAGAACTGACTCTGCAGATTCTGGAATCTTCCCCCTAATGAACTTCTCCGGAGTTACTACTTGAATAACATCCACATCTTCACCATAGGAATCCCCAGAAATATAATGTTTGAGTCTTTGTCATTTTTCCACTTGTGTAGTGTTATCTTTGAGGGAATCAATTTTGATTGCACCCGAACGATACACTTATTCAATAACATAAGGTCCTTCCCATTGGGAGAGTAATTTTCCTGCAAAAAATCTAAGACGAGACTGATACAATAGAACTTTCTCACCAACATGAAACTCTCTTTTAAGGATTCTTTTATCATGCCATTGTTTAACTTTCTCTTTAAAGAGTTTGGAATTTTCATAAGCTTCACATCTCCATTCATCTAAATGATTCAAATCAAACATTCTTTTCTTACCAGCAAGTTTAAAATCTTTATTTAATTCTTTCACTGCCCAATAAGCTTTCTGTTCTAATTCTGAAGGAAAGTGACAAGCTTTTCCATTAACCATTTTGTAAGGAGACATACCCATAGGATTTTTATAAGCAGTTCTATAAGCCCATAAAGCATCATTCAACTTATCTGACCAATTCTTCCTAGATTTATTAACAGTCCTTTGCAAGATAGATTTATTTTCTCTATTTGATAATTCTACTTGCCCACTGGTTTGAGGATGATAAGATGAGGCAACTCTATGATTAACATCATAGTTAGCAAGGGTCTTTCTAAAACCACCATGAATAAAATGAGAACATCCGTCAGTCATAAGATATCTAGGCACACCAAACCTAGGGAAAATAACATATTTAAGCATTTTTATAGAGGTCTCACCATCAACACTTTTAGTAGGTATATCTTCTACCCACTTAGTAACATAATCAACAGCAACAAGAATGTGAGTATAACCATTCGAAGGAGGACAAATGACCCATAAAGTCAAATCCCCAACAATCAAAAGGTTCAATAACAAGAGAATAACTCATATGCATTTCATTACGTCTAGAAATATTCCCTACTCTTTGACATTCATCACAAAATAAAATAAATTTACGTGCATATTTAAAGAGGGTAGGCCAATAAAAACCTGATTGTAGAACCTTCTGTGCGGTTCTATCTCCAGCGTGATGCCCTCCATAAGCACTACTATGGCACTTCTTCAATATTTCACGTTGTTCATGATCTGGTACACATCTTCTCATAATACCATCTACTCCTTCTTTATATAAATGTGGGTCATCCAAAAAATAATGCCTCAAATCCTAGAAGAAATTTCTTGTTTATTGAGCTATAAATGTTGGAGGCAAATACTATCAAACAATAAAGTTAGCATAGTCAGCATACCATGGGCTATCTTGGGGTTTTACCTTTATTGCAGCCAACTGTTCATTTGGAAAACTATCATTAACAGGAATAGGATCAAAAGTAATGTTTTCTGATCTAGAAAAGTTATCAACAACAGTATTTTCAGCACTCTTTGTATCCACAATATGCAAATCAAACTCTTGTAAAAGAAACACCCATCTAATAAGCCTAGGCTTAGGATCTTTCTTTTCTATAAGGTATCTAATAGCAGCATGATCAGTATGAATAGTAACCTTTGAATCAACAATATAAGGCCTAAACTTATCACATGCAAAAAGCTATAGTTAAGAACTCTTTTTCAGTAGTAGCATAATTCTTTTGAGCAACATCAAGAGTCTTACTAGCATAATGAATAACATTCAATGTCTTATCTATGCGCTGTCCAAGAACAGCAACGACAAAATCACTAGCATCACACATAATTTCAAAAGGTAAATTCCAATGAGGTGGTTGAACAATAGGAGCAGTAGTTAAAGCCTTGTTTAAAGTTCAAAAGCTTCCTTACAATCATCATAAAAAACAAATGGTACATTTTTTTGAAGAAGATTAGTAAGAGGCTTTGATATTTTAGTGAAATCTTTAATAAACCTCCTATAAAAACCAGCATGACCAAGAACACTACGAATACCTTTAACATCCCTAGGAGAGGGCATTTTCTCTATGGCTTTGATGCTACGCGTTGGGAACCCCAAGAGGATGGTGTGATGAGTGTAGCGGTAGGAATTTCCCTTAGTTAAGAACCAAGGTTATCAATCCAGTAGGAGGAAGAGGATCTTTGGAAGGTTGATGCCACTGACGGTGGTGCTGGAGCTTCACCGGTGTCAGCAACAACGCGGAACCTGCACACAACACAACCAAAATACTTTGTCCCAACGGTACAGTGAGGTTGTCAATGTCACCGATCTTGCTGAAAACAAAGATTAGACGTATAGTATGGAAAATAATGTATGCTTGTAGTAAGTATAGAAAGCAGGAAATGGTAGTGGTTTGTTTAACAATGTAAGAAAATGGACCGGGGTTCATAGGTTCACTAGTGGTGTCTCTCCATAAAAGATAGCATGCTGGGTGAACAAATTACAGCTGGGCAATTGACAAATAAAGGTTGCATCGTAGTGCACATTCATGACATGATGACTACTATGATATTTAGTGCGGGAATTACAACAATATACATAGACCATAATCCAACTGCATATATGACTAATAATCCACCCTCAGGTTATCATCTGAACCCCCTTAGGTATTAAGTTGCAAGCAACAGATAACTGCATTAAAAAGTGTGTAATGTAAGCAATGATTGTACACGCGGGCACGCACATCGCTGTTTTCTCCCTAGTGGCAACAACACATCCTCCCCCGTCACGTTTCTGTCACTCGAGCACAGGCGAAAAGGAGGCATGAACCCACTACCGAGCATAAATACTCCCTCTTGGAGTCACTAGCAACTACTTGGCCAGAGCACCACTAGCAACGTAAAGCATGCAAGATAACAAATAGCATATGTAATAAAGACAACACATAGAGTTACATAAGATCAATCTCGATCATGTTAGGCAGCTCACGAGATCTAAACATGGAGGCATATGAGGAAGAGACAACCATCTAGCTACTGCTATGGACCCGTAGTCCAAGGATGAACTACTCACGCATCACTCCGGAGGCAGGCATGGTGATGTAGAGGCCTCTGGTGATGATTTCCTCTCCGGCAGGGTGCCGGAGACAGCTTCAGAACCCCCATGATCTAGGGTTGACGATGACAGCGGCTGCAGAACTTTTCGGGGGATATTTGATCAGGTGCCTAGGGTTTTCCATCCGGGGGGAATAAATAGGCGAAAGGGCAGAGGCGGTGGATCCCTGGGGGCCCCACACCACCAGTTGGCGCGACCACGGGGGGGGGGCATCCCATGGTGTGGGCCCCCTGGCTCCCCTCTTGGACTCCTCTTCGGTCTTCTGGATGCTTCCGGGGAAAATAGGCACTTCGGGCTTTGTGGGGTTCAATTCCGAGAGTATTTCCAGAACAACTTTTCTAAAATAAAAAACTACGGAAAACAGTGAATTGGCACTTGACACCTTGTTAATAGGTTTGTCCTGGAAAACGTGTAAAAGTGCTATAAAGAAGGGGGAAAACAAATAGCAATTGGCATAATATTATCATGGAGCATAAGAAATTATAGATACGTTGGAGACATATCAAGCATCCCCAAGCTTAGTTCCTACTCGTCCTCGAGTAGGTAAACGATAAAACAATAATTTCTGAGGTGACATGCTACTAACATAATCTTGATCATAAAAATGTAAAAGCATATGTAAGCTCAGATCATAGAACTTCAAACACAAACATGATAAATAGAACTTTAATAATAAAGGAAAGCAATCACTTTTCATCATGAAGAGTATCTCAAATAAAGGATCATGAATAATAATGCAAAGAAAGATAAATTGTTGTTTCAGATATAGAGAAAGCATGGCAAAGTGATATTTCGCTAGTCTTTAAGAGTGGGGCAAAACATAAATGCTGGGACACCTTCAAAGTTCATGAGGAAGACTAGAGAAAATAATTTTAGAACAAATAATATCACATCATGAAGCAATTATTGATGTTTATGGGACAAATGCACATAGAACTCAGAATGGCAAAAATGCTCTCTCAATTGTGCATAAAGTTAGAAGATGGAGACTCAACATAAAAGTAAAAGAAAGGCCCTTCACGGAGGGAAGCAGGGATCAACTCATGTGCTAGAGCTTTTTATTTTATTAAACAGAGGTATTAAAAGTTTGACACTCCTCCCATCCATCTTTCACAAACCATGGTTGACCGAATCCTCGGGTGCATGCCAACAATCACATACCGTGGAGGAGTGTCTATATTTTGGGAGATGTATGCTAATGTCAACGAATGGTAAACAGAAAATACAGTACGTCACAAGCCAACTGGATTCACAAGAGCGGCTCCCATGTGAAGGACGCATCTGGGTAGAAGGTCATCCCTCTTTCTCTTTTGTTTACACAATTATGCTTTGACTGATAAATCAGGGGCAAAAATAGTGAAGAGATTTTGTGTGTATTAATTTGGGGCTGGGCACCCCGCTGCGAGCTCTTCTATCATTTGGATAAGCGGATGAAGCCACTAGTCCAGGGTGTGAAATCCAATCAACAAGTGAGATAAAGATTCTCTATTTACGTCCTCATGAGCAAAAACAGGAACATAAAGCAGGAGTAATTTTGAAGGTTTTAAAGGTAACACTTGAGCAATTTACTTTGGAGTGGCAGTTAAATACCACATGTAGGTAGGTATGGTGGACACAATGGAAAAATATTTGGCTTAAGGAGTTGGATGCACGAGCAGAACTCAGACTCGGTACATGTGGAGGCTAGCAAAATACTGGGAGCGACAAATCAAGAGAGCATAAGAGCCATAATCATGCATAGCGACATAAACATCATTAATTAAAGCATAAGAGGTATTACAAGTTCAAAAACTAAGTGGTCATGGAGGCTATTCGTGACTGGTTCATAGTCATAAACATGGTGTGAGCATGCGCCAAGTCAACTAAATAAAACATTCCAAAGAGAATACCATAAATTTATGCTTCCTTGTGACAAGAACAACTCATGAATCTTTCAATGGCATATTAAATAGTCTCAGCTATTTGAGGCTATTCACGCTACTCAATATCCATAAGGCTTTAGAACTAAAATAACATTTAGCATGGCATGAAAAAGGTCTAGCAACAGTCTATACAAGCTTCTACTTGCACCATTAAAAATTCTACTTTAAACAACAGTTTCTTATCCCAACAAGCACCATACAAGATATGTTTTAACAAAAATACTCTTTATGATACAGAAAGAAAACATGAGAGTACTCACATAGCACTACTAAAACTAACAACTCTGATAAGAGATGCATGCAAAAAAGGAGCTAAATAAATGTAGCAGCCAGAAAAAGATTAAGAATACAAAGTATTCCCATGAAAAAGCGGAGCGTGTCACTCTCCAATAAAAGAATGCTGGGGTCCAACCAAGCTTATTGCAGAAATAAAAACAAACTGAAAGCAAAAATAAAAACAAACTGAAAGCAAAAATAAAAGGCGCTCCAAATAAAGCACGTAAGATTTAACCGAATAAAAATATAGTTTCACTAGAAGTGACCTGATAATTTGTCGATGGAGAAGGGGATGCCTTGGGAATCCCCAAGCTTAGATGGTTGAGTCTTCTTGGAATTTGCTGGGATGTACCACCGGGGTATCCCTAATCTTAGGCTCTTCACTCTTCTTGATCACGTCATATCCTCCTATTCTCTTGACCCTTGAAAACTTCCTTCACACCAAACTTCTCACAATCTTCATTAGCAACGTTAGTGCAATCAAAATAATAAATTCACATGGTTCAGTTTCAACACATGCCTAACACTCAAAAACACATTAGCTACTGTCACAACTTCTTTTAAAACTCTTTTTCTCAAAAGAACACCAAAAGAAAGAGATTAAGATGCAAATGCAATTATTGGCAGAAATCTGTCAAAACAGGACATCAGGTAAAGATGATTCTTTTCAAAAATCTTCTGTTGCTCAAATCAAAAAGTGGTCCACTAAGAAAAGTTGCGTATACAGCCCAGGATTACGCACAAAAACTCAGGTCATTTTGAGTTTCCTGTGATTTTATACGGAATAAATAGTGGACAGCAGAAATCTGTTTCCTGCGCAGAAATCCAAAATATAGCCTCAACTTTCCACTAGAGGCTTCCTTGGCTCAAGAAAAACACAAAAGAAAAGATACAACGGGGTTGCTAAGGAAATAGACAACACCCAGGTGCAAAGCACACAAAAGAAAACGAAGGAAAACGGGTTGAAAACAGAGAAATAAAACGGGTTGTCTCCCGGTAGCGCTTTTCTTTAACGCCTTTCAGCTAGGCATAGAAAGCAACTCAAGAATTTTCAAGTGAAGAAGCATCAACATCATAACTTCCGCTAATAATAGAGTCAAAAGGTAGCTTCATCCTCTTTCTATTAAAGTGTTCCATACCTTTCCTAAGTGGGAATTGATATTTAATACTCCCCTCTTTCATATCAATAACAACACGAACAGTTCTAAGAAAAGGTCTTCCAAAAACAATAGGACAAGAAGCATTGTATTCAATGTTCATAACAATAAAATCAACATGGACAAGGTTATTGTTAACCATAATAAGAACATCATCAATTCTAGCAAGAGGTTTCTTCTTAGCATTATCAGCAAGATGAACATCCAAATAACAGTGTTCCAACGGTGGTGGATCAAGCATATCATAAAGCTTTTGAGGCATAACAGAGATACTAGCACCAAGATCACACAAAGAGTTGCAATCAAAATCATTTACTTTTATCTTAATGATGGGCTCCCAACCATCATCTAATTTCCTAGGAATAGATGTTTCAAGTTTCAGATTATCCTCCCTAACTTTCACGAGAGCATTGGTAATGTGTGTAGTAAAGGCCATATTCATGGCACTAGCATTGGGACTTCTAGAAAGATTTTGTAGAAACATAATAACTTTAAAGATATTGGAATCATAAAAATCAATGTTATTATCATCAAAAGTAATGGGACCATTATATCCCACATCTTTAAAAATTTCAGCACTTTTATCAGAAGCAATTTCAGCAGTTTGAGGCAATTTAGCATGTTTCACCGAAGGGGGGAGTCTTTGTTAACACAAACTACTTTACTATTGATAGTAGGAGGTTTGCTAGCACTTGGAGCTTCAGTTTTACTAGTGGTTGTGATAGTGCAAACTCTAGCAATATTATTCTTTCTAGCCAATTCATCTTCTTTTTCCCACCTAGCACGTAGTTCAGCCATCAAGCTAACATTATTATCAATTCAAACTTGGATGGAATTCAAAGTTTTACTTTATTTAACATCATGTGGCAAAACCTTCAGTTTTAGAAAATCAACATCAATATTCATCGGATCCCAGCAAACACAGCACATAGAGTTACATAAGATCAATCTCGATCATGTTAGGCAGCTCACGAGATCTAAACATGGAGGCATATGAGGAGGAGATAACCATCTAGCTACTGCTATGGACCCGTAGTGCAAGGATGAACTACTCACGCATCACTCCGGAGGCGGGCATGGTGATGTAGAGGCCTCCAGTGATGATTTCCTCTCCAACAGGGTGCCGGAGACAGCTTCAGAACCCTCCTGATCTAGGGTTGACGATGACGGCGGCTGCGGAAATTTTCGGGGATATTTGATCAGGTGTCTAGGGTTTTCCATCCCGGGGGAATAAATAGGCGAAAGGGCAGAGGCGGTGGAGCCCTGGGGGCCCCACACCACCAGCTGGCGCGGCCAGGTGGGGCGCCACCCCATGGTGTGGGACCTGTGGTGCCCCTCTTCGACTCATCTTCGGTCTTCTAGATGCTTCCGGGAAAATAGGCACTTCGTGCTTTGTGGGGTCCAATTCCGAGAATATTTCCAGAACAACTTTTCTGAAATAAAAAACAGCAGAAAACAGGGAACTGGCCCTTGGCATCTTGTTAATAGGTTAGTCCCGGAAAACGTGTAAAAATGCTATAAAGAAGGGATAAAACATGTAGGAATTGGCATAATATTAGCATGGACCATCAGAAATTATAGATACGTTGGAGACGTATCAGGCTTCCACTTTAGCTCTATCAACTTCAATACCTCTTTCAGAAATTTTATGTCCAAGAACAATTCCTTCATTCACCATAAAGTGGCATTTATCCCAATTAAGAACAAGATTAGTTTCCTCCCATAAAGTGAACCTATGCTAATGAAAGCCCAAATAGGACTAATACATACTGGTGATTATACCCCTCGTAAGCATCCGCAAATACAAGAAAGAAACTAAGATAAAACTAACCACAACCTTAAAACTCTGGGATTCTACGCTCCCTCGTGCATTAGTTTCCTAACGGGGGTTTAGGTTTCTGTCAATCCGGCAACCCCACAATTAGTAGCCAAATACACAATGCATCCTCCTAGGCCCATAAAGGTGAAGTATCATGTAGTCGATGTTCACATGACACCACTAGAAGAATACCAGCACAACTTAAATACCGAACCACGAGATATTACTTCAATATAACTTCACTACTAACATCATGACTTCTCCCATGTCCTCAAGAACTAAACGAACTACTCACAAGAAATCATATGGATCATAATCAGAGGTGATATAATGGATGATAACAATCTGGTCATAAAGTGCTATCACCGATAAATCTCTCAAGCATCAACTACTAACAAGTAATCCACACCGGGAGAGAGATCTAATGTAAAAGAACGATATAGGACCCTAATTGTTACAACGCGATGAAGGTGGATGATGAGGGTGATGGTACTGGTGGTGATGACGGTGATCCCGATGAAGCCCGGAGCGATGACGGTGACGATGGCGGTGATTTCCCCTCTCCGGAGAGGAATTTCCTAGGCAGATTTCTCTCTGCCAAAGAGATTTTCTCTCTCGGGTGTTTTCCGACCTGATGCGGCGGCGGAATAATTCTTCGATGATGGTATGGGCTTAGGGTTCCCTGGGGGTTAAGTACGCGAAAGGTGTCGACGAGATGTGGGCCAGGGTGCCCACACCATGTGGCAGCGCGGCCAAGGGGGGCACCACCCCATGGTGTGGGCCCCTTGTGGCCCCCCTACGGCTCTCCTCGTGGCTGGCTCCCTCTTCTAAACATCTAAGATGCCTCCGGTGTCCCCCCCTCTTCTTCTGATCTTTTGAAATAGGGTATCTCGACGGTGCGTTTTCCATCAGATTTCTGGTCCCGGTGTTTAATCTCCAAAAATTATGAAACATGCAAAATAAGATAAAATAACATAAGGGATGCATCATAACATGAAATATATCGATGAATAACAGAAAATAACAACATAAAACAGTGATGCAAAATAGACGTATCAGTTGTCAATCTCATCGGTTTTGCTGAACACAAAGAGGTTAAACGTACGGTGTGGAAAACAATAGGAACATTATGAAAGCAATAGGTGTTTTATCAGTATAAGGAAAATGGAAGGGGGTCCACAGTTCACTAGTGGTGTCTCTCCGTGAAAGATAAATAACATGTGTGGTGAACAAATTATAGTTGGGCAATTGACAGAAATGAAGGCTGCACCGTAGTGCATATGCAAGACATAAAGATTACTATGTGATTCATGCGGGCATTAAAACAAAATACATAGACCCTCATCCAACTGCATCTATGTCTAATAATCACCCTCTGAATATCATCCGAACAAACGTTGGGTATTAAGTTTCTAGCAACAGATTATCGTCGTAAGCAAAGTGTGTAATGTAAACTCAGTAAACACCGTTGTTTTCTCCCTAATGGCAACAACACATCCTCCATCCGTCACGTTTCAGTCACCCGAGCAAGGCAACAAGGAGGCATGAACCCACTATCAAGCATAAATACTCCCTCTTGGAGTTACTAGCATCTACTTGGCGAGAGAATCTACTAATAACGGAGAGCATGCAAGATCATAAATAACATATGCTTGAAGATAACATGATAGACTGATAATTAGAAGACATAGCATTCAACATTCATCAGATCCCAGCAAACACAACATGTAGCATTACATAAAGATGATCTTGATCATGTTAGGCAGCTCACAAGATCTAAACATGAGGTACAAAGTGGAGAGAACAACCATCTAGCTACTGCTATGGACCCGTAGTCCAGGGATGAACTACTCACGCATCACTTCGGAGGAGGGCATGGTAGTGTAGACTCCTCCAGTGATGAATTCCTCTCCCGGCAGGGTGCCGGGAAGAGCTCCAGAACCCTCCCGATATTGGGATGATGATGACGGCGGCCTCGGGTGTTTTTCGGGACGAAGTGGTATATCTTTAGGGTTTACGTATTGGGGGGTATAAATAGGCGAAAGAGCAAAGGCGGTGGAGGCACGGGGGGCCCCACACCTGACACCACCCCATGGTGCGGCCAGGGGGCGTGTCGCCCTATGGTGTAGGCCCCCTGAGGCCCCCTCCGGGTCTCTTTGGGACTCCGTGGAACCTTCGGGAATTTTAAGACTTCTGGGCTTCGAATTTTCCAATTCAGAGAATATTTTCAGAACAACTTTTCTGAAACTAAAAACAGCAGAAAACAAGGAAGTGGCTCTATGACATCTTGTCAATAGGTTAATCCGGAAAATGACATAAAGTGTATAGAAAACTTGTGGGAAACAATAAGAAAACAACATGGGACATCAGAAATTAAGGATACATTTATGACGTATCAGCTAGCTGCACCGTATTACCATGCGCCATATCTGGAGACACCTCTAGAGAATACATGCACGAATTGTTTGCCAAGGAAGACAACATGTCATCTTAACACCCCATTATGTATCCTATGGTAGGTTTATTTTTTTAAACAGAGGCAACAAATCATGTCATCCTATGCCAAACACTCGGCCACCCACGTTAGCGAAAGCACAACATCGACCCAGAGCAACAAACATAGCGGGAGAAAAGCGAAGAGCTTGCGCCAAGAAAGTTCCCACAACCAGACACCCATTTGATGTCATCGTGGACGCCAAGACTCCCTCGTGTCATCTCCGACTCCACAAAGAAAACGCAAGACGCGGGTAACACCTTGAACGTGCTAGAAGAAACAGGCTATCAAAACTCAGCTGCTACCCCACTCCACTCGCCACGACCAATCGTTGCCAAAACAAGACGCCTGCCAAGGATGAGAGGCCGCCGCCTCTAGATCGACGCAGACAACACGCCAACCACCATTCACTCTGCAGACACAAACTCCAAGACGATGCCTCCATGGAGAAAAGCAACACATAGAAAACGAATGGTATGTTTTATCCCATTTTATCATTTTTCGCAAGCTGAAAAGCTAGATTTATTTTCCAGGTGTCAGCTGACTAGGATGATAATAGATGAACAAAAATAATGTAAAATTTCATCTTAATCTAAAAAATTGCATTATCATTACTCTTTCATCAGACATGTGTGACTAGCTACGCCGTATTACCATGCACCATATCAGGTACACCTCTAACAAATGCATGCATGAATTGTTTGCTGACCGAGCCGACAAGTCATCCTCATATGGCCTTTTCAATTTGGGGAAAATACCGAATGGTAAAAGCAACCACAGTGTTACCATCTAAGGAGTCGAAAACTATGACATTTTTCAAATGGGATATATAGTTCCACACGGTAACAAATGGACGAGATGTGCGATTTGCTCTTAAAAATAGAAGTTATAATTTCCGAAGTTAGTTTTTCTCACAATTGTTCTAGGGATTTTGGGTCAAATGAATTATAATTGATGTTTGTAAGACTAATTTTAGTGTTAGTGATATGCAGTTTTCGTTGATTGACATTTAAAAATCAAAACAACTGAAAATTTGCATAGTCAAATTAAATTTTATTATACCTTACGGTTCATCGTCCATTGGAATGATTGTCCAAGTCTCATTTAATATATAAAATACTCCTGCCGTTTTTGTATACAAGGCCACTATCTCAATTCCTAGATACCAAGAAAACAAAGCCAACTATTAAATAGCATGAATAATTATGTGAAAACCTTATGGATTCTGTTCGAATTAAACATATTGTATGTGGTGCATATTTCTCTATGGTTGCATGCAACATTCACATAAATGCGCACAATTGTGCGAGGTGGAATTCTAATCAATTCTTCTTGGAAAAATATGGTGGCCTTGTATAGATAGAAATTATAGTTTTGATAGTGGCCTTGTATTCAAACACGGAGGGAGTACCGGAAATTGCTAGTGTCATACGATGGCTAGTGGGGAGATAGTTGCTATAATAGAAAGATGAATAGTACATATGCATTTGTCAAATTATTTTTCTTCATCCTGATAAGTGTGTGCATGACCGTGCGGAAAAACGCTCCCCCCCCCAAAAAACCGCGTCCTTTGAAAATTTGCAACAATAAAGGGGTAATATGGTTTTTGGGACATACTATCATGATTGCTCGTTAATGTTCAACTACATCTACTACGACCAATCGAGTACTTACTATCCGACATGTAATTCCACTACCAAAGGTGACAACACAAATATTATTGTTGTGACCTTCTCGACAAATACATATGTGCTATTCATCTCTCTATTTGCACTTGCATTTGCTCCATATGTAGATCCACAAGATATGTCTAGTTTCTCCTAAGCTACAATATTTGCTAGAGCATCTATGATGTTGTTTTCTTGGATTGAATTCATTCAAAATGTTCATAATCTTTAAACAAATTGTTTCACAATAACATCTAATTCAGTATTATAACTCGTTCAAAATTATAGAATTAATGACGTGGCCAGAATAATGCACGTGTGTGTGTGTGTGTGTGTGTGTGTGTAAATTACGTATATAAGAAAAAATGCATGTAATAAGCGGTTTTACTTTGACAGTAATATTCGCACAACTATATGGGTTTTTATGCAAAAATAATATCAATGCTTTTGGATTGCGTGTTTCTTTGATGTTATATGTACTTTTATTATCTAGTTGCACATAATACAAGCAATATAAGTTGTGCCTTTCTAATCATGTAAATCTCATCAAATTCTACATAATTGTTTGAACAGGCAGTGGCGGAGCTGCCATACAAGGATTGGGTGCACATGAAACCAATGCATTTTGCCAAATTCTTCATTAAATTATTCTTTCTTTTGATTTTAGTAGAAATATACACCATAAATAATAGAGATGAACACAATAATATGTTGCTCTAGCTTCGCCACTACAAATAGGTGCGGCTAGATTCACCACACTACTTTTGTGCCCTATTTGATACAACCCTAACAAATTTGGGCATGCATTGTCTACCTAGTGAGCTACCACATCATCCTGGGAAATGAGCCTGCCTAGCAATTTTGAGAAAAATAATAAAATGGGATAAAAGCAACCATAGGGACCAATATATGGTGGTAATTTTTTTAATGTGGCAAATTTGTAACAATGTAACAAAGGAATAATAAACGGTATTTACTCTTAAATCGGAGTTGTCTTTTCGAAGTTGTCAAATATTTTCTTGTATCTCAAACTTTTTAGAGTTCCGGGAACAACAAGACTAAAATCACATGTTTTTAGACTATAATATCAGTGTTAGTAACATGTAATTTTAGCTGACTTGGAATTCAAATCTAGGCGTCAAAACATTAGCAAAGTCAGATTAAAAAATTCACAAAATTGTAGCTAATTTACTATTACCTTTCTTCCAATAATGTACTCTCAAGGACTTTATCAAAAGTATGCATAAGTGTGTATTTTTTCATAATGTAAAATCGCTTGGATGTAGTTAACCTTTTTTTTCTTTTACTTTGACCAATAATATGTGCAAAACTCTCTAGATTTGCATCTAAAAATAATGCCAATGTATCCGTATTGTGAGTCATTTTTAGAGGGTATTGCGACATTCTTTGATGTTGTATGTCAGAAATTCAAATGGGCTCCCGAGCTCACATGCTTCTGTGTGATTATTTTTTTAAAAATAATAAAAATTCAAAATATTCTGAAGAAAATAGCAACAAACATATACAAGTTTACTACATACATACAAATTTTCGTGATGAAATGACATTTTTGTGGACCTGTGGAAAAAGATAAATCACCGAGAAAAATGAGGTACAAAAATATAGCTTTGAGAGCAGTGATTTTGTCTTTTTGCACAGAGCTTTCAAAATATTATTTCATCACAAAAATTTGCACGTGTCTAATAAAGTTGTATATGTTCATTGGGATTTGTTTTTTGAATTTTATAAAATTGTTTTAATATAATCTCAAACTTTTTAATTAGGCAGGGGCATGTGAGTTTGGGAGCCAAAACGCCTCCTCAGTTATATTTACTATTATTAATCAGTTATACACATTCTATTACAGCTGAAAACTTATTGTCAAAATGATGTACGAAGACTGAAAAAATCCAACACGTCTTATATCGACGAATGTAGTGATTAGTAGATCATTAATTTCAACAGCCACCACTGTCAAAATGATGGACGGAAGATTAAAAAAAGTCAAAGGCATCGTTATATCTCTGATGGAGTGATGAGTGATTAGTGGAACATTAATTTCAACAGCCACCACTCCACAGTGTATTATAGATGGGCGATCGACATGCGTGGCTGAGAATGGAACACGAGATGCATGATCTTCAAGATCAGAAATATTTTTTTTAACAAGAATAAATTTATAACAAGGTAACAAAGGGATAATAAGTGGTAGTTACTTTAAACTGGAGTTGTCTTTTTCGAAGTTGTAAAATACTTTCTTTCATCTCAAACTATTTAGAGTTTTTGGAACAACAAGACTAAAATCACATGTTTTTAACACTACAATATTAGTATTAGTAACATGTAGTTTTAGCCGACTGGGAATTCAAATTTGAGGCATAAAAAACATTAGAAAAATCAGATTAATTATTTTTCAAAAAATAGTAGCTAATTTAGTACTCCCTCCGTCCACTTTTATAAGGCACACTACATACAATTTTAGTTTTGACCACATACATAGTCAAATGAGTGAATTTATATACAAAATAAGTCCAGATTCACTCATTTTAGAATGCATGTGGACAAAATTGAAATGGCTTATAAAAGTGGACGGAGGGAGTATTACATTCCTTCCAAAAAATGTACTCTTAAGGACTTGATCAAAATTATGCATAAGTGTACAATTGTGCATAATGAAAAATCGTTTGCATGTAATTATCCTTTTTTGTTTTCTTATTTTGACCATTAATATGGACAAAGCTCTCTGGGTTTGCCATGTAAAACTACAAGTAAAAAACGCATCTGTACTGCGAGTTTTTTTGTGAGATGGTATTGCGAGTTTCGTTGATGTTGGTACACATGTTACAAGTGAGCCTTACTGTCAAAATGATGGACGGAAGACTAAAAAAGTCAAACGCGTCGTTATATCTCTGATGGAGTGATGAGTGATTAGTGGAACATTAATTTCAACAGCCACCACTCCACAGTGTATTATAGATAGGCGGTCGACATGCGTGGCTGAGAATGGAACACGAGATGCATGATCTTGAAGATCTGAGAGAGTCTCTTTCATCCGGAAAGGGGCAAACAAACGCTGAAAACGAAAGACAAGCTGCATGATGGAATGCTACTATATACCCGGTGGATCATTTTCCCCAGGATTAAGCATGATATGATAGCTATTTTACCGACACGTACGTCATCACACCAGCACATTGTCGCCTTCTGGGTGTGGCCCAAGCAGTGATTTGCAAATCGTTGCTTAAAAGAAAAAAAAAAGTGATTTGCAAATCGATCGAGCTGCATGCATGCCAGATTGACCGGACTAAAATAGACGAACACAGCACAAATGTGCATCGACGTCGTGGCAGTATAGGTTTGTTTGACCATCTTGCGTCTGAGAAGATCACTTCGTACGTGATGGATTGAGCTAGTATTAAATCCTCTCTTGGCCTTCCCTTGAGAAAAAACAAATGCAAGGCTCCACCAATGTTGGATTGCGATCGCGAAGAATCTGGGTAGAAACATTGTATAATCTGTCTGCCAGTCTGCCTTTTCGTGCGACTTGTGTGCTCGCAAAGGAAGGAAGAAACTAAGAAACGTCGGTGGCTTAGTTCAATCTGGCTTCTGGCATGCTCCACCAAAGCTCTCTTTTTTTTTTTTTTTGAACTGAGAAGAGTCCCGAAGGACCTGGATTCTGCATTAATCTGACGGTATTACAAACAGGGCCCTACGAAAGATAAAAATTACAACAAGACCCCGCACAATTACAGCGCACACCCTGCCGACAGACCGAGAAACTCGATCGAGTCCAGGGAAACCACCGTCGAGAAGCTGCCTCCAGGTCTGGCCGCCGTCGTCGATGCCGGGGACAGAACCACTTGGATCGACCACCGCGTATGCTGCCACACCGAGGCAAGCAAAGATCCTCCAGCGAAGGAGGAAGAACTTCCTTGAGCTGCTGCCACGCTCAAGCTTGGCGAGGTCACTCCTCCGGTGACCAAGAGTAGCCGCGACGAACAAGCGATGCGGCTTGGAAATCGCCAATCTGGATGCAGAATCACCGCCCCACCGAAGCAGAGCATCTCGATACCTCCTCTCTGCATCAAGCTCCCACTGCTGCTTCTCCTCTCCCTCACCTCCATGGCGGGCCAAGCAAAGAAGAACAGAACAGGAGCAAGAAGATCGGAGGCAGAAACCGAACCCGCGCTTATTTGAAGAGCCTGCAACTCGGAGGACGTCGCCCACCTTCCTCCATGGAAGCCTGCGCAGACCACCTCGTCGCCATCTCGACGCATCGCGCCATGACACCTCGAGACAGAAGCTCAAACAAGAAGAAAGAGCGGCCTTATTAGCCGAGATGCCACCCTCCGAGCTCGCCGCTTGCAACTGCCCTTGCCACGAGGGCCGCGCAGCCACGAAGAACAGAGCGCGGACGCATCGAATCCGGCCGAAGGGATCCGATGGCCTACTCCACAGCAGCACATCTAGGCAAAGACTACAACTAAAACAACAACAAGAACTAGTATATACAGGGTACCAACCACCTACTCCATCCCCTCGCCGGCCGGAATCCCCGCCGGAGAAAGAAAAGGAGAGGGGCGGCCGCTCTAACAGGCGGTTGACTCTCAAACTAGGCAGAGGGTGGGGGAGAAAGAAAGGGGTCCACCACCAAAGCTCTCTGGCTAAGCTCTATCCGTGTTGAGCCGGGCGGCGATGCGTGCACGTATACTACGTGCGGCCCAATCCAACGATCTGTCGGTATCCAGTTGTCGTTCACGTACTACATGCACATAAATAATTGCCAGTTATGGAACAGTATCATCAGTTTCGAGTCTATGATACCGACCACGGCACGCCAGAAAACTAATAGACGTAATTTAGCTTGTAAAAGCTTTGATGTTACGAACTGTTGTGCGTTCGACCGGAAGAAATCGAACGCGTGTAAGAGCGTCTCTATCGGCACCTCCCAAATGGCTCTAAAATTGCCTATTGAGATTTGTAAAAAAAAAAACCACAACGACACCTTAAAACCTTAAAACGTGTCCACTGTCAAATTTCTGTCCGACAACCTAGTCTATTAGTCAAATTTGTGTTTCTTTCTGGGACACTGGATATTGTCCTGTCAGCCTAGCCACCACATGCTCATTTGTCATAGACTCAATCCACGCCCAAAACGGTTAAAAACGCCATGCAGGAGGTCGTTCCGTCCAACTTAATGGCGACGACGAGACGTGACTGTCCACCAGGCAACGCGACGGCGGTTCGCCGATGCCACACGCCATACATTTACGTGGGCTATAGCCTTTCCGGCTCCCCAAGCTGCGCCAGGGCCAACATAGCCGGTTCGTATTGCCGCCATTTATTCCGACAGGACACGTGCTCTTCTTCTCGCTTCTTCCCGCCGCTATAAAAGAAAGTGTCTCTCCGTAGACGACATCACCGTAGAAAACTCGCAACGATGCCGAGGATGATGGAGAAACACTTGCGCATGGTCCGCGTGGAGGCCATGACCAACCGTGAGCACCGGAGATCTAGGTTTCCGCCGACAGAGGAGAACAACGGCAACAAGTTGCCGCCGAAGCAGCCGGTTGGGGTCAGGGAATGTCAGATTCACCCTAGCGGGCAGGGGCTTTGGCGCCTGCGGCTAGGACAACCTCTTCGAGAACGTCCTCTCGGAATTCAAGCGAACCGAGGATGTGAAGAACGAGCTCTATATCGCCGGCATCGCCTTCGACGTTGGCGCTTCGGGTGAGGCGGAACGGTTCCATGCCGCGGCGGACGAGTGCGAAATCGCCTAGGCTCTACGGAAGATTGTCGAATCGGATATCCTCTACGTCGGGCACAACTAGATATGTTTAGCTTAAATTTTCTTGGATGTTCTTTGATTTGTCTAATTGAACTTGTGTAAACTTCAAAAATGAAAGGTGTTTGTTGCTTTAACAAAAGTATTGTGAGATTTGTTTGAAGAGTACCGCTGTGTACGACGGCCACCAAATCTGCGGACACAGGTCCGACGCTCTAACCGAACTCTGCAATACAACACCCACTCTGCAGAACGAGTAATCCGGACAACTGAGCTGAGGGTATCTCCAACGCTCCGACCCATTTAGGGTCCGCGCTTGCTCCGTTTTCTTCTAGTTTGGCCTGGAAAACGGACAGGGAAATCTGCGCGCCCGCGCACAGCCCAAGTCCACCCAAAGCGCCCGACGTTTTTTTTTTATAATAGTATTTATATACGGGCCTAAAAGACCCAATTTCTTTACATATATAGTGTATGGGCCAAAAAACGGCCATTTTAGATATCAAAAATAAAAAAGAAAATTAAAAAAACGGGTGGCACGCCTTCGCTGGCATCACCCTAGTCCAGAATGGTGTAGTCCGGCGTGTTCCAGTGGTGCGCCAGTGGCGACTGCTGCACCTCCTGTTGCGGCTCCGGCTCCGGCGCCGCCTGGTCCACCTCTTGTTCCTGCATAGCCCGAACCACATCTCCGCCCCACAGCCACGACTGGCCGTAGAGCTCGGGGGCAGGGTGCGCTCCTCCGGCTCTTAGGGAATGTAGGTGTACCACGGCCGGGCCGTGGCGAGCGACTCGCGCTTGAGGTCATCGTCGTCCTCGTCGCCGGCATGCGGAGGAGGTGCTGCGTGAGGGACTACCGGACGGCGCGCTTCTAGTTCTCGTCCTCCTCGTCGGTGACCTTCTCGGCCTTAACAGGGACGGGGCTGTCACCGATGTGCAGCGCAGCCCGCTGCGCTCGAGGATGCTCATGCGGCGGCGGGGAAGAAGCAGGAGGAGGAGCTGGGGCACGGCCGAAGAGGCTGCGTCGCCGCTGGTCGTGCTCTTCCCGGATGCACGTCTCCTAGTAGCGGGGCGTCAGGGCGAACGTCGGGTCGTCCAGGAACTCCGTGGGCAGCCGCGCGCGCCGTTCGCGGATTGCCTCCCGGCGAGCCCTGCCGCTGACGGGGATGACCGACACCGGAATCCGTTGCGGATTAATGTGCCACCTATCCACGAGCTTGACGTCGCTCTCGGGCACGGGAGTGGCGTGCTTCTAGTAATAGTGGCACACGTCCACACCTATGTAGGTGCGGTGCCGGGTCTGTTGCACCGCTGGTGCACCGGTGGCAGCGACGACGACCACCCTTGGTGGCGTGACCTCGAACGGATTTGGGGGGAGGGGGTTTGAGGGGCGGTGGAGGAGGCGGGGGGAGAGGTGGAGACGAGCGGCGCACGCCTGGAGCTGCTCGACTCCCCGTCGTTGCGTGTCTTGCGTCCCCACTGGAACCCCATCTGCGGGTGTTGGGCGGTGGGCTGTGGCGCGGTGGCTAGGGTTTGCATGAGGGTGACGAGGAAACAACACGCAATGTGGGTTGGGGAGTGAGGTGGCCGTCCCATCCACAAGGTCTCATTTAATAGGACCTGCGCCGACAGGCGAGGGGGCGGTGTGCCATTTACCGCTAGGCCCGGAATGCGAGTGGGCGATGTTGACCAGCTTCTGCACGCGCTCCACCTGTGTTCTGGCTTATTTCTGTCCTAAATATGGGACGGAAATAGATCGAAGCGGGACGAAACAGGTCATACCCTTAGGGTGTGTTTGGTTTTGGAATGAAGCGGAATGGAATGGAACCATTCCGCACCTAAACCGCATTCCTGTGTTTGGTTGTGAAAGAGGAACTGAGCCAACTGGCTCCACCAGAGGGTATATTCCGCTTAGATGCGGAATGCACTCATTCTATAAAATCGGTGGAATCGACTAGAACCTGGCGCTAATCATTGGATTATGTGTTGATCAATACCATATCACTATGAAATTGCTTAATGACAGTGGTAACCTCACTCTTAATTATGCTTAATGGCTGCGGTAAAGTGATTTATACCATTTTCCTTCCATCTCGTACCTCCAACCAAAACCATTCCATTCCACTTCATTACCTCTAACCAAACATAGGAATGGAATGTAACCATGTCATTCCATTCTAGTGGAATGTAAACATTCTGTTCCATTCCACTACATCCCAAAACCAAACACATCCTTACTAAATGAGTCGGCGCGTTGTTAATCAGATCGCGCGGAGGAAAACGGACGCGCACGAACGAGATTTTCTTTGAAGATTGTACCATAGGGAAAAATCCCTACGGTTAGATTTTCAAAATTAATAGGGGCAAAGCCACCAAAATTACATAGAATTACAATGAGTAAGCTCAAGGAGGCAAAAAAAATTATCCTACAATACATCTTATGTAACAAGAGTCCTAACCCAAGCAATGAGGGGTTCCCTAGCAGAATCCTTAACTCTGTACTGATGGATCATGACATCTGAGCAGAACCTAACATGCCAGCCAATAAAAGTAGCCTCTTTGAACTGGAAAATGAGATCATTCCTAGCCTTCCATATGTTCCATGTAGCACATGCCATGATCTCCATGAAGCAAGGCCCATCAAAAAGTGTCATAGCCAATGTGATCCTATCCAGGATGGTTTTGGAAACATCCCAGTGAATGCCAAGTGTCGTCCAACAATCCCTGGCAAATTTGCAATCGAAGAAAAGATGATCAATAGACTCACATGAGTTACCGTCACAAAGGGCACAGGTATATCCCTCTGCCAGATGCCAATGTCGACGGCACATAAGGTCTCTAGTGTTCAAGCGATCATTAAACATGAGCCATAAGAACACTTTCAGTTTAGGGAGGCACTTGGAGGCCCATATAGCCTTGATGAGGGGATGACATTGGACATTAGCAAAAAGGAATTTATAAAATCGTGCAGAGCTGTATAGCCCATTGCCCCAGCAATAGTGCACTTGATCATGGCTAGATGAATCAATCTCGAGCTGATTAATTTCCTGTGATAAGATATGATATTCCTCGAAAGCTTGAACAGATAAACGCAGTGCAAAGATGTCATGTAAACTATGTGAGTCGCACATACGGGCAACAGATGAATCCTCATTAAGGACGAAAGAGAATAGCCTAGGCCAACGATCACATAGTGTTGTGTTACCCCTCCAAAAATCTTTCCAGAATAGTGTATTAACACCATTTTCAATATGGAGAGCAATGTTGCGATAAAATGGGATGAGCTTGAATATATCTCTCCACCAGAATGATCCCTTTATAGCTTGAGCATGTGGTGGCGAGTTGTCATATAAATTCCACACAAGCTTAACCCAGGGAGTATCGTAATGGTTATAAAATTTGTGTAAATATCTGATGAGGAGAGCATTATTTTGTAGTTCTAGATTCATGATCCCAAGGCCCCCATGCTTTTTAGGCCTACATACCATCTCCCATGCAGCCAATGAGTGAGGGATCGCAGGTCCTCCATCCTTAGCCCATAGACAGTGTCGTCTGATTCGATCAAATGAACGAATAATTGTTTTAGGGAGCTTGAGTGAGCCCAAATAATGGGTGGGGAGCGATGATAAGACAGATTGAATCAGTACTAAGCGACCACCATAATCCAGAAATCTAGAGCACACATTTAATCTCCTCTCCATACGATCTGCAAGTGGGGCTAGATCAGATATCGTAGGTCTGGTGGTACCAAGTGGGAGGCCTAAGTAGGTGAAAGGCATGACACCATTCGAACATCCGAACTCATTGGCCAAGTCTACTGGGTGAGCTTGGGTAATATTGAGTGGCATTATGCATGATTTGGAGTAGTTAACCGTCAGACCGGTGGCCTTAGCAAAAACAGTGAGGAGTTTTTTGAGAACGGAGAGTTGTCTAGCGCATGCCTGGGTGAGCAATAATGTGTCATCTGAGTATTGCACAATAGGGTAGTCTGAATCTGGTATGGGAAGGGGTGCAGTGAGCTCCCCTTCGTTCATCAATCTGTTGACAATAGATTGGAGTACATCAGCCCCCTCCACGAATAAAATGGGAGAAAGAGGATCACCTTGACGAACTCCTCGTTTACATGCAAATTTATTGCCAGGGACACCATTGAGCAGCACAGGAGATGTTCCAGTGTTGAAAATAGCCTGAATCCAACTAATCCATCTGTCAGCAAATCCACTGGCCAGGAGGATGCGTATAAGAGCATCATGTTCAATAACATCAAACACTTTGCTGAAATCAAGTTTAATGATAACCGTCTTAGCTCCAGATGCCTTGACCTGGTGGATGTATTCATAAGCCCAGGCAATGCAGTCCTGAATATTGCGGTTCTTAAGGAATCCATATTGATTCTCGTGGATAATAGACAAAATGTGCTCCTGTAGACGATTAGCGAGAATCTTGGTCAATAGCTTAAATGAGGAGTTTAGGAGTGAGATGGGCCTGTAATCATTTGCATGGATAGGTGCACTAATCTTGGGGGTCATAGTGAGGAATGCATCGTTCATACTCTGCAAGTTAACTGATCCATGCCAAAAATCATCAAATAATCGATAGTAATCCTCTTTGATAATGTGCCAGCAGCTTTTTATAAATTGTTCATTGAAACCATCAGGTCCAGGAGCCTTATCGATAGGTAAGGTTTGGACCATAGCATCAATTTCATCTCTAGTGAATGGACGGGAAAGGCAGTCTAAACCCACATGATGTGGGAGGTACTGATTAAAGTCAAAGTCATGATCGATGCCCAAAGATATCCCTAACCGCTCTTGAAATGTGCTGCGTAGCAATGCAGCCTTCTCATGATGATCAAAAGTAATGGATCCATCCTCCCTATCGAGTGATGCAATGTTGTTGGATCTATAACTGATAGTGGCCATAGAATGAAAAAACGTTGTGTTCTCACTGCCATTCTTAGCCCAGTGGGCCGTACATCTGTTCTTCCAATAATCCGTTTTGCATCGAAGGAGATGGGCCAGCTGTTCTTTGATCACATTTCGAAAGTTCCATTCAGAGATATGAAGTGGCCTAGCATCCTCGAAAGAATCCAATAGAAGAATAGTTTTATTACAGTTGGAGATAAAATGGTTAAGTGTCGAGATGCTCTGTTGCCATTTCCTTAATCCTTTTATCAGTAATTTCAGTTTAGAAGAAATACTCTTGGCACTATCCGCTGGACAATGGATATCCCAAATAGTTTTAACCGTGTCAAAAAAAACCCAGGCATCCTAATCCAGTAGTTTTCAAATCGAAAAATTTGAGCTTTGGGGATGGTAGTACCAATGGATAACACACAAGGGAGGTGGTCAGAAGTGGGTCTAGCTAATGGAGTGACCATCGATTTGGGATATTTTGTGGTCCAAGCAACATAGGTGAAAAACCAGTCTAGTTGAGTAAGCAGTGGATCTAATTGCATATTACTCCAAGTGTGATTTCTACCTTTGATGGGAAGTTCAATAAGTCCATGATAACTAATAATTTCATTGAAAATCTCCATATCATTAGTATTAGCGCCTGGTTTGTTCCTACTATCAGAGTAGCGGTAGAAGTTAAAATCACCAATAAGTAACCAGAGAGCGTCATCAGATATGTCAAGGCTAAAAAGCCAAGCCACAAAATTTTGTCGTGCAATACCCTCGCAAGGTCCATAAACCATAGCTAAATGGAAAGATTCCATCGAGGCTTGAGATGTGAATTGTAACACGATATCGAATTGTTCAGATATCAAAACCTCGCCCCTATATTGACTCCCAATCCAAAGAACAAAGATACCTCCCGAGGCTCCATCAGATGGAATAAATTCAAAGCGATCAAAACGTTTAGGAGCGAATTTTTTGAGAAAATGGGTGTCAAATTCACCCCTTTTCGTTTCCTGGAAACAGATAATATTAGCCATACTCTTCTCAATCTTATTCAGTATAAGGGGCCATTTCTCAGGGCTGTTCAAACCCCGAATATTCCAGCATAAGATACGCCAGAACTTGAGATCATATCTTGATGGAGTCATTATAAATAAGTATTAGGATAAAAGAGCAAATGATAGCTGATCGCAAACTACATACGCATAGAATATGCATCAAACAAGCACAAGACATAATACTAGACTGAGCATAAGATGTTCTCAGCGCAGAAAGTATACTGCTAAAATCCATACAAAATAACCGAAAAGATGCCAACGATAAAGTAGCCTGCACCAGCCCAACTAAGGGAGGAAACCATAGAAGGGACGGCCATAGAGCCCACCATAATAACAGGAGCATGAGACTAAGCAGACGGATCACGGAGTAGCCTCTCATCTGAAACATCTTCAGGTGCGAGGCCGCACTCCTCGACACCGATACGCTGCATTTCAGTTATCTGCATCTGAGCAGGTGCCATCGCACGGGGGACAGATGAGCTGCGGCGTCTAGGAGCCTTATTCGCACGAGTCCTGGCACGGGCCATGACCTGCGTAGAGGATGAAGATGTCGTCGAGGAGCCTGGGAGAGAACTCAAAGATGGTTCCACCTGTGACGTATCGAGCACAAACCCCAAGTCTGCTCGAACCAACTCCATGGTGTCAGGGAGAGAATGGTCCGTGAGCGCCACAGAGGCAGCTCCCATCACATCAGAAAGATAGTCGCGCAGAACAGAGGAAAGCTCCACCGCCGATAAGATCGCGTCCATCAAGTGCCGCAAGTATAGACAAACCTCCATGGGTGTACAAGGAAGGATGGCGCGGGTGTACACCGGTCTCATGAGCCTGCCGTAGAATATCCAGTAATTTGCACAGTCCTGGACCTCAAGATCAGTCCAGCGCCCACCAGCACGATGGAAGATAAGTTCACCTGAAGGATGTCCAAGAATGACGTCCAGTGAAGACCTCTCAACCTCTTCCACATGGTCATTCCAAGCATCCATGGCATCATCAGATAGGTTGTCAGAATTGGCCACACCATCCATCAAAGAAGGACCCTTGTAGCCCAAATACTGCATCATGTCCATACCCAGGTAAATCTGTGGAACTGCAGGCCATTGTCCACAGCCCTCCTGTCGATGCTCCTGGTCCATCATGTTACCCTGCCAGTTGGCCTCAGCTTGATGTTCATTGAATCGCTGCACATCCAGATGATATTGCTGCATGACCGTAAGATATGTAAGTTCATATGGGTGGGGTGACGCATTCATAGGTGGAGGTGGTTCTTCAGTGTCGATGAGCCCCGCCAGATTCTGACGACTATTGAGCACATATACAGGTACAGTCTAGGAAACTCCATGTCCCGGCAGAGATGAACCACTGGTAACGATGAGGCTGCGGGGCACCTCCCGAATATCTCGCAGAAGAACACGCATAAGCACCCTCGATCTGCTCGCCTCCGTACGGTGCCAGAGCTGGAGCTTCCCAAAAAGAGACACAACCTTGTTGATGTAGTATTCTGTCAGGTAATCAGTAGGAAAAGCAAGGAAAAGAATCCATGCGTCAAGATTGAAGACCGGCCTGCGCATGTTCATCCCCTCATCGTGACGAATGAAGGTAAAGGTGGACTCATCATCAAAAACATCAAATGGATGCGGGCTATCCCGTATCATCATATCTCGGATTTCAGCAGATGAAAATTGTACCAGACCCATCCCCAAGATGGAAATCTCCGCATCAGTGATAATATTATCATAGTCCTTATTGACTGAAGCCACAATCTGATCAAGAACAGAACGACGGAGATTGTCCGTGATAGGGGGATTTACCAGAACAATGGCGCAGTCCTCATTGATGCGAGGGGGATCACCAACCACCAATCTAGCACGTTGGAGACGATCGTCGGGCCCAGGATCTATGTTGGAGTGGGCGGAAACGAAATCAAAAGGTCTCACCGGGAAGTTCGCCATTGCCGTGCTCTGTGCTGACAGGGGAGCGGAGGTATCGAGAGGAGGCAGAGTAGCTAGGCGTTCTAGTTCTCCCTTGTGGTCTCGAGTGGTCAAAGCCAGTGCGGGCCCAGAATGTGAAACGACCACCGCCACAGTTGCCAAATTAGGAGATGTACTTCCTTTTGGTACCCACAATAACCGCTGACGGCAATCAGTAGATTGATGACCCTTCTGTTTGCAACGCCGACAAATAATCTTCGGACAATCAGGAATAAAATGATCTGCTGCGTGACAAAATTTGCAATATACCTTAATAGGACATTTTCTGGCCAGGTGGCCCCAATCAAAGCAATTAAGACATTTTATATCATTTTTGCAATCCTTCCTAATATGTCCTAATTCCAGGCATCAGAAGCAGCAAGGAAGAGGCCCAGTATCAGAAATATCCCGGAGAGGTGCCAATGGGCCAGCGTCATCTGCTGGGCCAGATGCATGAGGGGACCCATGTAGTGGAATAGGCGGTCCATAATCTGCTGGACCAGAGAAAGTCTCCGAGGAATCACAGTCCACACACTTAAAACCAATAATCTGACAGTGCGGGAAAATACCGGGACAGTTGGGCCGAAAATGGTCCTTGAGCCCACAACGGGAGCAACGTCCCAATAATTCAAATACCATAGATTGTGGCGGGATAAAAGGAATTGAGAGAGCCACCTTAATCTCTTGCCTCGAATACCCAGCCAATCTAAGATCTTCAATATTTTCGAGAGTGGATGATGGCAAGTCCGAACCAATAGCCTGGTGAAATAATGGAGAATAGAAAATCTGTCCTTGCCAAAAAAAGCTTATCCGTAACAACCGGTGTATCAAACTTGCCTAAAGTAATAACACTGCCGTCTCCGGTCATCATCGGGGGGGACTCCGGTGGAATCTGCTCATCAACCATCGAGGGGGGTACCAATGGTTGCATAGGTGTCTCGATAGGATCAGATCGATGAGGATCATCAAGCTTATGGAAAAAACCAAATTTAGCAAGCTCCTTTGCAGCAGAACGATCATGGCGTGCACTTGCGTCAAGAACGTGAATCTCATGCTTGACACGAAGAGGGGACCGTTGAGATATCTCCGCAAGTTCAACATTAGATGCTGATGGCTAGGTTGAGACTCCAAGTGCAGAGTGTGTAGCTAGTGGCAAGCCTTGTTCCCCACGAGGGTGACTCGAGGGTTTATATTGAACTCTTGGGGAGCCAGTATTTCAGCAGTTGTCTTCCAAGCTTCCTCCAGGATCCTGCAAACAAGTAGAGAATTTTGTGCCCTCAACCTCACCAAGTGGTTGTCAAGCACAAGGTGTGAGACTTCTAAATTGCAATGCAAAACTGAAAGTAAATGTGCAATAATTAAATCTACTACTAAATGCAAATGAGAAAATAAATATGCAATGGATTGTTTTTGTATTTTTGTGATGCAAGTGGTGATGGAGATAATGTAAATTCGAATTGGAGATGCAAGTAAAGTAAAGTGCAAGTAAAGTAAATTGCAGCAAAGTAACTAGAGTGTTTTCTTATAATTAAAATAGGACGGGGTTCATGGTTTCACACTTGCATTCTCTCAAATAAAGTGGTAGACGGTGGACATAAAGAATTACATGTGAAATTACAATAACATGTTTAACATTGAGTACTTTCATATGGGCATCACGTCCTAGCATAGAGATCTCTACGGTCATATTGATCCCTCTTATACTCCACCAAGATGCGAAATAAATCATAACACCTCGATAATTAAGGAAAAACCAGAGTATAGCTTTAAGCAATGTGACATGAAGTTGAAGTAAGAACTTGCTAGATCTAGTCATGGAGATTGATTAGTGTCACTTCAAATCCCCGGTAACAAGGTACTCCTTTTTATCCCTAGTGAGGTAACTAAGAAAGGTTTAACAAAACCTAAGTGGATCGCTGAACTTCTGTCACTTTCACAGCACTAGCCACCCCCTGTTAATCCAACTAATGCACCCATCACCCCCACACATGCTCTCAAGAACTAGATTGCTCAAAGCTAGCAAATAAGAACGGGGTACATAAGATACATATACTCAAATAACTCAAGAGAAACAATTGCAATCTCAGATTCAATAACTCATAGAAAAGATCCACCACATAGGAATTACAATGGTGCCCGTAATCATGTGAGGCAGCTCATACGGATCTCATCCCTAGTGAGGTAACTAAGAAAGGTTTAACAAAACCTAAGTGGATCGCTGAACTTCTGTCACTTTCACAGCACTAGCCACCCCCTGTTACTCCAACTAATGCACCCATCACCCCCACACATGCTCTCAAGAACTAGATTGATCAAAGCTAGCAAATAAGAACGGGGTACATAAGATACATATACTCAAATAACTCAAGAGAAACAATTGCAATCTCAGATTCAATAACTCATAGAAAAGATCCACCACATAGGAATTACAACGGTGCCCGTAATCATGTGAGGCAGCTCATACGGATCTCATTAGTGAAGCACATAGAGAGAGAGAGATACAAGTGCTACTTCCACAAACCCATAGCCCTGGGGTGGACTACTCCCTCTTCATGGAGATGTCGATGGAGATGACGTTGGAGGGGTAGGAGATCACACCGGCGGCGCCCCACCGGAGTTTTCCCCCTCCAATCTGGAACTTCTGGTCTCTGTTTCGGTGTTTCGGTGTTTCAGCGGCGCTCCTCTCCGTAAGGGTACGGGGGACCCTTTTTATAGTCGGTTTTAGGTCAAGACGGAGTCGATAAGTCGAAGATGGAAGGAATTGGGGCCACAGGGGCCAAAAGGGGGCCTCTCACGCGGCCAGGGAATCTGGCCGCGTGGAGGGTCCTCTTTTGGGCCTCCATGCCCAATTCTCGTGGATCCTTCGCCCGCAAGTCTTCTCCTTCCAAGAAAATGACCCCCGCAGATTTTCAGGTGATTTCGCGGAAGTTTGCCCCCTGAAACGTCAAAAATATAGAAAACGGGGTTTCTGACAAGCAGGGTTAATTCCATAAAAGTTGGGGGACTTTGTAATTTAATCCCAAAATACTATAAAACATTGAATTATACCCTTATATGATGCACTATGTAATAGAAAACCATGTGAAAATATGCAAAATTCGTCTATGTATTTTACATGCATCAACATCCCCAAGCTTAACCCATGCTCGTCCTCGAGTATGAAGGTGATAAAACTAAGATGGGTTTTCCATATTGAAACAATCATGGGATATCAAGAAGGATTATTCATGCTACATATAATCAAATGATTAATACTAGAAATGGGTAGCAATATACAATTCATGTTGTAAGAAATATCAAATATGCAAGCAAAGATGCTTCATGAAAGTTCACAAAGTGTATAATGAAATAAAAGCACTATGGACCAAATGCATACAGAAAATGAAAAATAAAATCCTATATTGGTCAAAGAATAGCATAATGGAGAATAGAAAATATAGTGGACACTTTGGAGAAAATTGAGTAGAGGTAAAACATGATCAAGTCTTATTTAGCCTCTAAATTATTCAACTAAAATTACTAATTGAAATATGGTATCCATTGATCTAGGACTCTCATTGCCCCTTTATCACTAGCATCTTAAAATTGTGAGTATTGAAGTAATGAGAATGACAAGGTGGTTGAAAGCCTCATGCCCCGTGAGTGTGAAAACCTACTCCATAATTACTCAACTTAAGATTCCTAATAAGCTTTGTACAATCATAATGAGTATTAATGACATCGTAAAGAACCGCAAAGAGGTACCTCTTGCCCCATGACATGGAAACAAGCCCATGTTACAATGACAAGATGAACAAACGGAGTAGACTCATCATCCTTTTTATTTTCATTCACTATTATGCATAGCTTCTTATTTTATTATAGGATGTGTTGTAGAGTCACTCAAGCTGTAAGTAAATTTCCACCATGATAAAGCATGGCTTGGGTTAGCGGCCCAATGCGTTTCTCTAGTCATATAGATACTTACTCATCAAAACTTACTATTCCTCTATTTCATTTCGGCATGGCAGGAGTCCAAAAACAAAAGTACATGATATCAACCAAATGTAAATTTTTTGTGCAATGTTGAAAGCTTTCCGGTGATACACGTTTATAGCTAGCTCCCAACCACACACTTGTCAAACGCAAAACTTGTGGCTCCCATTATTGGGTCATGTTTATTAGATGCATAAAAAGTAAAGTGTGCCTTCAAAAGTTCGTGAGAGTCCTATCCCAAGTTCAACCCATGACAATTAATAAAGTGAATATCTTAATTTAGAACATAAATAACACAATAACATGGTGAACATACTCGGAATAGCAATGAAGCTAATGGGAAGATATGGTGGACTCACTGGAAATACTTGGCTAAGGAGTGCTGGAAACAAGTTTTTACTTGTTGGAATTTTTAAATTTTTGGCTAGAAAGAGGGAGATAGTTGACCAGCTACTATGCATGCATATGTCCATAGAACTACTCATTTCATGACAAACTAAATAAACCAGCAATTAACACCAAGGACATGAATAAGAGATAGCTCAAGACAACATTATTGAAAATTTCTACACATAAAAAGCCTATAAATCGTGCAAACATATGTAGCTCTTCAAATCAACCATGGCATCCCTATTTCAAGTCATAATACTAGCATCCAATACATTCCAACCTCAAACTCCAGTAGCTCAATCTCATATAAAATGATGGTGGTGGTCTTATCAAAACAAAAATAAAAACAAAAACTAGATGCTTCAAGTCTCTACGATAAATGCTTTGCTTAGAAAAACAGAAAGTAGACGTGTGCTACCCAAAAGAGTGTAGCTCCAGTGGGGTGTTCATCAAATCCCCAAGCTTATGGATTTCACCATTCTTGGATGTCTTGAGGCGCATCTCCTCTATTCCCTGTGAAAAAACTTCACAAAACATGTTTCTCCCATTCTTTTTCTGTGGGGTGAGATTAGCAAGGACAAACAAATCACATGTTTGCTGTGCAAAATTCCAAATAAAATGCTCCAGTAGATAGACAATAAGGTTCATTATGTTGTATCTTCACTCTCTTGCTTGAAAGAATCATGGAAATTCGATTCCCAAGCCCAAAGAGTGCATAAAACTAAAGAAGGCAGAATCTGTCCAGAAAAGAAACAGCAGCAAAACGAACGTTTTTCCCTAAGCTAGACTCGTCAAAAAATTAAGACAATTTTTTTGCTTACAGAGTACGAAAAGTTTCCGAACATACTAAAACATTAGCTCAATCCGACATACCAATAAAAAACGTAAAATCATACGGTGAGCAGACTCGTGCTGAAACAGTAATTTCATGTACTAGGATAGCAACTTATAAGTCCAAATGGGTTTGACTTGACTCTTTATTGAAAACTCCAGAATTAAAACAAAAAAAACTAATCTCTTGAGACAGCAAGAGGACACTAGGAAAATCCAAACAAAAACAACCGGGCTGCCTCCCGTAAAGCGCTTTCTTTATAGCCATATAGCTAGGCTTTACTTACTTGATAATCAAGAGGGATAAAGCTCATGAGGGAGCTTGTTCTTCAGCGTGCCCCTCTTCCTTGGGAAGTGCTCCATGCTTTTCTTGTGAGGGAACTGAAAGTTGACATTCCCTTCCTTGTAGTCTATGATTGCACATGTAGTACAAAGAAAAGGTCTACCCAAAATAATAGGACTAGGGGATTTATCCCCCATATCCATAATAATGAAATCAACGGGTACGAAAGTCATGTGCAATTCAATCATAACATCTTTTACTTGTCCTACAGCATGTTTAGTACAGTTATCAGCAAGGACAAATTCACTTGAGCACTTTTCTAAATTTTCTACTTCTAGCAATTCATATAATTCTTTAGAGAGTACCGATACACTAGAACCTAGATGTAACATAGCATGGTGAATTTCTTTTCCAATTGAAACTAGCACCTTGGGGATCCATGCATCCCCAAGCTTAGGAGGTATCATGTCCTCATTCTTGTACCTAGCAATTTTTTCTTGCAAGACATGATTAGCAATATAAGATCCAAAGCCAGGTTGATTAACTTTTATAGTGGGATCACTAGCAAATTTTTGTAGAGTAGCAATAAGTTCTTGCAAGCTACTTTTTTCTAAATCAAGCAATGGATCCTTAATTTCAGTAAGCATCATAATTTCCTCTACTTTCCTTTTTCTATTATGCATATTAAAAATCTCATAGAGATCATCAAAAATATCCTCGGGTACTTCAGCCTTTTTTAAGCTCTCTTTAATTTTAACCTCTAAGAACAAACTTTCAAGCAAAACATGGGTATTTGAAGCATTAGTACTAGTAAAAGATCCCCACATTCATTATCTAAAAAGGCTCTAGAAGTTTCAGAAAGTCTCTTATAAAACATATGCATAAGTATCCAATCTCTAAAGCCATGCCCTATTCCATATGCTCTACTTCTAAATCTCTCCCATGCTTGTATCATTGATTCATCTTTTTCTTGTTTAAAGGTAATGAGCAAGTGTTTAACATTGTAATTCTTTTCAGCATGACAAAACCTTTCAATAAATGCAGCCCTTAAGTTGAACCAAGTAGTAAAATTGCTAGGAGGCCATCTTAATATCCAATCTAATGCTTTGCCTCCTAGTGAGTAGGGAAAGAGTTTAACTTTAGTAGTGTTGATGTTTGCATGATTCAAGTTCAAAGTTTTACATCTTTCATCAAATTTCTTAAGATGGAACAAAGGGTCTTCTTTAGGCTTTCCATAGAAACGGGATTCATAAATCATTTTAATAACACTAGGATCTACCACTAATTTTTCAACGGGGATATTTAGCTCTTGAGGGAAATTCCTAACACTGAATGGCCAATAAGTTCTCTGCTCCATTTTCCAAGTTTTTATGTAGTTTTTAATTTTTTATGAAAAACAAAAGTAAAGTAACTAAGCAAATTTGAAATACTAAAATAATCTAGATAACTAAATGCAAAACTAAAATGCAAACTAAAATAAAATATGCAAGACAAAACAAAAACAAAAACAAGACAAGAAACAAAACAATCTACTTGAAAGAAGGTGGAGATAGAAAGGACGGTACTCACGTAGGTGCAACCTCCCCAAGCTTAGGTGTTTGCACACCTTGTTGGTGATGAAGACTTCTTGTGGGCTCCCTTGGACAACTCCTTCACCTATGGCTCCCTGGCAACGGCGCCAGAAATACGCTTGATGGCTAGGTTGAGACTCCAAGTGTAGAGTGTGTAGCTAGTGGCAAGCCTTGTTCCACACGAGGGTGACTCGAGGGTTTATATCGAACTCTTGGGGAGCCAGTATTTCAGCAGTTGTCTTCCAAGCTTCCTCCAGGATCCTGCAAACAAGTAGAGAATTTTGTGCCCTCAACCTCACCAAGTGGTTGTCAAGCACAAGGTGTGAGACTTCTAAATTGCAATGCAAAACTGAAAGTAAATGTGCAATAATTAAATCTACTACTAAATGCAAATGAGAAAATAAATATGCAATGGATTGTTTTTGTATTTTTATGATGCAAGTGGTGATGGAGATAATGTAAATTCGAATTGGAGATGCAAGTAAAGTAAAGTGCAAGTAAAGTAAATTGCAGCAAAGTAACTAGAGTGTTTTCTTATAATTAAAATAGGACCGAGGTTCGTGGTTTCACACTTGCATTCTCTCAAATAAAGTGGTAGACGGTGGACATAAAGAATTACATGTGAGATTACAATAACATGTTTAACATTGAGTACTTTCATATGGGCATCACGTCCTAGCATAGAGATCTCTACGGTCATATTGATCCCTCTTATACTCCACCAAGATGCGAAATAAATCATAACACCTCGATAATTAAGGAAAAACCAGAGTATAGCTTTAAGCAATGTGACATGAAGTTGAAGTAAGAACTTGCTAGATCTAGTCATGGAGATTGATTAGTGTCACTTCAAATCCCCGGTAACAAGGTACTCCTTTTTATCCCTAGTGAGGTAACTAAGAAAGGTTTAACAAAACCTAAGTGGATCGCTGAACTTCTGTCACTTTCACAGCACTAGCCACCCCCTGTTAATCCAACTAATGCACCCATCACCCCCACACATGCTCTCAAGAACTAGATTGCTCAAAGCTAGCAAATAAGAACGGGGTACATAAGATACATATACTCAAATAACTCAAGAGAAACAATTGCAATCTCAGATTCAATAACTCATAGAAAAGATCCACCACATAGGAATTACAACGGTGCCCGTAATCATGTGAGGCAGCTCATACAGATCTAATTAGTGAAGCACATAGAGAGAGAGATACAAGTGCTACTTCCACAAACCCATAGCCCTGGGGTGGACTACTCCCTCTTCATGGAGATGACGTTGGAGGGGTAGGAGATCACACCAGCGGCTCCCCGCCGAAGTTTTCCCCTCCAATCTGGAACTTCTGGTCTCTGTTTTGGTGTTTCGGCGGCGCTCCTCTCCGTAAGGGTACGGGGGACCCTTTTTATAGTCGGTTTTAGGTCAAGACGGAGTCGGTAAGTCGAAGATGGAAGGAATTGGGGCCACAGGGGCCAAAAGGGGGCCTCTCACGCGGCCAAGGAATCTGGCCGTGTGGAGGGTCCTCTTTTGGGCCTCCTTGCCCAATTCTCGTGGATCCTTCGCCCGAAAGTCTTCTCCTTCCAAGAAAAGCCTCCCCCGCAGATTTTCAGGTGATTTCGCGGAAGTTTGCCCCCTGAAACGTAAAAAATATAGAAAACGGGGTTTTTGACAGGCAGCGTTAATTCCATAAAAGTTGGGGGACTTTGTAATTTAACCCCAAAATACTATAAAACATTGAATTATACCCTTATATGATGCACTATGTAATAGAAAACCATGTGAAAATATGCAAAATTCATCTATGCATTTTACATGCATCAGATGCCCACGAATCATGATTCTTGTGTACAAAACTAGTGAGCTTAGGGTCAATACCCCTAAAGAGAGTGAAGTGGAAAATGAAGTCTGGCCAAATACGATCACGAAGATTATAAATAAAATGACCAACTTTGTTGGATGCCACAGAAAACCGGAAACGTGCATCAGAAAGCTGAAAGACCTTGAAGTCCTTATTAAATCCACCAATACAAGATTGAAGAGCCAAACCAACTGATTCTTCAGTGAGTTTGAAAGAAGCCGAAGAAAACGAGACCACCAGAAAAAACTCCTTGAGGCCAGATGAAGGGGAGAAGTTGACGGATGTACCAAACCTTCGACGAACCTGTGATTCCACGGCAGCCCCGGGGAGAAATCCCAGTGAAGGAGGGCCTCCATGCCTACTAGTTCTGATCTCCATTGTCATGGGTGGTGGAGGGGGTGGGAGCGGTGGGAGAGGAGAGGGAGGACGCCCTCTCGTTCCTTCTTGATAACCATGGTGGACTCTCCCTCTATCTCTCTCTTGTCTTCTTCCTTTAATCCACCATGGAACCAATCACTCGCATAGAGAAGGTTCGCGCACACGGCACGAACGTGCTTACTGTCTACTACACCAACGAGAGCCCCAAAATGTCGGGTTATCTTGCCATGTTCGACGGATGGGTTCAAAGCGCGTAGGAACAAGAGAAATTCATATGGCTTGATCTTGAGTTCACGCGCGGTGCTAAGGAAGTTGTCGTCATCCAACTATGCTTCAAAACAAATGTTTTGGTCTTTCAGTGGGCAAGGTAAGTTTTAAATGGGGCTCTTGATCTATATGAACCATTTGAATTCTATAAGATAGCAACCATTTGAATTGCATAGGATAGCAACCATTTGAATTATATCGGATAGCAACCATTTGAATTGCATAGGATAGCAACCATTTGAATTGCATAGGATAGCAACAATTAGTGAGTTAATTTTCCTTGCCACAAATTGGCAAATCCATGATAGAACATATATAGCAAAATGCATATTGAAAAATTGGATAAGATAGCAAAATGACATATAGTTAATTTACGGAGAAGCTGCACCTCCGAATATTAAAAAAAAATCTTCGAAATTGGCCCCGACCTCGAACCCTTCGATCAGAGCAGGCAGCAGCCGCCCCTCCCCTCCCTCCCCGCCGCCGCAGATGAAGCTTCGCAAGGTGCTGAATAATACAATAAGTATGAGAAGATTGAGTCAGTCGGAAAAGGATCTTGCAAACAGGTGAAGACTTCGTCGTCGCACTGTAGTGTACACACTTAGTTTCAGAAAAATCGCTTCGGCATTTGAATATTGTCATTCCAACAAAAATTTGGGCCAAAATTAATTTATATTGATCTGCTATACTTATTTTGGTTTATTTCAGCATTTTATATTGAACTTTACAACCCGGCCCAGTAAACCCACTTCCCCTCCCTCCCCGCCGCCGCAGCCGCCCCTCCCCTCCGTCCCCGCCGCCGCAGATGAAGCTTCGCAACGTGCTGAAGCGGTTAGGCTGCACCAAACGGCCTCGGACCCGCTCCATTAGAGGACCGCTGCCGAAGCCCGCCCTCGACCACGTCGTCGGAAAAGGATCTTACTTCATCGCACTTAGTTTCACAAAAATTTGGGCCAAAATTTATTTATATTGAACTGTTATACTTCTCTTGGTTTATTTTAGCATGTTAAATTATTACAAGAATATTTTTTGTTTGTTTGTATTTCTTAGCCACATAAGAAACAAAATTAATAAATATTATGTTGCTCATATTTTTAGTGATATAGTGAATTCATTGAAAGATAATAAACAACACTCCCTCCGTCCTTATTTATATGTCTACCGCATATCCCTCAATCGTTCATTTGACCCAACCTAATACGAGTTACAATTATTATTTTAATGTTATACAATTCATATTACGTTGATAAAATTCACGATCTAGAAACACGGTCATGACTTATAAACTGGGATAGAGGAATTAGGTTTTAACAAAGTTTGTTCTACAATCGTGTTTTCTACAATCCACGGTCTATATATTTTATAAGTATTTATATTAAATATTTGAAAAGTGCATGATTTATACAAATATCTCAATAGAAGTTTCCGGTCAAGCAAAAAAAAACCACAATGAACTCAGGTACAAGCCCAACAGAAAAGAAAATTTGAACAAAAAACACTACCATATAGTAATGACCTCTCTTCGTAAGTTAGATTCACGGCAAAATTTCGAAAAATCCCTCTTTAAACTCCTGATGGACTACAAAACAAAGTCCATGTAGCAACATATAAAAAGATGAGAAAAAAATCAAACTAAAGCCTAAAAAGTAATACCACAAATCTATAGAAGAAATTTATGACCATACATCCTTTGTGAAGTAATCGAACAATGGATTTTCTAAAACCTTTTTGATCTTCTGCATGCCAATACCCTACAAAAACACCGGAGAAACCACGAGAAAGAGAAAAATTCTCTGGGGGAGGGTGGGCACTGAAACAATACATCGATGATGATGCGCACTTAGAAACATCATCCCGATGAGCATCGAGTGCGCGAGCGTGTAAAAACAAATGGGGAAGTAACACTAAACTCTTTGCCTGTTATGATAAATCACATTAAATGAACACACACAAAACAGATGTAAGGGATTGTAAAAATAAAGAACCGATGCACTCAAGTGATATATTTGATACCAATACTGATGAAACTACATGTATATAGGATGTCAATACTTAATACTAATCATCTAACTCTGACTAATACCACTTGAGCACTTTTACGGTACACAGAAGTCGATATGGACCCTTCATTTCTTCGAATCCCATGGCTGAGCTCAACTGGTACTCCCGCTTAACTAATAGGGAGAACCATAAAAAAAATGGGAGTACCCTGGGTCCGGGGGTGAAAACGTAATCACAGAGACAATTCGTAAGAACAATCAACGTATTTATTCTACTATATTTCTCTCCAAATTTTGATCCTTCAATGAATTGAGAGACACCGGTGGCCGGCCGCCACCGTAGTCTTTCGTCGCTAGGCCAGGGCCTCATAACACCGTGTTTCTCGGGCCGGTGTCACACAGAGCAATAATAAGCACATCCGGCGTGGAGACCACCGGGCTGGGGCTCCCACCGTATGAACACCAGCACGGGTTGACTGCGCGCCTTGAGTAACGAGATTGGATTACAATAACGCATGCATGACTATAGCAGAAAGGATATGTAAGTAGGGATCGTCATGATAATCGGTCAGGAAGAGCAGATCTAAAACATATATTTGATTGCAATTTCAGTGTATAGAAATTACGCTGAATGATTGATAATATTGCGTCTTACTTATAATTTGGAAACTAATCTCTTGCTATACATTCATCAAGAAAATTGTACGGATCAAATCATGTGATCAGTTTACCGCAGATGATTATCCAATACTATCAGATGCAGGGTATTTTGCTTAATGCAAGATGCAATGACACACGTTATTTGGACCAGCCTACCGCCATCGCCGGCGATTAGTATGAGATCACGAAGCAGCTGGGACGGAATCATGTACGCAAGAGTTTGGCGGCGGAGGCTCGAACGGAAGAAGATGCGACCAAGGGAAAAAAAATACTAAACTAATAAAATAGAGGGTTGGATTTGCTCTTCAGGAGTACAAAGGTACGGTAAAAAAAAATTACTAACACCGAGAAGTATGTGTCAAACGCCAGTGACTACCACTACCTAAAAAACATATAAACCAAGTAACAAATGCTAAAATATCCTCTCGAGATTTCTGATGCAAAGTCAAAGATGCCCAACAAATCTGTTTGCTGGTATTTTTGAACTGAATGAACACTACAAGAAATATGTTGATACATATCAATTTTATAATGATCGTGGATGAATTTGTCATAATTTTATCACCATTTCAAACCAATTTGTCGTTGGCTGAATATGAAAACATAAGGACCATTTTGGTAAAAAAAAAGTCATGATTTAATTTGACAATTTGGTTATAAGCCGACAACATTATTATGCATTTTGCGACCTCGTCATTTTTTCTTATGTGTCGTCCTAGTTGTCTCAATTTCGCATACATGTAGCGCTGAGTTGTCTTCAATTTCGCTTACATGTCAATTTCTCAACTGACCATTGGGCGTCTGACATGCAGCATCCGCTCTGATTTTTGAACTGAATGAACACTACCAGATTCGTCAGCCGTCGATCGGCACACGGACACGGAAGTCCGGTCGTGTCCAGACGCGAGGGACTGGCTGGCCCTTTCCGGCGGCACGCTCGTTCACGCGTCCATACGCGGCGCGGTGTCGGAGGAGCAGGATGACGCATGCCATGCCGATCGCTTTGGTTAGTTTTTTTTTTTTAAATGCAAACCAACCTGTGGTTGGATGGTTAGAAGGGTGGTTGTACCCCCAGCCCACCAGAGTTCAAACCCCAGGTTTGACACCTGTGTGTTGCATTTAGGCGGAATATTCTTTCAGTGGGAGGCGACGTTCCCGTCGACAGCGAGGCGCATGTGGTGACTTCGTCAATCTCAAGACCCGCCGATTCGGTCTCTCGGAGCTGCTCATAGGGGTAGGGTGTACGTGTGTGCGTTTATAGGGGTGAGTGTATGCGCGTGTATATGAGCGATTGCGTTTGTATAGGGGTGAGTGTATGCGCGTGTATATGAGCGCTTGCGTTTGTACTGTGTTTCTCAAAAAAAAGTTTGTTTTTTAATTGTACGCGCGCGCCACCGGTATTTTTTTTTGTAAGCAGATTTATGATGTGCCAACTCCCCGAGCGTCGTGAGCTTGAGCACGTGGGCTGGGCCGCCAGAATGTTTCCAAGACATATTACGATCGCGCGCAGCAGCTGTACATGTTTTTGGTTCTCACAAAATAAAAAACAAACTTTACGGGTGTTTGCTTCGAATAGTTCTAATTAAAAAGCGTTTGCTTACTCACGTACCTTATACCACTAAGCAACATTTTACATTGATTTACATTACTACCTGCGATCCACAAAGAGTGTCGTGCCAGGAAAGCCTAATTAAGTGCAAATGCGTAATACAAGTCCTGACACTTAATTAGGATCCGAGGAGTAGATCTTAGCCCTTCCTCTTTGAATAGTTAGCATGTTTTTTTCACAATATCCAATTCACTATGTTTATCCTAAATTGTTCTCCGTTGCCAACGCCCTGGAAAAAACTATTTTTCATCCTTCGATACTTTCAACGCTCTATGCCACCAAAAGGCTCTTTTTTTTTCATTTTGGAGAAAATAGGGAAGGGCACAAGCAAAAGCACACTACTAGGAAAACATCTATCGAAGTAATCATATGCTGGATACCCGTGACGCACCACATGCTCGGTGCGTCATGGCTATGTACCCGTGGCGCACGCGTCACGGCTATAGGTGGGTGCTGGGCGGCCGGGGGCCTAAGGGCATAGCCGTGGGTAAAGATAGCCGTGACACACCAAACATATGGTGCGTCACGGCTATGGTATCCACTGAAATTTTTCCTCCACACCCCCTCCCCCCCGGACCGCCTTTCTAGTTTTGTCACGGAAGAGTTTCATGTCTAAAAATCATCAAAAAATAAATTCCTTGTAGTTGCACGGAGAGTTTAAGGTATACTTTTTTTAACAAATTTTGAAATATGTATTTCGATTTTCTAAGCAAAAGTTCGTTAAAAAAAGTAAAATGGGTTTAACTTTTGCATACGATGTCGGAATTTAAAGTTCAATATACCAACGGAATCTAGAGAGAAAAAGGAACTCAACTTCACTCGCCTTCAGCCTGTGAGACTTTTTTAGATTCTTCAAATTCCGAAAGGAAAAAAAGTTATGGCCGTTTGAAAATTTTTGACTAGAAAAAAAAGATAGGCGTGACGCACACGGCTAAGTCTGAGCAGGATTTCTGAATTTCGAACCCGGGAGAGGCGTCCACCTATATATACTCCCCTTCCTCCTCATTCCTCCACTCTTCTCCGTTCCTCTCTCATTTCTTCTTTCTCCTTCCTCCACTCTCCATTTTTCTCTTCTTTCTCTCTTCTCCCTTCCTCCTCCTACCACCACCAACACCACCACCACAACCACCACCAGCACCACCACCACCTCACATCCACTCCGGCGACCACATCCTCGTGTCCACTCCGGCGGCCACCTCCTCTCCGGCGGCCACCTCCTCTCTGACGACCTCCTCCACCACCGCGGCCACCTACTCTTCGGCGGCCACCTCCACTCCGGCCTCTCTGTTTTCGTTTTTCAAAATTTCAAAATTTTGGGCGGCCAGATCTGGATCTGTCCCGCTTTTTTTTAAAAAAAAATTCAAAATCAATAGCCGTGACGCAGCATCCATGAGGTGCGCCACGGGTAACTAAAGATAGCCGTGACGCACCAAACAGGCGGTGCGCCACGAGTAAACGAGATAGCCGTGACGCACCAAAATATGGTGCGTCACGGTTATTTTAATAGGCGCGGCGTGATAGGCGTGGCGTACCATGGTGCGTCAGGGGTATGCAATTTGGTGCGTCACGCATTAGCCTTTTCCTAGTAGTGGCAAGGTCACATGCTAAGGAGTTGAAAATTGTTGCAATATTTTTTTAAATACGATATGTAAAGCCACACGGAAACAACGGAATGAGATGCACGATTTACTCTTAAACAAAAGTTGCATTTTCCAAAGTGACAAGTTATTCCTCGCAATTGTTTTTGAAAGTTTTTGGATCCCCGTAATTATATTTGTAAGACTAATTCTAGTGTTAGAAACATGTAATTTAGTTGATCGATCATTTTAAAACCCAAGACAATTGAACACGGGATTGTGACTTGATACCCTTACATGCACGAACCAAACGAAACAGGGAAATGCCCGGTCACACCTCGTTTCCACTGTGACCTCATTCCATTACCATTACCGTTACCCCTCGCTGAGTATATTATGTCGCCTTTTTCGTGCGACTTGTGTGTGCTTGCGAATGGAGGAATGGAGAGACGTCGGTGGCTTTAAGCTCCAGTAGTATTCGTGTTGAGCCCGGCGGCGAGCGTGCACGTATAGTACGTGGTAGTATCCAACGATTCATAAAAAAAAAACGATTCATCGGTACTAGTTATAGTCAACGTAGTAGGTATACGTAGTTTCTAGTCTATGCCACCGACCACTCACCAGTGTAGGACATCTGAGCTATGCCGTCCGTCGATCGGCACACGGAAAGTCCGAGACTCTAGACATGCATGTGCGAGGGGCAGTCGGCACGTTTCTTCACGCGACCATACGCGGCGCGGTGTCGGAGGAGGCAGGTTCGGAATGTGTAGCAGCAGCGTGGGTGCTGCTTGGTTTCCTTCGCGTGGCGGTTCTGCTCACTCACGACTCGCTAGTTTTTTTTTTTTTTTTTTGGTGGGACGACTCGCTAGTTAGTGCCTGCCCCAACCCCCAAGTACCGATGAAAGCAACAAAAAAAAACGGACTCAGGGACCTGAGCAGCTGAGCTGACATGTGGGCTGGGCCGCTTGGCTGCTTCGAGGTCATTACTACCGCATTAAGCCCAGACCAGCAGCACATGTCTTTGCTTCTTCACGTGGAAACTATTAGTGTTAGGGCGACCTACGACGAGCAAACAGGCTTCCTCTATACAGCGCTCATAGCGAGCGCTATAAGGACTCACCTGTGCGCGTGGATGGATGGGCCGGCCCATAAGACGTGTTTTAGGTTTTTTTTCTTCCAAATATGAACTATTTTTAGTTTTGAATAAATTTTAAGTTTGAACAATTTTTTAAAAAATAAACGATTTCAAACATGAACAATTCTCAAATTCACAAATTTTAAAATTTGAAACATATTTCAAATTTGAACATTTTTTATCCGAACAAATTTCGAATGTGAAAGCATATTAAATTTGAACATTTTTAAAGTTTGAACAAAAAAAAAGAAAAAAAAAGAATCAAACAGAAAAGAAAAAGAAACAAAAAAAAGGATAAATCGAAAAAGAAAAACAGGAAATGGGAACAAAATGGGAAAAATGAAAAACGGAAAAAAGGAGATAATAAAAAGACTAAACAAAGAACTATGTCACGATCGGAAACATAGCCCAACGACTTATGTTCTACATCCTGAGCAGGAGATTCCAGGTTCGAACACTGTTACTCCACTATTACAGTTTCTTTTCCGCTTCGAGTATATGGGCGAACATAGGTCGCTTGTTGGTTTGCTACATGTTGGTCCCGCGAGCGGAAAACGCGTGGGCGAGTCCTAGGACTCGCAATAAGCGATATATAGGTCCCGCGAGCGAACATAGGTCGCTCGTTGGTTTGCTACATGTTGCCTCTGTTGGGCCAAATAAGCAATAGACTTTTTTTTTTGCTAGTTTCTGTCTTTTGAACCGAACTGAAAAGGTCAAGCTAGTAAATAGGAGCAGCCACTCATGCGCTAAGTGTTTTTACCGTGTTAGGCCAACGTTGCGTACATGCTAAAATTTTGTAACAGATTTGCCCATATTTTGTTGAGAAACCACAAATGAGATGTTGCAATATTTTCTGGATGATTTTCTAGGAAATGCTTATATGTTTATTATAATTCATTTGGAATGACATCTTTTATGGGCTCCTTTCCATGTTGTAAACATGTAAGTTTTTTTGTTGCTATCGATTTATCTTTTTGTTGAAATAGGTGATGATTTTTGTTGCAACTGAAAGAGTGACAAATTATTTTGTTGCTTACCAACTTTTTAATTGATGCAATTTTTTTGTTGCAATAGGTTATGATTTTTGTTGAATTGTTTAAACATTTTTGTTGCAACGCAATAACATATTGTTTAACTATTATTTGTAACATTACTTATTTTTCGAAAAAGATATGGAAAATTTGTTGCAATACTTTTTTTGTACACGGAGCGATAATTTTTGTTGCGACACAAGTGAATTTGTTGCAATGACAGTTTTGCTGTAATTATAGAGATGGCCGAAGACAACACAATATACCTTTTCGTTTTAAGTTGGGCTGTTGTGGAGTGTGGATTCTATATACGAAAAGTGAGGGGGCTAAAATGTAAAACCGTGTTGTGCTGTTTTAACCCATCAGATGAAGATCTAAGGGCTCACGAGGGGATCTAGAATTAGCAATTCTAGGGGGTCCCGCGCCTAGCGCTTCCCTATTTACTCTGCAACTTTTCGATCAATGCGTTTTTTCCTTTGGATAAAGGGAATATGTCAATATACGGAAGACGCAAATTACCTCCTGCTTCTACACCAATATGGTGTCAAAAAAACTGTCTAGAAACTAAGAATGCACACAACTAAAGATGAAACAAAAAAGACCCGCCATAATGATTAGTGACTCGCAGCAGGAGAAATCAAAACACCACCAATGATAACATCCGGAGTGCATATGAAGTTCTCCGGAAGCGACGCCTCGAGCAAGGGAAGAGTGCATAGGCGCTGTCGTCGCCCAATCCAAACGGATCATGGGTTTTCACCCCGGGGAAAGTCAGAGATATCCAAACCATGCCTTCAGCAAGGAAGAATGAGTCCACCATTGCCAGGTACAATCAATGTTAGGGTTTTCATCCTGGACGTGAGGACTACATAGTCGAAGAGCACCACCAAATATGAAGACCTGCAGTGTTGTCGCCCCCACTTGTCAAAGACGCCGTTGCAAATCACCAAATGTCAGGCTCACGGTCGTCCCACTTCTGGTTTTGAGAAGTGAACTCGTACTTGCACAGCGGCCTATGAAGTATCTTCAAACTCTCATCCGAAACCTCAACGCTACTCTTATGGTCATGCAGTCATTAGCACCATGATAATCCCTCCCCCTGTCACCACAATGGTAATCGTGGTGACGCACCCGATGGTGTTGATGAAAAGCAAGGGTTTCGAGTACCACATCTGTTTGATCCATAGGTCCCGAAACGTTGTTGCACTTATCCGTGAAGACCACCGGTGGAGAAGTATGGGACTTTGGCTGGCCGACGACCCTCTCGTCACCCTAGCATGTGTTAAACACCATGGAGGTGGCGAGGAATCGGGCCGGAACAGCAGGACGACGGTCGGCGGTGGCCTCCATAGGTATAGCAAGACTCACCATCACGAACTATATAAAATGGTGATCGATAATGTATTTTTTTTTTAAAAAAAAAACAGGGGCAAAGCGGGCGAAAATGTAATTGGTGTATGTGTGTCCATGGACCATGAAGCCTTAGTAGACCTTGATGCTAAAGACGTGCCTAGCTATATTATACATCTGCTACTGTTCTCAAACGGAGCAAAATCCATCGATTGTCAAGATGACAACCAATCCAGCCTTAGGGCATGTTCAGTGGTCTAGTCGACCACCGACTGTACCACTTCTCCATGTCAGATACAGTCTATAATATAGACAAGAGGTACAATAGAACGATCGTTGGCTAGCTGAAGGCCTCTAACCGTCCTGTTAGTTATTGTAATCAACCGTGATAGACTCTGTGTGCTCCACCGTGTGTGTAAGTAAGATCACAACGACACCAATTTAAGGAGTACACACCTGCTAATAATCAGTCATCCGTATATTTGTTTCCTTGGCAAACATGAGTACATCACATGGCTATATGTGAACTATATAAATAATATAAAAATAAAAAAAAATGTAAACTTCAATTGGTACAGAATTATTACATATGAAAATGATGAATGGATAAAAATTAACACCTACAAACTTATTCAAACTAGTTTATAATTATTCACTAATACCCAAATTTTTCCCAAATATGCTCGACCAAATCTTGTTTGAGTTTCTGATGTGTTGGGCGAGCACGAATAGAGGAATTCCTTTGCAGCACATCTGTAAAGCAAATGTTGGGGCCAGAATTGACCTCCGGCGGTAAAGCAAAATATGTTCCAGGATTCTCGTTCAAGTCTAGAGGGATGTGAATCATTTCTCCTTCATCTTCCACAATCATGTTATGAAGAATGATGCAAGCCTCCATAATTTTACCGACAGATGAACGCTTCCACAAGCGCGACGGACGTCGCACGATGTTAAAACGAGATTGCAATACTCCAAATGCACGTTCAACATCTTTCCTTGCCCCTTCTTGGTGCCGTGCAAACAATTTGTCAATCTCTGTTTGTGGTAGCGGTATAGTCTTCACAAATACAGCCCATTCTGGATAAATTCCATCCGCAAGGTAGTAACCCCGGTTATATTGACTTCCATTGACAGTGAATTGTACTTGCGGAGCTTCCCCTTTCAATTCTCAAGCTTCTCACTAGAAGAGCGTTGATGCAGCTCCATCATATCTCTGCGAGTTTTCTTCGCTTCCTCCTGAGTGGCTACCAACTTATCGAGCAATTCCATATCAGCTGCAATCTCCTTTGACTTACCTTTGCCATTGCGTTCTTCCTTGGCCTTTTTTATTCCAGTAGGGCGTGGGATATCTTCAGCAGCTTCAGTAGCGTCCGCGTGCATTCCCGTCTCCCCTGTTTCTGGGGTCTTCCTTTTTTTCGATTGTTCAAGCCACTCATTGTATGTAGTCCATTTTGTCTGCTCATTAACAGCCCGCCAACAATCCATGTGATGGAACTGTGCGTTGTAGTCATCCTGGTAGAATGCTTGTGCTTTCTCCAACAACTGGGCATCGGACTGTCCACTAGCATATATGGCAGAAGCCTTGGTCCAAGAGCAATGAAACTGGAAGACTAGCTTAATTATTAAGACTATGCCAATGGTCTTTTGCTTGCTTAACCTCTCTTCTCCGATTTTTTGGAGTGGTGCTGTTGTAGACATTGGTGACATCTCCCCAATACTGATCTCTCTTCTTGTTGTTTCCGTTAATTGGGTCAGTCGAGCAACGTAACCAAGCACTCATCTACAATGTAAAGAAAGTACATCGGTCTTTTGCTGGCAGAGTAATTGAGATCATCGTATATGGTTACACACAAAACTTACCAATCTAACATCCTCCTGTGATGTCCATGCAAGTCGCTTCTCAGTCCTCTTATCACCATCCTCTGCACCATTGTCAACATTGATGGTTTGTTGTGAACCAGAAGGTGTAACCCGAGTTCTTGGCTTCGAAACTGATGGCGATGGATTCCTTGTGGCTACTGAAGGGCGTGGCGCCGGACATGGAGCATAGTGCAAAGGACCACCGGAGTAATAAAATTGTTGCAACATGGCCTGCTGATTAGGGGGCTGCTGTGGAAGAGGATAACTTGATGGATTTTGCAGATAGCTTACAAAACCACCTGGCGGACGGGGATCCACGCCCCTGCAAAACATTAAAGTATCATATAGAAACAATTGAAAGGAACGACGGTACAAATCTATAATGGTTTGTGGTCAGTCAGAGAACACTATCACAAAGCTATACAATCTCAACTTCTATGTACATATTTTTGTAGCTCACTAAAGAAAAACTTGCATAGGTCTACTTCATATGTAATCTGGCCAGAAACAAGCTTACAGCATTCAGTATATATAGATTTGCAAACAAAGCAACCCGAAGTACACATGGTGAGAATCCTTAATTAAGTGCTACGGAGAATTTCAAGACACCAAACTCAGGAACAAATCACACTAGTTATTTTTGATATTTGCCCTCAGCTACACATTCCCTTCTTGAATCATTCGAAGGAAAGAAATAAAAAAAGAGGTGAACTGTATGCAGCAAGAACAAGTACATTTGACCCATTTATATTGACACAAATTACATCCGTGCAAATTATGCTAGTTAATTAACTTACACTTCCGGCCGGCCGTAATAGCTCGTTTTACTTTAATTTAAGGCAGCCACGCTGGGTCGTACAAAGCAATAGTGATTAGAAACAGGGACAAGATCGAACGAATCATACCAGAACTCGGGGTTAGCAGCCCGAGCGTTCCATGGCTGCTTGTCCGTCCAGTGATCTTGACTCAAGGAGATGGCCGGTGTGGAGTGCGGAACGGTGGCTGCACGCTCGTCGGTGGTCTCCGATTGAGGCTCCCCCGACGACGACGGCTGCCGCGGCGGCGGTGCCGGAACCCTTGTGGATTGGCGATTCATCCTCTCAAGATCCGGAAAAAAGGCTACAGTAGGGGGCAGATGAAGCCCATACTCGTTGGATTTAGAGGGCGTGGGGGAGATTGGAGAGCAGAAGTGGAGGAAGAGGAAGTCGTGGGGGGAGAAAGCTACTCTGATTTTTCTCGCGCGGCAGAATCTCGCGGGAAAGATAAGATGTATTCTTGGTTCGCGGGAAAGGAAAGTTGGAGCAGAAGATCTTTTCGGCGGGGGTTAAGCAACGACCTCGTACAGTGGGGAAAATGCCGTCTGTAAGCATCGCTTTACACGGGTAAAGACCGTCGTTATTTCGGCAGACGAACCTCGTTAGTTTTATTTTTCTCTCTCTCTCCCACATCATCAATTTGTCTACGTGGACTGTTTTACAGACTGCTGACTGGACACCACTGTACATGCCCTTAGTGTGGACCTTGAATCAATCAATGTTGCCATTTTCTCACGCCGGAGACCCCTTTCGTCCGCTTGTCGTCTTTTGCCTAAGGACTCACACCTCGCCGATCTCATATGGGCGAGCCACAAATCGTGCATACGACTCCACGTACGTCGACGCGCGCCTACACCTTTCCATTGCTGTACACGCGTGCAGGAGCGCGCTTGCTATAAGTAGCCATCGCTGTGCATGCCGCTCGATGCAGTGAGCTTCTTGTATTGCTACAGTACCTACAGACCCGTAACAATGAGGACCTCGTCGATGCTCGTCCTTCTGCTCGCCGCGCTCGTCCTCACTGCACGCGCCGGCGCCGCCGTGGCGGTCTCCGGTGCTCCGCATCGTCTGCCGGGGCACGGCGGCTGCGGTGAAGCGCTGGAGAACGGCGCGTTCTACCATAAGGTGGGCAACTTCGCGGTGGTGATCTACAGCCTCTGGAACGACATCTCGCCGGTGCTGGTGCTGGAGTGCGTCGTGTCGGCCTCAACGCGGCCGGCGCGGGGCAACGCCGTCGACTACCTCCTGGTGCTGCGCGTGGCCGGGCTCGGCACATGCGAGGCGCTCGTGTGGGGCATCCCTGCGGAGGGATCGCAGGACTGGAAGCTCAAGTACTTCAAGCCGGTGTCACTATAGAGATTTTGTGGCATCATGCACGTGGACCGTTGTTGCTTGATGGTTGGGAAAATAATGTTTTTTATAACACGGGTTTGTTTCCAGTTTTTTTTTATATAATAATCTACACGGGGAAACGCCCTTGCGTTGCTTGACATATTACTGTCAACAAAAAAAAAATTGTAATCGCAAAAATATTTCAATATTTAGGATCATATATAAATCAAAATGGTTTTGCTATAAGTTAGTGCTCAGTCATGTCATGCACCTTCGGATTTACATCGCGATTCGTACATCTAAAGTTGCAAATTTGTGTGGTAATTGACTTTTTTCAGTTACAAATTTGTGTGGTAATTGATTTCTTTTTTCCCGTTGCAAATGAGGTTGCAACTGGAAAAAAAATAGCCCAAACCGTTTCTTGGTGATACGTGTTAGTTATGAGTTGCAACATGGATCGTAAGTGAACTTTTATGTCGTCACCTAATGAGTTCTTATTTTACAGAGAATAAGTCACAGCCTAACTAAAAACATAAATCATAAATGAACAAGAAGTTTATCATAAGTCAATTTTAGATCAACGGGACCTACTGACAACATAGTCGACAAAAAATTCATTGAAGACAAATGAAGTTATTCTCATGTCCAACTCGTTGTGCACCCGTGTCGATGTTAATTGCCGTTGAATCAGATGTATCTATGTATCGGCAAGAGTAGGATACAACGTAACTTGGTTCAAAAGAATGCAACATGTACTATATTGGAACCACCAGATAACTTAAAACCAAAAAAATCTCTCAAGTGTGAATCTTTGTTGTATTTTGTTGGATGCTAGCCGTTATTTTTCTACTCCCTTAACTGCCGCTGAATCCAATATATCTAGCATTAAACCATGTCTTGGTACATCTAATTCAGCCGTTATTAATATGGATCTTAGAGAGTTTCTTCAAAGCCAAGCTATTATTTTCCTACCTGTAGCGTAAATCTATGTCAAATTTCATTGGATTTTAGTTGTTGTTTTCCTGCGTTTCAAATCTTCAAGTGGTTTGCGATGGCGTTGTGGATACATCTCCTCTTTCTTCTCGACGCAGAAAAATCAACGGCGCCACCGATTTGGGGGTTACCCCATGCAGCCAAGAGGAGTTCCAGAATGACGCCGACTTTCCATCCCCAATCGTGACAATGGTGCATGCATTGAACAGATCTCTATCCGTCTGGTCATTTGGGGTTTCGAGCCCCACCCATGTTTTGTCCGGCGCCACCCATTCGTACCAGAGCCACCGAAGACGTAGAGCTCTAGAAAACTTCTCCAAGTCCAAAATCCCCAAACCCCCCAACTTCTTGGGGCGGCAAAACTTCTTCCAGTTGACCTTACATTTACCCCGCTAATTGATTCAGTGCAAGCCCAAAGCATCCCTCTCCGGATTTTGTCCAACGCCTTCAACGTTCCCTTGTCGACCTTGATAGCCGTAAGCAAGAAAATGGGCATAGAGGTGAGGACCGACTTCACAAATTCCGTGCAACCCGCCCTATTCAGAAACTTTTCCTTCCAAGGTACCAGCTTCGCAGCGGCTTTATCGACATAAGGCTGGAGGTCCACCTTTCGAAGCCTCTCGAGGGAGAGAGGTAGCCCCAGATAATTTAGCGGGAAGCATGCCTCCGCTGCCGGGAAATCATGCAGGAGAGTCATGCTGTCAATGTCCTGGCATATAATAGGGGCCACCAGACTTTTAGCCACATTTTTCAGCAGACCCGTGACCGCCCCGAAGTTCTCGAGAAGTGCAGAGAGGTTGGAAATGTCCTGCACCGTGGGAGCCAGGAAAATTATGGCGTCATCGGCATAAAGGGATACCCTAGATTTGAGAAAATTCCCTGGCAGAGGCTGCAGTAATCCCGACGTAGTGGCAATCTCCAGGACGCGCCCCAAGGGATCGATTGCAAGATCAAAAAGCAACGGGGAGAGCAGGTCCCCTTGTCGCAAACCTCTCCCATGCACAATCTCCTTTCCTGGGATACCATTTAGGAGCACTCGCTATGTGGAGGTAGACCAAATTAGCAACGCCCAGGCCCTCCATCGAGGTGGGAAGCCCCTGCGCTGCATGAGGTCGAGGATGTAGTCCCATCTCACGGTGTCAAAAGCCTTGGCGATATCCAGCTGGATGAGCAGTGCAGGGGTCTTATTCCGGTGCAGGCGACACGCGGCGTTCCTGACATACATGAAGTTATCGTGAATGCTTCTAGACTTGATGAAGGCGCTTTGGCAGTTGGAGATGATACCATTCATTTTTGGGCGCAGGCGAACGGGCATAGCTTTTGCGATGATCTTCGGAATTATGTGAATAAGGCTGATTGGTCTGAAGTCAGAAATGTTGTCGGCGCCCTCTTTCTTTGGCAGCAAAGTGATGCAAGCAGTGTTGATTACCTGGAAGTTAGCGATGGTTTGCTCAGAGAAAGCGTTGATGACACGCATGAGGTCATGCTTAATGGTGCTCCAGCAAGCTCGGAAGAAGTTGGCAGTGAAACCGCCAGGGCCAGGGGCTTTATCAGGCGACATCTCGTCCAAAGCAGACTTGATGTCCTCCTTGGCGAAAGGCAAACCCAAACCTTCAAGATCCGCAATTTCCGGAGCCATGGCATGCCAGTTGAAGTCCATCAGGCGTGGCGGAGGATGGGATCTTGTTCAAGGGATTGGGGTGACGCCTGACACAACGGACTCCATCATCTGGAACATGGGAACACATGGAAAATATTCGGCTGGATCTGCATATAGGGCGCCAAAGTTCCGTTTCTTTGCTTGGTTGGTGGTGCAGAACAGGCTCTGGACTTCAGACCGCCTTGCAATCCGGGTGTAGCCGCACAATCCCCTGTGTCAGCTTTGCAGAGCGTAGCCGAAGACGGCAAGGCACATTCTTTTTGAATGCCGCTACTCCAAGCGCATCTGGCCTTGCTCATGATGTGGACTCGATTAGGCCAACGATCTTGCACTACTGGCAGGCCTTGGCGGCGGTGTCGTCAGCCCACACCAAGGGTCTCAAGACGGCCATCACTTTGATCACTTGGAAAATCTAGAAGGAAAGAAATGGTAGATTGTTCAGCAACAAGTTTATGGCGCCGATGGACCTTCTCGGAAAGATGAAAGAAGAAAGCAGGATTTGGATAGTTGCTGGCACGAAGCATCTGGCAGCAGTATTGGCTTAACCGGGGTTTTTTCGCTGTTATTTCTCCCCTCCTTCCGGCCACCATGGCATTTTTTTTTTAAAAGTTTGGCTTAGGCCGCATCATGTTTACTCCTTCTATATCAATATCAATATGAAAGGCAAAACTTTTGTCCTTTTCTTCAAAAAAATCTTCAAGTGGCATCCTTTATTTCATATTGTTTTGTTTCTTCAAATCCCAACCGTTTGGTACGATAGATAGATTGATTAGCTCGTTTGAATATTTGCACATGGGCTTCTCTTGGGTAAAACATTTTTCCTTTTATTCTTTAGGAACAAGGAATCCATGCCATTATATCACATGACAAGTATTCATGCTTTACAACAGAGTAGAATCATCCGTTCAGCCGCTCTACCAAGCAATGACAATGAACTAACTAGAGGAGATCCCTGAGGGTTGTAGTGGCAGCTGTCCTAGCTGTCTTCTTTTTCGCCTGAGAAAATGACAAGTCAACACGCACACAAAAGCTTTTATCGACTACTATGTGTTGAGTACTCTGCGTGCATACCTGTCGGTGGCTTCTTCGGCCCGGGGTGCCGATCCGCCGGCCCTGCTCGTCGTAGAGTATGAGCCCGCTGAACCGCGGCATTTCGCACCGCATTCCCATCAGTATCCTCCTCTGCCACACCGGCCGCCCCGGCGTCATCGGTTCCGTCGGCGTCCCGCACCGCCTGGGCGTCACGGTTGCCGTTGGCGGCGTCATCGGCGGTGCCGTTAGCGGCGGCGTCCTACGCCTCCGTGGCGGCGCAACTCGGCCGTCCGCCGTCATCTTGGGCATGGACACCAGTCCATCCGGCTCAACCCCGACGGCTGCGGCACCCCCGCAAGGCAACCGTGGCATCTGAGGGCAGAGCATCCTGTCCAGCGCGTGCGTGCCAGGGTGGCAGCTTCTCTCCTCGGGTCGTCTTCTGGTCTCCGCCTTGCCAGCAGGTCTCTGAAGCTGCGTCCGACCAGAGTCCTGCACCCGGAGCACCAGCGCCTCTGGGTTGGACGGCCGGCGCCGGTCGCCTCTGACGACGAACAGCGCCCTGGGGGTGCCGCGCCTCGGTTCTGGATGCCGCTTCTTCGCCGCCCTTCGTTGCAACATCGATGCGCAGAGTCCCATATCTCTGGATTATGAATTTAGATGGATGGATCAGTGCTAGCTTGTTTGGTAATGCCAATTGGCGTCTTTATGCACGGTGGCAAGCAAACGAGAGCTAGCAGATGGAGTGAGCTGGGCTGGGAGGTAAAGAGAAATTAAGGAAGCAAGGTTTAGTAATCTTCTGTCCTTTTTCTTCCTTGCATCGGAGTATATATCCCGGCCGATGCTAAAGAATAAGGAAATGCGGGTTTCCGTCGCGTCAGAGTTGCTTCGTGCACGGAGTAAGACAAAGCATTGCTCGTTGCTTGTCGGATAATTAAGTCCTGGGTGTAGCGTGGTCGGCCGGTCGGTGTTTCACGGCCGGCCGTACGTCGTCCCGTCTTGGTTGCACTCCTTCATTTCCTTGTGCCTTTCTTGCATGGATTCCCAAGTTTGGTAGCCTTTCAAAATACATATGTCCATTGTGATTGTGTGAAATTGCCATCTCAATTGCACATTTTGTATACATGGCGCACATTTGACACCTCGATGGCATTCTTGTGATTTTAACATCTCTAGTGTTGAATTAAGCTGTCCCTTTTCGTGTGCCTTGCGTGCTCGCCAAGGAAGGGAGGAATGAAGAAACTTCGGTGGCTAAGTGGTAGCTTAATTCAGGCTGCCAAGCTCCACCAAAGATGCAATCCTTCCTTAGCTCTATCCGTACGGGTTTATCGAAAAAAGCTCTAGCGTACGTGTTGAACCAGGCGGCGATGCTCGCACGTACAATATGCAATCCATCGGCATCCCGTTATGGTTTAAGTACATGCACATAATCCTGTTATTGTCGGGGGAATAAACCCTCGATATACCTATGTCCACAACTCACATGATAGACAAGAGAGAAGAATCCAGTATTCCGCGGAGTCAACGGGTGGGTCCTATAGACACTATTGATAATGCATGCTGACAAGACCAAAGACATTATTGATGATGGAGTGAAGAAAAAACACTATACACTGCACTGCAACACTATTGCTGATGGGAAATCACTATGCACTACTATTGGGGATGAAAAGTGGGTCCCCTTTAAGCCCACTTATTTTTTCTAACGGTTCAATAAATCGTTTTTCGGTTTCGGGAAAATGAACTATAGAAGCAAAATAAACGGGCCTTGGTGCTTCCACTACCAAAATAGATAAAAGGTGGGTCCCCTCTGGAACCAGTTTAGCTTCTTCACCTCGGGAGAAATGGATGGAGGTCATGTGTTCATCCTACAGGTGCTTCCACTAGCATGAGAATCTGCCATGAAACCTTCAGGAGCAGCAGGAGCAGGTTCTACAATCTTCTTCTTCTCATAGAGCTTCTTCTTCTTGTGATCCCCATAGTCATCATCAAAATCATCATCTCCTAGCTTCTTCTTGATGAGCATCATGATACGAGGAGCATACGAAATGGTCAGTGACGAAGGGATGAACCTTGGACCCGGCGAGTAAGGACACCCGGTCCTAGGCCCAAGACTGAAGCCCAAGAAGGGAAGCCTTTGAACTATTCTAGAAGGCCCAGTTGAAGCCCACCCGCAATGCCTTGCGGGTTAAGATAGGAAACTTGTAACCGACATAGGGTTAGAGTTCGAGTCCTCCCCGGGTACGGTTTGAGACCTGGCCATCTATATAAGGCCAGAAGAACCACCGGAGGAGGACCAAGCAATACCGCACCACCAAGCCTTGAGCTCGAGATCACACTCTCGACTTGAGTGACCCCCATTGTAACCGATCTATTCGATAATACAGATCGACAGAGGCAGGAGTAAGGGTTTTACCTCTACGAGGGCCCCGAACCTGGGTAAATCGTGCCTCCTGTCTAGCCGACGATCGTCACCAGCGCCTACATGTTCTCCTATTCGAAACCCTATGGGTTCACCCGAGGGACCTGTTGAGATGCAGATTCGACAATTGGCGCCGTCTGTGAAAACGGCGGGCGCTGGATCTCCGGCATCTTCGGCTTCATCAACCAACTCACGTTGGAAACCTTCGACCTCGACTCCGACCAACCCTATTCGGATCGGATCCTCGCCGGACACCCGGTATTTGGTGATCTGGAGAAGAGCGTCACCTTGACGTTCGGAAGCTTCAAGTTCTACACTAACAAAGACAGGATCCTCCACTTCCCTGAGAAATCAGGATCCGAGTCAGGAGCTGTCGACTCTCGACTCTACTTGGAGAAAAGTGGCGAGTCCATCCGCTTCAACGCCAGCAACTTCCATACCCTCTCTACAGAGGAACCCTCTCGGGTCAAGAAAGCTTTTCGAGTTACGCCTAGGACTCACGAGCCACGACTGGCTCAGGTCTGCATGGCAGGATCGGAACAACCACCCCCAGAAACAGAACACAGCGCAAGGGAACGCGCTGAGATCGGCGTCTCGTGAGACGCTTGGGACCGAGCAAAGGAGGCCATCCGCACGAGCAAACCACCTGCAGCCAGAGCCCCACACGAAGACATGGTCGTCTACAACCATCTAGTGAGAGCGGCCACCACGATCAAAGAAGCTCGGATAGATCTGGCCCATCGGAAAAAATTAGCGGATGAATCAAGTCAACGCCGGGCCGAGCTATCCCTAACACCTTCTGTTGGAACCCAACCCGCAAGGAAGGGATACGCATCGAGAACCACATCCATGGACAACGAGTCCCTAGGAGGGATCAGCAGATCACTCGGACCTTCCCTCATGCGGGTTGACGAGGAAGGAAACGTCTATCCGCAAACTCCCGCTGCCGCGGTGTTAGCCGCAGCAACCTACATGAAGATGAATCAACCAGGGGAAAACGACCCCCGAGCGGAGCAATACAAGCAGGTTCAGAAAGGATTAGGTATGGCGGCCTCAAAGCTCGCCTCCTATGATCGAAGGAAAGCTGCTGCACAGAAGGAGAAGGAGAAGGAAGCGTCGCGTAGGCGCAGGAGTGCCTCGCCCAGGAGAGAAAAATTGCCCCGCCGTGGTCGAGGAAAAGAAGCCCGGCGACGTGATGACAGCCGAAGCAGCAGCGAAGGTAGCCCAAGGAATAAAGATCTCGGCTTGCGACATCACAACAGCCGCTCGCGAAAACGCAGCAAGGAACCAAGGAAAGAAACCGATCGCGATCAGCCCGGTTATAACGCGCGGTCGGATATCGCGCAAAATAGAGTGGACAGGGCAAGAGCAGCAAGGAACCGCGCGCGCTCCTCATTTGGTTCCTCTGATGACGAGACATGCGGCGCGCTGTGTTTCGCTCGCAGCATCCGCGAGACGCCTCTACCCAAGAGATTCAAGCTCAACACAGAAGTAACAAAATACGATGGTTCACTCGAACCTTCGTCATGGCTAAACGATTACCTCACGACAGTGAAATGCCAACGTGGGAACAAGAACACGGTTATGCAGTACCTCAATCTACACATGGTGGGAGCGGCACATAGCTGGCTGGAAGCGAGACCGAAGTCCTGCTACGCATCATGGGACGATCTACACTTCGATTTTTGCAAAAATTTCCAAGCCACCTACAAAACACCGGCGACCATCGAGGAACTGCGAGCCTGCAAACAAAAGAGTGGCGAGTACACTCGTGAATACATCCCGTAGCAAACGCCGGAGCCAACGCATACCCGAACCCGGCTGGACTGTTGGGGATGATACAGAATGTTTTCCCATCCCGCAGGGCTCAGAAGACAAATACACGGCAATTATGCATGGCTGTGCAAACCCCACCGGCAAGACCCGAGTACCTGAAGATGGCAGACCAACCAATCACCTTTTCCAAGGAAGACCACCACCCGCGAGTCTATCGACCAGGACACGCTGCCCTAGTAATCCAAGCACAAATTGAAAATTACGAATTGGCTCGTGTATTCATGGACGGGGGCAGCGGCATCAACATCATCTACACGGATAGGCTCCGTCGGATGAACAGGAACCTGGAGGGACTCGCAGAATCAGAAACATCCTTCCACGGGATAGTTCCAGGAAAGGCGATCCGTCCACTCGGAACAATCAACCTGGAGGTGGTGTTGGGCAATCGACGCAATTACAGGAGAGAGTTCCTCGACTTTGAAGTAGTCGACTGGCCCTCGCAGTACCACGCCATTCTTGGTCGAACATCGTTGGCAGTACCACATTACACATATATGAAGCTCAAGCTACCTGGAGAATATGGCACAATCACAATCGACGGAGATTTCCAAAAATCCAACAAGTGCGACATCGAGTTCAACGAGATCGTTGATGCATGTAAAATGCATACATGAACTTTGCATGTTATTACTTGTTTTTCCTACATATTAGCAACTTATATTCATGTTTTATAATGATTTGGGGGATTTTCTAAACAATCCCCCTTCTTTTGGTTCTAACCCTGTTTTTCCACAAAACGTACTTTTTAGTGTTTCAGACTTCCCGGGAGCTTCGGGACTCCAAAAAGGGCAAGGCCAAAGAACACAGTTCAGAATTTTCGAGACGAAGACCATGGGCCAAAGTAGAGGGCCAAAAGGCCAACCAGGTGGCAAAGAGGACCCTCCACGCGGCCAGATTCCTTGGCCGCGTGAGAGGCACCCTTTTTGCCCCCGTGGCTCCGATGCCGTCGATCTTTCTTCTCCCGGGTGTCTCGTGACCTAAAAACGACTATATAAAGGGTCCCCTGGCCTTTTCGAGGAGGAGGCGGCGCCGAGAGACGAAACCACGAAACAGAGAGACAGAAGGCTGCCGCCGGAGAAGATCGGAGGGGGGAAACGCCGCCGGTATCACCCCCGGAGGGCTCCACCCCCTCCGGCGTGTTCATCATCAACATCTACAGCAAGATCAGCTCCATCTCTCCACTGTAATCTCTTGGCAAACACGATGTATGATGCAATACTATATTCCCTTGATGTATTGTGTCTCCCCGTCTATGTTTGAGTAGTGAATTGTTCTTGGCAATGGTGAAATAGTTCGTTGATTGGTTGCATACAAGTTTGTTATCTTCTATGATTGTCTTTATGTACAATATATGAGTGCACGCATATGTTGGGGAATGCATGTAAGGTGATCACCGGTAGCATAATGGAGTGGTGGTGACTTGGGAGTGACAGTAACCTGAGACCGAGCCACAAAGTTAAGTTATTGGGGGATATATATAGGGGACCTTAGAACGTAAGGCTATGGTGGGACTTTATGTCTTAATCAATCTTGTGCATTCATTTACTTGGCCACATGATCCATCATAAGGGGTTGTAGATCATTTACTTGACTATACCTATTCATGGCTCCTTCCTAGAAGAAACAACTAAGACTAAAACATGTGCTTCACTAATTGTGACAACCACACGAACGAAACACCTATTGCTAGAACACTTGCTCCCTTGAGATACTTGAGATATTTGCTGCTTGCTACTTGTGAAACTTGCTTAGAAACTTGCTTTAGAAACTTGCTTTAGGATTACTTGCATTTTAAACTTGCTTCACTAGTTAATAGACAAACCACACTCCACGTCACTTGCTTTTAATTAGTTAGTTCCTTTTAGTCAAACTTATTGCTTTTCATAAACAGCCATATAAGAGGGTTATAGGGCTTTAGAGAGTAGATAGATTACCTTCAGCTCCTCGTGGGTTCGACACTCAAATACTTATCGAAAGGTACTACAATTGATCTCCTGCACTTGGGAGTCATCAAGCACTTTTCTGGCGCCGTTGCCGGGGAGCGTTGTGCTAAGCTTTTATTCTTGTTTGTATTGCATACTAACATATAAACCTAAAACACACACAAAAAAATTATAAAATGGAAAACAACCAAACAATTTTAGAACTGTATAATATCTACCTTGAATTAGGACATGAAGTGTTTGAGGAGAAATTGAAAAATTATTTGCACAACAATCATATTTTGGTAGTACTAATTCTTTGAACACCTTTATTGCTAAGGAAAACCTTGAGCTTGGGGAAGTTTGTCTTGATGAATATGATATTTTTAGTCCCCCTACTATTGAGGATAAAATTGATATACTTGTTGATTCTATGGAAAGCTTGGGGAAGTTGGTTTTGATGAGCATGATATTTCTAGTTCCCCAAGTTGGAGGAGAAAATTCACTTTGATGATACTATGCCTCCTATATATGATGATTGCAATGAAAATTATGAATGTTTAACTCCCACTATCACTAATGAGGATTTTACTTATGTGGAGAGTAGTGATTATTTTATGCATGTGGCTCATGATAAGAATGTTTTATGTGATATGCATATTGTTGAATCTATTCATGATGCTACTGAAAATTATTATGAGAGAGGGAAACATGGTTACACATATTTCAACAATATTAAGTTTCCCCTATTTATGCTGAAAGTATTGAAGTTGCATTTGATCTACCTTTCTATGCTTGCTATTATGTGCTTATTTTATTTGTTTCATTACAAAATGCCAATGCATAGGAAATGGGTTAGACTTAAAAATAAATTGTTTAATATTTTTTTGGTGTGTTCCTTATGCTTTAATTTCCTATTCGGTTTGAGCACACATTTATGTCTTTAAAACATGTAAAATGCCTTTACCTACTGTTATGTATCATTTAGTTTAAGATTTTCATTTTATAAAAAATTTGGGAAAGTAAATGAGAAGGATGAGTAATGGAGAAGTTGGGGTCGACCTTGAACATGTGTTGTTCATGCCAATGAAACCATTGCAAAGTCTCTGTCATTAAAACTTTTTCCAAAGCTAAAAACAATAAAAATATTAGTTCACTACTGTAACATCACATTTCTGTCTTATTTCTCATCTTAAATGGCAAGAATAATCTTATATGAGAGATAGGATTAAACAATAGTAATTAGCTGTCAAGAAAACAGATTCCTGAACTTCACTGCGAAAAATGTTTAAAATCATAGAAGTGGAATTTTGACCTGGTAATTTACGACAGCAATATTTAGTTATCACTACATATTTCATTAGTTTTAAGTTTTCTGATTTGAGCAACTTAAGTGCCTCTAAAAATTCACTCTTTACGGGTTGTTCAGTTTTTGGCAGATTATGTCTTTATTTTGCATTGCTCTCATTACTTGTGTTTCTTGTGGTTCTTTTGATCAAGGAGCAATGCACAACTATAGTAACAGTAGTTAATATTTAGAATCAACTCATGATGTGTCTTTGTTGTACCTATGTGGATTTTATTTATGGAGGCACTAACCCCTCTAATCAAGTTTTATGTTGAGATTTGTGTAAGAAGAATTTTTCAGGAGGAAGAGTTGAGTGAGATGAACAAAGATCAAGAGGGACAACCAATCAAGCTTGGGGAGGTACCCCTGGGATCACCCTACATGTATCAAATAAGTACAAGAATCCAATCTTGGGGATGCCGAGCCACCTCACTCCAACCATCATGATGTTAAGTAAGTAAAGCCTAGCTATATGGCTATAAAGAAAGGGCTTTACAGGAGGCAACCCGGTTGTTTTTGTTTGGATTTTCCTAGTGTCCTCTTGATGTCTCAAGAGATTAGTTTTTTTTGTTTTAATTCTGGAGTTTTCAATAAAGAGTCAAGTCAAACCCATTTGGACTTATAAGTTGCTATCCTAGTGCATGAAATTTCTGTTTCAGCACGAGTCTTCTCACCGTATGATTTTACATTTTTTATTGGTATGTCGGACTGAGATAATTTTTTAGTATGTTCTGCAACTTTTCATCCTCTGTAAGAAAAAAATTGTCTTAATTTTTTGACGAGTCTAGCTTAGGGAAAAACGTTCGTTTTGCTGCTGCTGCTTTTCTGGACAGATTCTGCCTTCTTTTATTTTATGCACTCTTTGGGCTTGGGAATCGAATTTCCATGATTCTTTCAAGCAAGAGAGTGAACATACAACATAATGAACCTTATTGTCTATCTACTGGAGCATTTGATTTGGAATTTTGCACAACAAGCATGTGATTTGTTTGTCCTTGCTAATCTCACCCCACAGAAAAAGAATGGGAGAAACATGTTTTGTGAAGTTTTTTCACAGGGAATAGAGGAGCTGCGCCTCAAGACATCCAAGAATGGTGAAAACCATAAGCTTGGGGATGTGATGAACACCCCACTGGAGCTATACTCTTTTGGTTAGCACACGTCTACTTTTTGTTTTTCTAAGCAAAGCATTTATCGTAGAGACTTGAAGCGTCTAGTTTTTGTTTTTATTTTTGTTTTGATAAGACCACACCCATCATTTTATATGAGATTGAGCTACTGGAGTTTGGGGTTGGAATTTATTGGATGCTAGTATTATGACTTGGAATAGGGATGCCATGGTTGATTTTAAGAGCTACATATGTTTGCATGATTTATAGGCTTTTTATGTGTAGAAATTTGCAATAATGTTGTCTTGAGCTATCTCTTATTCATGTCCTTGATGTTAATTGCTGGTTTATTTAGTTTGTCATGAAATGAGTAGTTCTATGGACATATGCATGCATAGTAGCTGGTCAACTATCTCTCTCTTGCTAGCCAAAATTTTAAAAATTCCAACAAGTAAAAACTTGTTTCCAACACTCCTTAGCCAAGTATTTCCAGTGAGTCCACCATATCTTCCCATTAGCTTCATTGCTATTCCGAGTATGTTCACCATGTTATTGTGTTATTTATGTTCTAAATTAAGATATTCACTTTATTAATTGTCATGGGTTGAACTTGGGATAGGACTCTCACGAACTTTTGAAGGCACACTTTACTTTTTATGCATCTAATAAACATGACCCAATAATGGGAGCCACAAGTTTTGCGTTTGACAAGTGTGTGTGGTTGGGAGCTATCTATAAATGTGTATCACCGGAAAGCTTTCAACATTGCACAAAAATTTACATTTGGTTGATATCATGTATTTTTATTTTTGGACTCCTGCCATGCTGAAATGAAATAGAGGAATAGTAAGTTTTGATGAGTAAGTATATATATGACTAGAGAAACGCATTGGGCCGCTAACCCAAGCCATGATTTATCATGGTGGAAATTTACCTACAGCTTGAGTGACTCTACAACACATCCTACAATAAAATAAGAAGCTATGCATAATAGTGAATGAAAATAAAAAGGATGATGAGTCTACTCCGTTTGTTTGTCTTGTCATTGTGACATGGGCTTGTTTCCATGTCATGGGGCAAAGGTACCTCTTTGCGGTTCTCTATGATGTCATTAATACTTATTATGCTTGTACAAAGGTTATTAGGAATCTTAAGTTGAGTAATCATGGAGTAGGTTTTCACACTCGCGGGGCATGAGGCTTTCAACCACCTTGTCATTCACATTACTTCAACATTCACCATTTAAGATGCTAGTGATAAAGGGGCAATGAGAGTCCTAGATCAATGGATACCACATTTCAATTAGTAATTTTAGTTGAATAATTTAGAGGCTAAATAAGACTTGATCATGTTTTACCTCTACTCAATTTTCTCAAAGTGTCCACCATATTTTCTATTTTCCATTATGCTATTCTTTGACCAATATAGGGTTTTATTTTTCATTTTGTGTATGTATTTGGTCCATAGTGCTTTTATTTCATTATACACTTTGTGAACTTTCATGAAGCATCTTTGCTTGCATATTTAATATTTCTTACAACATGAATTGTATATTACTACTCATTTCTAGTATTAATCATTTTATTATATGTAGCATGAATAATCCTCCTTGATATCCCATGATTGTTTCAATATGCAAAGTCCATGTTAGTTTTATCACCTTCATACTCGAGGACGAGCATGGGTTAAGCTTGGGGATGTTGATGCATGTAAAATGCATACATGAACTTTGCATGTTATTACTTGTTTTTCCTACATATTAGCAACTTATATTCATGTTTTATAATGATTTGGGGGATCTTCTAAATAATCCCCCTTCTTTTGGTTCTAACCATGTTTTTCCAGAAAACGTACTTTTTAGTGTTTCAGACTTTCCGGGAGCTTCGGGACTCCAAAAAGGGCAAGGCCAAAGAGCACGGTTCAGAATTTTCGAGACGAAGACCATGGGCCAAAGTAGAGGGCCAAAAGGCCAACCAGGTGGCAAAGAGGACCCTCCACGCGGCCAGATTCCTTGGTCGCGTGAGAGGCCCCCTTTTTGCCCCCGTGGCTCCGATGTCGTTGATCTTTCTTCTCCCGAGTGTCTCGTGACCTAAAAACGACTATATAAAGGGTCCCCTGGCCTTTTCGAGGAGGAGGCGGCGCCGAGAGACGAAACCACGAAACAGAGAGACAGAAGGCTGCCGCCGGAGAAGATCGGAGGGGGGAAACGCCGCCGGGATCACCCCCGGAGGGCTCCACCCCCCTCCGGCGTGTTCATCATCAACATCTACAGCAAGATCAGCTCCATCTCTCCACTGTAATCTCTTGGCAAACACGATGTATGATGCAATACTATATTCCCTTGATGTATTGTGTCTCCCCGTCTATGTTTGAGTAGTGAATTGTTTTTGGCAATGGTGAAATAGTTCGTTGATTGGTTGCATACAAGTTTGTTATCTTCTATGATTGTCTTTATGTACAATATATGAGTGCACGCATATGTTGGGGAATGCATGTAAGGTGATCACCGGTAGCATAATGGAGTGGTGGTGACTTGGGAGTGACAGTAACCTGAGACTGAGCCACAAAGTTAAGTTATCGGGGGATATATATAGGGGACCTTAGAACGTAAGGCTATGGTGGGACTTTATGTCTTAATCAATCTTGTGCAGTCATTTACTTGGCCACATGATCCATCATAAGGGGTTGTAGATCATTTACTTGACTATACCTATTCATGGCTCCTTCCTAGAAGAAACAACTAAGACTAAAACATGTGCTTCACTAATTGTGACAACCACACGAACGAAACACCTATTGGTAGAACATTTGCTCCCTTGAGATACTTGAGATATTTGCTGCTTGCTACTTGTGAAACTTGCTTTAGAAACTTGCTTTAGGATTACTTGCATTTTAAACTTGCTTCACTAGTTACTAGACAAACCACACTCCACGTCACTTGCTTTTAATTAGTTAGTTCCTTTTAGTCAAACTTATTGCTTTGCATAAACAGCCATATAAGAGGGTTATAGGGCTTTAGAGAGTAGATAGCTTACCTTCAGCTCCTCGTGGGTTCGACACTCAAATACTTATCGAAATGTACTACAATTGATCTCCTGCACTTGGGAGTCATCAATCGCAAAATCTTTCGGGATGCAAGAAGAACTAGAGGAGATAGCAAAGACCACGGACCACTCTGTGATGCCCCTCACAAAGAAAAACGCACCAGAGCTGGAATTCAGTGCTAACAGCGACACTCGCAAACATCAAGTGCACCCGATGGATTCTGCAAAAACGGCGATGGTCTCCACTACCCTCTCGCTTGCATAGGAAAGCGCGCTCGTCGAACTCCTCCGTGAGTACTGGGAAATTTTCGCCTGGCAGCCCTCAGATATGCCAGGAATACCCAGGGAGTTCGCCGAGCACTCACTCGAAGTCTACAAAGACGCAAAGCTCATCAAGCAGACCACCCGACGGTTTTCAGAACCCAAGCAAAAAACGCTTGGAGAAGAAGTAAACAGATTGCTCGTAGCAAAATTCATCAGGGAGATAAAAATACCCACTTGGTTAGCAAACCCAGTGCTGGTCCCAAAGAAGAACACCAACATCCTTCGCGTGTGCATCGACTACACGTCGCTGAATAAGCACTGCCCCAAGGATAACTTTCCCCTCCCGCGAATCGACCAGATCGTGGACTCCACTGCAGGCTGCCAACGCCTCTCCTTTCTAGACGCCTACTCAGGGTACAACCAGATCGGGATGAAGCAGGAAGACGAGGAAAAGATAACATTCATCACACCTCACGGTGTATACTGCTACACGACAATGCCCTACGGGCTCAAAAACGCAGGCGCAACATATCAGCGCTGCATGCAAAAATGCCTCGCCAAGCTCATTGGCAAGAACGTGCAAGTGTACGTTGACGACATCGTCATCAAGACTCGAGTAGAGGATACGCTCTTCGAGGACATCAGAGAAACGTTTGACGCTCTAAACGGATACAGTATTAAGCTCAACCCGACAAAATGCGTCTTCGGCGTCCCAGCAGGACAACTTCTCGGGTACCTGGTATCCGCCAGAGGAATCGAAGCCAACCCAGAGAAGACACAAGCAATCTTGACAATGAAGGAGCCCACCAATCTACGCGGAGTCCAACAGCTCATAGGGCGACTAGCCGCCCTGAGAAGATTCATCGTGCGATTGGGAGAACAGGCATTACCCTTCTACAAGTTATTGAAAAAGACGGATAAGTTCCAGTGGACACCCGAAGCAAAACAGGCATTCGCAGACCTGAAACGATCCTTACAGAGCAGGCGCGTTCTCGCAACACCACAAGAAAGGGAGCCACTTTAACTATACCTAGCCGCAACAAATCAAGTCATCAGCACAGCCATTGTGGTCGAACGACCTGAGGACGGCAAGGCATATGGAGTTCAAAGACCAATATACTACATCAGCGAGGTGCTCTCGCCGTGCAAACAGAGATACCCTCACTACCAGAAGCTCGCATATGGAGTCGTTCTCACCGCTCGAAAGCTCAAACATTACTTCCAGGAACATACCGTAATAGTGGTCAACGATGCATCACTCGGTACAATCATGAACAATCCAATGGCATCCGGAAGAATAGCAAAATGGAGTCGAGCTAGGCGTCTGGGACATTATCTATGCGGGGCGCAATTCCGTGAAGTCACAGGTACTCGTGGAATTTCTGAGCGAGTGGACAGAATTACAAACGCCCGGACTGCCGGAATATACGAGTAACTGGATCATGTACTTCGACGGGTCCAAAAGGAATGAAGGAGGTAGAGCTGGGATCATCCTAATATCACCCAGAGGAGACAAATTGCAGTACGTCCTACGATTGGACTTTCCACCCGACGATCCAGCATCAAACAACGACGCAGAATACGAAGCCCTGTTGCACGGGATGAAGATGGCAATCGCGTGTGAAGCCACCCGATTGATGATCTATGGCAATTCTAATATCATCGTGCAACAGACAATGAAGGAGTGCGACGCTATCGCAGAAAACATGGTCGCCTATCGGGACGTGTACAATCTACTCGAAGGAAGTTTCAAAGGATGCGAGCTGAAGCACATTGCGAGATCCAGCAACGAAGAGGCAGACAGGCTGGCAAATATGGGGTCCACAAACACGCCCATACCGCCAGGAATATATTTTGAGCGGATGACCAGGCGTTCAGTCAAGGTCAAGAAAACTCCAGGAGCACCCGCAGCATTGGAGACAGAGGTCAGCCCGCAAGTTGCTATCATCGAGCTCGGCCATGGTATTTCGCGAGAAGTTTTTCTGGTCGAGCCAATCTGGACGCAGAAATACCTCGACTACTTGTCCACCAAACAGCTCCCAGCAGACGCTCGCGAGGCTCGACAAATAGTCCGACGCAGCAAATCTTTTCGGGTACTCAACGGCGAGTTATACAAACAGAGCATCTCAGGCATACTACAAAGATGCATAGCACCCGAAGATGGCAAGGAATTACTGTGAGACATACACCAAGGAGATTGTGGACATCACGCCACCTGGAAAGCAATCGTGGGCAAAGCTTTTCGAGCAGGATTCTACTGGCTTACAGCGGCCAGAGATGCAAAGGATTTGGTCGACAGGTGCAACGCTTGCCAGCGATTCGCACCCAAACCACACGCCCCCGCTATGGAACTACATATGATACTTATCGCCTGGCCCTTTGCACAATGGGGCCTAGAAATGGTAGGGCCATTACGCAAGTCTAGACCCGGTGGATACACACACTTGCTGGTTGCAGTCGACAAGTTTACAAATTGGATCGAAGCAATGCCACTAAACTCGGCTAGCGCCCAATGCGCCGTCAAATTCCTCGACTCCATCGTATGCAGATTTGACATACCACACAACATCATCACCGACAATGGCAGCAACTTCACGGCAAAGGAAACACAGCAGTTCTGCGAAGAAAAGGGAATCATCCTCAAATTCGCTTCAGTGGCTCATCCGCAAACCAACGGCCAGGTCGAACGATCTAACGGATTTGTTTCGACTGGCATCAAGAAACGATTACTCGACCGCCTACACCCAGCAGCGGGACATTGGGAAGAAGAGCTATCCTCCGTGCTATGGAGTCTACGCACAACTCCAAACTGATCCACAAAATACACACCATTTTTCATGGTATATGGAGTTGAAGCAGTCCTTCCCGCGGACGTCAGATTCAGCGCCCCACAGGTCGTTGCTTACAGCGAAGAAACCTCTAACAGGGCACTCGCGGAAGATATGGACGCACTCGACGAAATACGCGGCATTGCACTCGCAAGTTCCGCAGTATACCAACAGTCGTTGCGAAACTATCACAGTCGCCGCATACGTCACAGAGCCTTCGCGGTAGGAGATTTGGTGCTACGGCTCAAGCAGAAGGAAGGGCACAAGCTCGAACCACCATGGGAAGGACCCTTCATAATACACGAAGTTATCCCAGTTGGCGCCTATCGACTGAAGAACCCGATGACTGGTAGCATCTACTCCAACCCATGGAATGTTGCACACCTCCGCAAATTCTATCCCTAGACTTATTTTACTCATACAAATAAGGCTATATTAGCCATCCTGTAGCTCGAAAGAAACACATGACTTCTCAGTCATTTCAATAAAAATACATGGTTCTTCAACCATAGCTACTCACAATCTTTATCCCTGCACGCTAAAACACAGGTATACACCCCAAATACACGGGGGCTACGCCTAACTTAGTATCATAGGAAGAATTTCATATACACAAAGTTACAAACAAGGTAGACACCTTCCAAAGTTTTGAGCAACTATACAAAGTAACAGGATACATACATCCTACGATTACATATGGCGACGAGCATTTTCCTTGGCCAATACCCGATCCACTTCTTCCGAGGTCAGTCGAATAATCTCCTCTGCTGCAGGCCCAACAACTCTATAATGAGGGGCCATGTCGATTAGACCATCAGGGAGCATAGCTACAGAGCTGAAATTCACCTCAGGATGCCACAATCGGACGAAGGAAAGCGCTACGACGGACCCGCAAATCATCTGATTGCGGACACACTCGCGAATCTCACCTTCCTGCCCGAAAGTTCTGAGGAGATGGCTCAAATCTTCGGGACCCCTCTCCAATGGATAAAAAGCTGAGTTCACAGCGATCAAAGCTTCATGGCAGGAATTCACAAGTATCTTCGCGTGGACTACTCGATACTTCAAAGTAGCAAGCACAAAGCCTCGACTACGATCGGACCAAAAGTTATTTGCATGGGGTTTCGAACTACCAGCTTCGTGAAGAATATGGTTCTCCACCCAATGTTTCTCACACCTATCGTCAGGCTGAACAACTGCAAAGAAAGCTACAAAGTCAAAGAAAGAAGGAAGACACATAAAGCTAGGGTGCTAAGATACTTACAGAGCAAATCCTTGGCGATGACCGCCAATTCATCCATCACAAACTGCTCACGTTCAACTGCAAGTTTCTGTTTGGACTTGGCTACATCTGCCACCCCACACAGAACCTTTAGCCTGCGCTCACCATCCGCAACACGGTCACGGAGTACGGCAAAAGTACCAACAGCAGCAACAAGAGGATCTACTTGGGCAGCAGATCCACTCGAAGACTCCACGACAATTCCGGTTACCTGGAAGCAAATAAGGAAAATTAAGAAATAAGATGCTCCATTCGAGAAATAAAACCACCTATTCGACAGGTGCTCGGGGGCTACTCCCATCGGGAGAAAATCATGACAATCAATCACAGGAAGCATTTCAGATATCAAAAGAACATTTCGATTAAAGGTAGAATACGGGAATACATCCCAGGGTTCATTACATCGGAAGCACAAAGTACGAAAAAACTATCCTAAGGAACTGCAGACGTGCTGCCACTCGCGGCAGATTGCCCCCTGCGACTAGCACGGGCGATCAAATCAGATAACTTCCGGGCAAGGACTCCAGCTGGGTCGCCAAAAGGACGAAGCGCTACCTTTTTGCCGGTAGTAGCATCGATGGGAAGGTTCGAGTACGCCTCCTCCAAGCCTGCAACTCCGTGCGCCAGTGCAAACTGGATAGCAGTCTTCGCCCCGGACTCTGACTGAGCAACTGAGTAGGCTTCAAGGATATTGCCCTCCAGAAAAACCTTCAGAAGATCATTCAGCGTAGGCGCAACCACAGCATCGACCAGAAGACGCCCGTGAAGCTGCGTTAACACTCGAGTAGCATCGCCAATCAGGGTGCAAATCCCGGTAGAATGCTTTCGAAGATGAGCGCAGGAATCTGTCAAGGCGTCCACCCGTTGAACCCCGGGAAGCTCAACAGCAACGCCAAGAAGATCTGCACGAAGAGAAGTCAAAATCCAAAGAACTTACCAGCCAGTCGAAAAATAAAGGATAAGTGCAACTTACCTGCCAAACGCTGGGCTAAAGGGCGAAGGAAGTCAACAAGATCATTGTCCTGCTTGGTGCCAGCTTCCTCGAACTTTTTCAGGGTGTCCTGGGCATCCGCAAGCTTTCCCTCAAGGTCAGTCGATTGCTTACGAGAGGATTCGAGCTCCTTTCGAGCGGCTTCCAACTGAGCCTCCAGGGCGCTTACCCGAGTGACAGCATCCATCTTTTCGGCCTTCAGCGCGTCGGCTTGAGCCACACAACATTAATTTTGAAACTCAAAGGAATTCGCATGAACGGAAAGATTGGATAGACGGAGTAGATAAATTTACCTCGAAGAAGCTTGCTTTCCAAGACGAGTCGATCGCGATCTGCCCGAAGGGTTACGCATTCAGTCTCGGCCGAAATAACGCGACGGCCAACGGCTGCAAGGGAGTCAAGAAGAGACTGCAAGAACATGAAGATGAAAAGTCAAAGAGGAGAAGATTGAGCCTATACATGACTGCAAACATTCGAGTATAACCTCAGGGGCTACTCCCATCGGGAGCACTGCCGTGCACCCAATAAAATGAAGAGAAGAAAGAGCTTAATTTCTTGAGCCTGTAGCCAATCGCACGCGATTAACTACAGGCTCGGGGGCTAGTCCCATCGGGAGCACTGTCGTGCACCCGATAAAAAATCCCAGACAGACAAAGTACAAGATGCAAAAGAAAATAGCAAAATTTACCTGGCCTTGAGCAATGCAGAGAGGATCAGCCAAGCTACCCGACACTTCTTTCGAAGTCGAGGCCCCAACTGCAAAGCTAGGGATCCTATATTCCGTAGCCGCCGCTGTGCGGGCTGGACTCGGTGAATTCTGGACGGTGCCAGTAGTCGGGGTCCCACCCGCAGCAGCAACTCTTTTCCTTTTTTCGAGAGGAAGGGAAGAGACGAACCGGCCGGGGCTGATGGATTGGAGCCTGTCATGAAGAAAAACAACAAATGTCAGAAGAAACAAAAAGGGAACGTTCGACTAGGACAAAAAAGCAAGAACCTACTCGTCATCTTCGTTATCCAGCATATCCGCGTTCCAGGCGGTATGGATCTTTGGAAAAGAAGCAGAAGGGGCGCGCGCACTTAACGGAGTCACGACGAGAGGCTCTTTTTCAGATCCCCTACCCAAGGAATTATCCTTGGAGGTGGCCTCATCGTCCTTCGCTCGGCGGCATTTGCGGTGGTGGAGATCGCTACCCGATTCTTCCGCGTCATCCGAGGAATCATGCTCAGAACTCGAATCGGCTTAGGCAACGCTGGTGTCGGCTAGGACATCCAAGTTGCTCGCCGACAAGTCCGTGGCCTCTTCACTGGAGACTGGGAAAATTCAGTCGACAAAACTTTCGTGCAAGAAAAAGACAAAGACAAGAGAAAAATTTGAACTTACTTCGGGTGGGGGAGGTCTCGATGCCTCAAAAGCTGCGACAGGGCAGTCAGGGAAGGTCTCTCCCACTTTCAAACTGGTGATGGCCGCAATTTTCTTCTCGAATTCAACATTCGAAAGTTCTTCTCGGCTAACGCGGCTGGGATCTTCAACACCCTCATACTCCCACATCGTGGAAGGCCTCTCTTGCAGAGGTTGGATCATGCGTTTGAGGAATACGCTCGCCAGGTGCAAGCCGTTCAGCGCAACTCTTGCGGTTTGGTCACGAAGGGTGACCACCTTGGCGAGCAGCGGGGCGACAATCCGATTTTCTTCGACTGAAAGCTTGTGCGCCCAGGACTTCCGCCTCTTCAGGACGGCGAACGGGTGGAACTCATGAACTCCACCCGCGCTGTTGTCGACGACGTAGAACCACTTGTTTCTCCATCCTTGAGCGGAGTCGATGAAGTGCACCCCGAAGTAACAGCTGTCCGATTTCGCCTGGATTCCAAAACCGCCGGTGCGCAGCGGCTCTCCGAGCTCAATCTCTACCCGCGATTTCACGCGGACGACCCGCACCTTGAACAGGGCTTTCCAAAGGCCCCAATGAGGGCGGATGCCCAGGAAGCACTCGCAAAAAATGATGAAGCACGAGATGTGCTGCACCGCATTTGGAGGCAGGTCGTGGAGCTGTATGCCATAGACATACAACAACGCCACGAGAAAAGGATGGAGAAGGAAGGAGAGCCCGCGCGAAACGTGATCCGCGAAGATCACGCGTTCGTTCACGCGGGGATTTGGTACCTCTTCTTTTTTACCGAGGCGCACCCGCTTCTCGGTCTCTGGAGGCAGTAGTCCCTCCTCTGCATCTCCTTGATGCTTTTGTTCATCGTTATGGGCGAGCGTCAGTCGCCTGAGCGCGGAGCAGGTGGCGCGGGAACTTCTTCCATCGCCCTCAAGGAGGAAACAGCTGCATTGCGTTTCTTGACTCCCGCCATGGGTGCTGGTGCGAGCTCGCAGAGAAAGGGCTAAGCACGAGGAAGACGAAGGTTAGAAGTGAATGACGGGAAATTTTCACCGTTTACCTAAGGGCCACATTTATACACGGAGCCGCCCAATCCTAGCCGCTCATCGAGAAACGTGGCGCCCATCGCAGCTGCCCCGTGTGAAGTTAAAATGAAAGGGCGGCGGAAGCTGTTTCGTGCCACGACCCCAACAGTAGATCGTGCGCAATTACTGCGTGCAGTTCGCGTAAAAACGGGAAACTACGTCTCGTTTCCGGTCAAAAAGCTGACAAGGTGGGCCAGCGCCTCTGCTCTCGCTCCGTCACGTACCATCGGGAGGATAAAGTGCGTCGTGACGTCATGGCGCACATCATCAAGCTAGGAAAATTCTTCGGATAAAAGCCCCAAACACGAAATAGACTTCATACGGGCAAATCAAAAGCTGCTGAAACTCCTTCGCATAAAGCTCCAAACACGAAATAACTTCGTATGGACAAATTGTGACGCAAAAAATTTCTCGCATAAAATAAGAACCCTAGACAAGAAAACTCTTTCGTATGGGCATAAAGATTCCAGACACGAAAACTCTTTCGTATGGACAAAACATCTTGATTTTCTTACTCAAGAAATCACAGACCTAAAACTTCGCGGGTGCGCAGGTCCTGCCACTCCATCACACGATTTCTACACATCACAGATCTGGATCGTTCAGCCGACTAGGCACATCCGGATGCCATATTCTTTCGAATATGAAGGTAAGACCCAAAAGATCTCTCTTGAGGGCCTGGAATCGCACTCAAGCTGCGTCCTCCGGTAAAATTCCATGTCAACAACACGAAGAAAAATCCTAGAGGACGCGCCGGGTACCCCTATAGGTTAAGTTCGACTCGGTAAGACCTCTACGGCCCAGTCACAATGATCACCTCATCGGGTTCGAGTCGGAGGTCTCGAATCTGTGTAGGCCAGAACTGTTTTTGCCCTAGTTGCAATTAATTGGCCCTGATCTTTCGGGAGAGCCAAGCTACTGTGCCACATCCTTCTGCGAAAATGGCCAAAAACACAGACACTTTCATCACTCGGTACTCGGGTATAATAAACTCATCACACAGGGTATGCACCCTCCGAATGGAAAAACGACTATAATGGTTATCCGAAAAAAAGCAAGAAGAAAAATCTGAGCGTCTACCCGACTGAGAAAATCCCAATCGAGCAAACACTCGGGGGCTACGGACGAAGGGATGAACCTTTGACCCGGCGAGTAAGGACACCCGGTCCTAGGCCCTAGACTGAAGCCCAAGAAGGGAAGCCTTTGAACTATTCTAGAAGGCCCAGTTGAAGCCCACCCGCAATGCTTTGCAGGTTAAGATAGGAAACTTGTAACCGACATAGGGTTAGAGTTCGAGTCCTCCCTGGGTACGGTTTGAGACATGGCCATCTATATAAGGCCAGGAGAACCACCGGAGGAGGACCAAGCAATACCGTACCACCAAGCCTTGAGCTCGAGATCATACTCTCGACTTGAGCGACCCCCATTGTAACCGATCTATTCGATAATACAGATCGACAGAGGCAGGAGTAAGGGTTTTACCTCTACGAGGGCCCCGAACCTGGATAAATCGTGCCTCCTCTCTAGCCGACGATCGTCACCAGCGCCTACACAGGTTCTCCTATTCGAAACCCTATGGGTTCACCCGAGGGACTTGTTGAGATGCAGATTCGACAGTCAGCATGCTCACCATGGAATCATACATCTCACAGTAGATGTAATCCATCATATGAAGGCTGAAATCTCTCTCGGGACCATTGTTGTGTAACATCCTAGAGTTTGGGAGGTTATAAGGATCTAAATTTAATATGTGCATTTGCAAAGCATGCATATAAAAGTACGGGAAATTTTGGCGCGAAAGTTTAAACAAACTAGAGTGACCAATATTTCACTTGACATGATGAAATAAGTCTAGATCATCTAGTCAAGAGTACAATTGGGGTGATCTTTATAAGAAGTATCTTAAGAAACTAAATCATCTGGTGACACAAACCATAATTGGTTGTGACCAACACTAACTCTCAACAAGCCTAATTGTCGGGGGGTTACCCCCGAGTAGGGTAAAGACAAGTGGTAAAGGCAGCTTACAGAAGAGAGGTTTGGTCGAGTAGCCGACTACCTGGTACTCGCTACCCGGTCGACTGCTACTCGGCTTCTCCTCAAGATGCCCAGAAGGAGATATCCGTCAAGTTACATCCAGTCAAGTAGAAGAATTGGCCCGAGTACAATTGGCGGGAACAATTGGCGGGAACCTACTCGGGCCAGAAAGTCAAAGGAGCCATTCTGACACAGGATCCCGCGTATCCTGTGTCCGTACTTGGCAGCATTCGAACTATTGTTCATCGGGTACCGGCCTGCCTGACAGTGACAGCATGGAAGCAGGCTGTGGCAGGATAAGGGGGGCCTACTCTGTGCCTAGGTACAGAGATACCAGTCTGTCCCCTAGTTTTGCCCAACGACTTTCCGGATGAAGCCAAGGTTAGGAACCAAAGCTGTCAGCGGGAACCCGGAAGAAGGACGATGTGCACACTATGTCGACACTTGTTCGTATTTGGACGTATCCGGCTGGGCATCGTGTATATAAGGTGCCCAGCCGCCTCCTGCGTGAGACAGGATGCGAGAGACGGCGCTCACGATTCACAAGCACCCTAGAAACCCTAAGTTCTTGACCTAACTCTACTCGCAGAAGAGTGAGAGGCTACTCGGTAGAGATACCTTTTGTACCGTGGCTACTCGGAGAAACATCATAATACATACAGAGAGGCAGGAGTAGGGGTTTTACCTCCTCACGAGGGCCCTGAACCTGGGTAGATCGTGTTGTTTGCAGTGTGTTGTTCTTACCTCACGCGGCTACTCGTCGCGTAATCCCTCCCCGAATACCTCCAGCGTCCATCGTTCCCACATCTTTAGCCATCCTATGGCATCTGCCGTGACACCACCACGACAGTTGGCGCCCACCGTGGGGCAACCAGCGGCGCTGGTTGGAGTTACTGTTCGGACGGGATCTTCTTCAGCGGAGCGCGTGGTCTGTGGCCTTGTCCACAGATTCGGCTCCTTCGACTTCGTCACCGACAACGCCGGCTGTTTCGGCGGCAAGGCCATGCCGGAGGGCGGCTCGGTGGTCTCCTTCGGCTCTCACCTCGTCTACGTCGCCACCGTCGCCAACCGCGTGTTCCCTGAGCTGGTGCATGACGCGGAGGATCCTCCCGCGGTGATCGCTGCTCGCGGAAGGCCCGCGTCTCGCTCTGCGAACTGCGCTGAGGTGCTGGTGACGGGCTTGGCGGCAAGCGCTGGCGCAGCCGCTACTGGCGCTGCGGCCGTCGTCGAGGAGGTGGACGTACCGGCTGGTGGCAGAGTACACCGGCCCTACGAGAAGGAGAGCAACATGCCGCCTTCCACATCTGCAGCCATTCCCGCGTCAGCTACGCGGCCTGGCATGCCAACCCCCACCGACATCGAGCTCCTGGCCATGAGGGAGCAGCTCGAGCGGCAACGCTTGGAGATGCTTGCCGAGCAGGCGGAGTTGGACAAGGTGAGATTAGAGCTGAGTCTAGATCAGCTCGAGTACAACAGGGCTCACGGTTTCACGCCGGTTGTTAGGAGGCCTAGCAGAGTAGGTGCTACTCGGCGTAACCTTGGTGCCGAGATGGCAACAGTCGTAGAGGTTCCCGCTCAGTCCGCCACCGCAAACACCTCCACCAGGCCCAGATACAGTACACCCGCCAAAACCCTTAGAGCTGCAGAGGCTGTAGCTGCCGAGTTGCCTCGCCTAGACGGCGATGCGCGCGTTAGGCAGCAAGAGAGGCTCAATGAGTTAGTGTTGGAGGCTGCTAGGCAGAACGAGGAGTTCCGGAAGGCCAATCCGGGGGCTGGGGCTTCGCAGATGGTGCATTCGCACGCGGCTAGATCTAACGATCAGGCCTCATCTCCGCATCCCAGCCGCGAGAAGAGCCGCAGCGGCCGCTCGGGCAGAGACAGGCAGATGCAGGTGTATGACCCGGCTGCTGCCGCGAAACAGATTGCTGTGCCGCAGGAGCCTGGGCAGGAACACAATGCTGCAAGAGCGGGCTCTCAAGCCCATCAAGCTCAAAGCCGTGTCCGAGAAGCCGCGCGTCCGGGTACTTCTCGGCAACCCGCAGCTCAGCCCACTCGGCAGAGGCAGCAGCAGCGCGCTGTGGCGCCAGTCGCCAACCCGGTGGAGCACCCTGCGGCGGTGCAGGTGGACAGGTATGATGACGGCAACTCGGCCATGGAGATGGCTGGCTATGATATTCGGGACCGTGTTGGGGACCGTGAGCTGGCGCCTGGAGACGCAAGGCATCAGTTGGACCGGATTAGCTTGTCGGCGCGGCTTGAGAGCACGGGTCCTCCTGGCCCCGAGTGCTTTGGCCCGCGCATCATGAACGAGCCTTCCGTGAAGGGTTTCCAGCTTGCAAGAGGCACAAAGAGCTACAATGGCAGCACCAAGCCTGAAGATTGGCTCAATGATTATGTTACCGCGGTCCACATCGCGAATGGTAACAGAAGATGGGCGGTGCGCTATGTGCCGCAGATGCTGGAGGGTCCAGCCCGTACTTGGCTCAACAACCTACCCAAGAACAGCATTAACTGCTGGCTGGATTTCTCGGATGCCTTCATCAGCAACTTCACAAGCACATACAAGAGGCCGAATAGGCCACAGCAGCTGTCAGCTTGCAGGCAGCGAGAAGATGAGACGGACCGCGAGTATCTTACTCGGTGGAGCACGTTGAGGAACACTTGTGAGGGCGTGAATGAAGCACAGGCCATCACTTGGTTTGCGCAGGGTTGCCGACATGGCAGCATGCTTTGGCAGAGATTGCAGAGAGAGATGCCGAACACCCTGGCCGAGACCATCAAGATTGCGGATCAGTACGCACTCGGAGATCCCACTCAGCCACTGATGGACTCCTCTGAGCCGAGAAGAAACTTCAACAGCAGCAAGCGCAACGAGTTCCGCAACAAGCGCCGAGTAGACAATCGGTATGATCCCGAAGAGGTCAATGCAGTGAACATTGGAGGCGGTGGTGGCCAAAGGCAGAAACCTGCTGGAGCCTACGGGCAAAACCAGAACCAGGGCCAAGGCAACAAGAAGCCATTTCGCACCTCTCAGTCGGGTAGCGGGAACTCCGAGCAGCCGAAGAAGTTTGTCTTCGATGACATGAAGGATGGCCCATGCAGCTTTCACACCCACCATCCGTCGAGGCCTGCTAACCACACTACTCGGCAGTGTGAGTGGTGGGAGGCAATCAAGAGTGATGGCTTGCCTCCCCCTCCTCCCCTGCCAGCAGCCAATGCCAATGACAATGTGCAGCCTGCTCGTGCACCCGCAGCTCGGCCGCCGGTGTACCCGAGAAGAGAAAATGTGAACCAGGTGGCTTTAGGAGCCAACCAGTACTTCAACAATGAGAGATACCGCAACAACAACAACAACAACTACAACCGCAACAACAACAACAACAACAGAGGCAACAACAACAACTACCAGGGCAACAACAACAATGGCAACAATGGGGGCAATGGCTCCAATCAGTACCAAGAGCACCACGAGAGCTACATGATCTTCACTTCTGAGCCTGACGACAAGCAGTCGCAGCACAGGCGGGCCATGGAGGTCAATGCAGTGATTCCTGCTGTTCCTCACTACATGTACTGGTGCGACAAGGAGATCAGGTGGTCCCGAGTAGATCATCCCAAGGTGATGCCCAATCCGGGTAGCTATGCCTTGGTGCTGGATCCTACCTTCCTGGGTCCCGTGAAGAATGTGAGGTTCAGCAAGGTGCTGATCGACAACGGCAGCAGCATCAACATTGTGTACAAGGATACACTCGAGAAGCTTGGCTTGGCCGAGAACATGATGCTGCCTAGCAAGACCACCTTCCATGGCATTGTGCCCGGGATCTCGTGCAACCCGATTGGCCGAGTGTGGATTGATGTGCTATTCGGTACTCGGGAGAACTGCCGCACAGAGCGCCTGCAGTTCGAGGTGGTGGACCATCAGAGCCCATATCACGCTCTACTCGGCAGGCCTGCTCTGAGCAAGTTCATGGCCTCCACGCATGTGGCTTATCTGAAGATGAAGATCCCTGGTCCCAATGGCATCATCACCATCTCGGGAGATTACAAGAAATCCATTGAGTGTGCCTCCGCTGGTTCCCAGTTGGCGGAGTCAATGGTGATTGCTGCCGAGAAGAAGAAGATGTACGAGGTGGTGGCCATGGCTCAGTCCGCACAGGCTGGCGCACAAGGTGTGCCGAGTACCCAGCAGGGCACTGCTTTCCAAGCTGCCAAGGAGACGAAGAAGATTCAGGTCGACCCTGAGTTCCCCGACCGTGTAGCCATTATTGGCTCCGGGTTGGCGGAGAAATAGGAAAGCGAGCTCATCCACTTCCTCCGTGAGAATCGGGATGTTTTTGCCTGGACCAATGAGGATCTACCAGGAGTCCCGAGGGAGTTGGTTGAGCACTCTTTGCATGTGCGCCCTGACGCCAAGCCCGTGAAGCAGGCTATGCGCCGCTTCGGAGATGAGAGGAGGAAGGCCATCGGCGATCAGATCACCAAGCTGCTGATAAGTAACTTCATCATGGAAGTGCTGCATCCGGATTGGTTAGCCAACCCGGTCATGGTCGAGAAGAAGAAGGAGGATCCCAAGGCTGCCATTGCATGGCGCATGTGCGTCGACTACACCGACTTGAACAAGGCGTGCCCCAAAGATCCTTTCCCGCTACCCCGCATCGATCAGGTGATCGATTCCACTGCTGGCTGTGAACTGCTGTCTTTCATAGATGCCTACTCTGGTTTTCACCAGATTGCACTCAACCCTGCTGATCAAATAAAGACTGCTTTCATTACCCCGTACGGGGCTTATTGCTATCGTGTCATGTGTTTTGGCTTGAGGAATGCGGGTGCAACCTATCAGAGATGCATGCAGAAATGCTTGCACGACCAGCTAAGAATGTGCAGGTGTACGTAGATGACATTGTCATCAAAACGAATAAAACACATACTCTGCTTGCCGACTTGGAGGAAACCTTTGCTAACCTACGCAAGTACAAAATGAAACTGAATCCGAGTAAGTGTACCTTTGGTGTACCGGCTGGAAAGCTACTCGGTTTTCTGGTTTCTAGTCGGGGCATTGAAGCCAACCCTTCCAAGATAAAAGCTATTGAGAGCATGTCTTTGCCGAGATCACTGAAAGATGTGCAGAAGTTCACGGGTTGCTTGGCATCTCTGAGCCGTTTTTTGGGCCGAATGGGCGAGAAGGCCTTGCCTCTGTACCAGCTGATGAAGAAAAGTGACAAGTTTGTCTGGACTCCGCAGGCGGATGTGGCATTCAATGAGCTGAAAGCAATGCTGGCTACTGCTCCCGTCTTGGCTAGTCCGCTACCCAAGGAACCTATGCTGTTGTACATTGCAGCGACTAACCGGGTAGTCAGCGTGGTGATAGTGGTGGAGCGAGAAGAAGAAGGCAAGAGTGTGCAGCGCCCAGTCTATTATCTCAGTGAAGTGATGTCCAGTTCCAAGCAAAATTATCCGCACTACCAGAAGATGACATATGGTGTGTACCTGGGCGCCAGGAAGCTGAAGCACTATTTCCAGGAGCACCCCGTCACTGTTGTGAGTTCAGCTCCCATCTCGGATATCATGGGTAACAAGGAGGCGAGTGGCAGAGTGGCCAAGTGGGCGATTGAGCTAGCCGCGTATGCTCCTGCGTACGCGAGAAGAGAAGCGATCAAGTCTCAGGTCCTGGCAGAGTTTCTTGTGGACTGGGCCGAGATGCAGTATGAACCTCCCGCTCCAGTTTCCAACTATTGGAGGATGCATTTCGACGGCTCAAAGGTGAAAGAAGGCCTTGGCGCTGGTGTTGTGCTTACATCACCCAAGCGGGATCAACTCAAGTACGTGCTGCAAATTCACTTCAAGGCATCCAACAATGTAGCCGAGTACGAGGCAGTGGTGCATGGTTTGCGAGTGGCAAAGGAGGTTGGTGTGCAGCGCATCATATGCTATGGAGATTCAGATCTGGTGGTGCAGCAAGTTTCGGGTACTTGGGATGCTTTGGATGCCAACATGGCATCGTATCGTTTCTTGGTGCAGTCAATGACTGGGTTTTTCGAAGGCTGTGAGTTCCAGCACATTCACCGAGCAGAGAACGAAGCAGCAGACGAGCTATCCAAGTTGGGATCTTCTCGGCAGTCCATCCCGGCAAGGATTGCCTTGGAGCATTTGAGGAAGCCATCCATCAAGCCTTCCCCCAACTCGGAATCCATCTTTGTTCCTTCTCTGCCAAATGAAGAATCTGACCCGATGGAAATTGACTGGGAGAGTGCTGCAGGGAACCCGGGGACTGCCGCTCCCTACTCGGGGACTGCCATTCCCTACTCGGGGACTGCTGTTCCCTACTCGGGGACTGCTGTTCCCTACTCGGGGACTGCCGTTCCCTACTCGGGGACTGCCGCTCCCTACTCGGGGACTGCCGTCCTCTACTCGGGGACTGCCGCTCCCTACTCGGGGACTGCCGTCCTCTACTCGGGGACTGCCGCTCCCTACTCGGGGACTGCCGTTCCCTACTCGGGGACTGCCGTTCCCTACTCGGGGACTGTCACTCCGTACTCGGGGACTGCCGCCCTCAACCCAGAAGATGTCGCATTCATTGAAGAGGTTCTCGCCAATCGGTCCGGGCTGCAAAGAAGCGCTCCTACTCCTCCTGTGCAACCGCAAGAGCCTGTCCCAATGGAACTGGACGAACCAGTGTTTCCCATACGGGAGACACCGAGTTGGGCTATGCCCATATTATCCTTTCTAAGGGACGGTACTCTACCTGAAGATGAAGTGACTGCGAGGCAGATTCAGAGAAGGTCCAAGGGCTACACTATAGTCCGAGAGGTGCTGCACAAGAGAAGTGCCACTGGTGTGCTGCAACGTTGTGTGAGCCCAGAAGAGGGAGAAGAAATCCTGGTGGAGATACATCAAGGGGAGTGTGGGCACCACGCCTCTTCTCGGGCATTGGTCAAGAAAGCTTTTCGGCATGGCTTCTATTGGCTCACTGCACTGCAGCAAGCTGAAGATATTGTGAGGAAGTGCAATGGCTGCCAGATGTTTGCAAGTAAGATTCACATGCCTGCTTCCGAGTTGAAAACAATTCCTATCACATGGCCATTTGCTGTTTGGTGCTTGGATATGGTTGGTCCCTTCAAGCCGGCTAAAGGCAATATGACACATATTTTGGTCATGGTGGACAAGTTCACCAAGTGGATTGAGGTGAAACCTATTCGGAAGTGTGATGGAGTCACAGCTGTGAAGTTTGTGAAGGATGTGATCATGAGATACGGCTACCCGCACAGTATCATCACCGACAACGGCACCAACTTTGCAGAGGGGGCAATGGTGCGATTCTGCAGAGATAAGCATATCCGACTAGACGTTGCGTCAGTCGCGCACCCTGCCTCCAATGGGCAAGTTGAGAGAGCAAATGGAATGGTACTGGCAGGCATAAAGCCAAGGCTGATCGAGCCGTTGCTGAAAACACCTGGGTGTTGGCTAGAAGAGTTGCCAGCGGTGTTGTGGAGTCTAAGGACTACCCCTAACCGGTCAACCGGCTACACGCCATTCTTCTTGGTATACGGGGCTGAGGCCGTGTTGCCAATAGACTTAGAGCATGACTCCCCCCGAGTAGCCCTCTACACTGAGGTGGAGGCGAGAGAAGCTCGAGAAGACGACGTTGACCTGCTTGAAGAAGCAAGAGAGCTGACTCTGTCACGTTCGGCTATCTACCAGCAAAACCTGCGGCGTTATCATAGCCGAAAGGTGAACCCAAGGGTTTTCCGAGAAGGAGACATGGTCCTTAGGCTTGTGCAGCGCACAGCCGGGATGCACAAGTTGTCTCCTCCTTGGGAAGGGCCTTTTATTGTGAGCAAAGCGCTGCACAATGATGCGTACTACCTTGTAGATGTGCGCCCATCGCAGGCGAACAGGGCAGATAAAGCTGGAGAGGAAACCAAGCGCCCTTGGAATGTAGCTCTACTCCGCCGTTTTCATTCGTAAGCAAAGATGTGTATGTACCCTCCTATCCGAGTTGAAAATCTACTCTGCAATCTGAAATTGTTCTCGGGGACTGCCCTCGTCCAAAATTGCTCTAAGTGTTTGCTTTTACTCGGCTTGGTCCTTTGTCTATTCGGTTGCTCCACTTCAGAACTCATAAGTGCATTGAGTACTGTGTTTAAACCTATATGCCAACTCTTCGACTCTGCTGCTGTCCGAAACCCGGCTTCATGGCAAGCAAGAGAACAAGCAAAAGGTCAATGAGCACACGAAAATCACTAAGGAAGAAAGAGTGCAGGAACCGAGTAAACTGTTTGTTACTTTTGTTCCCTGTTTTCGCCTTCTCGGCTAAGTGGTGGGCTGCGTTACTATGATTGTTTCTAAGAGGCTAAGTATTTGCAGCCCTACTCCTTGACTCTTGTGACTCGAATACCAAACAAGCGACAAGTCGCGGGTAGAGCAAAGATGAAAGGATAGGGTGAATAAGAAATGCTACTCGGGGACTCGCATGGAAACGCAACTCGGCATTGAGCCAGTGTCGTTCAAATTGATTAATGTCGAAACAAACAGAGTGGGCATAAAAACTGTGTAGCAAGCAAAACAAAGGTAGTCTATTACATCTGCTCCCGGCATCCCGGGAATCTGATAAAAGTTCAAGTTGAAAGAGATTGCAGGTTGCTTCAAGTTAAGGAGGCAGTGTTCTCGGCGCTGGCCTTGGCTGCTGCTTTTTCGGTGGCGGTCGTGGCAGCCGTTTCTTCGATGCTGGCATGGGCGGCATCCGCTTCCGTCTGGACGGTGGCGGATTCCGGCATCTCGGCAGCATGCTGGGTGGCCGCCTGCTCGGAAGTGGCCATGGCCACCGAGACGGGTCCGGGAGCCGAGGAGGAGCCTGAAGCGTGGCCAGGAGGGGGCACCGTGTCATCGAGAGCAGCGCCTGAGGAGGTGCCGAACTCGAGTGGAGCGGTCTCGATGTGCTCAGCCTCCTCATCGCTACTCGAGACGGCCGTGCCCTTCCCCTTCCCGGCCTTGCCTTCAGGAGAGTCGAAGAATCCTTCCAACTCGGAATCAACCTCGTCGTCATCCTCTTCGTCTTCATACTCGGTGTCGGGCTCGGGGAGGCCCTCGATGTAGGTCTCCGTCTCGGCGCACTCCGCAACCTCGTAGGCGATCTGCTTGCGTGTGGCCACGCAGGCGGGATCTAACTCCCACTTGGAATCATTGCGCTTCCCGCGGATGAGCTGCATGTTGAGATTTTCATACCAGGAAGCTATGCAGAGAAGCATCACATCCGCACCGGCCCGGGCTCCCGAAGCGCGCCATTTCTTCAACTCCTTCTTCACATTCTTCAGCTTGAAGGCTAGGCCCTTCATGGACTTTGGCAGAGGATCATGAGGCCAAAACAGCTTGTGGAGCTCAAAGCCCTCGTGCATCAAGTCAGTTCCGACGCCAGCCAGCTGTTCGAAATAGCCTTTGAGCACCAGCAAGCTGTCCTCGATCTCGGCTCTGGTATCTGCTGCTTCACCTTTCGCAATGCGAGCTGCTTTGGTCTTGGCCAGCGTAGGTGCAGAAGGGGAGTCAAGATGAGGCCAGATCTCTGAAATAGCATGTGGTAACTTCAGAACCAGGAAGAGAAGAACCGAGTAGAACCAGGAAGAGAAAAACCGAGTAGGGGAAAACCGAGAAGAAATGCGACCGAGAAGAAAAGAAGCAGCGAAGAAAAGACTTACCGGACAGTTCGTTGCGCAGCCGCTGCAGCTTCTTCCTCCAGGACTCCTCATTAGAAATGTGCCTTTCTTGTATCAGGCGCAAGCCATCCATCTGAGCGAAGAGATCAGCGTTGGTCTTCTTCAAAGTTTCGCACTCCGCCTCAAGGGCCCTCTCCTTGGCTCGGAAAGTGGACTCGGCCTTGGCCTTCTCGGCGTTGGCTCTGTCCCTCTCGGCGCCAATGTTGATGGCATCCTGGAGTGCCTGTTGCAACTGGAGTTGCAACTTCTCGGTCTCGGTGGCGTGCTCCTTCAGCAACACAGTGGCCTGGTTGGAGAGTTGGTGCTGCACCTCGGCCGGCTTGACACAATCTTGGTGTGCCTCAGCAAACACCTTGTGATCTTCTGCGAAGAGTCAGACAAGATCAATACAGAAGCAGTGAAGAAATAGTTTGAAGATCAAACCGAGTAGACAACAAACTCACCTTCTAGCCTCTTGATGGTGGCTTCGGCATCCTGCACAAAAGCACGGCATTTCTCGTGCTCTTCGGCTAGGCTCTTCAGTTTCCCTGCAGAGAAGAAGAGGTTAGCGCAAAAGAAAGCATAAGCGAGCGTAAACAAAAAACGCATGAATCGCACAGCTAAGAGCATACCTTGCACTTCAGACAGTTGCTGGGTGTTATCATTGGCGTTCTTGCTGGCCGCCTCCGCAGCTGCCTTTTCCTTCTCCAAAGCAGCAATTCGCCTCCTAGCGATGGAGTGGTTCCAGAGGAGATGGCGGTATAGATTGGTCCGTTTCAGGACGCTGTCCTGAGAAGCGAGAAGAAGCGAGTTAGAAAAAGCAGAGTAGATTCAACCCGAGTAGGAGGCTACTCGGAGAGTATCCACCTACTCGGCTAGAATCTCGGGGACTGGGAGTGATGGAAAGGAGCAGAAAGGCGAATAGAAGAGAAGAAAATTCAACTCGGACAATTCAATTCGGAAAAGATAAACTTACTGCGTAGGCCTGCTCGATGTCCTCGGCATTCTTGCGATGCAGGAACATCTTGGCTGCGAGTGTCGCGGTCTCGGTGGAGACGGTCATGGGCTTGTGTCCCAGGTCGACCTTGTTCCAGTCCACGCGCATGTGGTCGAGGCCGCCAAGGGTAAGACCGTGCCATTTCTCCACGCCGAGAACCTTGCTATCCCATTTGGCGTCAATGAAGCCAACGGTGTCCAGTACCTGCTCAAGGCCTTTTGAAGTTATTGGTTTATCTTGGACTCCACGAGAAGCAATGTTGGCAGTCTGCTGTTGGCTTGGATCTGGAGGAGGGGAGTTCATGGCTACAGCCTTCCTTCCATGCTGGATAGCTAAAGCTTTGTCCTTGGGAGGGAAGCCGATTGAGTGCTGGTGGCTAACCTCAATCATGTACTCCGGGTAGCAGGGCTGGCCAGCAGCGCGAGCATCAGCCGAGAGCGCGGCGGGAATCGGGCCGGACTCGCGGATCACGAGTGCTCCACCTGAGGCTGGTGGCGGCACTTGGTCTCTGGACCGTTTCTTCGCCCTTTCCTTCTCGGCCCGCTGCTTCTCGGGATCTTCAGGTCTCTTTCCGTCAGCTTTGGCCTTCGCCTTCTCGGCGGCTTCCTTCTCGGCCTTGGCCTTCTCAGCGGTTTCCTTCTCCGCCTTGGCCTTCTCAGCAGCTTCCTTCTCGGCTGCCCTTCTGTCAACCTCGTCCCTCAGAGCATCCAGGGCGGCTCGCTGCCTGGTTACTCGCCCAGCAGGAGAGCTAGGTGCATCCTTGGTCTGCGGAGACGAGGAGGAGCTTGGCGGTGCAGGGCCTTGTACAGCTACTGGCTGGGAGCTACTCGGTGCATCGCCTGGCTGCATGCTGCTCAATGGATAAGCATCGCTTGGGGTGGCATCCATGGCGGTGGTGTCTTCCACTCGCTGCTTGGTAGCGAGATTCTCTTGTGCAGCAGCCCCTGTGGTGGGCTGCTCTTGCTCTGCTTCAGGCCGCTCGTCGGCGGTGTTGTCTTGCATCTCTTGGTCTTGATTCTCCTTGGCATTGCTAGCCGGAGGAGAAGGGGGTCTCTCTTGGTGGACGGTAGCGTCCTGTGCTGCTGGTTCGGACGCTGCTCCTTGTGTATCGGTGGTCTGTGGATTGGCAGCAGCAGCGTTGGCGGTGTGGTCCTCGTCATCATCGAGGTTGATCAGAGGAACTGATGGTTCCTTAGCTTGGCCGGACGCGAGAGCTGCGTCCGCATTCATGGGAGGTCTGTAGAGAGGGAAGAAACCAAAAGTTAGAAGGAATTTGGGGAGAATAGCACAGCGCGAAAAGGGAAACGACCGAGAAGAGGGCTTACGCGGTGGTGGACTTGAGCTCTCGTCTGGACCTCTTCACAACCACCTTCTTCTCGGTGGGCTTCTTCCTCTTGGCAGGAGGCGCTGGTGCTCCGCTACCAGTCCGTTTGCGGGTCTCAGGAGCGGCGATGGACAGAGGCTTGACGGCTAGGGGCGCATTGCCCTCGTTCTCGTCTTCGTCCTCGTCGTCCTTCTCCGCGGTAGCTTCATCTGAGAATCCAAGAGAAAAGAGGAAGGAATCAGAAACAGCAAGCGAGGGATTGGTCGTTCTCGGAAGCAAACAGAGTGAAAGTGTACTTACCATCAAAGTCTTCATCAGACCAGGTGCGGAGAGCGTCGCGCTTGTCAGCAATGGGGGAGCGAGAGGGGTTGGACTGCTCCGCGGCATCGAGAGAGGGCACATCGTCCTCCTCACGATCAGGAGACCAGTTGCCCTCGAAAACCTCGCAGCTCTCGATGATCTGGCGAGTAAGAACCTGAAAACCAGAGAAGGATCACAGACTGGCCAAGTACCAGGAAGGAATTCTACTCGGATAGGCGTGCAGGTACAAAGCACACAAAGCCTAGGCAGTTTACTAAGCATTCTACCCGGATAGGCGTGCAAGCACAAAGCATACTAAGCCTAAGCATGATTGCGGAAAATTCTACTCGGAAGGCATACACAGAAACAAAGTGAGGAAGACGTACCCGCTCAATCGGTTTGGTGCGGCTGTACGGGACGAACCCGTACTGCCAGTGGTCACCAAGGCTTGTCGTCAAGATGTTCCTTGCGTGAAGGGGAACATCGATGTTGTCGATCTCAATGGTGGTTGTCCTGGTGCAGTCGCGGGGGCCTCCCATGTAACACATGAGATGGCAGCGCTCCTGCAAGGGCAGCACTCGGCGCTGGATCCAGCAAGCCACCGGATCGTCGTTCTTGAGGCCTTGCGCCTTTAGCCAGCCGAGTCTGTTCTCCATCTCGATGGCGTCTTCGTCATTGACGGGCTTGTCCTTCCAGTACATCCCGATTGGAGCGCGGTTGCTCCAAACGGGCAAATTGATTCGATCATCTACCCGGGCTCCTTCTGCGGCGGCAACGTTCTTGACGTAGAGGAACGTCTTCCGCCACAGCTTGACGGAGTCCAGCCCCTTGATGCGGGGGTGGTTCGTCCCGGACCGCTGCACCATCATGGCGCAGCCGGTGTCGGTGGCGCGGGCGGCGCCCGCGGAGTCCTTCTTCCCGGTGGATTGCTGGCGCAAGTGGAAATACCTGAGCCACGTCTCCCACGTGGGCCGGATGCCGAGGAAGGCCTCACAGACCACGGCGTGGTAGGCGAGGAAGACGACGGCGTTGGGGGGCAGATGGTGCATCTGGATGCCGAAGTGGTTGAGGAAGTTCCGCATGAAATCGGAAGCGGGCAGTCCAAAGCCGCGCTCGAAGTGCGACATGAAGACCACCCGCTCACCCTCCCGCGGAGTTGGCACGATTTCACTGCCTGGCGCCCGGCACTCCACGCCGGGAGGAACTCGCCGGGTATTGACGAGCCAGGCGCAGTCTTCGGCCGTGACGGAGGAGCCGGCCCAGCCAGCCTTGGCCATTGCTGCGGGTGGAAGGAGTGGAAGGTTTTGAAGGAATTGGTTGGGGGATTGAGTCCGCGGCGGCGCGAGAGCTTGCGCGGCGGCGGAGATCTCGGTGGCGGAGAAGAGCAAGAGACAAAGGAGGAATGGTGCGAGGAGGGGGAAAAGTGAGTTACCGGGGAGGTATTTATATCTCCTCCGCGGATTTACCGTTACCGTCGCGGAAGTGGGATCGATTGTGGCGTGTGGTGGATCCTGTGGCCGGTTAGAAACGCACACAAGCGCAGGTTGCGCGCGTAATGGCCGCATTGGATCCCACCACCGAATCGTGGCCTATAACTACACTTGATGGGACATGACGGCCGGTGGGCCCACTGCGTGAAAACTGGACGCGTGGCAGATCGTGTCCTGGGCAACGAAACGACAAGGTCATGGATGCTTGACACGTGTGCAGTTGCTGCGCGAAGGGCTGGATCGTGCTCTGTGCTGCAACGGCTCAATTCCAGAAAATTCTCTAAGTCTTTTTACTCGGTTACAGAGTAGAAAGCAAGTGATACTCGGAAGAGAGGGAACTCAAGGTATCTTCCAGATAGCTACTCGGAGGTTCTACTCGGCATCTTGAGGTTCAAAGGCTGAGGTGAAAAGATTGGTTTTAAGCTGGCTGAGCCTAGTGAACAAGTTCGCAAGACTCAACCAGCTTCGGGGACTGCTGTCGGGGGGTTACCCCCGAGTAGGGTAAAGACAAGTGGTAAAGGCAGCTTACAGAAGAGAGGTTTGGTCGAGTAGCCGACTACCTGGTACTCGCTACCCGGTCGACTGCTACTCGGCTTCTCCTCAAGATGCCCAGAAGGAGATATCCGTCAAGTTACATCCAGTCAAGTAGAAGAATTGGCCCGAGTACAATTGGCGGGAACAATTGGCGGGAACCTACTCGGGCCAGAAAGTCAAAGGAGCCGTTCTGACACAGGATCCCGCGTATCCTGTGTCCGTACTTGGCAGCATTCGAACTACTGTTCATCGGGTACCGGCCTGCCTGACAGTGACAGCATGGAAGCAGGCTGTGGCAGGATAAGGGGGGCCTACTCTGTGCCTAGGTACAGAGATACCAGTCTGTCCCCTAGTTTTGCCCAACGACTTTCCGGATGAAGCCAAGGTTAGGAACCAAAGCTGTCAGCGGGAACCCGGAAGAAGGACGATGTGCACACTATGTCGACACTTGTTCGTATTTGGACGTATCCGGCTGGGCATCGTGTATATAAGGTGCCCAGCCGCCTCCTGCGTGAGACAGGATGCGAGAGACGGCGCTCACGATTCACAAGCACCCTAGAAACCCTAAGTTCTTGACCTAACTCTACTCGGAGAAGAGTGAGAGGCTACTCGGTAGAGATACCTTTTGTACCGTGGCTACTCGGAGAAACATCATAATACATACAGAGAGGCAGGAGTAGGGGTTTTACCTCCTCACGAGGGCCCTGAACCTGGGTAGATCGTGTTGTTTGCAGTGTGTTGTTCTTACCTCACGCGGCTACTCGTCGCGTAATCCCTCCCCGAATACCTCCAGCGTCCATCGTTCCCACATCTTTAGCCATCATATGGCATCTGCCGTGACACCACCACGACACTAATCTCAAGTCTATAAGTGATTTGAGAGAAATCAACTAGGTATCTAGAACAAAAGAATGTTTGTATTTGAAATTGATAACTGGAACAATTAGTTATTAATTAAGTTTGCAACACTTAACAATTAAATATTTATTCAATACAATTTAATTAAGAGAGGTTGCAAAAGAAAAAGAATAAACTTTATTGGTAATAAAATAACACAAAGTCATTACATAATCCAACAAATGGAAAATTACATGTTCTATTACAAGTGGACATTTAAAAAAAATGAAATTCCTAAACTATTTCTTGCAAATCTAGTCTCCAATTGATCTTTTGTTCCTGCAAAATAAACAAGAAAACAAATAAAAGTAAAAGAAGATTAGTGGGGATTAGTACTCTCAGCTAGGCAGTGAGGTGCACTGCTAATCGCATCACTGAGATTAGGCTAAGTCAAGTAAGTATCTGTTCATATCAGTTATAAGCCTCAGAACAACCTCATTGGCCAAGTCATCAAAGTATCAGGATTACAAGTGTCAAGTCCAAAAATAAGTGTAGCACCAGGATAAGACCAAGGGCAACTCGAGCACATCTCCCAGGAAATATCCTAGGCAACGTAGACAAGCACACAACACACTCACCAGCACATTTTGGTGCTGTCAAGACCACTGCTACAATATAAATACCACATCAGCCGTAGAGGGGAAGGGACAAAGTCCATTTCTTCTTCTCTTCAACTACTCGAGCTACACAGCTCAAGTTCATACCACAAGAACACCACCACCAGGAAACCGCAGCACCACAAATCAATCCATCCATCAAAGATCTGTGAAACCATAGATCCAGTAGGATAACAACAAGGTCAAGCAAGGAGCTGGAGGAGCAGACCTGAAGCACAACAACAAGACCACAAGCAGAACATGGGAAATAGCTCAAGGGGAAGTGGATCAAGAAACCAAGATCCATCAGGAAATCACAGCCACAACAGTAACACCAAAAGGTGATATCTACACACATCCTAGCAAGGGATCTTGCTAAGTTATGCACAGATAGTGGGCTGGGATTTATTTCCCTCAGTCTAGCATAGAGTTGCTCCGCTAAAATCATCCCAGGGAATTAAAAGGTAGCATAATATTTGTTCCTATCTTAAAGTAATTGCCTCAGCACAACATCATAGGCTTAGGCCAACAAAACAAGCATGAGTAAACTGTTCTTATCAGATAAAAATTTGCTTCGGGGCTTTAGAGCAACAGTACCGAGTTCTTATCTGGGTAAAAGGCTACCAGTACCACAATTCACAAGAAAATAGGCCAACAAAGTTTTCCAACTCACAAGCATGTAGTAATCTGCTGCTGGGCACAAATCCATGGAAAGGCACCTCAACACAACAGGTACATATACAGTTCCATCAAGATTAAGTCAATAGAAAGAGAGAGAGAACAAAGTAGATTTCAGGTGATTGGATCACAAAGTGGGGAGGCACATCCTCTGAATAAAATAAACCCAGAGTAGCACACTCTACTGTTCTTTGTATGAGCATCGCATAGGAAGGCTTAAATCAACACAAGCATCATGTGGTATCATTAACAAAATTGGATACTCACACAGAGGGTAGTCCTCTGATTCTGGTAGACCATCACCACCAAAACCAACTAAATGACATCTGCAAAATTTCACACACTAGGAAAAATTCCCAGTTTCTAACAGGTTATAGCATCAACACTTCCATGGGTATAGAGGGGCCACGACAAGTAATCCATCAGGCATAAACACAGGCACAATGGCCTGGTTTCAGAGCAAGGAGAGAAGGGACAGAGGGGACAGAGAGGAGTGAGAGGATGAGAGGGGGCAGTAGGTACTTACAGGTGACCAACATCATGGAGGTCACAGCCAGGCGGCAAAGTAAGGTCGAGGGCGAGGTCGTGACGCCGTGGTTGCGTCGGGGAAGCCATCCCGACGGTGCCAGAGATGGCACAACAACAGTGCAGCCACAACACCTTCCCGCCGGCATCGAAGATGGGGCAGTAGCGGCATCACCGCAGCGGCGGCGGCACAAGGAGCACCACACCAGCGGCGCATCGACCTGCGCCGAGCCACACCGCGGCACCAGACCACCACCACACCAATCCACATCACCCAGACCACCATCATCACAACCACACAAGGGAGGCAAGAGCCGGGGCCGAGGGAGTCGAGATAGGCGGCCAGAGGCTCAAATAAGAGTTGGAGGCGGCAGATGGCGGAGCGACCAAAGGGGTGTCGGCCATGGCGTGCTGGCGGAGGAGGTCGAGCCGGTGACCGAGCTAGGGATTCCGTGTGGGGAACCAAATCGCGGGCTCGATTGGAGGCCTCCGTGGAAGAAATTGGTGGGGCAATCTATAGAGAAGACCATGGCGTAGATTCGCCGAGCAGCGGCAGCGCCGGAGCTGGCCGGCAGCGGCCGGAATCGGGGCATTGGTATCCGCACGCCAGCGAGGAGAAGGGGAACGAGAAGAGAGAGCACAGGCCGAGAGAGAAGACGGGAAGGGAATCGACCTGTGCGGGTGCATACAAGCGGTGTGCGTGCGTGTATAGTGCACCACGTGCACTTGGGCTTGGCCCAATGTGTTGTGTGTGGACTACTAGTACACAGACTCGTGTATTGTATACGTGTGTCTACCAGTTTGTGTACACGTTAAATAAAAATAACAATTAGTCGTGATAAGGTTTACCATGTACTGGCCGCGTAATAGTTTTCGTGACCTAGCCGCAGGAGCGGCGACTAGGGGGGCACGACCGCCTACCACCGATCTTCACCGGCCGGCGCGCTGGTCCCCTCTCCCTCCGACTGCTGCTCCAGCGGCAGGAGGGAGGGGGGACCCCGTTCCTCCGCTCTGTAGTTAGGTTTTGGTTCTGTAGATCGTGGTGCGTCGTTGGGGTGGTGGGAGCGGCGTCGCGACGAATAAATCTGCCCCAACTCTACTCCCACACCGGCGTCGTCCCTCATGGCGACGTCTCAGAGTTGATGGCATCGTGTGTTTGCCGATCCTTCAGATCGGTGGCTTTAGAGTTCATGGATGGTGTCGGCGAGGCGGTGGCGGCGATCCCATCAGGTGTGTCTCTCCTTCTGCTCTGTCCCCGTTGCTGCGGCGTTGTCTCCGACGTCTTGGTGGAGCAGGGAGGATTGGTCGTCCGGGAGTACGCGCAGACGGTTGCCTGCGCAGTTGATAGCTGGAAGATGGTGCATCTTGTGCTGGATTTGTGGTTGGAGGCTGACAGTTCTGGTATCCTTCTCCGACGTTGTAGTCGTGCGGGGATGCCAGGTCTGGAGTTCGATGGCGTGTCCGGGGACACGTTGCCCCGGTCTGATTCGTTCAACGATAATAGTTTTGCTTTTGGCAAAATACTTTTGAGGTCCGTAAAGCTGCAGATCAGCGATGGAGCCGCGTCGAGCTCAAATAAAGAGGTGATCTGTCTACTCTCTCTTGGTGGTTGCTTCGGTGGTGCCGAAGGAGAGGGACAGGCGATAGTTTTTTGCACAAGATTTTTCTATCCTTTCAGTACTGTAATGTCGGTGTTTACGTGTCTTGTAACCGGATTTTTATCTTATGAATGAGATCGTATTACCTTGCAAAAATAAAAATAACAATTAAAATTAGTTTGTACATAAACTAGTACACAACATTTAAATAGTGCAATTTACTCTGAAATCCAAATGAATACCTAAATATATTGAAATGATAATTTAATAATCTAAGTGTTAAAAATATTTAAAATAATTGTTTTTACTTAATACTCTAAACCTTTACTATGAATTTTCTGAAAAAGAAACCTAAAGGTTTTAAGTTGAAATTAACTAAACTATTTTAAAAAAATACTTTAATAGAGATTTCTAAAATAAAATAAACTCAAGTGATAATTACAGAGAAATCTGAAAATACTCCAAAAGAAATTTAATACATGTATAATAATAATTCTACTGGTTTTCATGATCTTTAATGAATAGTCCGGATAATTCTCAGTCATGAAAGAAATCCAAGACTTAATAAAATATCGTCACTATTTTCCTAAAATCTTATTATGTTATCAAGTTAGGTATTTCCAAAAATTCAATTTCACTTACGGTATTATCTCTAAAGTAATAATTTTGAGAAGTCATAATAAATTTCACTTGTTTTTCTATAAGAATGATTCCTAAATAAGTTATCTTATTATTCTCTTAAAAAAACACTTAAATTCTAATTGCATAACTCTAAGAAAGGTCTAATAACCCAGTAAATTATAAGTACTCAGATTATCATAAAACTCTATGAAGTCAATCAACCAACGTATTGTCAGTTTATTAACTGATGCAAGTCATCACTATAAGAACTAAATAACAACAACTCAAAGGCAAGAAAACTTAATAAAATCTAAATATCGCAAAACGTAGCTTGATCATTCAAGCTTGGGTATTTTCGGGGTAAATCAAGATGCATTTCATTACTATGCATTACATCATCTTGCCAGTGTTTTCGGTAGTCCTTACCAGGACTACTTTCCTATCTTTCAGATGTCAGGATTTCCTACGAGACCCTCAAACCCCGAAGACATTGATTATTATGGTTATTTCAATCTCAGGCAAGTTCATCACTTGCTCATATCCTTTGCAGTACTTCATAACAAACTAATTGCAAAAACCCTATTGTATTATCACCTACTCTCAAAAGAATGCATGATCCTATTTTTATAATAATATGACTAATTGAATGACTACCTGAGTGGTAGTGTTCTGTTTGGTGGGCGGATGGGACCGTGGTAAGATGAATAGGTCTAAGGAAGGTTCCATCTGCACGGGAACGTATTACCTAGGAATTAATCACAAATGCTGTAAGAACTCGGTGCGCCGTAAATACCGCGTTAACCATGGGTCTTCTATGGGGGGAGTAAGTCAGTTGTGATACTTTTCTCGTTCGCATGTCAATGGGCTGCCAGAGACGTACGCTGTAGGTTCTGCGGGACTACATGCACATGGGTGGGAGCCCTTACGTCCCACGGACTCTGGGGTCTATGAGTGTCTGCCAGGGGCGCGTAGATCTCCCTCGTGAGGGGTGGAATCAGGCGTTCAACCTGCTGGTGGAAATGGGTGGGCATGCGTTGTGCGGAGAAGCATGGTTTGGCTTGGACCAACAACCGGGCCCCACACCTAAGTGGGCGTGGACAGGATCTCGAGCCTGGTTGTGCAACATGGTCTTGGTCGTCCATGGGTAAAGTAACGCACCTCTGCAGAGTGTAAAAGGATGTGGCATGTTACCCCCTGTTCCGGGAAGGAACTGCGAACGCTACAGGAAAGGCAACTCCATGAAGTTCTAGTCCTGTGATGGTCTGGCGGGCATAGTTTTCAGAATTAAAAGCAACCTCTTGAAGAAAGTTTTACAAAAACCTTTCATTAGCTTATTACTCTTTTGAGTCTAAAGCTGTAGTTAGTGCATCAAACTACCCACTATATATCATGAGCTTGCTGAGTAACGGTCGTTACTCATTCGTTCCCGTTTGACCCCCTGCTTAGAGTGGAAGCATATGGAAGTCGTCATCGTGAAGCCATCACTACCTCATGAAGCTAGGTGGAGTGATCTACTACTTAGTCGGTAAAGCATCATCATCGACAACGCTGGTGGAGGAGAAGCTATCAAGGTGTAGGTGGAGTCCATTCATGGATTTAGTTTCGTAGAAGCCATAGATGAGGGCTGACATCAGCCTCGGTAGATTAAGTTCTGAGCTAGAGTAATTCTCCAGCTTGGATCTTCGAATTGCTTCTTCTGATGTTCATTTGTATGAGATCTTCTTGAATCATCAAAGAGATTTTCAAGATTTTGTAATGAAGTTTGAATCATATAGCTTTGCTTGGACCCGCTGTGTTTCTGTTGTACCACTCTGAGAGATGTAATATTCACGGATAAGTCCTTCTGTGAGTATTATGTCACCGACTTGCGCACTACACATGCAGTGGTGTGCTGGGTCACCACATGTTGTTGGCACACTTGTATGCAAGATAGATCAAGTTGATGAGGTAGACACGAATGGCATGATTGTCGCCACCACTTGGATCAATGTTCTCTCTGAACATACGGACAAACTGATCATATAGTGGAAGAAGTCCATGGATAATGCCAACCTCTCCGTCATGCCCATTAAGATACGCAAGATTGTTATTGTTGGCCCTTTCTGGAGAGTGAACACAGATGCCCACAACCTGGCTAGAACCATTGAAGCCATATCCTAGAAGCTCAACAAACTCATAGAAAGTAGCATCATAGTAACTCAAACATGTCATCCACTTCATAGTGTAACCCTCATCAGCCACCATCACAGGAGTGGATAGGAACTGTTGAACCATCATAATGTTGTAGTCACGTTTGAGAGTCATGAGATGGTGCAACCCCAGCTTTTCAGTCACATAAAAAGCTTCTTCAAAACTGGACTTGGTCCTCAAATAGCTCATGTCAAGAGGATGCATTGGACGCACAAGAGTGGAGATAGTAAGATAGATGTCCTATGAATATACAATTGATTCATGCACCAGAAGCTAGTTTCCTCAACATCTTCCTCACGGGGAGCCTTGGTGTACCAATCACCTTGGATCAGAGTGGAATACTGAGCCAAATCCTTGTTCTTGTAATTAACCTACCTTTTTTTTGACCTTCCTCTTCTTTGCACTAGCTTGACGTGCCTTAGCTCTCTCTCTCTCTCAGTTTTCTGACAACATCCATTTTCCGCTTCCTAAGGATTGTCGTCTCATAAACAAGCTTGCTTGATGCATCTTTGTGAAAATAGAAAATTTCACTATGGTGGATATAAAATGGAAAGTCTAAAATACATGCATATCTGGCTTGGTGGAGTTTAGGCTATTTGCAAAAAGCAAGTTTTTTCCTAACACTTTGAGTAAAAGAGTTTTTCTTTCAAAGATTGGCACCATGGGATAAAGCCCATGTGCACCACAACTAATAATTCCTTAGCCAAATTTTACTTCTTGAAAACCATGTTGAGATCCTTCTATCCATCCTTGTCCAGCTGCTCGAAGTTGTCTATTACCGGGGACACGGCTATGATCATAGTTTCTAACTCTGCAGAGGTTGTGCACTTTCACCCTTTGTCTTCAATTAGCCTAAACATCCTATACACGCGGAGTGCATTAAGGAAAGGAGAGAATTGAGACGAGATCTTTCAGAAGCAAGAATTCAACCCAACTGGCAAGACCCGTTCCACCTACAATTATTCTACATCTACTTGTCAAGCCTGGGCTGAAATCTCACAACTTGGTTGATCAAGACAGAGCCCATATGTCAAAGGGCTGCACGGAAAGCTACTAAACTTAGAGGGACTTAGGAATCTCTTTGTTCCTGGGTGGATCTCCACAAGTATCTCCCCTTTGGTAAAAATCACCATAGACATGGCCCTAGGGAGTCACTCAACAAAAACCAATCTTTCCACTTCCACCCAGGTGTTTCATTTGGGGTTTGTACTTAGGATTTTCCACACATCTTAGAAAACAAATTGAAACAATGCATATCATCTAACAAGAGCTAAGTATATAGTTGATAACAAGGGTAAGGGTGGCTACACACTATTAGGGTTTTAGCATTGCATAGTACTTAGAGAAAAATTCACCTATCATGCAAGCTACTTTTAAAACTCTAGCAATGCATAGGAAAATAAAGGGTAGATGAATGTGTCACTTGCCTTGGAAAAAAGATGACCAAGAAAAGCAAGATAAACAGCAACAAGAATAGTCTTCCTCTTCACAATCTATAACAAACAAAATACACAATACATAAACATACCAAACATAAAACAGTAAAAACAAATGTATGCATGTGAAGCACAAAATTACTAGAAATTATGTTTTCTGGTGTTGATAACGTAGTCATGAAGAATGGAAAACAAAACATAAACCATAAAACAAAATTAAATATTATTAATGATTTGTTATGTGCTATTAGTGGAAACAGTGAGGTTGTCAATCTCACCGGTCTTGCTGAAAATAAATGATTAGACGTATAGTGTGGAAAATGATGTTTGTTTGCAGTGAATGAAATGAGAATAGTGTTTGCAGTAAAAAAAAGAATAGTGTTTGAAGTAGGTTGTATTATCAGTGTAAAAGAATGGACCGGGGTCCATAGTTTACTAGTGGTGTCTCTCCATAAGAGATAAATAACATGCTGGGTGAACAAATTACAGCAGGGCAATTGACAAAATAGAGACCGCACCGTAATGCATATACATGACATGATGATACTATGATATTCATTTGGGCATTACAACATGATACATAGACTGTCATCCAGCTGCATCTATGACTAATGATCCACCCTCAGGACGTCATCCGAGCAAACTTTGGGTATTAAATTGCAAGCAACAGATTATTGCATTAAGTAAAGTGCGTAACGTAAACAATACAATTATCCTTAGACAAAGCATTGTTTTTTTATCCCTAGTTGCAACAACACATCTAGAATCTTAGAAGTTATTGTCACTCTCCCAGATTCCTGGAGGCATGGACCCACTATCTAGCATAAATACTCCCTCTTGGAGTCACAAGCATCTACTAGTAACAAAGAGCATTCAAGATCACAAATAACATATATGATAGATCTATAATAAACTTGACATAGTATTCAATATTCATCGGATCTGAGCAAACACAACATGTAGCATTGCAATAAGATGATCTTGATCATGTTAGGAAGCTCACAAGATCTAAACATGATGGAAAAAATAGGAGAATACAACCATTTAGCTACTGCTATGGACCCGTAGTCCTAGGATGAACTACTCACGCATCACTCCGGAGGCAGGCATGACGATGAAGAGCCCTTCGGTGATGATTTCCCTCTCCGACAGGGTGCCGGGGAGAGCTTCACAACCCTCCCAAACTAGGGTTGATGATGGCATCGGCTATGGAACTTTTCATGGATGGAGGCTCGGGTGTTTAGGGTTTTCCCGAGGAATACATTATGTAGGCGGAAGGGCGATGTCATTGGGCGCCCAGGGGGGGACACCACGTTGTGGCACAGACAGGGGGTGTGTCGTCATATGGTGTGGCCGCCTCCCTGGCCCCGTTCGGGTCTCCTTCGGACTCCGTGTACGTGTCAGCAAAATAGGGACTTTGGCTTTTGTTTTGTCCAATTCCAAGAATATTTCTAGAACTACTTTTCTGAAATAAAAAACAACATAAAACAGGAACTAGCACCGTGGCATCTTGTCATAGTTTAGTCCCAGAAAATGCATAAAAATGCTATGAAGTGTATAGAAAACATGTAGCAATTGGCATAATATCAACATGGAGCATTAGAAATTATAGATACGTTGGAGACGTATCAAGCAACACCAAAGATATCCACATGAAGGAGTTCCAATATCCTCTGTGATAAAATGATAGTCTTGTTTGGGTGGGGAAAATTATAAATTTTCCTTAAACACAAGCCCCGCAAACACGATCTTTGACAAAGGAAACATTTTATTTTAGTCCAGATGTGGCCACCCTTGTGAAGGCTTTGCAAAATTCTCATATCGACATGTAATAAGCGGCAATGCCGCAACCACTCCATGCGTGTCTTTCCGAATAGACGCATCGCTTGAGTGTTGGTAGACCCTAAAAAGTCTACCATATAACCCAACGAAAGCAACCTATAGAGTCTTGCTGCACCAGAGGACCACGAGATCAGGTTCAAGGAAGACGGAAAATCCCATCTTCCCGAGTGCACGGACTGAAAGTAAATTATAACTAAGGGTCTCAACAAGCATGCCATTCAAAAGAGTGATATTTTGTGCAACTACCACCTTGCCGAGACCCATTACCTTAGATTTTGATTTATCTCTGTAAGTGACGGTTGCTTGATTTTTATTTGGTCTCCATTCCATCATTAGCTCCTTGCTTCTGTTCATATGACTTGTGAAACCACTATCAAGCACCCATTTTGACCCACCGGAAGTATATCCCTACAAGAGATCATTGTTGGGGTTCAGGTACCCATGTTCCAATGGGTCCTCTTTTGTTAGCAACAATGGTCTTAGGAACCCAAATAGAACGAGCAATGGATCCTCCACGATGACCAACATATTTGCACGCACACCACATAATAATTAACAAAGATAATTTTGTGTGGGTTAGTAATTCCAACAGTCACTACGAGAGGTTTTCCCCCTAGTGACATTACCACTCGCAATGAAATTCTTCTTTTCTTGTGCGGGCTTGACCTTCTTCTTGTTCTTCTTCTTCTTCTTGGCAACATATCCAAGTCCTTCTTTCCTAGTGTGTGGTCTTTTCATTTGCAAAATATCATCAATAGGACTCTTTCCCTTTGCAATAATGGCCTTGGCAAGCTCATACTTCAACCTAGCATTTTCCAAGAATATTTGCATGATCACAAGAAGAAGTAGAGGAACTAGGCATATCAAATTTATATATTTTAATTTAAAGTTATTCATGATACTTGGCGAGGGTAGAGTGATCAATCTCCAAAGCCTTCTAGGCCTTGGTGACCATCTCTAGGTCCTCGGTTAGTTTAGCATGACCAACACAAAATTCAATCTTTTCCTTTTTAGACAATATAAATTTAGCAATAGCATTTCCATATTCCTTAATGGTCTTAGAAATGATCTCATTATGTGAATCCTCAATGAAATCAAGTTTCTCCTCAAGAGAAACTAGAAGCTCTTGCTCTTCCTTAAGAGTAACGGTAAGGGAAGCAACTTCAGGAGCATCTTCTCTTTTAAATATCCCCTTTTCTCCAAGGATGCTTTATGCCTCACCATATTGACTCATTAGATCATTAAAGTGTCTCTTCCTTTCACCTTGCAAGTTAGTCATGAAATAGTCGAAGCAAAAATGTCTTCCTTTACTCTAATACTAGAAAGATCATGCATTCATTTGTAATCTTAGGAGAGGGGGAACATGGTACCTCTCAGGCCTTGGTCATTAGACACCTTGCGGAGAAATTCTCATTGGGGGATTTAAAGAGAGAAGGAGGTCTTGATGAAGCAATGGCTATGGAAGCCACCTCACTTGTGGTTTATTATTCTTCCTCATCATCCCAGGACGAGTATTCTTCTTGAGTCACCAACACAATCCTTGAAGATGGATTCCGGTTGGAGGTGTTCTTCTTGAACAAATGATTTTTGCGAGATATCTTTGATCTATCCTTGAGAACAAGCGTTCCTCCATGTTCTTCTCTATTCTCATAGGGACACTCGACAAAAAAGTGGAATCTTTCTTGGCAATTGAAGCAAATCCTCATATTTGAGCCACCTTCCTTGTTACCACTTGATTTGTATCTTTTCTACATTTGAGCTTTGGCTTTGGCGGGGTTCTTCCAGAAGGTACTTTCCGCAAAAGCCATGTAGTATCTATGAGTGGGCTTGTACTCTTCAAGAGGCAACGGGGTCACATAATCTTCCCTTCCTGGGTCTTCTTTTTGTTCCACAACCTTGTTCTTCGAAGCAAGAGAGGCCCCTTTGTGCATCCCAATAGCCCGAGCATGAGCATCTTGAGCATTCTTGGCGGCAACCTTCAAGGCTTGCATCTCTTGCATAACTTCATTGGAGGTCATGAGATAGTAGTTGTGCCTTCCTTGGAGACTCTTCCATTCGGTAGGTCCAAATGGCATGAGGGCACACACATATTTCCTTTTGACCCAAGCATCATCCACATGTGGCATCAAGATCTCTAAAGGTGGTGGCAACGGTCTTGCGTCTTCGATAAATGTCCCCATGGTATTCACCTTCTTCCATGAAGAAACCTTTGGCTTGGTCACTCAAAGCATCGTATCTATTCCTCTTCATGCTCTCATTTCCAACATATACATTATAGAGAGCATCCCAAGCTTCTTTGGCGGTGGTGAAGTGATTTATGTGGGTCAAATCTTTTCTCCCACGGCTTGGCGGATCATGTGAAGAGCGGTGGCATTTAGTTTAATATCAACCACTTCTTTTCTTGTCAAGTTGTTTGATCCACGGGCTTGTATCCAACTTCAATGATTCTCCAAAGCTCGATGGAGGCACTGTTCACATGAGATCTCATAGAAAATAAAGACGCATTTAGCTTAGGCGGATCTCCTCTAAGATTAATGGGAAGATGAGGGATTGGTGGATTGGGGCGAGTACCAATGAGGGGTCTCATGGGAGTCCCCATTCCCATTCGATTTTTTAGGTGGGGGGGTCAATTTTAGGTTGTTCATCCCTCCTTTATCCTTTGCGATGGACTCCTCCGGAGTACAAGAGGGCACAATGTCCTTGGCTTTCATGAGTTTCACTATCATTTCACGCATCTCATTCATTCGGTCTTCCATGGAGGAATTAAAGTATGTTTCCATGTTCTTGAGGTCCTCCATGGTAGCCGAAGTGCCGGATACACTAGCCTACTCCCCACAGGTACCCATAATATCTTAGGTGGTTAAGCCCAAATAAAGAGAGAATGCTCTAATACTAATTGAAAGGATTGTATGGGCACCTAAGGGGGGAGTGAATAGGTGCTACTGCAATTTTTAATACTTTTTTCCATTTAGGCTTGACACAAAGGTAAACTCTCTAGATATGCAACTAAGGTGAATTTACCTATATGACAAGTTTACCACTAAGAAATATATAAGATACAAGTAAAAGCTTAAGGATAGAAATAACCTAAATGGAACCATGCAGAGACAAGGATATATTCTCTAATTCCTCCTTTTGAGGGCGTCTCGTTGGAGGGGTGTGAGATTCACCACAATAGGCTTGCTCAACGCCACAAAGGTCTCACCCTATTCTTCGATGAACCTTGCCACAAAAGTCTTGGTTCACTTCCACTATCAGAATCCTTCAAGGCGGAATCCGAAACCTTTACAATGAGCTTGGGACACACACCCACAACTGAATTGGGGGTCACCACAAATCTGTCACAGTAGACAAGAGTAAAAAAACAAGATGCCAAGGTTTTTCACAAAGAAATCTTAGGCTCGAATCCCTCAAGTGAATGAGGCGGAAACACAAATCGCTTTGGTGATAATGTAGATCTCAACCTTCTCTTTTAATCCTCCAAAGATCAACAATTTGAGTGGGAGGAGAGGGAGATCTCTTGATTTTGGTGGCTCTAAAATGGATGTTCTTCTTGCTGTGTTCGAGCTGACCAAGGTTGAAGAAGACATGGGGTATATATACCTCTCCACCAAAATAGTCGTTTGGACCCGTTGCAGAAAATTTGGGGCCGGATATTCCGGCCTGAGTGGGGGCCACATATTCCGGTTTTACTGAATATTCCACCTTCAGACTAAATATCCGACCAATAATATATGGTTCTTAGAAAATTTCATGGCGATGACTTCAAATATCTGGTTTCCACAAATCTTCACGCAAATATCCGGGCTAATTTCCGGCCTATCCAGTGGCTCGCGCAAACGACACATGAAAGTCCTTAGCCAAAATCCTGGATGAAATTTCCAGGCCAGATTATTTGCCTCCTCCATGGGTCGGATATTCCGATTTTCGTGATAGACAAAATCCAGAACATAATTTTGTTCTTTCTTCATTTATCTTTTGGGGGCGATGCATACAAGGTTAATAGACATAGAATATTCACCGCTTTAACATCACATTAGATAATCGCTAGTGTTGTTAATTAACACACAAAACAAACAAGGGATGAAGAAACGTTCTTTCGCCCTCAATAAAGCTTGAGTGCGGAGCATGGATTCGAGGAGATCTAGAGTTACTTTGTTCTCGTATTGCGGTCATGATGACACGCGGGACGAAAAGGAGAGACTCGTTGCTCGATTTGGGCCTTGTTAGTTGCAGGGAAGAAAAGTGCATGTCTTAGCGTGTGCTTCCGAAGCTATGATGCTTTATGGAGTTCATCACCGTCGACAACGTTGCGATGGTGTTATCTCGGTCAAGTTGAGCTACTCCATGCTTGAAAGTTGTGCGCTTCTGTCACCACCCTGCTTGTGTGCATGCCCCAGATCTTTTGACCAGGAAGCATGGCTCGGTTGCTTTGGTCTTATCCCTGTGATGTACTTAGTTTTGACTTGCCACTTGTATTTCCTGATACCTTGATGACTTGGCCAATGAAATTTAAACTGGCTATATCTCTGATATGAACAGATACTTACTTGACTTAGCCTAATCTCGATGATGAGATTAGCAGTGCACTTCAATGCCTAGCTGAGAGCACTAATCCCCTCCACCTCCACTTTATTTTTTATTTTTTTATTTTGCAGGAACAGAAGATCAATTGGAGATTTAAAGATCTGCAAGAAATAGTTTACTAATTTCATTTTGTAAATGTCCACTTGTAATAGAACATGTAATTTTCCATTTGTTGGATTATGTAATGACTTTGTATTATTTTATTATCAATAAAGTTTATTCTTTTTATTTTACAACTTCTCTTAATTAATTTGAATTGAATACAGATTTAATTATTGAATGTTTCAAACTTAATTAATAACTAATTATTCCAATTATCAATTTGAATTCAAATTCTAAATACAAAAGTTCTTTTGTTTCAATTTTCGAATTGAATCCTCAAATCCAACAACACTTAGAGGTCATGTCGAATTCCTTTCACCTTCCCTCTTCGACTCTAAACCCTTAGTTAGAAAGTCGACGAATCTCTGATTACTCCAGGGTTTAATATTCGCGAATAGATCTCTAGCTGCCACTTCTAGTCCGATATTTCCTTAGAGTTAATTACCAATTTGTTCTCGTATAATTTGGCCTAATGAAACTCCAGTGTTTATTGCCCTGAGAAATCATCTGCTTACAAGGTTGACCAGGTCATGTAATCAAATAATTCTTGTATAACACCAAACACTAAGATTTCACCACATCACTTGATTTCTTCTTATCTTGGTTTCCTTCTGTGGTGCTTCTTTTGTAGCCTTGGTCATGCAGGAATGCAGACATAGAGGTTTGGAAAGATCACATGTAGTGATCATGGTTTAGTATTGGTTTAAGAATATTTGTTTCCTCGTTTAGATACTTTCTTTAGGTCTGATAATATCATTCAATTATGCATGACTAACTTGCAGAAGTAAGACCATCAACTATGTGATTTGGATACTCACCCCTCTTTGAGTTCTAAATACCTAGACGAATACTCTCAAGCCACTTATAAACTGGTGGTCAAGGTTGTTAAAAGTTAGTGTTGGTTATACCAATTGTGGTTTGCTTAATCAAACGATTTAGTTTGTGAGATACTTGTTGTAAAGATCACTCTAAATGTACTCTTGACCAGATGATCTAGACCTATTTCATTATGTCGGGAGAAATATTGGTCACTTTGCTTCGCTTAAACTTTCGCGCCAAATTTTCCCGTATTTTTAGATGCATACTTTGCAAATGCACATATTATATATAGATCCTTATAACCTCCCAAACACTGAGATGTTACATCTTCTATGTCTCTTCTTCCTCCCGATGTGGAGGATCTTCGACTTTGGTATGGGACCTCCGGCCGACTAAATCCCAACTGCTTTTATCCCCGGACCGTGGTGGTGTGGGCGGCACTGACGCCTTAAGGTCTCTCTACGAAGTTGACAAAGAGGATGGGCTTGGTCCCGTTTTTACTTTTCTTTTTAATGTCAAGACGCAAAGTATGAGAGCTTGTTTGTAATTTTATGTTTTTTTGGTCCTCTTGCTAAATTTGTACTCGCCGCGTGCCCAATATAGTTTCCGGGCCCTTAGAAGGTTTTCGCATTCAAAAAATAAATATATAACCGAAACACGATAAAGATTATGCACGAGCTAATATACCCCTCCATTTACATACTAAAATGGGAAAAATATAAACACTAAGATATCTCTAAATACATCAGAATCAAGAAAAAGAAAAGGCTCAAATGTCTTATATTAGTGGAGGGAATAATTATTCCATGAATCATAGAAGATGTCGAATTAACGGGAAGCTGAGTTAGCAGGTTCCATGGAGATTGCAGCAAAGCAAAACCACTACACCCAGTAATCATGGGGATGGAGTAGTCGGCCAATCAATCTCAAGTGTAAACCCGTTTTATCCGGATCCGGACGGGGCAGACAGCGAAATTATATTAGTACAGTTCCGGGCGACCCGGCCCGTGTCAGGATAAGCAAATCTGGGCACTGGGCAGTTAATAAAGCTCCAGCTCCCACTGCGTCACTCCACCACTCCCGTCCACAGTCCACACCCCATCGCGCGGCAGTACACACACGCGCGAGGCACTCTCCTCGTGCCGCTGTCGGTGGCCGTCCTCCTCTGCTCGCCGGCGGCAATGGTGGACCCCCGGCAGGTGGTGGCGGGGTTCCTGACCCTCTCCATGTTCGTCATGCTGGGCAACATGATCAAGCACGACCACTTCACCTCCGTCTCCGAGGTACAATCAATGGCCTCCTTCCTTCCTTCCTCATCCCCAAGATCTACCATGCCCTTTTATCCCTGTGCTCGATTCATCACACGGTGTTCCTTCCGGGGTGGTCGTGCTGTCGGTGTTCCCGGTTCTTGACTTTGCCGCGCGTCGCAAGTTCTTCACGACAATCAAACTAGTCACTTGATTCTGCATTCTTTCGTACAGAGAGTGTTATGTGTAACGAATGATTTTGCCTCTGAGTTCTTGACTCATCTGTGCAGAGTAGTATCGAAATTTTGTTTTCTCGTACTAGTTCTTGCCCAAACAAAAATCTCAAGATGTGCTGAATCTCGACTGGAGAAGTGGAAATCGAGTTAAAACAAATATTCAGTTCACTGTGCAGTACCACATGCCCCCAAATCTGAAGTGATTTGTGGATCCAGCTGTGAAGGAAGGGGATCTCGAGAGTTGTCTGTCAGACTGTCGGCATGCCTTGACTTTTTGAAGGGGGTTAGCTAGGGTTTAATAAGCCAATCCCTTAGTTAAGTAGCACGTTGCGCCAGGCTTTGGGGTCAAAAAAAAAAAAAGAACGTAAAAGAGACCAGAAGCTCGGCATCCGAATCGATGAATATGAGCCTTGAGTGCAAAAAAAGAGCAGTCGGTGGGGACACTTTAGTCAAAAGAAGCCACCATCAGTTGTAAAAATAGTAAAAAATGTTAAAGGGGAAGTAAATACTTTTAACTTCTTTGGACGGAAACCATTATCAGTAATCTCATTTTATAGTACTGTATAAGTTAAATAATGAGAGTGATCAATGTGATGAATCACTATCACTCCTCCAGCCTGCTCTCCCTGTCTTTCACTTGTTCACACGCTCTGCTGACACAAACATCTGCTATTTTTAACTGATGAACATGCTGTATTTTTAAACTGATGTGGGCATGCTATAATTGATCCCAATTTGAACATCAACAGGTTAGCATCGACACAGCAGGCGTGGAATTCAATGCAATGAAGATCGCAGACAATACTGAACTGCCAAACGCCAACGGGGATGGGGTCGATCTCCGAAATGAGGCTGTCGAGGAGATTAAGCCCTGCTGGACCAAACCAAGCCCAAGTAAACAATACATTACTAATCCAAGAACTTTTTCTTTACATCCATATATGTTACTGATTAATCTGGTTACTCATACTTGGTGTTTTGTGCAGAGGATGATCAGTCTAACGGTTTTGTTACATTGTCGTTGACTCTTGGTCCTGAATACCATATATCACAGGTATGCCCGTAACTTGGAACTTGACCTTATAAAATGTATAATTGGGTAAACATAAAATCATCCTGTGTCTTTGTACTGGCCCTTTGTTTGCAGATTACTGATGCTGTAGTTATTGCGAGGTATCTGGGTGCAACGCTTGTACTTCCAGAAATCAGAGGAAATGAATTAGGAAAGAGTCGGTATGTTTCTGATGCAATTTTAGTCAGTTCTATAAGATATGGCTTCCTGCAGGCACCTGCTGGAGGTGAAAACATGTTGGTTCACACCATATGAGCATCTGGAGATATTTATTGTTCTGTACATGAGCATCTAGAGATTATTCCACAGAATGAACATCAACAATCTATTAAGATGACACTGAAGCTCTATTTGCCAATAAGTGGACAGTTTTCTTTAATTACTGAATCTTGTTTTTTGGTTAAACAATGAAAAAACGTTCCTAGCATATCTCTGCTGTCCTGTCCAAGTAAGGTTACATTCAGTCCTGCATTTCAAAATAGTGAATAGTATTGTTCTCTAAAATCTATAATTATCAATACCCTGAATTCTACAAGCTCGTTCTACTTTCATTTCAGAAATGCTGAAACACATTCACCGCCTATAATAATGATTGTTACTTCGAAGGAAAATGCTGATGACTGTTGTCATCTCTATTCTGAACTGATGGTATAAATTTCGTGATCAGAAAATTCCAAGACATGTACGATGCGGAGAGATTCAAGAGGAGCTTGGATGGTGTCATCAAAGTAGTAGATAAGCTTCCTGATGAATGGACTGCTAAGAAGCCAGCAGTTATTAGAGTACCAAACCGTGTGACAGAACACTTCATCGTGGAAACCATTCAGCCCATCTTCCAAACGAATAGCTACCTGCGACTTGCAATTATCTTCTCTTCAGTGAGTTTAAAACCAAAAGGGACGAGTAATAAGGATTTGGACGCAACGGCTTGCCACGCAATGTTCAGCGGCCTCAAGCTGAAGCCGGAATATTCAGAAGTGGCCGAACAGATGTTGGGCAGGCTTAAAGAACTAAGCCAGAAATCAGACGGCACAGTGTTGGCAGTTGATCTGCGGACTGACTTGCTAGAGAAGAAGATCTGTAAAACAAGCGGGGGTGCGAGAAGGAAAGGCTGTTATAATCCTCAGGAGGTTCTGAATTTCCTGAAGAAGGTTGGCTTCTCTGCTAATACAACCATCTACTTGACAGAGACATGGTGGCACAAAGGCTTGAATACTCTGAAGGAAGCATTTCCAAACACTTATACCAAGGCAAGTAACCCATTTACCATTTAATTAGTATCTCTCCTAACCAATTCTCGACCTGCGATGACATGTTAGCTAGTGCATTGCAGAGGAGAACAGACAGAAAATTCAAGGGATCTACTAAATTTATTGTTGTAACTTTTAGTGCAGAGCCATGTTCTCTTGGCAAAAAAGAGTCTTTGGCGGGAATTTTGACCTACAGTTTGTCTTTGTGCAGGACGACATCATGCCGGCTGAGAAGAAAGGTGAATTCCTGAATTCTGGTGATTCAGATCTAGCAAGGGCCCTGGACCTCGAGATCTGCTCGCAGAGCGATGTGTTCGTCCCCGCCATCACCGGCATGTTCTATGGACACGTTGCCGGTAAGAGGATCGGATCAGGCCTGACCCAAATCCTTGTTCCTGCTCCGGTGGGCGGCGCCTCAGCGCAGGCTTCAGACTTCATCTCGACATATATCACCAAGAAGAGCCACTTCGCCTATTCATGCTACTGCTAGTGCCGTTTAGTGCTTTTTCGTCATTAATAAGATGAAGTGGGGTGAGATGCTTGTCCATGTTTTGGGTACATACATATGTAAGTGCTGGTGTTGTATTACTAATTAGGTTTTGTTATGGATAGCACACGATCAGGATGTTGTTTGGGAAAACAGCCACAAACACAGGATCATAGTGTGCTACAGAATGAACCATGAGCCTAGGGTGAAAAGAGTATGCTTCATGTACCAAGTTATATGCTAAATCATCTTATATCTGCTCCATGGAAGGTCTGATTTGTGTCCATAATTCTGCAAGTTTCTCTACTTGACACCTTCTCAGCACTAGATTTTTTTTGCAATTCCTCTGCTTTGTGAAACAAAGAGCTGAAGGATCATCTTAAAGAGAAGGAATTAAGAAAACTAACCCAATGGCACGAACAGCTCCGTTGTCTGCCACGCCACTGCCCCTAGCATGCTCAGGTTGGGCAACCTGCGCCTTGGTGCAGACCTTCATGACAATATTGCTATGCTGGAAGTTCGAGCTCTTTATAATTTGCAAAAGGAGTCAACGGTATGATTGGCACCAGGAATTAGTGAAAACAACCGAATCTTGCATTAAAATCGAGCATTGTTCTCCGGCAGTACAATACTAGTTCCAAATTCACAGCCATATGAATGGATGTACTAGTCTCCAGACATATGAATGGGAGTTGAGCCCTAAAAGCTGACTTGCAGATCGCAGCGCAAAGTCTAATATGAGTACCCTAAATCTTCTGTCATATTCCTTCCCTGAGAAGCGCTTCCTCTTACTCCCTGTGGGAGTATCTGAATCCACGATTTATTGGGATCGCCCTTTGCCCCTCTCTGCAAACTCCAGTTGAAATGAAAGTCTTGAACTTCAGCACGGTTTACAGCTTCTCCCAAAGTTGCTCCTCCGGGAAGCGCCGAAAATGAGTTTCTAGTTACAAGATCTCAGCTCTTCCCTCCCTGCTCTTCATCTGCAGTCAGTGGCGGAACCAGGGGGGGACCAGCAGGGGCCTTGGCCCCCCCTATGGCATGCACTTTAAGATTTTTTTTACCTATAAGAGGCTGATTTAGGCGAGATTAGAAGAAAAAATTACATGCTTGGCCCCCCTAATTGATTGTTACCATGTTTGGCCCCCTCTAATGCTAAATCCTGGTTCCGCCAGTGTCTGCAGTATACAATCAAATGCATACGTGGGGCTACTATAGGCGTGTTGAATTGTTAGGGTGAACGGTCGTACCCGTTGGGGTCGCCGGTTGCGTGTTATATGAGACAGGAATAGCCCCTGTCGTGGCAATTACAGAGGAATACGTATTGGGGTAGGATACTATCCTATACCCAATACGTATAGATACAATAACTCTAATACCCCCCCTTAATCGAAACCTGGGAGAGGTTTAGATTACGTTTAAACTCATCCAACTTCTTTACACATAAAGTCTTTGTGAATCCATCTGCAATTTGGTCTTTGCTTGATATGAAACGAACGTCAAGTTGCTTACTAGCAACTCGTTCTCGAACAAAGCAGAAATCAATCTCAATATGTTTGGTGCTGTTAAGGAGTGTTAGTATAGGTCTAGGAGTCCGTATTAGTCTAGGTTTCCTTACTTCTATCTCAAGTCATATGTAATATATATATGCCCCATGGGCCTCCTAATAATACAAGTTGCATATTGCTAACATGGTATCAGAGCTAGGTTAGGGCTTCCGCACGCGCAACTCGTGCGATTTTTTTTTTCTGTTCAGCCGCCCACGTACAGCTCGTATAGAGCTTCTTCGGTTGCTGCTATCTTCATCTGTCCGTCTGAGGCCACCGCCCGTCCGCTGCTTTCCGGCCGTTTCCGCTGGCTGTCCGTTGGTTCCTGGCCGCCACATCCGCCCTCGGCCTCCGTTGCCGTCCTCCGCGGCCGCCGTCGTCAGGTCGCCGCCGTCCGCATCGGGCCGCCACTGCTGCCTTGGGTCGTCGTCATCCTCTGCCACTTCCGTCCGCGGCCTCCGGGTTTCCGGGCGCGTCCCAGCTCACGTCCATTGCTGCCCTCCAGGCCGCCGCCGTCCTCCAGGTCGTCGTCACCTCTGCAGATTGGTTCCGCTGTTGCTGCAGTTTGCTGTCGCTGGATCAGATCACGAATCGGGCCAGATTGAGTCTAGTTCGGCTCGGCTTCTCTACAGCAGTTCAGCTTGGCTTGGGTCCTCTACAGCAGCTTGGCTCGGGTCCTCTACAGCAGCTCGGCTGCGATTCTCTACAGCAGCTCGGCTCATCTGCACGGCTCGGCTCGGCTCATTGACTTACGTCAGTCTGGTTAGGTAAAAAAAAAAAAAAACGAAAATTTCTATGGCTGCTGCTGGCTTTGTTGCGATTCCTCCGTGCTCCGTTATCTTCGATGGCACCAACTACCCGGATTTCGCTGCCTTTATGCGCGTTCATATGCGTGGTCTTCGTCTATGGCGTGTTCTTTCTGGCGAGGTCTCCTGTCCGCCGTGTCCCATTGCTCCTGCGGTTCCTATTCCGCCGACGCCACCGGTCATTGCTGCCGGTGCTTCTCAGGCTGAAAAGGATGCAGCTAAGAGTATGGATGATGCTGCTGTCATGGCGTATGAGAAGAAGGTTCAGGAATACTCTAATGTTCTTGCGACCTATCAGAAGGAGATGACTTCTTACACTCAGTGGGTGGATGATGATGCTCGTGCTGCGGCTGTTCTTACTGCGAGTGTTTTACCCCAGTTTGCTTCGGAGTTTATGGGACTCAGTACTGCCGCTGCTATGTGGACTCACCTTTGTCAGCGCCATCAGCCATCTGGGGATGCTCTTTATCTGTCTGTGGTTCGTCAGGAGCATGCTCTACAACAGGGTGACTCCACTGTTGATCAGTTCTACATGCAGAGTTCTGCTATCTGGCGTCAGCTCGACTCTCTTCACACTGCTGTGTGTGGCACCTGCCCGTGTTGTCAGACTGTGCGCTCCGATTTGGAGTTTCAGCGCATCTATGAGTTCTTGTCGCGCCTTCGTTCTGATTTTGAGGCCCGTCGTGCTCAGCTGCTTGCCCGTGGTCGTATTCCTATGTCAGAGGTGTTGTCTGAGCTTCGTGCTGAGGAGATTCGCCTTCATGGTGTTGGTCTGCTTAATGTTCCTTCTGTGCTGGCTGCCCGTGGACCTGCCCAGTCGCCCTGTGGTCCTGCTTCGTCGCCTACTCCACCAGCTCTTCCGCTGTCCACTGCTCCACCAGTGTCTTCCCACCTTAGTGCTCCGGCTCTTATGTCGTCTCCCACCAATGGTGGAGACCGTCCCCGTCGTCATTGCGACTATTGTGGAAAGCCCGGTCACATTGAGTCTACCTGTTTCAAGAAGATGCGAGACATGTCACGTGGTACTTATTCGGAGGCTTCAGCTACTCGTGCTCCTACCCCGACCCCTTCAGCGGTGTCTGTGACTGAGCAGGATATTGTGCGCCTCCTGCGCCAATTTATGGCTTCGAGTTCTTCTTCGACAGGTTCTGCTGGTGTTGCTACTGACTCTTCTAGTGCAGAGAAACCACCTTCTTCACAGCCAGGAGCGCAACACGGGAACTCTGGATGGTTCTGGCCCTCGCCACCATGATTCACTTCCGCTGCCGCATCACCATTAATCTCTCCGTTTTTTTCCTAGTTTTCTATATTTCCGCTGCGTCCACCAAGTTCGTTGTTCTTCGTGTTTCTGATGTCATGAGAGTCCAGTATACCTTCATTTGTCAACCTATATTCTCGGTCCGTTTGTGGCCTCCTATTCTTGGTCCTTTTGTGGCCTCGGTCCTTTTGTGGCCTCTTTTTCTCGGTCCTGGTCCTTCTATGGGATTTTTGTGGCCTCATTTTGCATTGTCATTGATCTACGCACATTTTTTCGCCGTTGGACTTCTTATGTCGTGGGCTTCTTGTGCTATGATCGTTTGTGACATACTCTTCTCTTGATCGAATATCGGTCTCTGTCGGTCTCATTGTTCGATCGACTCTATTCGCTCTTCGTTCTGGCTTGACTCTATAGGTTTTGAAGACTCTTCATGCTACGAGACACTTTCAAGACGTGGATTCTGGATTATCATTTTGTTTTCTAGTGTACACTTCTTCAAATGCAATGCTATTGCATACGCTTTGCATTTGAGGGGGGGGGGGGTGTTAAGGAGTGTTAGTATAGGTCTAGGAGTCCGTATTAGTCTAGGTTTCCTTACTTCTATCTCAAGTCATATGTAATATATATATGCCCCATGGGCCTCCTAATAATACAAGTTGCATATTGCTAACAGGTGCGAGCATGAAAAACTGGATTTGCCGAGAGATACGTAGCACCAAGATTATCACACCATAAGCATGGTTTCTCATTGAGAGAAACACCAAGCTCTCGAACCAATGCTTCAACCCAAATCAATTCAGCAGTAGCATTGGCTAGAGACTTGTATTCAGCTTCTGTACTTGACCTTGACACAGTAGGCTGTTTTCTGGCACTCCAAGAAACAAGGTTAGGACCAAAAAATATAGCAAACCCACCTGTGGAACGTCTATCATCCAAATCACCTGCCCAATCAGCATCTGAATAGGCACTGAGAAGAGTAGAGCTAGACTGCTGAAAGGTGAGTCCAATTTTTATTGTTCCTTGAATATACCTCAGAATACGTTTTACTGCAGTCCAATGTGCAGTGGTAGGAGCATGAAGATACTGACAAACCTTATTAACTGAGAAAGAAAGATCTGGTCGAGTGAGAGTCAAATACTGTAAACCTCCAACAATGCTCCTATAATGCGTGATATCCTCAGGTCCAAGAGGAGATGTCCAAGAGGAGATCCATCACTCAATCTGAGTGATTCTGTAGTGGAAAGGGGTGTTGGACATGGTGTGCACGAACTCATACCAACACGAGCCAATAAGTCTGTAGCATATTTTTCCTGATTTAATACCAATCCATTAGACTGTTTCTGAACCTCAATACCCAGAAAATAATGAAGATCACCAAGATCCGTGAGAGCAAAATCTGAGCTCAGGTGATGTAGGAGAGCTGAAATAGCTGAGTCAGATGAACTACTAACAATGATATCATCAACATATATTAACAGAAACATAGTGAGTCCTGACTTGTTGTAAAGAAACAGGGATGTATCAGCTTTGGATGGACTAAAACCAAGAGTTTGCAATTTTGAGCTTAAACGAGAGTACCATGCTCGAGGAGCCTGTTTCAGACCATATAAGGCTTTATCAAGTCTGCAAATATAATCTGGAGTAGCGGAAGACTGGAAACCTGGTGGTTGTTTCATATATACCTCCTCTTCCAGAACACCATGTAAGAACGCGTTCTTCACATCTAGCTGCCGTAAACTCCATCCTCTAGAAACTGAGATAGAAAGAACAATTCTGATAGTAGCAGCCTTGACAACTGGACTGAAAGTATCCTCATAGTCAATACCATATCGTTGTTTGAAACCTTTAGCAACGAGACGTGCTTTGTATCTATCAATAGTACCATCAGCATGTTTCTTGACACGATAAACCCACTTGCAATCAATAATGTTCTTGTGAGCAGTAGGTGGTACCAAGTGCCAAGTATTATTACGAATAAGTGCATCATATTCTTCATTCATTGCCTGTTTCCACTTTGAATCATTAAGAGCTTCCTGCAAATTCTTTGGTTCCCCTATGGATGTGAACAAGCCATATTTAACAAGATTACCGCTGTAAATATTTGTTTTCTTACCATAGGGAACAGTGCCATCTGTAGGTAATTTAGGCTTGCGGATTCCTTGTTGTAAGCGTGTACGCGAAACGGTGACAGTAGGCGAGGGATCCTCGGGAACCGTGTCCGCAGAAAAACCAAGAGAATCGTCCTCAGAATCCGTTCCTGCAGCAGAACCAAAACCAGTGTTGTTTTCCGCAATCATGCGGTCATTATTAGCTGCAGAGTTATTATGGGCAATCATTGGCTCATCATTTTCTGCATGCTCATTATGGCGTCCTGTCCCGTCAGTAGCAGCAATCATTGGCTCATCCGTTGCATGCTCATTATGGCGCCAAGTCCCGTCAGTAGCAGCACTTGTCCCAGCGAGCGAGCGAGACATGCTGTCGGGTGCTGATTCCGGAGGAGAATCCCCCTCGGGATCAGTGCTGTCCCCCTCATCATTAGAAGCATCATTGGATATGCTATTTGTGGCAGATTCTTCAGAATTTTCAGCAGATTCTTCCGAAGAATTTGATGGGCTATGATCAACAGTAACCTGGGGAGTAATGTTAGTGGGAACAAGATGCAAATAATGATCATTAGTATGCACACCCCTATCCGAACATGGAGTAGATGAATCATGTTGAGATATGAGTAAAATTTCCTCACGTAAGCGTCTACCCGCGTTGGGATTAAGGGATGCAAAGGGAAATATGTTTTCATTAAATACAACATCTCGAGAGATATACACACGTCCCGTGGCGACATCAAGACATTTTACTCCTTTATGACGTGGACTATAACCAAGGAAAACACATTGTTTGGACCGAAAAGAAAGTTTGTGTTTGTTATATGGACGAAGATTGGGCCAACAAGCACAACCAAAAATGCGAAGAGACTCATACTTAGGTGTAACTTGAAGTAGTTTTTCTGTGGGAGTGGCAAAGTTTAGGACTTTTGTAGGAAGCATATTGATGAGAAAAGTGGCTGTAATGAAAGCATCATCCCAATATTTAAGAGGCATTGAGGCATTGGCAAGAAGAGCAAGACCAACTACAACAATATGACGGTGTTTGCGTTCAACAGAACCGTTTTGTTGATGAGCATGAGGACATGAGACATGATGAACAATGCCTACACGTTGAAAGAAACTATTCAATTTCTCATATTCACCACCCCAATCAGTTTGCATGGTGAGAATTTTACGACCAAACTGTCGTTCAACATATTGTTGAAAATCAAGAAAAACTTGATAGACCTCAGAACGCTTTTTAAGCAAATAAATCCAAGTGAATTTACTAAAATCATCAATAAAGCTTACATAACATGCATGTTTGCTTATGGAGAGAGGAGCTGGACCCCATACATCAGAGAATATTTGTTCCAAAGGAACAGTAGAAACACTACTTGATACAGGATAGGGTAGCTGATGACTCTTTGCTCATTGGCAAGGATCACATATGTAAGGATTTATTTCTGGTGAATGTAAAAGTTTATGCTTCCTAAGAGTTTGCTGAACAATAAACGAAGACGGATGACCTAAACGACGATGCCACATAGAGGATGAAGGTGAAGTGGTGACCAGTGCATGCTTGGGATCCGAAACTGGAACAAGAGGATAGAGGCCACCATGGCACGGACCCTTAAAGATGATGTGGTGCGTTTCCTGATCCTTAATCAAGAAAAAGAAAGGGTGAATTTCCATATAACAATTATTGTCAAGACTGAGTTTATGAGCAGAAAGTAAACTCATGGATGCATCAGGAACATGTAAAATATCACGAAGATGAAGGGGACTAGTAGGGGTGTGCAAAATAGAATGACCAATATTAGCAATGTCCATACCTTGTCCACTAGCATTATTAACTTGATCTCTCCCCTTATATGGTTCATGATCATTAAGCTTATTGAGTTGTCCCGTGACATAATTTGTGGCACCAGTGTCTACATACCAATTAGTATCAACTCCATACGCACCTTTTGTCTCCTTGGGTGGTTTGTCCTCATCATCATCATCATCACCATAGCGCCACCAACACTCATCAGCAGGATGTCCCTCCTTCTTGCATATTTGACAGAACACACCATCTTGCCATGGAGAAGCACGGCGATCTTTACGCTGCTGTTTCTGACGGTTCTGATTCTGACGGGGGCGTTGTTGCTGCTGGGGTTGTTGCGGAGGAGGAGAAGGACGGGGCTGGGGTGGCATGTAAGGAGGCTGTGGGTATGGTGTCGGGTAGGGTAGGTGGTAGGGTGGCGGGTATTGGGGCTGTGGGGCGTAAGGGGGCTGTGGGGCGTAAGGTGGCATGTATGGCGCAGGGGGATAGGCGGATGCATAGGGTGATGGCATAGGTTGCTGCGGTGGCATAGGAGGTGGGTGTGGTGGGTGCTGCTGGGGGAAATATGGAGCCGTGGGCATGTAGGGAGCAGGCGACATAGGATATTGCTGGGCCGGCATAGGAACCTGCTGCTGCTGATGGTGGGGAGGCATGTATGGCCGAGCCGCGCCACCATATGGTACCCGAGGGGCGGCATTGACAGAGGACATGAAAGAGCCACCACCGATACCTAAGGCAGAGTTTGTTGTGGAGAGCATAGCATCACGACTTTCATAAGAAAGAAGTTGAGAGCACATATCATTGAGAGACGTGGAAGGAACCACTTTGAGAGCAGCAACAAAACCATTGTAAGAGCTATCAAGTCCATTCATGATATAATCCTTGAGTTCATCCTCATCAACAATTTTCCCAGCAGTAGCAAGTTCAGAGACAAAACCTTTCATCTTGGTGATGTATTGCTGAGCAGTCATATCCTGTTTCTTCGTATTTGTAAGAGCACCACGAAGATTAGAGACACGGGACTTGGATTGCGAGGAAAACAGATTATGAATTGCACTCCAAACTTCAGCGGCATGAACCAGTCCATAAACATGAGAGAGAATTTCATCTGACAGTGAGTTGACGATGTAGCTAACGACCTGTTGATCACGAGTAATCCACACATCGTAGGCAGGGTTGGGGATCTGCGTCTTCTTCTGGTTAGAGTCCTCATGTTCGAGGAACTCGGGAGGAGCCGGTTCCAAGCCTTCTAGGAGGCGCATCACACGGGCACCACGCAGAGTGGGAAGGACCTGCGCCTGCCACGAGAGAAAATTCTCTCGGTTTAGCTGCGTGGATGGCGGTGCACCAATCGAGGAGCCACCGTTGGAGGAGCTGGCGGCCATGATACAACTGAGGGAACACCGATCAATCGGAAGTGATTGTCGTAAGCTGAGCAGCTAGGGAATCGAGCAGGAGCAAAGCAACCACGCGATCAGCAGGCAGACGTGGTCGTGACGACTCGAAGAGCGATCGGAAGCCAAAAACGAGGTGATTCCGATCGGGAGCAACCGAGCAGTCGTAGGTCGTAGTCGTTGTCGTGGTCCCGATACCGAGGTGATTCCGATCGGAAGCAACCGAAGGCAGCAGTCGTAGGTCGTAGTCGTAGGTCGTGGTCCCGATACCCAGCGATCGGAAGCCAAAAAACGCGAGGTGATTCCGATCGGGAGTAATCGATGACAGCAGTCGTAGGTCGTAGGTTGTAGAGGCTAGGTGTAGTCGTCGGCGACGGGTGTTTGACTGGCGGCGGCGACGGAGAGATCCGAGGCGGCGGCTAGATGGGTGGAAGGGAGGGCTCTGATACCATGTTGAATTGTTAGGGTGAACGGTCGTACCCGTTGGGGTCGCCGGTTGCGTGTTATATGAGACAGGAATAGCCCCTGTCGTGGCAATTACAGAGGAATACGTATTGGGTATAGGATAGTATACTATCCTATACCCAATACGTATAGATACAATAACTCTAATACAAGGCTAGCCCCACCCACGCTAAGGACTAAAATAGCCTAGACGTGAGGGGGAGTGTTAAATATAAATACAAGGCTAGCCCCTTTCCATCAGTTCGGACTTTTGGGATAATTGGCTAGTGCAACAATTCTATAAGGCGCACTGAGCGAAAATGAAAATAACAGAAGGATCTGAGAGTATGTATGTGCGTGGGAATTACCTTGATGTTTCCTTCTCCCAGGAAAACAATGCTTGAAGTAATCCTGGAAAGGTCTGTTCGGCACAGGAACGGATTTCTCAAGATATGCCAGAGGCCAGCTGGATTGGAAAAACGGACAGACAGATCATAATTTGTTGATTAGGGGGAATAGATCAAGAGTAATTCATGGCTTGCAACGTGTTAGAAATAAACACCGATCAACTTTAGAAAAATCCTTTCGCATTGGCACAGACCCAAGTACCCAACTAACTGGCAACAGATATTTGAATGTATGAAATTAGCTACAGTGTGCATTTAGAGCGAAAATAAGTTTCTTGTACAGTCCAATGGAGTTCTTTGTGTATACCTTACAGCACCAATAGCAACTGATAACAGCCACAGCTTCCAACTAAGTATAACAGTGCCGAAGAACCTCCCAAGAAACTCAATTATCAAGATCTGCAAGATAAAATGATGTTCATAAACTCAATCTTCAGGTTTTGCCAGATGAGGTGATGATCCTGCTCGCGCCTCGTCAAAACATGTATGCATTCACATAGCATGTTACATTGTTACCTGAAGTACGGTGGTTATACCACTATACCCATGAAAAGGTGGTTGCTCATAACTCCTGTGAAGACATTCTTCTCCTCAGGCTTGCATGCGTTGAACTCACTGAAGATCTGACACAAATGTCACATCAGGAATCAAAAAGTAGTTCTATGATTTCTTACATGTATCAGGAATATGTACATTTACATATGTGACATATCCCATAACGAAATTGATATGTAGCAAGGAATCAAAGAGGAGTGTCTTAGGAAATGACAACAAACTATAGTCTCAGTAAAATTATAAAATGATGAATAGTTGGAAGAAAAATCCTCCAGTGATCTTACTTGGCAGAAGACAAATGCATTGAAGACCAGGTGTTTTTAATTTTTCAGCGTTCTCTTGACTTCCATTGTGCAAATGGAATATCCTTTTTCCATCAAAATTGAAGACAAGAAGAACTGCAATCTGGTAAATAGCCTGCAAAAAATCAAAACAGATATGAAAAGATGGTTTAACAGGGTCTGAGTTGCATGAATGGATACATACAAGTGAGTTAGAGAACTAGGTACCTGGATAGACAGGTTTCTCCACATAATATTTGTAACAAGAGCCCTGCAGAAGTGAAATGAGAAAGTATATCATAACGTTTTCTAGACAGCACTGAAGTACATAACAGGATTAACATATGATGAATAACTGTCAATAGTTGTGTAGGGCGATGTAGCGTACCTTCGTCCAACAGGACGTCTCTTCATTAGGCTGTCTGTTGGTGGTTCAGTTGCTAATGCAAGAGCTCCCAGTGTGTCTATGATAAGGTTCACCCAAAGGAGCTGTCGAGAAGAAAAATAATGTGGTTGAAAACAAATAAACAGGGCACGACTTTATTCAAAGTATCTCAGAAAAGATTGCAACATGATCTATATATCTTACTAGTTCACCATATATATATTAAAAAAACATTTTATGACAATGATATTACGAATTTTATGATTTCATTCTTTCAATATTTTTATGCATATGTTAGCTAAATAACACAAGTAAATGAGAATGTGCATAAACAGGGACTAACAAATAATAGCTTAACTATGGGATACGTAGCTATTAGAAAAAAGTAGCACAGAAAAGAAAAGAGTCCAACCTCAACTGCGTTCAGAGGAACATCACCAGAGGACACAGCAGCAACCACATTTATCACTAGGGCAGCGACATTAACAGTCAGCTGGAACTGGATAAATTTCTGAATATTTGCATAGACAGACCGCCCCCAACGAACAACCTAACACAAGGAAGGAAAGTTAAGATTGTGCTCGATTCGAAGTTTGAAATGTCGTTACTAGAACAAAACTATGGTGTGTGATGTACGCAATTAGAAATGGTATTGCATATGCACTGGAAATAGATATTTGCACCTGGACAAACTATTTGTGTGGGATAACTGAAAGCACAATGACAGGCTAACATGCTGATGTTATGCTTCTTTATAAAAATCAGCATTATGCTTTGATGTTGGAGAAGACAACCTTGACAACAGATGTGAAGTCATCATCCAAGATTATAATGTCTGAGCTTTCTTTAGCAACTTCTGTCCCCGAGATACCCATTGCAAGACCGATATCAGCCTATATGAAAAAAAAAGAACATTGATTTCAAGATAATTCTAGGTTGACACTCGAATAAATTACGTAGTTGCAGGCAGACCTCATGTAATGCTGGGGCATCGTTGGTTCCATCACCGGTAACAGCTACAACATGTCCTTTTCTTTTCAAAGCTTGTACAAGCAAAAGTTTGTCGTTGGGAGAAGATCGTCCCATTACCTGAAGTGAAAGTTGATAGATTAACTGAGACCACTTAGCAAGCAAACTCAGAAACTTAAAAAGAGAATTTATATAAATAAAGTATAGAGTACCTTGTATCATAGAAAAATTCTAGTATTTATGGTACTGAACTACTGATATGCTTAGTTATACAAGTAAAGTAAGAAGACCCACTATTTGGAGACTGGTAGTAGAAAGTAACAAGCAATACTTGCCAGGAAAAAACATCAGTGGAGTTAATTCTATTCGAATCTAACTTGACCTTTCTGTGCTAAAGAACACAGGAACCTATGTGAGCACAGTGAACGCAATTTTAGAGAGAAAAATAAGACATTATACACATCTGGATTATCCTTGAATAACTTCGGAAGGTACTGTACTGTATGATATTAAAACATGTGCCCACTAATTTTATAAGAAAAATCTTATTAAGGATACTATTAATGTTGAGTGTTGGTTTTTCCAAGGTTCATTATTTTGGGAACTCCAAACATGAGATAGAGGAATGGAGAGGCGGGGTTACTGTAATCTTGTCAGCAACTTCTTCTCGTGCAGTTTCAGACATTTCACGGAACGCCTTCCCCTCTATAACCATTGTCTCTGATGCAAGATCATCTGCCTTCAGTATTCCACATTCAAGAGCAATGGCCTTAGCTGTTTCAACATTATCTCCTGTGACCATCCGTACCTACAACATAAATACTTTTTGAGAACATAGATAATGCTTTAATCAAACGTAAAAAGACAATGTACTCATTTAAAACACAAGAACACACACGCACAGCAGGTACAAATGAACACACACACAGGCATGCACGCTCACACACGTACACACAAAAACAACTTACAAATACAAATTTTACCCTTTTGATCATTGCAATACATAGCTGTGAAAACAATGATCCCTGGTATATGAAGCCAATGATATTCTTGTTTTTACCAAACAAACACAACTTTTTTTTTTTTGAAACGGAAACCCAGCCTCTGCATCGGATAGATGCACACGGCTATTTATTAAATATCAAAGTACCAGTCATTACAAATAACGAAAGAACAAAAGTTCAACAAATCCCAGTCGGAGCCACAAAGACAAGCCCCTAAAGACATGATCAAGGCTAATCAGGATTCCATCGAATCCTCCTCTCATGCAACCATCCATCCTGGCTGAAGATAGCCCGCACGACCGCCAGGAGCCGTGTACATCCTGCAGCCAAACGTCCACGCTGGTCGTCGGGTAGGAGAAGAGCCCACTGCTGAATCCAGAATGCAGCCCGGTGAACCACCTGCAAGAAATAATCAACCACCAAATTATTAAAAATAATATCATTGCGACAATTCCATATTGCCCAAATAAAAGCACATACACCAATGCGTATACTAGCTTTCGTAGATTTGTCTATTCCATTAAGCCAAGGTCCAAACAAATTATTTATATCCAATGGTGGTGTTATACTAAAAGTAAAATGGACTAATCTCCAAATTCTCTTAGCAAAAATACAATTAACAAACAGATGTTCCACCGTCTCCTCCGCTCCACAAAACACACACTTTGTGCAACCAACCCATCGTTTTTTAACCAAGTTATCCTTGGTAAGAATCTCATTCCGGTAACCAAACAAACACAACTGACATAAAGCTAGATTTACTCAGCACTAAGAGCCATAACTTCCTTCACATTATTCCATCAGTTAACATATATCAAGCAAGACAAACTACTGGCCTATAACGGTATATAAACAGTTTGAGTGTACTTAAGATATTTTTTAATCAAATAGTTTAATATGGCCACGTGAAGGAACAATTAGAACTTTGAAAGTACAAATGCTTTCATTAGTACTCCCTCCAGTCCTAAATAAGTGTCGCTAGCTAAGCTAGCTATTTGTGCATGTCACGTTACTTCCCTCAGACACTTAAATCGGATCGGAGGGAGTAACAAAGATGGCCCATTTAGTTAACATCGAAAAGTGTTTGGACCTTGCCTCATAAGTATGACATTATCTTGACAACAAGCACAAAAGGAACTGAAGCACCATAAACATAAATTGCCATGATCCTAACCTCCTATTACAAATTCAATCAGCACAAAATTCCATGGAAAGAACATTTGAAATAGAAATAGATGGAATGAAAATAAGAGCAAAGAAAAAGAAGAAGAAGATAAGAACCTTCACGCTAGCAGCACTGCATAATTGTACAGCATCCCTCACTCCTGGACAACAAGGATCCTACAGGAAAAAAAATCCTTAAGAAGCATGAAAAGCTGCATGGAGCCATCATTAAACAATAATTATACTGCAAAACTGAACAGAAATTGTGCCTAAACAGATTCAAACATAAAAAGTTCTAAACAGAAAGCAGGTACTTAACATAGATAGAAAAAGTGAAAACTAGCATGGCTAAGTATTATCATGAGTACACAGCTCCTAAGAAGACATTTGGTTCAGTTTTCCATCCAACTTAGTGTCTTGCTTGGGGCGTCTCCAATGCTTAATCCTTATGGAGGCCATAAGATGGGTCCCACTTCATTGGCTATAGCAGATCAAAACTTCTCCAATGCTTAAAACACAACCTGGGTCTTAAAGTGGGTCCCCTTGTTTACTTCCTCCATTTTCTTTTCCCTGCTGTCGGCCCTTTTCTTGTTCTCTGATCTTGCGTGCTGCCAAGTGAGAAGACGTAATATTGTTTTTTATTCCTTGTGGCTCGGCCATACCCGTAAGGCCGATCTTAAGAAATTTCCCGCTACGACCGACCTCCACAATGTTTATTTCTGGTTAAGGACGACCTCAAGAGCTTATGGCCCAAGCTTAAATGTACATTGGAGACGCCCTTGGTGTTACAGTTTTGAAGCATCCAACTAGCATGATGAAAATGGACTAATATGTCCTCATTTATTTTTCATTTATATGATATCTGGCACTGACTGCTAAAATTGGCCATAAAATAAGGACAGAAAAAGTAGAGGCATACAAAATAACTCAAATGCTAGCAGAAGCATACGATAAACCAACTCACAAGACACACCTTTATCCCGACCATTCCAAGAAGAGTCAGATTATCCTCAGGCAACTGCACTTATCAAGATCTTCCTTAGGAAGCATTCTGAACTCCCATGGGCAATATGCAAAAGCAATACAGCGCAGTGAACTCGTTGCCATATTATCAATGGATCCCTTCAGTTCGTTATACTGTAAAAGTGCTAACAATTTAGTAAACCTTCAGAAGCAAAGCACAATCATTTTGGGTTGGTATATACCTTATCAGAACTCATTGGATAACTGAACCATCAATAGAAAGCCAGTTTTTGCAAGATGCTAGCACTAGCTCAGAAGCACCTTTCCAGTGGATGTGGACATAATCATCTGACTGCACTTACAACAGCCAAATAGCACTGAGATGACATAAACTAAAAATTTCACAGAAGATGAACTAAAAATGGACTAGGAAATATTACTACAGCATAATTACTACTTCCTCATTTACAAAATTTAAGTCATATTAGTTTTGTCTTAAGTCGGACCTGTTTAAGTTTGACCAACTCTGCGGAATAAAATATCAACATCTATAATTCCAAACAAATACACTACAAAACACATTTTATGATGCACCTACTGATATTGTTTAAGTATTCTAGATGTTGATATTTATCCTTTAAACATAGTCAAGGTTAAGTAATTTTGAGTTACTAATATGGCTTAAATTTTTGGTGAGGGAGTATGATCAAGATTCAAGGCAAGGCACTCATTTACAGTATATATACTAAAGAAGGCAAGAGAAAATTCAAAGCAACAAAAACGACATCTTCACAGGAACAGACAAAACATATACAAGTTATAAAGGAAGCACACCGAGAACTCTTTTTTCAGCAAAAGAATCATCATGTAGCTCTGAGAGATAGAAAATCTCACAAACAAATTATAAGATAGAAAACCAGAAAGAAAGATATAGTACATACTTAGCAGAAGATCATAGAAGGAAAGTCAATAACTCAGACTACAAAGGTCCATTTCTTAATCAACATAGATGATTTACTCCAGAATTTCAAGTACATATTAAGAATGTGCTTACCACCTGAACTGCAACACCACCATATTTCTTCACCGAGTTAAATGGGAGAACATGAAGAACTGAAGATTTTGATCTCACATCGTTGAAATCCATCCCAATCTATGAAGTTGAAATGTAAAATTAATGAAGAAAACTTGAAACAAATAATTACGAACAAAAGAGATTGTAGATTGAATGGAAAAAACTTGAAAGAAGTAATGATGAACTAAAGAGCATATGTGCAGTACCTTAAGACCCCAAGAAAGAATTGCGTTTTCAGTTGGCGAGCCTGTCACTTCAGCAGCTCCTCCTATAGACAGGAAAACATATTGACATGTATGACATCGTTTGATATTACAGGTGAATTTCAATGGAAGTAATTACCACATATGCAAAAAATACAAAAAAAAATCTAGTAAAAGAGAAATGTACCATACTGTACCTCTGGCAAAAACACAGCCCCTGCTGTGTTTTGTGCAATTCCTTCAATAAGTAGAAATGCCACAGTGCTGAACATCAGCCCAGTATTATCACAAGGATTCAACTTCGTCTCACTGAAATATACTTCCACAACTGTCATCTAAGAGATCGATTGAAAAGAGAAAATATAAGATACAGAAGCACAATCCCAAGGCTTTTGCATTTTCGCGAAAAAGATACAGAAGCACAATTAAATACATCACTAATTCTATGTGATCACAATTAAACATAACTACTAGAACAGCTGCTCATTCAAACTGGTAAGAGACATCTTTCTTTTCAGGATTTTTTTGAAAAGCAAACCATGAGGGAACAGCGTCAAACTGCAGCATGGTATATCCTAGCAGCAGTCGAGTATGTATAGTAATTTTTTGTGGTCACTGTATATTGGCTTCACAAACCTTATTCAAGGTAAGAGTTCCAGTCTTGTCACTGCAAATCGTGGTTGCTGATCCCATTGTTTCACAATATGAAAGTCGCCTCACCTGAATGCCAAACCAAAAACACAAATTATATACCTATGCCAAGACCAGAGCCTTGTCTCGCATCATCTTTCACATTGAATATGCAAGGCTGAAATCACTCAAGCACCAGTTTAATGCAGCTGTCAGTTTTAAGGAATTTGTATAGAAGGTAAAAGATTTATACGTCAAAGTTACTGCTAAAGGGAGTCCTTCAGGCACAGCAACAACCACAATAGTTACCTAGCGGCATATGAGGTAGAATCAGCTGACTCTGAATACTGTTATAGTATTCATAATAGTAAAAGCAAGTCTACTTGGTTAGGATTGTTAGACATGTATAGTTTACTAGTCTACTTTACTGGATTTCCCCATTGTATAAGGGGTTTCCTGCATATCTCCATATGTACATGTAATGGCCTTTGGCCCCTGGAATGGATAGTTGTTCATTCTTCCAACATGGTATCAGAGCATAGGTTAGGTTTCCTTGTGCACGTTGCAACTCCGTGCTCCCACAACCACCGCTGTCACTAGTGCCGCCCGGCTGCATCTCCTCTGCTCGAAATCGAGCTACTCCTCTACTTCCTCCTTCAATCTCACGAGCAGCTCGTCGTGTGTCTGCCTCTGTCGCCTCCTTGGTGGGCCGCCGCTGCCCAGCCCCGTTTCCGGCCGTCCCCTTGCCTGCCGACGCCGCCCAGCCTCGATTCCAGCCGTCTCCTTGCCTGCCGAAGCCGCCCAGCCCCGATTCCGGCCGCCCCTGGCCGGACGTCGCCGTCCCGCCCCGATTCCGGCCGCCCCTGGCCGGACGTTGCTGTCCCAGCTTGTTTCCGGCCGGCTGCCCGTGCTGCTGTGTGTGCCTGTGTGTGCTGGATAGGGACACGAACCCAAATCCTTTGTCGCTGCTCTAGCTTGTGCTCGTGCGTGGGTTCTGCTTGCTGGAATCTGAGATCTATATTCTCTCTCCTTGACTCTCTCTCTCCAAAAAAAAAAAAAAAAAAAAAAAAAAAAAAAGAAAGAAAGAAACAGAGAGTCCATCATGTCCTCTTCGGGCTTTGTTGCGGTTCCGCGGTGCTCCGTCATCTTCGATGGCACCAACTATGCGGAGTTTGTGGGCTTTATGCGTATACATATGTGTGGCCTTCTTCTTTGGGGTGTTCTCTCCGGCGAGGTCTCCCGTCCGCTGTGCCCTGTTGCCCCTCTGGCTCCCACCCCGCCGGTGCCACCTGTTCTTCCGGCTGATTCTTCTCAGGCTGATAAGGATGCGGCCAAGGATGCTGATGATCGTGCAGTCGAAGCCTATGATCGACAGGTATCAACTCATTTAGATGCTCTTTCCATCTATCGGGATGAGTTGGCTGCTTACACTCAGTGGTGCAACGATGATGCTCGTGCTGCTGCTGTTCTCACTGCTAGTGTGTTGCCTCAGTTTGCGTCTGAGTTTATGGGATTAGGCACTGCTGCTGCGATGTGGACTTATCTTTGTCAGCGCTATCAGCCCTCTGGTGATGCTCTTTACTTATCTGTCGTCCGCCAGGAGCATGACCTTCAGCAGGGTGACTCTACTATTGATGAGTTCTACACACAGTGTTCTGCCATCTGGCGCCAGCTTGACTCTTTGCGGACTGTTGTCTGTGGTGCTTGTCGTTGTTGTGAAACAGTGAGAGCAGATTTGGAGTTCCAGCGTGTCCATGAGTTCATGTCCCGTCTTCGTCCCGAGTTTGAGCCTCGGCGTGCTAACCTGCTTGCACGTGGTCGTGTTCCTATCTCAGAGGTGCTGGCAGAGGTTCGAGCTGAGGAGACACGCCTCCGTTCTGCTGGTTTGCTTGCGGTTCCCACTGTGCTAGCTGCTCGAGCTCCTACGTCGTCTGCTCCACCGCTACTACCCACTCCTTCCGGGGGGGTGGGTGGCCGCTCTGCTTCTGCGGGAGTGGGCCGGTCTCGTTCTTACACCTTTTGTGGCTACTGTAAGAAGCCGGGTCACCCTGAATCTGATTGTCACAAGAAGCAGAGAGACATGCGGCGCTCCTCGACATCGTCCTCTAGTGGGACTCGTGTGACTTCCTCGACACCATCCCTCACTGAGCAGGATATTGTGCAGCTCAAGCGGATACTGGCTTCTTCGGGCTCTTCCTCGACGGGCACTGCTGCCTCGCTGACTGCTTCTTCGCCACCGCCGCCTCCACAGTCAGGTACATCTCCGTGGGTTCTGGATTCTGGAGCTTCTTTTCACATGTCTTCTGATTCTTCCGCTTTGTCTTCTCTTCGACCCCTTGAGTATCCTGTCAATGTTCTTACTGCCGATGGCACACCTCTTCCTGTTGCTAGTCGTGGCACCCTTTCTACTCCGTCTTTCTCTGTTCCTAGTGTTTCCCATGTTCCTCGTCTTACTATGAATCTTTTTTCCGCTGCTCAACTTACTGATTCTGGTTGTCGTGTCATTCTCGATACCGACTCTTGTTCTGTTCAGGATCGTCGCACCCAGGCTCTAGTTGGAGCTGGCCCTCGGCGCCGTGATGCTCAGGGCCTTTGGGAGGTTGACTGGCTTCGTGTTCCTTCCGCTGCCACCACATCCGCCAGTTCTCATGCTCTTGCAGCCTCCTCTTCCGTGTCTTTTCAGCAGTGGCATCATCGACTTGGTCATATTTGTGGCTCTCGTCTGTCCTCGTTAGTGCGACAAGGTGTATTAGGGCCTGTCTCTGGTGATGTTTCTTTGCATTGTGAGGGTTGTAGACTTGGTAAACAGACCCAATTACCTTATCCTGTGAGTGAGTCTGTATCTCAGCGCCCCTTTGACCTTGTTCACTCTGATGTATGGGGCCCCGCTCCTTTTGATTCCAAAGGGGGTCATCGCTACTATGTTCTATTTATTGATGATTTCTCTCGCTACACTTGGCTTTATTTTCTGAAATCTCGTGGCGAGGTTCTCTCTATATATAAGCGATTTGCTGCCATGGTTCACACGCAGTTCTCCACGTCCATTCGTGTCTTTCGTGCTGACTCGGCTGGTGAGTACGTCTCCCAGATGTTGCGTGGTTTTCTTGCTGAGCAGGGCACTCTTGCCCAGTTTTCTTGTCCTGGTGCTCATGCTCAAAATGGTGTTGCTGAGCGCAAGCATCGCCACCTCCTTGAGACGGCTCGTGCGATGATGATCGCCGCCTCTCTTCCACCTCAATTTTGGGCTGAGGCTGTCTCTGCATCTACCTATCTCATCAACATTCAGCCATCAGCTGCCTTGCAGGGTGGTATTCCTATGGAGCGTCTCTCCAGTCGTTCCCCTGACTATTCAGCCCTTCGTTCCTTTGGTTGTGTGTGCTATGTTCTTCTAGCTCCGCGCGAGCGCACCAAATTGACTGCTCAGTCGGCTGAATGTGTCTTCCTTGGATACAGTGATGAGCACAAGGGCTACCGATGTTGGGATCCTGTCGGTCGCCGCATGCGCATTTCGCGTGACGTGACTTTTGACGAGTCTCGCTCCTACTACCCGCGTCCTTCCCCCTCGACTTTTTCCGTGGAGGATCTCTCTTTTCTCCTTCTTCCTGACACCTCTCCCTCTGTGCCTCAGGCTCCTCCTCCTCCTCCACCTCTTCCTCCGATGATTCCCACTATTTCTTCTACACCACCGACGTCACCCTCCTCACCTTCTCCACCTTCCTCTCCGACTCATCGTCTCCTATCTCCCTTCCCTCTCCACTACACTCGTCGTCCTCGTTCCGTGGATGATTCCTCTAGCGTTCCCTCCACTTCCGGAGCGCCTCCTTCCCCGTCTACACCAGTTCATAACCTTCGTACTCGGCCTTCGCTACGATCTCCTGATCGCTATTCTCCTTCCCAGTATGGTCTCTCTGCTCTTGCTGAGCCCACTTCCTATCGTGATGCCATGGCTCGGCCTGAATGGCAGCTTGCGATGGCTGAGGAGATTGCTGCGCTTGAGCGCACTGGCACGTGGGATCTCGTTTCCCCTCCTACTGGTGTTCGTCCCATTACGTGCAAGTGGGTCTACAAAGTTAAGACCCGCTCCGATGGTTCTCTCGAGCGTTACAAAGCTCGACTTGTGGCTCGTGGCTTTCAGCAGGAGCAGGGACGCGATTACGATGAGACTTTCGCTCCTGTGGCCCACATGACCACTGTCCGCACCCTTCTCGCTGTCGCTTCTGTTCGTCACTGGTCTGTATCTCAGCTTGACGTCCAGAATGCTTTTCTCAATGGTGAGCTGCGTGAGGAGGTTTTTATGCAGCCACCACCGGGGTACTCTGTTCCTGATGGCATGGTTTGCCGCCTTCGGCGCTCTCTCTATGGCCTTAAGCAAGCCCCTCGCGCCTGGTTTGAGCGTTTTGCCTCTGTGGTGACTGCTGCTGGTTTCTTGCCTAGCGACCATGACCCGACGCTGTTTGTTCACACCTCTCCTCGTGGTCGGACTCTTCTCCTTCTATATGTTGATGACATGATCATCACTGGCGACGACTCTGAGTATATCGCCTTTGTTAAGGCCCGCCTCCGCGAGCAGTTCCTGATGTCTGATCTCGGTCCCCTTCGCTATTTCCTTGGGATTGAGGTTTCCTCCACCTCTGATGGCTTTTTCATCTCCCAGGAAAAATATATTCAGGATCTTCTTGCGCGTGCCGCCCTTGGTGATGAGCGCACTTCGGAGACTCCTATGGAGCTCAACGTTCAACTTCGTGCTACTGATGGTGATCCCCTCACTGACCCCACACGCTATCGCCATCTTGTTGGGAGCCTTGTCTATCTCGCTGTCACTCGTCCTGACATATCATATCCTGTTCATATTCTGAGTCAGTTCGTTTCAGCTCCCACCACTGTCCACTATAGCCACCTTCTCCGTGTCCTACGATATCTTCGAGGCACGATCTCTCGCCGTCTGTTCTTTCCCCGCTCCAGTTCGCTCCAGCTACAGGCCTACTCTGATGCTACATGGGCTAGTGATCCCACTGATCGCCGCTCATTGTCCGCCTACTGTGTTTTCCTCGGAGGCTCCCTCGTCGCCTGGAAGACGAAGAAACAGACTGTTGTTTCCCGCTCGAGTGCAGAGGCTGAGTTGAGGGCGATGGCTATGTTGACAGCTGAGGTGACCTGGTTACGATGGTTACTTGAGGATTTTGGTGTGTGTGCTGCTGCACCGACTCCTCTCATGTCAGACAGTACCGGTGCTATCAGTATTGCACGTGACCCGGTGAAGCATGAGCTCACCAAACACATTGGTGTGGATGCCTCTTTTGTGCGTGCTGCTGTGCAGGATCAGACTCTCGCTCTTCACTATGTGCCCTCTGAGTTACAGTTGGCAGATTTCTTCACAAAGGCACAAACTCGAGCACAGCATGGGTTCTTTCTCTCCAAACTCAGTGTTGTTGATCCACCATGAGTTTGAGGGGGGGTGTTAGACATGTATAGTTTACTAGTCTACTTTACTGGATTTCCCCATTGTATAAGGGGTTTCCTGCATATCTCCATATGTACATGTAATGGCCTTTGGCCCCCTGGAATGGATAGTTGTTCATTCTTCCAACAAGGATTACATACGGCAATTGTAAAAATTCTAATTGCCCCCATAAATCCCTGTTTTGCACCAGTAGTCCCAGCCATAAATTCGGTAGTTCCATCTGGATTATTGCTATGCCCAGTAAAATATCTGCAGTTTAGATGGAAGATGATCGTAAGAAGCACATCTACATAATAAAACATAATTAATGTAAGTGCACCATAGCAATTTACTTATGCAATGAAAATTACCTTAACCAAAGTACGACAAGGACAACACCAGCAACCGACAAACCCACGACACCATTCAAGCGCACCTACTCCACGGTTGGCACAAATGGGAGCAAAGCCATATAATATATATATAAAATGCTCAGTATAAGTTCATATTATTCTCTATGTGATCCATAACATGAGAAAAAATGAACACAGGAAATTAACCTGCAATGGAGTTTCTTCACCAATATCTTCTGAAAGGTTCGCCATCAACATATCTCATTCAGTATTGGTACCCACACCTGTTACCTACGCATTTACCGTAGGACTTTGTTAGTAGTCAGCATAAAGTGCTGGGGTGAATAAGATGGTACCAAATAATAGACAATGCGCCAGTAGCTACTCAATTGTATAATACAAAAGAGACAAGCGGACATCAACATAAAGCCATAACCATCATGTACTTGGAAGACTAAACCAAGTGATACTCACCAACATAGAGACGCTCCCATCTGCAACCTTACAACCAGACATCAACATAGGCGCCATTTGGTCCTTAGGAACCTGCCAACATAACATACTTGAACATTTAAGAACCAGATTTCAGAAAACAGTAACCTTTTATTTTATCAACACTTAAATTTTGGACTCGCCAGTCATACTCGATTCATCTATTGCAAGAGAATGACCAGATATCAGGACGCCATCTGCAGGGACCTGAAGTCAAATAATGCATGTAGGTGCATCAGTCGGAGAAAATTAATTTTAATATAGAGAAAATGTGAAATATGTGATGTATCGCATTACTTGGTCACAGATTTTGAGGGGAACAACATCACCAACAACAAGGTCAAATATTGAAGTGCCTATTCTCTTACCACCTCTGATAACCTAATGATAGGTCACAATAGATCACTAAATGCCATGAGTGACAGTCCATAACAAAAAATACAAGCTACAATTACCGGGATGAACATGCTCACCTCAACTTGTATGTTCTGTTTCTTCTCATTCATATGTTGAAACTGAAGAGATTGTCTATAATCACTGGTTGCTAAAAAGGTTGTGAAGAAACAAATATCAGAGAATGATTATTTTTAGTACAGCAAAATGTATGAAAACATTGGAACCCCAAATATATCATCATGCATAAGTACAGATGTTATTATTCGAGTAGAACACATGTCTTTCCCTAAACCTTAAGGGTTTCTATAAACTGGCTAGTGCATTACACTCCTTATGATGTCAGAGCATGAGGTTATGAGTTTGACAGCCAGCCGATCATTTTACTTCATTCTTAAAACATAAAGGTATTGCTGTGTGAAAATACTGGGGATGCACTCACAACCCTGACACAATTTGCACAGAGAACCATGTGATCTGTCTAGATCTGCGGCCTGACAGCACTACAACACATACAATCTACAATATAGGCCTGAATAATCCTAGATATTACAAGGGAGAGAATTAAAATATGAGTATAACTGTCACTTCTCTTAACAGGTTAATTTTTTGGATGAGCTGATTAAGTGCATGATAGTCAATAGCAATATAAGTAGAAGAGATTAACAAGCAGCAGATTATTACCTGTAACAAATATCACAAGGAAGACAGCAGAGAATATGCTTCCACCATCCATCTTTTACACCCTAAACAAAGATATTTAAAAGAAACCAAAATAGCAATAAGTAGTACCTCTGTTGAATACCATAAACAAAGGAGACGGGACAAATCAGAATGTCATGAAGTACCTCTGTTGCCATGCCCAACGACAATGATATAGCAGGAGCTACCATTAGAATCACAAGAGTTAAATCCTGACAAGCTTCAAATACAAAGCGCTGCAAATAATAATTTGGTAGATATTAAACTTCAAGACATATGGAATAGTAAAATTCACATAATGCACATGCATGCTCTAAATTCTACAAAGTAATTTTTTTTCTGCAATCACTATATGTATATTTTGTTTTAATAATTGTATACTCGTCGCAGAGAAAATACTTTTTACACCATAAATATTTTAAATTTTCCCATACAGCCCTCAATAGAACAAGAACAACCGAAAATAAGACAAGGAACACTGAAAAGGAGAATTAGGAGTTACTGTCATAATATTAGGAATATGTGTACCCATATGTTTTTTCTTTTCTTGCGCGGATAGGTGTTTGCTCCAAAAAGGTCTCTTCTCTTCAACAGCTCGTCCTCGTTTGAGTTTATTCCCCTGTCTAAATTACTCTTTAGTAAATCCGAAAGCCCACTAACCTGTGAAGGTAGAAACATAAGAATAAATCACCAATAAATAAATAAATAAGTCTCAGTCCAAGTGAAAATTCATTTGAACCTACCCCTCCAACCTACCGAAGTATAGTTGCATCATGATCTCTGTTCAACATTACAAGCTTTTCCAGATCAATTGGAAATCTTTGAGAGAGTGACTCAAACTCGGCGCCATTACAAGATTCTGTTCGATCAACAGAACTACATCAACTATAATTTTGCAATGTAAAGCTAAAAGTGTACTAACAAGAATAACTGGATTGCTACGTAACGAAATTGGATATTATTTGGTGATGTACCTTCAAGCTCCTTTTGACCAGCCTTTTTGAAAAGAAATACTGCCTGAAGAATCAAAATATAGAATGAGGAAATGCTATACTCCATCAGTGAGAAGCATCATTTATCAACCCGCAAATGACACAGTACCCGTATAACTTGTGCATGAGCTCGTATCATTCTTCTCAAGTTTTCTTTCTCTTCCTCCCTCTCCAGATCCAGAGTACATCTAAAGCGACGTGAAGCATTGAGCACAAGAGCAGCTTGCTGAGACGAAGGGAGAAAAAGCATGCTATAAACAATAATATGAGATGGAACATAAAGTCATAAATACTCCTTCCTTACGATGAGCTTCAATACGATGCGACTTGACAGCTAAGATTATAACCCTGAGGCAGATACCCCATTAGATTTCAAAACTGAACTGCAGCAGATGCACAAGTAAAAGGCACTACAAAATTCAGAAAGAGCAGTACAGACATGGGCGGCAGAGATTTATGAGTCCTACTGTTGTTGCACATGAATCAATTATTCACCCACAAAGTTTGTGGACGCATTAAGTCATGACTCACAAATTCAATTGATCCAACCTTCCATGGCTGCCAAGTATCCGTCCATCAGAAGTTCAGATACTTGATGCGGTGACGGTCAGCAGAAATTATAGGACATATGAAGTAGACAATGTGGCTGGCATCGTGAAGAGGGGGAAAAAAAATCTGAACAACAAGTGCACAGCTACCATTGCGGTGCAGGGAACCTGAATCTCCACTCTCATCAGTCACAGACTCGCAGTGCATCGCAACTGCAATCAAACACACCCGACGGCCAGACTAGGGATTATCAACTAAAACAAAACCATGTTGGTGTAACATCCTAGTACGCACACTATTTTTTTTTCTCCGACGTAATTCCATCCCCAACACTGCACCACAAGAGTAATACTCCTCAACAAAAAATTTAGCCAGAGAGAGCAGTGAGAACCGAACGAAGATGCCATCCATACCCTCCACCGGCGTAAGCGATCGTACGGGGCGTTCTTACTGGGAATATCGAACGCGTCTCCTTCCTCCACTTCCCCGTACTCCTCCCCACCGGCACGGCGATCTCCGTCACATGCGGCGGCGACCTCCCCGACGCCATTTCCGTGCCGCGCACCAAGTCGCTCGACCTAGCAATGCGCCGCCGATCAGAATCCCAGAACAAAAAAAGAATTAAGTTCTAGAAGGTTCTGGAGCTCGGTGAAATCGCCGTACCTCGGCTTTCGCGCGCCCAAACTGTGTCAGTCAGCGACAGAGCGTCAGAGCCTCGACTCGTCTCTCCTTGCCCGTGCGCGCGCCTTTCTGCGTATTTATCGGGGACCTGTAAGTTCTAGAAGCTTCCGGAAAGGCGCCGCGCTTATGACAGGTGAGTGGATGGCAAGTGGGACCTACAGGCGGGTGGCCTACCATTGATAGGGAGGGACGCGAAACTCGTAGCTGGCGCGGAGACTGGCAGAGAGTGGGCAGGACGGGCGGGCCCACTTGTCAGTGTAGCGAAAGGCTGAACAGAGCGGAGGCGGTAGCGTGGGGGTGCGGTCGCAAGCCGTTGGATGGTTTGAAACGCGGAAAGGTGGAGTATCTGCCGTTGGATCCGATCGATGGTCGGCCAGATTTAATTCGTACTCCCTCCGTTCCATAATACTCACTCCGTCAAAATAATTGTCTCAACTTTGTTTAAATATAGACGAATCAATACATTAAAACATGTCTAGATACATCTATGTTTGCGGAGGGAGTAGATGACTTAGGAAAGGATGTATCTAGCACTAAAATATGTCTAGATACATCCAATTCAAAGTCATCTAATATGGAACGGAGGGAGTACTATTTGGTGCCAATGTTAAAAACGTGTTTATCTTAATAGATTTGGCATATGGTTCTTTTTTATGAAATGGATTTTCACGTCTATACGGGATGGATTTTCGCACGCTTAGATCGTGTGCGTACATCAAATAGATTCCTCTCTTAACTGTGTTTTTTTTCAACCATACACGATGGTTGGAAATAGTATCATCACTTAATGCTCGAAGTGACCCTCGCGTCGCCTAACCTAGACGACTCGGGGGTGACCAGCGCCGCCACCCCTCAGCCCCCTCCTCGTCTCCTTCCTCTCCATCGCTCGTCGGGCAAAGGCAGGACGGTGTCGGTGATGGCGTCGCGCGGGGATCTCTCCGTGCGCGCAGAGGTGGAGCGCAACTCCGATGGTGGCGGGGCGTGTTTCCGCGGTGACGGTGGCAAAGAGCCGCGGAATCTCAATGGAGGCGCTACCAATGGTGTCGTAGGTGTCCGACCTAGCCTCCTAGTGGCGGCGGTGCCCCCAGTTGGCGTGGTGGCGAGCGGCGGCCAGCTCGGGCCTAGATGGGCTTCGGCGTGCCCTCTTACGCCTGGGCAGCAGGATGGTGTGGGGGCGCCTGGTGATTCCGGCTGCTAGGCACCGTGGCAGGGCCAGGGGCCGGCAAAACGGCGGCGGGCTGGATCCCCTCCATCCAACCCCTGTTTCGGGTGCCCATGGTGGAGGTGGCAGCAAGGGAGACTCCCTGGTCGGTCGGCGGCGGTGGCGATCCTTGGCCGGAGTCTTCCGACGAGTGCGGTGGCCGTCGATCGGATCCCCGCACACATCTATTGTGGGCTAGCCTTTGGTTAGCCGACGACGCGTGGATGGGTGGGTGAGGGGCGTTTGGAGGTCCCGTGCCACGGGTGATGTGCGTCTCATGACGCGGAGCCGAGAAGATCCAGCCAACTGAAGGGTGGGTGCACTAGTACAGAAAAGCTCATTTGTGGCGCACCATTTTTGGATTCTGTGGCGCATCCTGGGGCCGCAGGGGTGCGCCACAGAATCAACGCCACTAAATTATAATTCTATGGCGCACCCTTTCCATGCGCCACAGAAATTCAAATTATGTGGTGCACCCTATTTGTGCGCCACAGAAATGTGAGATTCTGTGGCGCATCACCCAGTTGTGTGCCACCGTTTTTTTATTCCAAAAAAAGGGGACCTGGCCGCCGGAATTTTGAAATTTCTGCTGGAATTTGGCTGGAGCACGTCGGATGTCATGGTGCCCGTGGCCATGGCCTTATGTGTCTTGGTCGGTGGTGGGTGGAGGATGGGGGGTCACCGGAGGTGGTGGAGGAGGAGGAGAAGGTCGCTGGAGGTGGTGGAGGAGGAGGAGGAGAAGTCGCCAGAGGTGATGGAGGAGGAGGTCACCGAACTTGGTGGAGTGGGAGGAGCTCGCCGGAGTTGGTGGAGGAAGAGAAGCTCACCGGAGGTGGTGGAAGAGGTGGAGGAGGAGAAGGTGTAGAGTTGAAGTAGAGGTAGAGGAGAGAAGGGGAGAGGAGAAATCGAGGACATGGGAGAGTTGAACCTCATTCCTACCTAAACTAACTCCAAAATATAGAAGAGTAGAAGAATGCTTAGATTAAGAAATAAAAGACTTATGAACTGAGAACATACCCATAGGAGGAGTAGAGAAACTCCCTTCCTTGCGACACATGGCATTGGACATCTTATCCTCGTCAGTCACCGAAGCCCCATCAGCCGACCGTGGTGACATGCGTTGCATCTAGGCATCTCTGCGGGCTGCATGCCCGTCTCCAACACTGCGCAAGGGGGCAGCGTTGGCGAAGATGCCCCCTCGACCACAATATCGAGCCTTAGACCTTCCCCATCCTTGAGCCCAGCACCCCCATCTCCCATCCTCCGAGCGATCGCCTCCGGGACTACGTCCGGTATGACAGTAGAAGTCTTTTCAAACGTAGTAGCATTCAGATGAATCGCGCAAGAATAGGTGATGAGGTGCTCATCTCCAGGAGCTCACGGCGCGCCGAGAAGCTCCATGGCGCCCTGCGCGACACCCCGCGCTGAAGCCTACACCGTGGCTCCCTATCGACGCACCGCACCAGGCAGCTTAGCCACCGCAGCAACGGCCATCCCGACATCCACAGACCGACATGTGGAGCCCACAGCAGCGGCCACCCACTGGCGCTTTCGCCCATGGGTAGGCATCTGACGCCTGCCGAATCGGCCACCGGCACTGTGGCCTGCAACATGGCAATGGGCCGACACCCGGGTCCCAACGGCAGCTTCCAGCCCAGTCACCGGCTGCATCCTGGCATGGTCCAAGATGGGCTAGGCCCCGTCACCACACGCAGTTGGACGGCTCCCGTTGTTGCCTGTAGTGGGCTAGAACCCGACGCTGGACGCATCGGCCAGGCTGCCCTTTCGCGCAGCGCCCAGCATGGTGACGCCGTGCGCGTCTGGGATCCCATTCGGCGACGGCCCAGCCTTCTCCTGACCACCAGCCACTGGAGAAGAGACCTGCAAATGAGAGACTCCATCCATTCCTCCTGATTGCACCACTGACTCCACATCCGAGTTTGAACAAGGCACCATAGTCACATTGTTAAGATGAATTTTCCTCCTCAACCTCTCCACAATTAGTCTACCTCTTGGAGACCTCAGTTTCGTGTTAATTGGTGTAATAGCTACACCTCTCAACAATTGAGCCATCGCTGCTTTGTTAAGTTGCCTCCCACTGGAAGATGATGTAGAATCGATTACCATGCTCGTAGCCCCACCACTCCCACTGTCGAGAGAGCTCCCAAGATCCTGCTGCCCACCACCCTCTTCTAACAATTTATCTGACGAGTCCTCTTTTCCTTATGGATCCCAGACTAGAGACACGAACTCAGGCTCCACTACATAATCCACATGCTCAGGCCTAAATGTGAACCGGTATCCCTTCATCGTCGGCACCCCATCAGTTTCGGTATATGGTCCGAGAGCATCCACTTTTTTTGAAGCAATCATCTGCAAATAGCCTTATCAGAATACATATGGCCCCCTGCGTAGAAGAGCTAACAAATAGACCTCAATCGGCCTCCCAATCAAAGTGCCCACGGACCATTTCCCCATAAAATTCCTTATAGTATGAGGCACTTCAAAAACATGCACCCACTCCTAATGCAACTCCAGCCTCGATTCAATCTCCTCTGGATCCCACTAACTGAAAACAAGCCTAGAAGACTGACCCAAAATCCCAAGCTCAACACCATCGCACCGTAGAAGCTCTTCAATATAAGAAACCTAATCGTGAATGAAGAATCCCCACTCGGAACGGCCTCCCAACGTCACTCCTTAACCAGACACATGCGCTTCACCTGAGCCACCCCCTGATCTGCAGAAGCAGTAGTGACCTCAACCTTAACAAGAGCAACCAAACCTGCATTAGGAACTGTCTCCTCCTTGTACACATTGTCCGAGAACTGGGTAAATATAGTCTCACAGTTTCCCATTCCCGCAAAAAAACTTAAGACTTCGGAAGCCTCAGAACAAGACACTTCTGCATAGGGTTCTTAGAATCGTCACATATATAACAATAGTGGCTGACAGTGCAATCCTTTGTTGCATGCGAATCCACCTCGCATTTCCAACAGCAAGATTTAACCTTTTTTACCCCTTGAACCTCTGGAGCTACCACCACTTCTTGGGCCTATGGGAATCAGCACACCCTGCACCTCTGGCTGTATCGGTCCATCCCCAATAGTGGCAACCGCCCCCACCCCTCCCCCCTCCCGGCCACAACCTCCTGCTGTTGAATTGTTGATGCATTGACCTTCTTTTTCTTCTTCTTCTTCCTTTGCAGCCGGCACCCCGACCACGGGCACAACTGAAGGAGTTATGCCCTAGAGGCAAATAATAAAGGATATTTATTATCATAATTCTTATGTTCATAATGTTTTATACCATGCTATAACTGTGTCAAGAAGAAACATTAATACACATGTGGTATGTAAACAAACCAAGTCCCTAGTAGCCTCTAGTTATACTAGTCCGTTGGGCAACAGATGATCAATGTTTCCTGGTCATGGGTATTTATACCATTAACAATGGAACCTCGCACTATCCAAAAATTCGGAGGTACTCCTCCTGCTTCTTCTTCTTCTGCTCCGGCATCAGGTTCTTCTTTTTCTTCGTCTTCTGCTTGGTAGCAAGCTTGGTCCCGATGTACGAATTGGCGAGGGAATACAAACTCGGAGTGGGGTGGAAAGTTGGGTTGGGCACAACGGTCTGGAGGTCGATCGCACCAGGGATTTCGATCCCGTGTGCATGAAGCATACAGAGATAATTTCCGATAGCCGCATCGCTGAATCGGATGGTCAAGTCCCCTAAGAATTTGTTAAGGATCGTTTGCACTGAATCAGCGCGACATATCTGCAACAGTAGGGTCTCGTACTCCACCGATAGTTGCAGCACGACTGTGCGCTGCTTATTCCCTGGAGCGTCGTCCTTCGGGGGGTCGGTGAACTCGTAGTCGAGTCCAGCACACTTGCGCGTCGCACGGTCCAGGAACTGCTTCTTCACGTGTTGGATCCACTTCTCCACACGGTATGCATGGAGGGTGACCCAGACCTTGAAATGCATTCCTTCAATGTCGTAGAAGTACAATCGTGATCGAGGAACGACGGATGCCATTGGAGAAGAGCTCGATCGAGATCGCGTAGCGTGGAGGAAGAGAGCTATAGGGCGTCAGCGAAGAGGGAGAGTGAGAGAGCGTACGGATAGCGTGATCTATCGAGAGAGGTGAAAGTGCACTATGGTCAACTAGAGGGGGGGTGAATAGGTTGACTACCAAATTTTCTTTTCTTTTCCTTTTAGTGGGGCTAAGCAAGATAAGATAAGGTCCTCTAGATGTGCATCTAAGTAATAAACCTATGTGGACAAGATAATATGCGCAACGGAAGTAAAGAGAAAGGTAATAAAGTAAACCACGAGTGTAAACAAGGAGACAAGGATATGATTCCCGTAGTTCCTTCTCAAAGAGAAGTACATCTACATTGGAGAGGTGGGGAGCCACCTAGGCACTCCTCAATAGCATGGATATGCACACCTTGTTCTCCTTGAGCTTCTACGGTGAGGGAGATTCTCGTTTCCACTATGAGGTTGACTTGAAGGCGTTGACCAATCCTTTACAAGGGCTCGAGGTCACTCCACAAGATGGATGGAGGCTCTCAAGAAATCAGTAACTTCTTGCAACAAGGTGGAAGCTACAAGCACAAGATCTAATAAGGTTTCTAGGCCTCAAGTAGAATTCTAGATCTACTAGGTTGTGGTGGATGGATTTGAAATTCTTTTGGTGGAAGTGTGGATCTAGGCCTCCTCTAGCTCTCCACGAAGTATGGGAGTGATTGGGTGGACGGAGTGGGAGATCTAGGTGGGTGAAGCTTTCATTAATGGCTAGGAGGGAGAGTGGGAAAAGCTTAGCATTTATGAGGAAGTGGAAGGGATATTTATACCCCTTCCCACAAAGTGGCAGTTGCAGTCCAGGAGCACCGGAGGCTCCGGTGGGCCTCTTCACTTGCGCAGCAGCGCTGCGCACCTGTTCTTCTTTGGATGGCCAAGGGGCGGAGGCTCCGGTTGCTTGGGCGGAGGCTCCACCCATCGGAGCTGCACCGGAGGCTCCGGTGGATCCTCCGCTCGTATGCAACAGAACCTGCTTTTGGCGGAGCCCCCACCGGAGGTGCACCGGACGCCATTTGCACAGGTCCAGGTTGGGGGCCACCGGAGGCTCCGGTGGAGCCTCCGCTCTTATCCAATAGAGCAAGGATTTGGCGGAGCCTCCACCGGAGGCGCACCGGATGCCACCCATGCACGGGCCATGGTTTGGAGACAGCGGAGGCTCCGGTGGAAGTGGCGGAGGTTCCGCCCTAGCCTCCGCTCATATGCACCAGAGGGAGGTTTGGGCGGACCCTGCACCGGATCCGCACCGGAGCCTGGGCGGAGCCTTCGGTGGTTTCACCGCAGCCTCCGCTCCGTGCAGAAACTGCTCCCCTGGTTTCTTTCTCTTAGCTCTTTTCATTTAAACCAAACACTCGGCCCATAGAGTTAGTGACCTTGATTAACCTGGGCATTTTCATATATCAAACAAACATTAGATCAAATAGATATGTTTTCATATAATTATCAAAACGGACGATGATCTTTCACTCTCCCCCTTTTTGGTAATTGATGACAACATTCCTATTTGCATAAAAGAAAACACAACATGAACGGAGCTCCCCCTAAAGGTATGCTTCCTTCATGTTGAGAGAATCTAGGCATGATATATATATGATCAATATGACAAAGATAGAGCATACAATACATAATATAATATGATACGACGTTCACAAATGCATAATAATACGAGGTTCACGACACATAGGAATAATGTAAACAAACCGAAGTTCCAAATAACCAAATGAAAAGCCAAACTCCCTCAAGCATAGGCAAATCGAAGTTGCTTGAGGGAAAACCATGCAAATACCCGCTCCTAATATATATCTCTCCCCCTTTGGCATGAATATACCACAAGAGGGAGAAAAACAATGCTAACGCCCCGAAGATCACTCAGAGGAGACTTCCATGTCTGGAGAGGGGGCGCGGTGATGAGAACTAGTAGCTTCTTCTCCTTCTTCCTCGCACCACACAATCAACTCGCCCTTGGAGTCCTTTGCTTGCCACTTATCCTAGTTGGTGATGCTAGGAAGAACCGGGGAGTCCACGGATTCACCACTATCACTAAGAAGCTGACGAGAGGCATGTGCTTTGTTGCGGTTCTTGAGCTCCTTATCATAATGAGCTTCCCATTGACGTTGCTCGATCTTCTTGTTCAACCGGAAGACCTTATTAAGGGCCCTAGCCATCCATTTGAAAGCATTTCTAGAAGGAGGAGGACGAGAGGGACCGGCTTCTTCTTCTTCTTCCTCATCCACAATGATACGAGGCTTGGCCTTGTGCTTGCGAACAACAGGAGTGGGATGCTCAGGGGGCTCGGTGTGGTCCTTGATGATGAGTTTCCTTTCCATGTGAGGGATCCAATTATCATCCTCAAATGGCTCATCTGGAAACTTTTCATTCCACACATGTAAGATGATCTTCATGATGAAAGGCCCAAAGCAAGCATTCTTGCGGTGGATCACGGCGTGCCATAGCTCATTCCAAATGTAATCAGGCACATCAAGCTTGCGAGGGGTGTCGGCCATCCGCTGTTGATGAGTGAGAAGCATAAGGTTCTTCAAGAAGCCATGGATATCATCCACATTCCCCGCCTTTGGGTTGATAGTCTCTCGATAGATGCGCATCATGATATCATAGGTGGGGTAGAGACCCTTGACAAACCCAACGGCGAACTTCTTCCAGTGATAGAGTGGTGTGAGTTGATCCTTAGGAAGGGATGGAGTGTTGATGATGTGAACTCGGAACCATCCATTGGCAAACTCCTCACTATCAGCAAAAGGAACGAAGTCCGGGTATCCTCCAAGAAGAGTGCCAACGTCAGACCATTTGATGTCAAGAAGTCTCCCCTGTGTCATCCAAGTGAGATGGCGATCAATCTCATTGGAGAGATGAACGGTGGCCAATAACTGACAGACAAGGTCTTCATCGTAATCTTGTTGGAGACTAATAATGGGACCAATTCCAAACCTCTCAATGAGCTCAAGAGCCTCCCCAAAGTAGTGGTGGTTCCTTTCCAGATGCCCAAAGTTGATGGCGTGTTGAGGGGAAACATTGTCCTTTGGCTTCCTCATCAAGATCTCATGATATATCTCCCCTTGGAAAACAGTGTGGAAGCGGGCATCCTTACCCCAGAATTGTGGCATCAAACGTTCACGAGCAGTCACATAGGGGTTGTCGCGGCGTTCCTTGAGAAAAGCCGCCTCGGACATCTTGGAAGCGGTCTTTGCTGTGTTCTTGCGAGGCAATCTCTTCTCGGGAGCCGGGAACCTCTTGCGCTTGGGTTGAGTATTGTCAAGTTCCTCTTCGATCTCATCAACTTGAGGAGTCTTGCGACGACCCGTAGTCTTGTAACGAACCCCCTTTCCTTTGGAACCGGAAGCATCTAAGAAAGAAATAGCGAGGAAAGCATGAAGAAAAGGTAATGATCAAGTTGATAAAGCACGCACAAATCCACGAAACAAAGATACACATGGTGTTAGGGTTGAATAACTAGGGTTAGGACATAATCTTCCCTACAACCGTAACGATTCAAGCCTAACACGCATAATCTAGGTTGCTAGGGTTTGTACTCGAGAACTTCTACTCCTAAGACTCCAAATCCACACATCTAGAGAACAAGAACATGAACTCCTATGCATCCCATCCATCAACTAGATGATAGAGAGAGAGAGAGAGAGAGAGAGAGAGAGAGAGCACATACCCGCATCATCCATGGTGAAAAGGAAGGAGAAGGAAGAGCTCGGGGTGGCCCAAGGCAAGGAGAAGATCTCCCGGCGGTGGAGCACCCGATTCCGGCGGGGATTGGCTTGGGGGCGGCAGCGGTTGAGAGGAGGAAGAAGGAGGGCTAGCGGCGGGGAAATGAGATTGGATCTCACTTACCCCCTCTCGCCCTAGATCTTATCCCGAAAAACTTCCACGTGCGGAGCCTCCGCCCCTTGTCCACAAAAACAGGCTAAATTTAGGCCCTCTGAGCAAATGTGTGCTAGCGGAGCCTCCGGTGGTGTTCCGGTGGACAGGGGCAGCGGAGCCTCCGGTGGTTTCACCGGAGCCTCCGCCCAGCCAAGTTTTCGCGCACCAAGATTGGAAAAACAAGAGCATTACGATAGAAATATTGTTTTGGGCAAAGGAGGCTTGGGTTGGAAAATAGTCACTGATATACGAGAGACATTACTCGGAGGGGTTCGCAAGAAGCACAAAGAGGTGGAAAACCGAACCCGTACGAGTTGTCAAGGAAGAAATATGATACGCGAGAAAGATCCAAAAACATATATCTTGGCACCGCGAAGATATATCTTGGGTCTAAAAATACTACTCACAATTAAGCACAATAAGTCACAAATTGACTAGATATGCAATGATTAATTGATTTTCGCATGATAAAAGGAGCGCATACTCATGAGTTGAGTAGCGCTCCCCCTATTTCCATGCCTACATCTAAACCTAATAGAATGCATAATGAAGGTACATATGCAACATTTCAAGTGAAGTTGGAAGAATCGATGGCATTTAGTTCATTCCTCAAAGCTCAAAATCTTGGTTCATCAAGGGCCTTCGTGAAGATATCGGCAAGTTGATCCTTAGTGGGGACATAAGAGAGATCAATATCACCTTTCTCAACATGATCCCGAATGAAATGATGACGGATCTCAATGTGATTCATCTTGGAGTGAAGAACCGGGTTGTAGGCGATCTTGATAGCACTCTCATTATCACAAAGAAGAGGCACCTTGTCAAAATGAATACCATAATCCTTCAAGGTTTGCCTCATCCATAGCAATTGGGAACAACAACTTGCCGCGGAGATATACTCGGCCTCGGTGGTGGAGAGAGCAATGCAATTTTGCTTCTTTAAAGACCAACAAACCAAGGAGCGGCCAAGGAATTGACAACCCCCGGATATGGACTTCCTATCCGTCTTCTCTCCCGCATAATCCGCATCCGAGTATCCAATGAGTTGAAAGCTTGAAACCTTGGGGTACCAAAGACCGAAGTTTGGGGTATGAACTAAATATCGAAAGATTCGTTTCATAGCTTCCAAATGACTTTGCCTAGGAGAGGCTTGAAACCTTGCACATTTACCTACGCTATACATGATATCGGGTCGAAATGCACAAAGGTAGAGCAAAGAGCCAATCATGGAGCGGTATACCTTTTGATCTACCTCTTTACCGTTGGGGTCGGGTTTCAAGTCGGTGGTCGTGGACATAAAAGTATTCATAGGTTTGGCATCATTCATATGAAATATCTTGAGCATGTCTTAAGTGTATTTGGCTTGTTTGATGAAAGTTCCTTCATGATATTGATTCACTTCAAAGCCAAGGAAGAATCCCAACTCTCCCATCATAGACATTTCAAACCTATCGGTCATAAGATTGCAAAACTCCTCATTGAACAAAGTGTTAGTAGACCCGAAAATGATGTCATCCACATAGAGTTGGCATATGAACAAGTCACCTCAAACCGTCTTGGTAAATAGGGTGGTATCGATTAAACCAACATTAAACCCGCGATATACTAGAAACTCTTTAAGGTGCTCATACCACGCACGTGGAGCTTGTTTAAGTCCATAGAGCGCCTTATCGAGTTTATAGACATGATCCGGGTGGTTGGGATCCTCGAAACCCGGAGGTTGCTTGACATATACTAACTCATTGATGGGACCATTAAGGAAAGCACTCTTAACATCCATTTGTTGTAACTTGAAATTATGATGAGATGCATAAGCAAGCAAGATGCGAATGGATTCAAGGCGAGCTACGGGGGAAAAGGATTCACCGAAATCGATACCTTCGACTTGATAAAAACCTTGGGCCACCAATCTTTCCTTGTTGCGAATGACAATGCCATCTTTGTCTTGTTTGTTCTTGAACATCCATTTGGTGCCGATTACATTTTTGCAATCCTTGGGTCTTGGCACTAATTTCCACACTTTGTTGCGCTCGAAGTTATTGAGTTCATCATGCATGACTTCAAGCCAATCTTGATCTTCGAGAGCTTCATAGACCTTCTTGGGTTCAATGAAAGAGACAAAAGCATGAGCCTTGCTAAAATCCGCCAATTGCCTTCTAGTGACCACTCTTCCACGAACTTGCCCAAGAATCTTGTCCTCCGTATGACCCGCTCGTTCAAGATTCTCTAGCCTTCTCTTTGCTCTTCGTGCTAGTATCTCCTCCAAAGATTCTTTGGATATGGATTGAGAATCACCTTCTTCATCGGAGACATGTCCATCTTCATTTCGTCCTTGATCAATAATGGGTGATGAATCACCACTAGGTTGAGCATTCTCAACAATGATGGAATCTTGATCATGATTAAGATGAGTTGCTTGGCCTTGGTCATTAGCTTGGACTTGATTGTTAGCTTGAGGGCTTGGTGCATCTTGTTGAGTAGCTTGATCATCAATGGGTATAGTCAATGGCTCCACTTGAGTGGGGGCATAGTCCTTCTCCCTCCGTCATCCGGTAACCCTCAATGGGGATTATTTCACCAATCCCCATTCTTCTTATGACGATGGGAGGAATTGCATCTCCTACAACACCATGATCTATACGCCCCCCTTGGGAGCCGTTATCCTCATCAAACACCACGTCTATAGCTTCTTCAACTTGTCCGGTGGACTTGTTGTAGACTCTATAGGTGTGAGCATTTGTGGCATAGCCAACAAAGATACCCTCATAAGATTTAGTATCAAATTTTGACAACCGTTTACCTTTCTTGTGAATGAAGCACTTGCAACCGAAGACCTTGAAATAAGATACATCTGGTTTCTTGCCCGTGAGAATCTCATAGGGAGTCTTGTTCAAAATCTTGCGAAGATATAACCGGTTGGTAGCATGACATGCGGTGGAGACGGCTTCGGCCCAAAATTTATAGGGAGAAGAGAACTCTGCAATCATAGTTCTAGCCGCATCCATCAAAGTCCGGTTCTTTCTCTCCGCAACACCATTTTGTTGAGGGGTATAAGGAGTGGAATATTGCTGGGCAATGCCTTCTTCACTAAGAAAACCCTCAACGGTATAGTTCTTGAACTCCGAGCCAATATCACTCTGAATGGCCAATATGGTAGCATTGTGTTGGCGCTCCACTAGAGTGATGAACTCGATGACTCTGTTTTGAGTTTCACTTTTCCTCTTGAAGAAATACACCCAACAATATCTTGAATAATCATCCACAATCACCAAGCAATACTTCTTTCCTCCGAGGCTATCATACGATAGTGGACCAAAGAGATCTAAGTGAATGAGCTCGAGAATTCTTGTGGTGGAGATAGTTGTCTTGGTTGGGTGTTGTTCTCCATGTTGCTTCCCAAAGGTACAAGAGCTACACACACGATCTTTAGCAAACTTAGCTTTGGTTAGTCCTAGAACATGATTGCCACTTTGGAGGTCATGTAACATTCCCATATTGGTGTGGGCTAGCCGGCGATGCCAAAGCCACCCCACATCAACTTTAGCCATTAGGCATGTCGCGGCACACGTGTCTTCTTTAGAGAAGTCCACTACATACATGCCATTATCGACAAACCCAACAAAGGCTACTTTAAGAGATGTCTCCCAAGTGACAATCACACTCTCTTTATTAAAGAACGAGGTAAAGCCACAATTCGCAAGTTGAAGAATGGACATCAAGTTATAGCCAAGGGACTCAACAAGGAGAACATTCTCAATTGATAAATCATTTGAGATAGCCACCTTGCCTTGTCCCAATACCTTAAGCTCGGACTTGTCACCAATAGTAACGCAATTGAGATGAGGTAGAGGAGGTTCAATATTACTTATTGCGTCATGGCTTCCGGTCATATGTTGGGATGCACCACTATCCACTGTCCATCTATTTGACCCGGAAGCATTTCCCTACAAGAGATCAATTTCTTGATTTAGGTACCCATCCTTCAATGGGTCCTCTTTTGTTAGTCACAAGGGTCTTAGGAACCCAAATAGTCCAATGATAATCATCACCATAAGAAGTACCAACGTATTTAGCATAAACATGTCCATCTCTAGATTTCATAAGAACATAAGATGGATTATATTTTCCGGCGAAATCATTGTGAGTGATGCTCCCCCTAGAGGTATCACCACCCACAATGGCGTTGTCTCCTTCTCTTTGGTCACCTCTCCCTCTTTCACAAAGACAACATTTTGAGAGGGAAAAGTGACATTCTTGGATATCTTCTTTGACTTGGAAACAAATCCAAGTCCCTCTTTCCCTTTCTTGGCACCTTGAGAGCTTATTGCATCATTGAGAATTCTTTCTTTCCCTACAATGTTAGTTGTAGTAGAAGAGGTAGGCACAATAACAATGCTATTTGATGAAGATGCAACATGCTTATTAGATTGTTGAGCTAGAAGCTTATTACGAGACTTGGCAAGTTTGTCGTGAATTTCTTTAAGAGATGTAAACTCCTTTTTTTGTTGCTCATGCTCCTCGTCAAGTTTTTGGTGAGCTATTCCTAGCTTCAACTCTTCCTCTTCAAATTCTTTAAGTAAAACAAGAGATTTTGCATGTTCTTTCTTAAGCTTGGCAAGAGATTTTTCGTTATCTTTCCTAAGCTTTGAAACACTAATAGCATATGTCTCTTGTAGACTAGATAGTCTCTCTTCGAGAGAAGCTCTCATGGATCTCTCTTTTTCAAGAGCTTTGACGAGTTCTTCATCATGATTCTCATTGCTACCGCCATGGTTCTCCAAGGTCATGATGATATCCTCCTTCTCATCTATGAGGGAGTTAGCATCATCAAGTTGCCTTAGGAGAGCCTTTACCTTTTCTTTAGTTTCACCTTCAATACTACACAACCAAGATCCTAGATTCTTGGCCTCCTCATCATCAACAATGTTTTCAACACAATCCAATAATGAGGGAGAGCTAGTGACAATAGACTTGGAGGTGGAAGATATTACCGCGGTGGCTTTTGCCATGATACGTGTAGGTCGGATCGATGCCTTCTCATTGGGAGATTCAAATAGAGAGACCGATGAAGAAGTCGTAACTATGGCGACGTGGGCAACACCTACGACTTCATATTCTCCTTCATCTCCGGAGTAGTATGTTTCCAATGTGGGGCCTTCTTGAACATATAGGGCCCTTGGGACTCTTCTAGCAAGGTTCTTGTTTTGTGGAGCTTTGTTCTTGTGCTTGCGAACAAGCTTCCCTTCATTCTCTTCTCTTGGCTCAAAGGGACACTCTTTGACGAAGTGGTTTGCACTTCCACAATTGTAGCATGTCCTTGGCCGCTCCCCTTTCTTTCTAAAGATCTTGTTCCTTGAAGGTCTAGGAGCACCGGCCTTGTGAGCCTCCCATCTCTTCCAATACCCTTGCATGGCAAGAGCGATACACTTATGGGCACCCTTGTATGTATCTTCATAGTCCTCATCATCATCATCATCATCCACTTCTTCTATCTTGTCCATTTCCTTAGACTTCAAGGCGATGTTAGGAGACATTCCATGTCCTCTTGAGCGAGCAAGGGCATCATCCGCACTCTTGTGAGATAAGGATATGGCTATGAACTCACTAAGGACACCAATGGAGTTGAGGGAGTTGTAGTCGGATCTTGTTCGAATGCTAGTGGAGAGGTTCTTCTCGAATGGAGTTATGGCCTTGACAAACTTCCTCTTGATCCACTCATCGGAGATTTCCTCTTTTCCAAAGTCCCTTAATTGATTGCCAAGGGTGACCACTCTTCTATATAGCTCCTCGGGACTTTCGTCTTCAAGCATAACAAAGTTCTCGGACTTGTCAAGAGCAACATCATATTTGGATGATTGAATGCTTGCATTGCCTTGGAACAAAGAGTCAAGTTTATCCCAAGCTTCCTTGGCGGTCTTGATACCGCGGATGTGTTCAAGATGTTCTCTTGGGAGAGCCTTTTGGATAGTCCCAAGAGCGGTCTGGTTGAGTTGAAATTCCACATCCTCTCTTGGAGTCAAGTTTCTCGGATCATGAGGGTGGAATCCATAGAGAATGCTTCTCCATAAAGCGGTGCAAGATCCTGAAATGTGAGACTCCATATCGAACTTCCAAGAAGAGAACTCGTTAGTGTTAAGCATGGGAGGAACTCCAACATTAACCATGTGTGGCATTGTGGCAATAGGGTGGATAGAATCTAATTGGGAGGTGGTGGAACTTTAGAGTTAGACCCCGAACCGTTAGCCGATTGAGACTTGGAGCCCTCGGAGCTCCCACCGCCCTTAGCCTTTTTATCGGCTTTTGCTTTGTCTTTCGCCTTAGCTAAAGCGATGTTAGCTTCCATTTCGTCGATGTACGGAATGGACTCTTCGTCCGAGCTAACATCGTTGGCGATGAGAGGTGGTTCCGCGGACTCCTTGGTTTTCCCCATCAATACCTCCATCATTTTCTTTATGCTAGAAACCTCCGAACTAACACTAGAGCTAACCTTAGATAATTTGGTTTGGAGAGTTCCAACCGTATCTTGTAGGTTAGATATAGTGTCGGCCATTTTGGAGATTTCCGCGCTAGAACTACCGGGGGCATTTTCATCGACCATTGTACTCTTAGGCGGTTAAGCCCTTAGCAAGAGCCGAGGCTCTGATACCAATTGAAAGTGCACTATGGTCAACTAGGGGGTGTGAATAGGTTGACTACCAATTTTTCTTTTCTTTTCCTTTTAGTGGGGCTAAGCAAGATAAGATAAGGTCCTCTAGATGTGCATCTAAGTAAGAAACCTATGTGGACAAGATAATATGCGCAACGGAAGTAAAGAGAAAGGTAATAAAGTAAACCACAAGTGTAAACAAGGAGAAAAGAATATGATTCCCGTAGTTCCTTCTCAAAGAGAAGTACGTCTACGTTGGAGAGGTTGGGAGCCACCTAGGCCCTCCTCAATAGCACGGTTGTGCACACCTTGTTCTCCTTGAGCTTCTCCGGTGAGGGAGATTCTCGTTTCCACTATGAGGTCGACTTGAAGGCGTTGACCAAACCTTTACAAGGGCTCGAGGTCACTCCACAAGATGGATGGAGGCTCTCAAGCAATACGTAGCTTATTTCAACAAGGTGGAATCTACAAGCACAAGATCTACTAAGGTTTCTAGGCCTCAAGTAGAATTCTAGATCTACTAGGTTGTGGTGGAGGGTTTTGAAATTCCTTTGGTGGAAGTGTGGATCTAGGCCTCCTCTAGCTATCCACCAAGTATGGGAGTGATTGGGTGGACGGAGTGGGAGATCTAGGTGGGTGAATGTTTCATTAATGGCTAGGAGAGAGATTGGGAAAAGCTTAGCATTTATGAGGAAGGGGAAGGGGTATTTATACCCCTTCCCACAAAGTGGCGGTTGCAGTCCAGGAGCACCGGAGGCTCCGGTGGTTTCACCGGAGGCTCCGGTGGGCCTCTTCACTTGCGCAGCAGCGCTGCGCACCTGTTCTCCTTTGGATGGCCAAGGGGCGGAGGCTCCGGTGGCTTGGGCGGAGGCTACGCCCACCGGAGCTGCACCGGAGGCTCCGGTGGAGCCTCCGCTCGTATGCAACAGAACCTGCTTTTGGCGAAGCCCCCACCGGAGGCGCACCGGATGCCATTTGCACAGGGCCAGGTTGGGGGCCACCGTAGCTCCACCGGAGGCTCCGGTGGAGCCTCCGCTCTTATCCAACAGAGCAAGGATTTGGCGGAGCCTCCACCGAAGGCGCACCGGATGCCACCCATGCACGGGCCTTGGTTTGGAGACAGCGGAGGCTCCGGTGGAAGTGGCGGAGGTTCCGCCCCACCGGAGCTCCACCGGAGGTTTCGCCCTAGCCTCCGGTCATATGCACCAGAGGCAGGTTTTGGCGGACCCTGCACCGGATCCGCACCGGAGCCTGGGCGGAGCCTCCGGTGGTTTCACCGGAGCCTCCGCTCCGTGCAGAAACTGCTCCCCTGGTTTCTTTCTCCTAGCTCTTTTCATTTAAACCAAATACTCGGCCCATAGAGTTAGTGAACTTGATTAACCTGGGCATTTTCATATATCAAACAAACATTAGATCAAATAGATATGTTGTCATATAATTATCAAAACGGACGATGATCTTTCAAGAGCGAGGACACTATATATATCGATCAACGTTAATTATAAGTAGACGCGCTGGCTGGTCATTGGAATACGTGGGAATTATGAACAATGCATGCGCCGACATGCAAGTTAATGTGTGATCGCGCACACGCGGATCGATCAATCAGATTCCACACTTCCAAAGCACGACCATAAATGTTGATCATAAGTGAAACACGTTTGTTCCATATGAACACGGTTCAGGAAATGCGTCAGAGCATGCAAAAATGATTATGATCGTGCGCGGATCGATCGGCTTCCCCACTTCCAAAGCATAGAAATAACTATGCATTGAAACAACGTGCCAGTTAATTATATCAACCGAATCTGAAAATTAAATTTGGAGACAACGGAAATAATAGCCGTCTAAAATAATTTCAGAGACGGTCCTTAATATGACCGGCTTCGATTGTAACTTTTTAGAGACGGTCAGTAGTAATGTCCGACTTATAATAGTAGAGACGAAAATGAATTTTTGACCGTGTGAGGTATAGCGGTACATGCGGTTAGAAATTTTTCTGCTCTACCGGCTCTAGGTCCCGTCTTGAATGCTTGGTTTTGTACTAGTGAGTTACTACTACGGTATAAAACCAATGTGGAATATAAATAAATCGGACATATTAGTTGCATCACCACTTATGTCCTTTGTATTATATTTTCAAGTCAATTAGATGGGCACAATTTTACCTTAAGCAACGATTTGGAAAATAGATCACAAGGGAGACGGGAACGTTAGATTGCCATTTTTATGAGCCAATTACACTAAGATTTAGCTAATGTGATTGATTCCATACTAGGCACTTTAATTATGTGTGAAGGTGCACCTAACCTAGACATTCAAAAGGCTTTATCGGATCTTCATTGTATCCTTATATGTGTTCTAGAAGGCTCTACTAATTTTCCTAAGAGCATGATCCTCTACATGGTCCTCCACGGCCATATAGAGGACGGTAGGCCGAAAAACGTGTCTCGGTAGCTCCTGCAAATGGGCGTCGACAATTTGGACGCCCTAGAGGACCAACTCGCATGCTCCGCTCCTAGAGGATGAATAGAAGATCCTCCATCGCTCTAGATATCAACCGCTCGCCCGAGAAACTGCTCCCGCGTGTGTCCGAACCTCTCTTTAGCGTCCTCCTACCCGCAGCAAGGTACGTCCATTCCTCCCGAGAGAAATTGCGAGTGGGGATTTAGTAGGGGGCACCGTGGCTGATGGCGATCGATCTAGGGCAAGGAGGCGGCCGGCGGGGGTCAAGCTTGGGGTGGGTATCGGCCGATGGCGGTCGAGCTCGGGGCAGGAAGCCACAACCGCCATGCCCCCCTGCTTGAGGTGGCTCCCGCAGTAGCCATGGCCTCTAGCCCTTTGTGGGGATGCTCGAGCTCGAGCTCTGAGGCGGCCGGCGGGGCGGGGGTGGATCTCGGGGTAGGGATTGGACCGGCGGAGGGGGCTCGTGGGAGGCACCGGTGGAGCTCGGAGAGAGAGGCTCGGGCTAGGAATCGAACCGGCGGAGGGGGATCAAGGTGGGAGGCGGACGGTCAAGCTCGGCGGAGGAGGCTCGGGGTGGGAGGCGGCCGGTGGAGCTCGGGGAACCGCAGGTCGTCATTGGAGCTCGGGGAGAGAGGCTCGGGGCTTGGGGAAGGCAGTGCTCGGGGAGCCTCCATGGCTGTGTGCGTGCGTGCCTCCATTTGACCGGGGAGATTGGGGATTGGTGAGGGCAGTACTAGTTCTGTACGGTGTTTTATTTTTGGTCTCCATATATACATGATTGTTGGATGAATTTGGCCAGATCTGTGGTATACGTCTCCATTTGACCGATTGTAGTTGATTGCAGTATTTGTGCTAGCTAGCGGTGGTACTGGTATATGCTGAAGTTGCTCCAATGTGATAGCTGAACATATTTGTTAGCTGAATTGGGCTCTAAATTGCTACTGAAATTATGTATGTTGGCCTCTAAATTCCTGCTGAAATTTCTCCTATAGATGGATGACTCCCAGGTGGACAACAACGCTTCATTCCTGGACTTGTTGAATGTGGATTCCGGTGAGGTGAACTGGGGCACCACACAAGATTGTACCCCTTTTGGAAAACAAGGCACACCGTCAACCCAAAATGTCAGCATCTGCAAAACCAAAATCGACAAAAGGATCATCCGCAAAAGGGAAAAATTGGTCAAGTGATGAGGACAAGGTGTTAATAGAAGCATGGGCAAACACTGGTATTGATGCGGTTGTCGGGACGGATCAAATTCAGATTCTTATTGGTTAAGGATTGCAGATTACTAAAACCAGCACAAGCAACCATCATGGTAGGAGCGTAATAAGGGTTCGCTCAATTGCCGGTATACCACTATTTCATCAGCTACAAGCAAATATTGTGGATGTCTTCAACAGATTTTAAATAGAAAACAAAGCGCAAAGACTATTGGTCAGAAGGTATGCGTTCATCTTCTTATTCGCTTCAAATATTTTATATGTGATTCCTATATGTTTTAACAATACATTAATTTTTGCAGCGCGACGAGGCACACCTTCTATACATTGAGTTGGATCCAAAAAAGGAAGCCGTTTCCATTCATGCATTGCTATTTGGAGTTTTCGAAGTATCCAAAGTGGGAGACTAAAGAACTTGAAGTTTCTCAAAAAAAGCAAAATAAGAAGTCAGATGCAAGTCCAGGTACAACCTCCAATGATGAAGACTTTCGTGTATCCCCTACGATTATTGAACGAGAGGAAATACCTTTTGGGACCAAGCATGAGAAGCAAGAATGTCTCCGGAGAGGTAAAACTCCTATGTCTGATGATAGTGCTTGCAAGTTATCATTAGAAACTATGTGGGCACAAAACCAAGAGAAGGATGCGATCAAAGAGGCCGCAAAGGCTGCTCGCTATGCAGAGTCATTTGAATTGCAAAGGGAGGAGCTTGTACTAAAGGAGAGGGACAATGCAAGAAAACAGTTTGAATTAGACGAGAGGATCATGCGCATGGACACTAGTGGTATGAATGGTGCACTGAAGTAATTCTACGAAGACAAGAAGAATGAGATCATCGCTCGCCACAGAGCTATGTGATGTGTAAGCTATTTGTTGTTTGAACTATGTGATGCGTGAGCTATTTGTTGTTTGAACCATGCAATACGTGAGCTATTTGTTGTATGAACTATGTAACGTGTGAGCTATTTGTTGTATGAACCATGTGATCTGCGAGCTATTTGTGACATGAACTATGAAAGGGAATGGATTTCATTGATAACACAAACATTACATCACTTCGTGCATAAGGAAATGGATTACATCACTCATTGCATACATGTAAAACTAGATGAACAGAAATGGATTACATCAATCATTGCATAATTGTAAAACTTGAAGCTGAGAATGATCCGCTTTTGCATCACTCGTTACGTCACTCGTTTCCAAACTTTTGCCACATGTGCTCAACTAGATCATCTTGAAGCTGAGAATGATCCGCTTTATTTTAATCCGGTGATGCATCTGAAGAAAATCACCAAGCTCTTCTGCATAACTACGAGATACTGTGACTCTTTCTCCCTGTGACGCCCCGAGATCGGGCACTATGCAGATTTCAGCATTCCCGCCAAATCCGCATAATAACCGATTCCAGGTTGCCACTTATGATAACATTACAACAGTTCACGAATATTCCACAATTACAACAGAAACAGATAGATACAAGATGACTCAAACGAGCCAAGGATACAACTGATACAATACAAAGATCCAAATAACAGCGGAAGAAACAACATATCGTCCGTCTACGGACAAGATCCAAATTGGACTAAGAGTCCTGAAGATAACCGAGAGCGTCCAATCCCTGCCCAGGCCAAACCGGAGGGATTCCCAAGCTAACGTCGTCAGACTTCAAACCTGTTGACTGCAATGTTGAATATGCAGCCACGAAAAAGGATTCGTGGGTCAGTACGGTTAAGTACTGGCAAGGGGATAAAAACCCATACTCACAAGATACCGGCGTATTCCGATCATCACAAGATACAAATACTTTGGGATCAACGGAAAGGAAGGGGTTATTGCAAATAAGCGACGGCGGGCTGCACTAACCAACTACAGAAACTCACTACAACATCCGACTAAAATAGGGGGATAAGATAGCGTATCGGAACCAACTACAACTACTCACCAAACAATACCCATCCAATGTCACCCCCTACTAAGGAAGCAACCCAAGGATAACTCACACGGTTGATTAATGATGGATCAAGTTATTGTGTCAATAAGACTATTACTAGTCAAGTTATTATCATTAGGTGTAAGTTGTCTGAGTACTTGTTAGCCAGTACTTTCACCAAGTCGTCACATAACCGCGGACAACACGGCTTCTCGAGAAGATTCATCCCTGCAGGGTGTGCTCCAGTACCCGTACACACTCAAGCCACCAACTAAAACTCAGGTTGGCTTGACACGACCCAAACCATCTCTACAACCCATCCTAGGAGCCACGGAGCTATAAGGTCCCAGCCACGCAGCCGAATACTCAGCGCAGGTGTGCAAAACTCCCGCAGGACACAACACCCCGGCACTACAGGCCTCGCCCTATATGCATCATCATCATCATAACCAGTAACCATGGGGGCGCCTCCCATTATGCAAGGAGCAAATGGAACACCCGAACTAAGTGTGGCTCTTCGGACAAGCTGCAGATCAGGTCTAAGTCGAGGGGGGTCCCATACTACCACCCGGATGCGGTGAGCACGCTCATCATGGATCAGTAGACAAGACTCTTGTCCTAATTAAGGTCGACACTAGCAGGCCTCAAAACCCTAACCCGGGCCTCCTGCCGGTGCCTTATCATCAAATTATTATTACCCAAAACATTAACATGTTGTTGATTGAATTGAAACCCAACTATCAACTAAACAGGTGATACGACAAAGGATAACAAGACTCGAGCACAAACAAACCTAAGCATGCAACTACGACACGAGGGCCAACCGGGTAAACAAACAACAGTTAATAGGAAGTGGAAGGAAGGCTATATCATGGCTGCAAGGTAAACATATAATAGGATCGGGACACAAGCATCGAACATCAACAGGCTAGAATAAGAACAACGGAAAGAATCGGTAACAAGTGATGAAAGGCAGCCATATGGCAGCAAGTGAGTATACTTGCCTGAGATCCCGCAAGGTAGCAGAACTTGTCGTTGCTCACATCATCTCAACGTCCTATCCGGAAAGAAGCAACGAACCTCTAACAAACACCGGATGCAACAATTACTTCTACGGCAAAAGATCCAGCATGATCCTATTTATATGCATGACAATTTAATTGATGCATAGGAATAAACTAGTTGACAAGATAAACAAATTTAAATGGACCCATATGCAATTTGAGTTGCATATGAAAAGCCCATGAATTATGGGTTAGATTATTTGTTTTCCAACTAATCAACAGATGAAGGTGAATTAGTATGATGCATGGATGAGGAAAACAACAAAATAACAACAATAGAACCAATTGAAAATAAGGTTTAACCATTATGAAATTCACTTATTAAGTTTTGGAATTTTTGGTTACTTGAAGGTGTCACACGAGCAATTGTTGTTTTCATCAAGTTAAAGTGTTCAAAACAATTAACAAAGTTTATATTTGAAAAGAACATCAAATTTTAGTTGGAGTACATGTTTCAAATATTGAAATTGGAATTAGGATAATTTAATTATGAATTAAACAATATTAAACAAGTTTTAATTGAATTTAATTCAAGTTTGAATATTAATTGAATTTTATTTGTTCAAAACATAAATTCAAATTCATGTTTGAAAAGTTCACACTTTGATGGTTTGAAAACATATTTTGCATGTTCAAAAATATTTTATTTTGAGCAAGTTATGATTTTTATCATATTTAAATGAATTAAACAAGTATTAAATTATTTAGGCAATTTAAATTATTCAAACTAGGAAACAAAAATTATATTTGCAAAGGTGAGATGAGATGGTATGGAAAACATATTTTATTTGCATTTATTGGATTAATAATGAATTAGTTATTGATTTTAGAAATTTGCAATTGATTTGTTTGAATTCAAATTTAAATTGCATTTTGGAATTTCAAAACAGTGAACAAATGTGATATTTAAAAAGTTCATGATTTTCTGATTGGGATACATATTTTGTTTGTGCAAAACAGAGTTGAAATGGCAAAGATATGATTTATGCAATTTATTTAGGGTTATTAAACATTTCCTGGAAAAGAAAAACAAGGGATTGGTCATTTGCACCGTGGGTGGGCGTACCCACGCTGGATGACATGCGGGGCCCGCGCCCGTGTGGCGCTGAAGTGGTGGGTTGATCTCCACGGTGGCGCCCAGCTTCACCGACAGGTGGGCCGGTACCCCGCGCGGAAAACCTGACAAAAAAAGGCTGGCCAAGCTGTACGGCAAGGCATCGGGAGGGGGAGGGGGAATCACACGGTTCTGCACCTGTTCGTACGTGGTGACGTAAGGAGGAAGAAGGGCAGTGGGCTGGAAGGGGTTTCGGGCCTTGGGTGGTGATGGGCTGGGGGAGAGGAAAAAACAACGGATGGGGTGGGCTGGCATGTTCTCTCAGCTCACCCCTCTCCTTTCTAATTTTTTTTCCTTCTTTTTTTTTTGCTTGCAAGGAAAGAAATAGGAGAGATAGAAAGAAAGGAAAAAAAAGGGTTTTGGGGGGGAGTTCTTTTATTTTACAATCAAATTTTATTAGTTGTAAAATAGTGAGTATAAGCAAGGTTAGTTTTTGATTTCAAAGTTGGTGATGTTAGTTTGAATTTAAATGGGTAGTTGGATTTCAAATATGGTTTGGGGTTTTTCTTTTTATTTTATAAACAAATGTTGTTAATTTGCAAAACAGCACATAAAAGTAATGTTTATCATTAACTTCAAAATTTAGAATTTTAATTGATTTCTAATTTGTTATTTGAATTCCAAATAGAGGTTGGGGTGTTTGTTTGATAATTAGATTTTTATTAATTTGCAAAACAACAACAACAAGGTAGTTAAAACTTAATTTCAACAACTTGAAACATTAATGTGATATTAAATTGCTAGGTGATTTTCAAATAGGGTTTGGGTTGGGATTTTGGGAAATAAACAAATTGTATTTAATAAGTTCAATTAGTTATACAAACATTATGGAATTTAATTGGTTTGCAAAATTTTAATATTTAAACCCATATTGAAATATGATAATTAAGATTGATTTGATTTGAAGTTTTGAATTTGCCACTAGGTTTTTAATAACAGGGAAATTTGTATTAACAAGCAATTTGATTTAGAACAACTGCAATTTCTTTGAAAACAAAGGAGTTGTGGGAAAGTTTTAATTGTGTTTGAATTTTGAGTTGTTTTTTAAAAAAAAAACAGAATGCAATGCTCATGTGATGCATATGATGCAAGCCAAAAAGAAAACAAACACTTTCCTATTAGGGTAACACCCCAGGTGTTACAGACGACACCACTAACAAGGGATTGCGCCCTCGCAATCCACCTGCTAACCCGGGAGGGGAAAGAAGTTCGACTATCGATTCTTCGTGCTTCCGGTTGATCTCCTCGACACCACTAACAAGAGATTCTTGCTCGGGCTGACGACGATGTTCTTCCACCAGGAATCTCCCGATGATCGAACCTATTAGGTTAAGGGCTCAGAAAACGTCCACCCACGTAGGATCCTAACACTTTGAAAGATTGAGTACGAGAGTAGACTCCAAAAACAAATAAGATGGGAGGGGAAATAGAATATGGATAAGGAGAAAACAAGAATCCTATTGAGATGTTTTCCAAAATAGTTTAGCAGAAATAGTTTTTGACACTCTAGAAACAACGACCGTTAGCGAGGTTAACCTACAGGCTTTGCGGACCCGTTGCTTCGATAACCATTCGTATCGAAACAATCTCGGGAATCGGAACCAAGGCTCTGATACCATTTGTGACGCCCCGAGATCGGGCACTATGCAGATTTCAGCATTCCCGCCAAATCCGCATAATAACCGATTCCAGGTTGCCACTTATGATAACATTACAACAGTTCACGAATATTCCACAATTACAACAGAAACAGATAGATACAAGATGACTCAAACGAGCCAAGGATACAACTGATACAATACAAAGATCCAAATAACAGCGGAAGAAACAACATATCGTCCGTCTACGGACAAGATCCAAATTGGACTAAGAGTCCTGAAGATAACCGAGAGCGTCCAATCCCTGCCCAGGCCAAACCGGAGGGATTCCCAAGCTAACGTCGTCAGACTTCAAACCTGTTGACTGCAATGTTGAATATGCAGCCACGAAAAAGGATTCGTGGGTCAGTACGGTTAAGTACTGGCAAGGGGATAAAAACCCATACTCACAAGATACCGGCGTATTCCGATCATCACAAGATACAAATACTTTGGGATCAACGGAAAGGTAGGGGTTATTGCAAATAAGCGACAGCGGGCTGCACTAACCAACTACAGAAACTCACTACAACATCCGACTAAAAGAGGGGGATAAGATAGCGTATCGGAACCAACTACAACTACTCACCAAACAATACCCATCCAATGTCACCCCCTACTAAGGAAGCAACCCAAGGATAACTCACACGGTTGATTAATGATGGATCAAGTTATTGTGTCAATAAGACTATTACTAGTCAAGTTATTATCATTAGGTGTAAGTTGTCTGAGTACTTGTTAGCCAGTACTTTCACCAAGTCGTCACATAACCGCGGACAACACGGCTTCTCGAGAAGATTCATCCCTGCAGGGTGTGCTCCAGTACCCGTACACACTCAAGCCACCAACTAAAACTCAGGTTGGCTTGACACGACCCAAACCATCTCTACAACCCATCCTAGGAGCCACAGAGCTATAAGGTCCCAGCCACGCAGCCGAATACTCAGCGCAGGTGTGCAAAACTCCCGCAGGACACAACACCCCGGCACTACAGGCCTCACCCTATATGCATCATCATCATCATAACCAGTAACCATGGGGGCGCCTCCCATTATGCAAGGAGCAAATGGAACACCCGAACTAAGTGTGGCTCTTCGGACAAGCTGCAGATCAGGTCTAAGTCGAGGGGGGTCCCATACTACCACCCGGATGCGGTGAGCACGCTCATCATGGATGAGTAGACAAGACTCTTGTCCTAATTAAGGTCGACACTAGCAGGCCTCAAAACCCTAACCCGGGCCTCCTGCCGGTGCCTTATCATCAAATTATTATTACCCAAAACATTAACATGTTGTTGATTGAATTGAAACCCAACTATCAACTAAACAGGTGATACGACAAAGGATAACAAGACTCGAGCACAAACAAACCTAAGCATGCAACTACGACACGAGGGCCAACCGGGTAAACAAACAACAGTTAATAGGAAGTGGAAGGAAGGCTATATCATGGCTGCAAGGTAAACATATAATAGGATCGGGACACAAGCATCGAACATCAACAGGCTAGAATAAGAACAACGGAAAGAATCGGTAACAAGTGATGAAAGGCAGCCATATGGCAGCAAGTGAGTATACTTGCCTGAGATCCCGCAAGGTAGCAGAACTTGTCGTTGCTCACATCATCTCAACGTCCTATCCGGGAAGAAGCAACGAACCTCGAACAAACACCGGATGCAACAATTACTTCTACGGCAAAAGATCCAGCATGATCCTATTTATATGCATGACAATTTAATTGATGCATAGGAATAAACTAGTTGACAAGATAAACAAATTTAAATGGACCCATATGCAATTTGAGTTGCATATGAAAAGCCCATGAATTATGGGTTAGATTATTTGTTTTCCAACTAATCAACAGATGAAGGTGAATTAGTATGATGCATGGATGAGGAAAACAACAAAATAACAACAATAGAACCAATTGAAAATAAGGTTTAACCATTATGAAATTCACTTATTAAGTTTTGGAATTTTTGGTTACTTGAAGGTGTCACACGAGCAATTGTTGTTTTCATCAAGTTAAAGTGTTCAAAACAATTAACAAAGTTTATATTTGAAAAGAACATCAAATTTTAGTTGGAGTACATGTTTCAAATATTGAAATTGGAATTAGGATAATTTAATTATGAATTAAACAATATTAAACAAGTTTTAATTGAATTTAATTCAAGTTTGAATATTAATTGAATTTTATTTGTTCAAAACATAAATTCAAATTCATGTTTGAAAAGTTCACACTTTGATGGTTTGAAAACATATTTTGCATGTTCAAAAATATGTTATTTTGAGCAAGTTATGATTTTTATCATATTTAAATGAATTAAACAAGTATTAAATTATTTAGGCAATTTAAATTATTCAAACTAGGAAACAAAAATTATATTTGCAAAGGTGAGATGAGATGGTATGGAAAACATATTTTATTTGCATTTATTGGATTAATAATGAATTAGTTATTGATTTTAGAAATTTGCAATTGATTTGTTTGAATTCAAATTTAAATTGCATTTTGGAATTTCAAAACGGTGAACAAATGTGATATTTGAAAAGTTCATGATTTTCTGATTGGGATACATATTTTGTTTGTGCAAAACAGAGTTGAAATGGCAAAGATATGATTTATGCAAGTTATTTAGGGTTATTAAACATTTCCTGGAAAAGAAAAACAAGGGATTGGTCATTTGCACCGTGGGTGGGCGTACCCACGCTGGATGACATGCGGGGCCCGCGCCCGTGTGGCGCTGAAGTGGTGGGTTGATCTCCACGGTGGCGCCCAGCTTCACCGACAGGTGGGCCGGTACCCCGCGCGGAAAACCTGACAAAAAAAGGCTGGCCAAGCTGTACGGCAAGGCATCGGGAGGGGGAGGGGGAATCACACGGTTCTGCACCTGTTCGTACGTGGTGACGTAAGGAGGAAGAAGGGAAGTGGGCTGGAAGGGGTTTCGGGCCTTGGGTGGTGATGGGCTGGGGGAGAGGGAAAAACAACGGATGGGGTGGGCTGGCATGTTCTCTCAGCTCACCCCTCTCCTTTCTAAATTTTTTTCCTTCTTTTTTTTTTGCTTGCAAGGAAAGAAATAGGAGAGATAGAAAGAAAGGGGAAAAAAAGGGTTTTGGGGGGGAGTTCTTTTATTTTACAATCAAATTTTATTAGTTGTAAAATAGTGAGTATAAGCAAGGTTAGTTTTTGATTTCAAAGTTGGTGATGTTAGTTTGAATTTAAATGGGTAGTTGGATTTCAAATATGGTTTGGGGTTTTTCTTTTTATTTTATAAACAAATGTTGTTAATTTGCAAAACAGCACATAAAAGTAATGTTTATCATTAACTTCAAAATTTAGAATTTTAATTGATTTCTAATTTGTTATTTGAATTCCAAATAGAGGTTGGGGTGTTTGTTTGATAATTAGATTTTTATTAATTTGCAAAACAACAACAACAAGGTAGTTAAAACTTAATTTCAACAACTTGAAACATTAATGTGATATTAAATTGCTAGGTGATTTTCAAATAGGGTTTGGGTTGGGATTTTGGGAAATAAACAAATTGTATTTAATAAGTTCAATTAGTTATACAAACATTATGGAATTTAATTGGTTTGCAAAATTTTAATATTTAAACCCATATTGAAATATGATAATTAAGATTGATTTGATTTGAAGTTTTGAATTTGCCACTAGGTTTTTAATAACAGGGAAATTTGTATTAACAAGCAATTTGATTTAGAACAACTGCAATTTCTTTGAAAACAAAGGAGTTGTGGGAAAGTTTTAATTGTGTTTGAATTTTGAGTTGTTTTTAAAAAAAAACAGAATGCAATGCTCATGTGATGCATATGATGCAAGCCAAAAAGAAAACAAACACTTTCCTATTAGGGTAACACCCCAGGTGTTACACTCCCATTCCATCATAAATGTAGTTTTGCCCTCCATTGTATCGCTCCTCTTCAACTATCATATTATGCATAATGACACAAGCTGTCATGACATCACTAATTTCTTTACGCTTACATCCTTTGGCTGGTCCTCGAACAATGGCAAAACGAGCCTACAAAACTCCAAAGGCTTGCTAAACATCCTTTCTAGCTGACTCTTGCATTTGGGAAAATTTCTTATTCCTATTGCCTTGTGGAGCAGGTATGGTCTTCACAAATGTTGCCCACTTTGGATATATGCCATCTGCAAGGTAATTTCCCATTTTGTAGTGATGGCCATTGATACTATAATTCACCTATGGATCTTTACCTTCGGCTAATTTGGCAAACACAGGAGAGCATTGAAGAAATTTATATCATTGCTGCACCCGAGTACACCAAAGAAAGCATGCCAAATCCAAAGGTCATGTGAAGCAACTGCTTCCAAGACCATGGTGGGATCTTTCGCATGGCCTTTAAACATGCCATGCAATTTTTTGGGGCAATTTTTCCAAGCCCAATGCATGCAATCTATAGTCCCTAACATACCAGGGAATCCTCTTTCCTCTCCTATTGCAAGCAATCTTATAGTATCTTATTCATTTGGTGATCTCAGGTACTGCTCCCTAAATACTTCACATATTTTGATCACAAATTTCTTGCAAGACTCTAAATTAGTAGATTCTGCAGACCGGATGTACTCATCCGCAAAATCGGCAGCTATTCCATAAGTTAGCATCCGCATTGCTGCGGTCATCTTCTGCACTGGATGCAACCCAAGAGCTCCAGAAGCACTTATTTTTTGAGTAAAATAACCATCAGAGTCATGCTCAAGTACACCAGCAACTATGCGGTTAAACAAAACACGGGACATCCTAAATCTGTTCATAAAAAGTAAATGAGATAGGGAGGTGAAAAATAGGCAAAAACAAAGTAGTTTGATAATGACGAACCTTCCCCGAAAAAAGCTCTTGGGGTAGCGAGGAATTTCTCTGAAGTAGTCATCCCAGAGAAGTACAAATCCGGCATCTTGCCCTCTGTTGATTGTTTGACGTCCAGGCTTGGAACCACCATGGCGTCGAGCATTTCTCAGATCTTCATCATCACGCTCGGTGAATGCTACTTGAGTGAGCTCATCGTCGCCAGATGATGACGACGACGAAGAATTCTTGATCATATCCCAAAATGTGCTCATTGTATGTTGAGAGAGTGGTGATAGAGAAATTTGGAAGAGATCACAGAAGCCATAGCCAGGAATGATGTGAGAGAGGTGGGAGGTGCTGGTATATATAGACCTCGAAATAGAGCCGTCGGGAATATAGCCGTTAGAAATATAGCCGTTGAAAAATTCGTCGTGAAAATAGAGCCGTTGAAAAATTCGCTGTGAAAATAGAGGCGTTGAAAAAAAAAACTGTTGAACGGTAGTTACAAGATATTATAAATATGAGAGAAAATATAGACGTCCTGGATATAGACTTTCCACTGGAAAACTAGGAACATCTAAAAAGGAATCTTTTTAGACGATCCTCTATATGGAGATATAGAGGGCCAAATTTAGATAATCCACTGGAGATGCTCTAAGGGTACTAAAGGTTACACGTATAGACATACAAACATCAAAGATTAGATACTCAAATCATAAAATAGTAGTTGCACACAAACTAGATACAATCGTTTGGTGCATACATTTTTTTTTATCATTACAAGAGCCAAGAAATATATGTTCAGAATTAATTAGATCCGTACATGGTACTACGATCTCACAAACAACTATTTACTACATGTATAGCTATGCGATATTAGAAAGAAAATAACTCACGCAATTGTTCGCAATCACTAGCACCTCCCAAGAGAGGAGAGGACCGCCTGAAAAAAATCTATAGGGCCCACTTGGATGTCCTGTAATTATATAATGCCCGTTAAATAAGGGGGAATCCCACTGGCCAACGCTAAAAAAGAAACGGTGGTCGTATGGTCCGTAAATGTAATGTCCCAGCGTTTAGGAACTCACGGGGGGGTAGAATATAATTTGTGCATCTGCATGCATTTGTTTGAAAAACCTGAGTAAATTTTTCGCAAAGTTAAAACCCCGGAGTGACTGAGGTTCTACCCAGTAAATGTTGCTTTGGTAGCAGTTGTTATTATTAGTGGGGGAAACTTTGACATGACCTCTGGGTAATAATTGAATTTGAAACATTAATGTTTAAGTTACTTAAATGATTTGAATAATTTGAATTGAGCTCAATTTGAAATTGAGTTTGAATTTAAATTAAATATAAATCAAATTGGAAGGATGAGTTTATATCCTAAGTTTAAATCATTTGAATTCAACTACTATATTAAATAGGAAATACTCCTAAAATATCAATAAGAATAATAAAAGTAAACACATATGCTTTATTGATAATAATACAAATATTACAAGGTTTGTTACAATGGATAAAGAGAAACAAAAATTACAATAGCTTTGCAACTAAGCTAATACAAAAATTAAACCTAGGACTAAGCCTAGCTACTCCAGAATAGCTAATTCTTCAAAACCTGCAAAAACAAACATGTAACAAAAATACAAAGTGTTAGTGGGGGGGGTTAGTACCCTCAGAATTCAGTGAGGTGCACTGATTAATCATCATAGGGTTTTAAATCCAAAAATTAGTATCTGTTCTAAATTATTTGCCTCAGACCAACATCACAGGCATACTCCTGGAATTACACTTGGCAACCTCAAATTTAAATCACCAGGCAAGGGATAAGGACAGTGAGTAACCAGTGCGGCAAGGGGATGCGACCAACCAGGTCAGGGAAAATATCCACACCATAGGTGGCAGCACATAACACACTGCTGTAGCAGCACACAGCTTAGTCACTCACTAGCACACAGCACACTCATACCATCACTTTGGTGCTGTCAAAACACAACCTGGAGTATAAAAACTCCAGCAACCGTAGGGGATGAGGTCACACCTCATAGTACCTGCTCAAGCACCAAATACCAGGAAAGGATATCATCCAATCAAGCAAGCCATTAGTTACTGGAGCAAGTGTTTGCAATCTTGCAAGCAAGCAGACAAGGCCAAGGTACCAGGGAGCACAAGAAGGAAATCAAGCAATCCACAAGCACCAAAATCCACCAACCACTTGATCTATAGCCAAGGTGAATCCCTGAGTACCATCTAAGCCAAATCTTTGGCTAAGTTGCACATAGGATTAGTGGGGTGCTAAAACCCTCAGGTTGGCATAGAAGTGCTATGCTAATCTCATCACAGGGCATTATTTTCAAGCATAGTATCTGTTCTTAGACTAACAAGAGCCTCAGGCTATGCATCATGGGCTTGGGGGCAAAAGAAACAAGTAATAATATCTGTTCTTAATTCATGAGGATTAAAGAAGCAAAAGAATCAAATAATAGTATCTGTTCTTACTCAGGAGGATTAAAGAAGGAAAAGAAAGCATGGATAGTGTCTGTTCTTATCAGGGGAGATTAGGAATTAAGATAGAGAGGTGGATAGCAATAGAACTGTGTGACACAATCACAACAAGGGGCACTGGAGGTGTCACACACACACACACCTGGTTGCTGGGCATCAGATCAAAGGATCTGAGAGTCCAGAATCAAAGGGATTTAGGAAATGGAAAGGAATATGATGGATACAACTATTGAGGGCATATTCTCTGAAGAAAAGTTCAGAGTAACACCTCCCAATTATTTTGCACATCCACCAATTATTAGGAAATTGTATACACAGTGTTATCCCATACACAGAAACAAGAAATTATCACTAGGAGCAAACCCTAAATGGACCAGTACACCAGCACAGCATGGGGAGTAACCCAAATAATTTTCCAGCAACAGATTCATCACCATATCCATCTCACAGCACAAGCCAGCAGAGAAATAAAAATTAGGGCATAATAAAAATTCCCATCCAACACAGAGTTTAGCTAGGAATTCATCCAGTACGCATCCAGTAGGCATTTGGATACAACCCAATGCTACTAATCTCACACTAGGGCACAGGAGGCATCACAGGCACGCACAAGCACGAACCAGCTCGATGGCTGATTCCAGAGCAAGAAGAAGAAGGCAACAGTGAGAGTGAGAGGAAGAGTAGAGGGCAGAGAGAGGGGAAATCACTTACAGATGGCCACCGTAGTGATGACCATATCCGGTAGGAGAGTGAAGCACGGCGGCGGAGCCGCGGTTGCCCGTAGACCGTCCCGGCGGCGGCGTCCCCGGAGACGTAGCCACAGCAGCAGCAGCGCAGCATCTCCAGCAACCCAGCCATGGCGCACGGCCACCAGAGCGGTGGAGAAGCACCCAAGACCCAACCCTAGGGTTAGGGTTTGGAGATCTCCACGGGAGCACCACGGGAAGAGAAGCGGATCGAGGAGGACGAAGAGGGAGCGAGCAAGGAGGGGTTAGGAAAGCGCTAGGTCTCTGCGGCGGTGGTGCACGGGGAAGGCCAGGGGAAATCGCCGGAGGCGATGGCGCGTCGCCTCGGCGTCGCCATCTGCGTCGCCTCGCAAGGAGAGGGGAGAGGATAAGGTGCGGGGCGGGGCGGGTGAGGTGCGGTTGGTCTGGTCCAGCCTGACCAGACCAGGGGGTTGGGCTTAACCCTAACCCCGGGGTCCACCTGTCAGCCCTAGGGGCAGACAGGTAATTTGACTAAATTTTAAAAAAATTAGAAAATTAAATAAAATAAAATATAAACATATCTAAATTTCTAATTTAGAGTACTAAACAAACCAGTACAAATTTAATTTAAACACCAAAACAAATAGAACATTACTAGTTGATTATTTGAAAATAATAATATATTCTAACAATTGCTAGAACCAAATAAATCAACTGATGGGCATATTATTTAAACTTCCTTAGCTTGTAATTTTAAAAGAAATAAGTTATTACCATGTTATGAGAAAAACAATAAGAAACCAGTCATCTAAAAGTTAAAGTAATAAGAATTTAGTAAATTTAACTAGAAGCACTACTTATAAAGAACTTGGTGATTAAGCAAAACAACTTGAACTAAAGAATTAATATGGTCTTTCCAAAATTGCATACATCTCATCGTTATGCATGATAGCATCATTGCTTATTTAAACATTGTCTTTACCGGACAATGATGGAATTTTGTAGAACAAGGAAGTCAGGATCCACCTCAAGCTTCAGACTTCATTACTTATCCATATCCAGGCAAGTTCATCACTTGCTCATGTCCATTGAATTATGTCTTAACAACTATTTTCAAAACCTTATCGTATTACCACCTACTCCAAAAATAATGCATGATCCTATTTTTATAATAATATGACTAATTGAATGACTACCCAAGTGGTAGTGTTCTGTTTGGTGGGCGGATGGAACCATGGTAAGATGAATAGGTCAAAGGAAGGTTCCATCTGCATGGGAACGTATTACCTAGGAATTAACAACAAATGCCGTCAGGATTCTTGCGCCGTAAATTCGCGTTGACCATGGATCTTCTATGGGGGGAGTAAGTCAACCGTGATACTTTTCTCGTTCGCATGTCAACGGATGCGCCAGAGACGTACGCTGTAGGTCTTGCGGGACTACATGCACATGGGTGGGAGCCCTTACGTCCCACGGACTCTGGGGTCTATGAGTGTCTGCCAGGGGCGCGTAGATCTCCATCGTGAGGGGTGGAATCAGGCGTTCAACCTACTGGCAGAAATGGGTGGGCATGCGTTGTGCGGAGAAGCACGGTTTGGCTTGGACCAACAACCGGGCCCCACACCTAAGTGGGAGTGGACAGGATCGCGCGCCTGGTTGTGCAACATGGTCTTGGTCGTCCATGGGTAAAGTAACGCACCTCTGCAGAGTGTAAAAGGATGTGGCATGTTACCCCTTGTTCCGGGAAGGAGCTGCGAACGCCGCAGGAAAGGCAACTCCATGAAAGTTCTAATCCTGTGAAGAATGGCGGGCATAGTTTTCCATATTAAAAGCAATCATTTGGAGAAAGATTTGACAAAACTTGCATCTGTCTAGACTCCTTAGAGTCGAGGACCGTAGTTAGTGCATACATTACTTCTATACTTACAGGAACTTGCTGAGTAACGCTCGTTACTCATTCAATCCCGTTTGACCCCTGCTTAGGTTATGAGAACCTAGAAGAAGCCTCGTTCAACATACTCGGAGGCCAGGAGGATATCTTCTACGAAGAACCGGACCTCTCCGGTGGAGTAGAAGGAGTTGACTATCTCATCCAGTACGGAGCAGACCCCAACGGGGAGGAGTCTGACTAGGTTTAGCCTAGTCTGGATAACTACTTAGTCACGGTTGAATCGAGCAGTCATAAACTCTTTTATTGACTGTTGAGTTCCCGTGCTAGCAACTGTTTACTTTTCGGTGTTCATTTCGACTTCAATAATGGATGACCTCCATGTGAGCTCATTCGGTTGTCAGTACTCTATGTTTGTAATATATTTGGTGTATGTTAATCAGACCCGCAATGTTTCTGCTGTACCACCCTGAGGGATGTAATATTTGCGGAACGGTGTTCTGTGAGTGTTATATCAACGACTGGCGTACTACAACATGCGGTGGTATGCTGGGTCACCACAGCTGATATCAGAGCAATTGCTTTGACCTTAGGTTGGAAACCTAGTAAAGGGATATACCCTGTCGGGTTTTAGAACGTACCAATAAAGAATTCACTGGAAGTATGATAGGTATTCACTTGAGAGTACTCTGGTCATATCCCCAGTATACTGAATCTTTATGAGGATCTAATCATAATATTTATGTTATTTGTGATCAGTGATCATGAACGGCGGAAGTTCCGGAAGAACGGAGTGGGTAAAGCATGAGAGGCTGGATCAATACAATGGGGAGTTGACCGAGCAACTTCGAGCCTTGCTTCGAGCGTTCGGATGCGACACCAACATTAAAGTTAACACGTATACGTTTAAAGATGGGGAAGTAGTCCTGAAGTATAGGGTATTAATTTTAATACCTAGAGAATTAACCCCACATGTGTCCACACCTAGTGGTGAGGGTAGGAATCAGATGGCAGCCTACCAGCAGGCCTTAGTGGAAGCTTTAGCTACCATCCGAGAGTTTAAGGCTAACCAGTTATCAGGCACTAGCCTCACAGCTATTCCACACGACCACATAAGCACAGAGTTGGCACTTGATCATTCTGTGCTAATTAAAACCAAGCCTAAGCTAGCCACAAGTCTTTTAGATCGATATAGGAAATTGGTGGGATCCTTCTATAAAACACATAAGGTCATCGTTGATGACAAGGATGAGATGTTGAAGGATTTAGCCAAGCCGTCTAGTCATGAGCAGAAGGGGAAACAGAAGGCTCAGGAGAGCAGTGAACCTTATTATACCCCAGGACCTGAGGCAGCTAGGAAATCCCAGTATGACAGACCGTCCAGGTATTCTACCACACCAGAACACATACACTACCCTGTTATACCACCTAGCGAGCCAGAGCCATATGATCCGTTCGATATATCGGATACACCCAGGGATATTAACCCAAACACTTTTGGTGGGGTCCCAGACTCAGATTCTTTTATGGAGAATTCTGATGGCTGGAGGTATGACTGGTATCCTGGTACCAGCCAGTATCCGATTCCTTGTGACAACATGTCAGAGGAGGAGGAGCAGGATAGTGTGGAAATAGTGGAAGCCGAGGAGGCGGAGATAGTCGCCATAAATATCTCATCTGACGAGGAGGAGCCGGATGAAGTCCAGCCGATGCAGGAGGAACTGTTTGATCACAGCCACTGCACGAGTACCACCTGTTTTGCAGAAGGTGAAGCTTCACAGGACACTAGTACCCACGAGTTTGTGTCCTATCTTGACAACTATCTGGATAATGACTGGCTCTCTTTGAGCGATAACCAGTCCATGGATACTTCTGACACGGATTACGTGCCAACTGGGAGGTCATACTATCCGGAGGCGGTGCGCAGGACTCCACGTTACACCGGGTGGACTCCTGGTATGTACTCCGAGTAGTACAATGACGTTCAAGGAGAGGATGTAAGGGCTTGAATTACATAGTAGTTTAGTATTTAGAGCCGTGTAATTAAATAAGGGTCGGAATGTTTAAGTGACCCAGTGGTGTTTCTTACGGTTGTACTCTAAGTATTCACTGCGGTGAAGGATTGTATCAACTTATAAGTACGTGTAATATATGTGTAGTATGTTGTTTGTATCTGGATTTGGATTTTGCTTCTCTTGTGTGATTAGTGTTGCATGTGAAGTGAGGCTCAGAAAGCATAAGCATGATGTAATTATGAGTTTTTTCGCTTCATATTGCAGGACTAAAGGGTTATGGAAAGTGGCGAGCCCAGTGTGGCTGACGCTCAGCGTCAGGAGAGAGAGAACAAGGCTAAAGCTGATGAAGATGCCGCAAGAGCCGAGTTACCACCACCACCACCACTCAGGCCACTGGCAGAGCAAAACTTCATGGAGTACATGCGATTTGTACAGGAAAACCAAAACAAGTTCATGCAGGAAATGCTTAACCAGGTGGGACCTGGGCGAGCAGCGGAACCTAGAAACCTCACACTGTCGGATTTCCTTAAAACCAAACCAGCACCGTTTGCTACGGCTAAGGACCCCATGGAAGCTGAAGACTGGTTGGTTGACACAGAGAGGAATCTGAAGGCTATTAAGGCCAGTGATGAAGAGAAGGTGCGTTTCGCCACACATCTTCTAAATGGTCCCGCAGCAGCATGGTGGGATAATCAGATCATTATGAAGCCACCAGGAAGGGAATTTACATGGAATGAGTTCAAGGAGAAGTTCAGGGAATATCATGTCCCTGATAGCGTCATGGAAATTATGCGGAGGCAATTTGAGGATCTGCAGCAGGGGACGCACCAGATGATATGGTACGTCAATGAATTCAGCAGACTGTCTCGCTATGCTGCGGATGAAGTGGATACAGATAAAAAGAGAATCAAGAGATTTCTGACAGGGATGGATCCTTATGCAGCCATGCAATTAAGGACTTCCAAACCAGCAAACTTTCAAGAGCTAATGAACTCTGCTGTCACTTGGGAGAATGACTACAAGTTGGTTCAGTTGAACCGACAGAAGAAGGCCAAGTTTGAGCCCAAGAAGTTCCAACCCAGTAAACCTACTACAAACTTGAGCTTCAAACCCAGGATAAGAACGGGAGGAGTTCCGCTCAATCGTGGACCATTCAACCCTAGAAATCAGATAATTTGTCATGGTTGTGGACTTCCGGGACATATCAAGAGCGAGTGCAAGAAGCCGAGAGTTGTTTGCTTTGGTTGTGGAAAGGAGGGACATTATAAGACAGAGTGTCCTAACAAGACAAACGGAGGGGGGTTCAACAAGGGTGGAGCAAAGCCTGGAGGAGCCAGCGGATTTTCTGCTGGAAGTGGTAGCAGCGGGAAGAACAATAATGGCAAAAGACCTAGAACCTTCGGGAAACTGAATTGCACAACTCTGGAGGAGGCTGACAACTCAGATACTGCCGTACTAGGTACGCTCAGTCTTCTTACCCAAAATGGCAAAGTTTTATTTGATACCGGTGCCACCACATCATTCATCTCTAGTTATTTTGTGGATAAGTATGGGGTAAGGTGTTCACGTTTAGAATGTCCTCTTACCGTTATGACGGCGGGAGGTACGCTCGTAGTTACGCGTGCTAGGCCAGATCAAGTCATCATGATCTGTGGTTGCACATACTACGCGGACCTATTTGTTATTCCTTTGAAGAACATTGATGCTGTTCTTGGAATGGACTGGATGACGGAGAACGGAGCTTTGATTGATTGTGAGGAGAAGACAGTTTCTCTTAGGAGACCTGGAGGAGGAAGAGTCACTTATCAAGCAGATAAACATACTCATGTAGAGGCAGAACTCCAACTCAACTCACTCAATGAAGCTAAATTAGAAGATATACCAGTAGTCAATGAATTTCCAGATGTTTTTCCAGCAGAATTACCTGGAATGCCACCAGATAGGGAGATAGAGTTTACCATTGACTTGATACCAGGTACATCACCCATTGCTCAGGCACCATACAAGATGGGTCCTAAAGAGTTAAAAGAACTTAAGGAACAGCTAGATGAGCTGGAAAGTAAGGGATTCATCAGAGAAAGTGTTTCACCATGGGGATCACCCGTGATATTTGTGGACAAGAGAGATGGAGGCAGAAGAATGTGTGGTGATTTCAGAAACCTGAATAATGTCACTATCAAGAACAAGTATCCATTACCAAGGATACAAGATCTATTTGATCAAGTTTACGGAGCTGGAGTGTTCTCCAAGATTGATCTCAGATCAGGGTACCATCAGATCAAGATTAAACCTGAAGATGTACCCAAAACAGCTTTTGTTTCAAGGTACGGACATCATGAATATTTGGTTGTTCCTTTTGGGCTGACCAATGCACCTGCTATTTTCATGAATTTGATGAACAAGATCTTCATGCCATACTTGGATAAGTTCGTGATTGTGTTCATCGATGATATCTTGATATATTCAAAGAACAAAGAAGATCATGCCAAGCATTTAAGAATAGCGCTACAAGTTCTGAGGGAACATCAACTCTATGCAAAATTCAGCAAGTGTGAGTTCTGGTTAGACCAAGTGGAATTTCTTGGACATGTTATCAGCAAAGAAGGTATTGCAGTAAATCCAGACAAAGTAAAGTCAGTCTTAGACTGGAAGGCACCAACCACTGTGAAGGAAGTTCGAGGATTCCTTGGAATGGCCGGGTATTACAGAAGATTCATTGAAGGCTTCTCTAAAATAGCTGGGCCAATGACCAATTTGTTAAGGAAGAATACTCCTTTTATATGGTCAGATAAGTGTGAAGCCAGTTTTCAAGAGTTAAAGAAACGACTAACAACAGCTCCAATCTTAGCCGTACCAGAACCGGGCAAGGATTACACTGTTTATTGTGATGCATCCAAGAACGGATTGGGATGTGTACTCATGCAAGATCGTAATGTAATAGCATATGGTTCAAGACAGCTCAAACCACATGAAGTAAATTACCCAACACATGACCTAGAGTTGGCAGCGGTAGTGTTTGCTCTGAAGAGGTGGAGGTCATTTCTCTATGGATCGAAGTGTGAGCTTTACACAGACCATAAGAGTCTCAAATATTTCTTCACTCAGAAAGAGTTAAATATGAGGCAGAGGAGATGGTTAGAATTGATCAAAGACTACGATCTTACTATCAACTATACCCCAGGGAAAGCCAATGTGGTAGCAGATGCTTTAAGTCGGAAGAGTACTGACAGTCCACCAATTCAATATGAGTTACCAAAAGAGTTACACAGGGAAATTGAACAAGCAGAGATCGAGGTACTAGAGGTACAATCTTTGGGAGGCTTGTATACCATGCAGGTCATGGAAGAAAGAACAAGTGATCTTCGAAACGAGATAATCCGGCGGCAAGACGAAGATCCATTCATAAAAGAAGAACTCCAGAGAATTGGAGAAGGAAGACCTTCCGAATTTCACTTAGGAGAACATGGTTCATTATGGTTCAACAAGAGGCTTTGTGTACCTGACATCCCGGAGATTAAGAAATTGATACTTCGGGAGGCACATGAGACGCCGTACTCTATTCATCCTGGAAGTACCAAGATGTATATGGATCTCAGAGATATATTCTGGTGGAACAACATGAAAAGAGAAATTGCCAAGTATGTTTCTGAATGTCACACATGTCAAAGAGTAAAGGCTGAACATCAAAGTCCGGCAGGGCCATTACAACCTCTGGAGATTCCTGAATGGAAGTGGGAGGAAATTGGTATGGATTTCATTACAGGATTACCAATGACTAAAACCCAAAAAGACATGATCTGGGTCATTGTAGACAGGTTGACCAAAAGTGCTCATTTCTTGGCAGTCAATCAAAAGGATCATGCCGAGAAACTGGTAAATATATATATGTCAAGGAAATAGTCAGCAAACATGGAGTACCAAAAAGAATAGTTTCAGATCGAGGATCTGTGTTTACTTCGGTATTCTGGAGAAAACTTCAGGAAGCTTTAGGATCTCAACTAGATTACAGTACTGCTTATCATCCTCAAACCGGAGGGCAAACTGAAAGAACTAATCAGATTCTTGAAGACATGCTTCGGGCATGTGTCCTTGATTTTGGAGGATCATGGGATGAACATTTACCGTTAGCAGAATTCTCCTACAACAATAGTTATCAAAGCAGTCTTAAGGCAGCACCCTTTGAAGTACTGTATGGTCGAAAGTGTAGGTCACCGATTTGTTGGTTCGAGACCGGAGAAAAGTCTGAATTTGAACCAGATTACATCAAAGATCAGCAACGAGTGGTTGATATCATCAGAGACCGTTTGAAAATAGCTCAAAGCCGTCAAAAGAGTTATGCAGATCAGAAGAGAAGGACATGGGAACCGGAAGTCGGAGATCTGGTATATCTCCGAGTTAGTCCGATGAAAGGGCTTATGAGGTTCGGTGTTAAGGGAAAACTAAGTCCTCGGTATATAGGACCCTACAAGATCCTAGCTCAGAACAGGAATGTAGCTTATACCCTGCAGCTACCGGATCGGTTAAAACAAGTTCACAATGTTTTCCACGTATCCCAACTCCGAAAGTGTTTGAAGGAGCCGGAAGACTCGATTAATCAAGAGGAGTTAGAATTGGAATCAGACCTCACATATGTCGAGGAACCCGAAAAGATTCTAGCCGAAGATTGGAAGAGACTCCGAAACCGAGCAATCAAGTACTGCAAGGTACAGTGGAAACATCATCCTGAACGAGAAGCTACCTGGGAGAAAGAAGAGGAACTACGACAGAACTACCCCGAGCTATTCAGGTATCATAGTTACAACTTCGGGACGAAGTTCTCGTTAAGGAGGGGAGACTGTAATGTCCCAGCGTTTAGGAACTCACGGGGGGGGGGGGGTAGAATATAATTTGTGCATCTGCATGCATTTGTTTGAAAAACCTGAGTAAATTTTTCGCAAAGTTAAAACCCCGGAGTGACTGAGGTTCTACCCAGTAAATGTTGCTTTGGTAGCAGTTGTTATTATTAGTGGGGGAAACTTTGACATGACCTCTGGGTAATAATTGAATTTGAAACATTAATGTTTAAGTTACTTAAATGATTTGAATAATTTGAATTGAGCTCAATTTGAAATTGAGTTTGAATTTAAATTAAATATAAATCAAATTGGAAGGATGAGTTTATATCCTAAGTTTAAATCATTTGAATTCAACTACTATATTAAATAGGAAATACTCCTAAAATATCAATAAGAATAATAAAAGTAAACACATATGCTTTATTGATAATAATACAAATATTACAAGGTTTGTTACAATGGATAAAGAGAAACAAAAATTACAATAGCTTTGCAACTAAGCTAATACAAAAATTAAACCTAGGACTAAGCCTAGCTACTCCAGAATAGCTAATTCTTCAAAACCTGCAAAAACAAACATGTAACAAAAATACAAAGTGTTCGTGGGGGGGGGGGGGTTAGTACCCTCAGAATTCAGTGAGGTGCACTGATTAATCATCATAGGGTTTTAAATCCAAAAAGTAGTATCTGTTCTAAATTATTTGCCTCAGACCAACATCACAGGCATACTCCTGGAATTACACTTGGCAACCTCAAATTTAAATCACCAGGCAAGGGATAAGGACAGTGAGTAACCAGTGCGGCAAGGGGATGCGACCAACCAGGTCAGGGAAAATATCCACACCATAGGTGGCAGCACATAACACACTGCTGTAGCAGCACACAGCTTAGTCACTCACTAGCACACAGCACACTCATACCATCACTTTGGTGCTGTCAAAACACAACCTGGAGTATAAAAACTCCAGCAACCGTAGGGGATGAGGTCACACCTCATAGTACCTGCTCAAGCACCAAATACCAGGAAAGGATATCATCCAATCAAGCAAGCCATTAGTTACTGGAGCAAGTGTTTGCAATCTTGCAAGCAAGCAGACAAGGCCAAGGTACCAGGGAGCACAAGAAGGAAATCAAGCAATCCACAAGCACCAAAATCCACCAACCACTTGATCTATAGCCAAGGTGAATCCCTGAGTACCATCTAAGCCAAATCTTTGGCTAAGTTGCACATAGGATTAGTGGGGTGCTAAAACCCTCAGGTTGGCATAGAAGTGCTATGCTAATCTCATCACAGGGCATTATTTTCAAGCATAGTATCTGTTCTTAGACTAACAAGAGCCTCAGGCTATGCATCATGGGCTTGGGGGCAAAAGAAACAAGTAATAATATCTGTTCTTAATTCATGAGGATTAAAGAAGCAAAAGAATCAAATAATAGTATATGTTCTTACTCAGGAGGATTAAAGAAGGAAAAGAAAGCATGGATAGTGTCTGTTCTTATCAGGGGAGATTAGGAATTAAGATAGAGAGGTGGATAGCAATAGAACTGTGTGACACAATCACAACAAGGGGCACTGGAGGTGTCACACACACACACACCTGGTTGCTGGGCATCAGATCAAAGGATCTGAGAGTCCAGAATCAAAGGGATTTAGGAAATGGAAAGGAATATGATGGGTACAACTATTGAGGGCATATTCTCTGAAGAAAAGTTCAGAGTAACACCTCCCAATTATTTTGCACATCCACCAATTATTAGGAAATTGTATACACAGTGTTATCCCATACACAGAAACAAGAAATTATCACTAGGAGCAAACCCTAAATGGACCAGTACACCAGCACAGCATGGGGAGTAACCCAAATAATTTTCCAGCAACAGATTCATCACCATATCCATCTCACAGCACAAGCCAGCAGAGAAATAAAAATTAGGGCATAATAAAAATTCCCATCCAACACAGAGTTTAGCTAGGAATTCATCCAGTACGCATCCAGTAGGCATTTGGATACAATCCAATGCTACTAATCTCACACTAGGGCACAGGAGGCATCACAGGCACGCACAAGCACGAACCAGCTCGATGGCTGATTCCAGAGCAAGAAGAAGAAGGCAACAGTGAGAGTGAGAGGAAGAGTAGAGGGCAGAGAGAGGGGAAATCAGTTACAGATGGCCACCGTAGTGATGACCATATCCGGTAGGAGAGTGAAGCACGGCGGCGGAGCCGCGGTTGCCCGTAGACCGTCCCGGCGGCGGCGTCCCCGGAGACGTAGCCACAGCAGCAGCAGCGCAGCATCTCCAGCAACCCAGCCATGGCGCACGGCCACCAGAGCGGTGGAGAAGCACCCAAGACCCAACCCTAGGGTTAGGGTTTGGAGATCTCCACGGGAGCACCACGGGAAGAGAAGCGGATCGAGGAGGACGAAGAGGGAGCGAGCAAGGAGGGGTTAGGAAAGCGCTAGGTCTCTACGGCGGTGGCGCACGGGGAAGGCCAGGGGAAATCGCCGGAGGCGATGGCGCGTCGCCTCGGCGTCGCCATCTGCGTCGCCTCGCAAGGAGAGGGGAGAGGATAAGGTGCGGGGCGGGGCGGGTGAGGTGCGGCTGGTCTGGTCCAGCCTGACCAGACCAGGGGGTTGGGCTTAACCCTAACCCCGGGGTCCACCTGTCAGCCCTAGGGGCAGACAGGTAATTTGACTAAATTTTAAAAAAATTAGAAAATTAAATAAAATAAAATATAAACATATCTAAATTTCTAATTTAGAGTACTAAACAAACCAGTACAAATTTAATTTAAACACCAAAACAAATAGAACATTACTAGTTGATTATTTGAAAATAATAATATATTCTAACAATTGCTAGAACCAAATAAATCAACTGATGGGCATATTATTTAAACTTCCTTAGCTTGTAATTTTAAAAGAAATAAGTTATTACCATGTTATGAGAAAAACAATAAGAAACCAGTCATCTAAAAGTTAAAGTAATAAGAATTTAGTAAATTTAACTAGAAGCACTACTTATAAAGAACTTGGTGATTAAGCAAAACAACTTGAACTAAAGAATTAATATGGTCTTTCCAAAATTGCATACATCTCATCGTTATGCATGATAGCATCATTGCTTATTTAAACATTGTCTTTACCGGACAATGATGGAATTTTGTAGAACAAGGAAGTCAGGATCCACCTCAAGCTTCAGACTTCATTACTTATCCATATCCAGGCAAGTTCATCACTTGCTCATGTCCATTGAATTATGTCTTAACAACTATTTTCAAAACCTTATCGTATTACCACCTACTCCAAAAATAATGCATGATCCTATTTTTATAATAATATGACTAATTGAATGACTACCCAAGTGGTAGTGTTCTGTTTGGTGGGCGGATGGAACCATGGTAAGATGAATAGGTCAAAGGAAGGTTCCATCTGCATGGGAACGTATTACCTAGGAATTAACAACAAATGCCGTCAGGATTCTTGCGCCGTAAATTCGCGTTGACCATGGATCTTCTATGGGGGGAGTAAGTCAACCGTGATACTTTTCTCGTTCGCATGTCAACGGATGCGCCAGAGACGTACGCTGTAGGTCTTGCGGGACTACATGCACATGGGTGGGAGCCCTTACGTCCCACGGACTCTGGGGTCTATGAGTGTCTGCCAAGGGCGCGTAGATCTCCATCGTGAGGGGTGGAATCAGGCGTTCAACCTACTGGCAGAAATGGGTGGGCATGCGTTATGCGGAGAAGCACGGTTTGGCTTGGACCAACAACCGGGCCCCACACCTAAGTGGGAGTGGACAGGATCGCGCGCCTGGTTGTGCAACATGGTCTTGGTCGTCCATGGGTAAAGTAACGCACCTCTGCAGAGTGTAAAAGGATGTGGCATGTTACCCCTTGTTCCGGGAAGGAGCTGCGAACGCCGCAGGAAAGGCAACTCCATGAAAGTTCTAATCCTGTGAAGAATGGCGGGCATAGTTTTCCATATTAAAAGCAATCATTTGGAGAAAGATTTGACAAAACTTGCATCTGTCTAGACTCCTTAGAGTCGAGGACCGTAGTTAGTGCATACATTACTTCTATACTTACAGGAACTTGCTGAGTAACGCTCGTTACTCATTCAATCCCGTTTGACCCCTGCTTAGGTTATGAGAACCTAGAAGAAGCCTCGTTCAACATACTCGGAGGCCAGGAGGATATCTTCTACGAAGAACCGGACCTCTCCGGTGGAGTAGAAGGAGTTGACTATCTCATCCAGTACGGAGCAGACCCCAACGGGGAGGAGTCTGACTAGGTTTAGCCTAGTCTGGATAACTACTTAGTCACGGTTGAATCGAGCAGTCATAAACTCTTTTATTGACTGTTGAGTTCCCGTGCTAGCAACTGTTTACTTTTCGGTGTTCATTTCGACTTCAATAATGGATGACCTCCATGTGAGCTCATTCGGTTGTCAGTACTCTATGTTTGTAATATATTTGGTGTATGTTAATCAGACCCGCAATGTTTCTGCTGTACCACCCTGAGGGATGTAATATTTGCGGAACGGTGTTCTGTGAGTGTTATATCAACGACTGGCGTACTACAACATGCGGTGGTATGCTGGGTCACCACAGTAAATAATACATCCGTGGGCTTAGTTTACGACCATCCAAGCGGGGCCATAGTCTAAATCCCACCTCCTTTACACCGTATATAGTTGAGAAAATTCTGCGGGTCAAATCCTATCACAACGATGACATATAGAAGACATGATATATATGTATAGATGTGCAGATAAATTTCCTTTAGAAGGTTGTAACTAATTACTAATAGAAAGTAATGATTTTAACCTTTTTTATTTAAATTGATATATAATCATAACTGATGGATTTGTATTGTGTAAATAATTGTTTATATATTATCATCTACTATAATATATAATTGATAGCTTAGCTAGACACATTTTGCGTGTTAGAGTTGTACGAAGAAAATACATCATTATGTACCATTGTACTTATTGTGTTGACAAATTTATGGATGAGTGCGTAAATGCTAATATATAACGATGCTAAAACAAACAATTAAATTCATGTCAATGAAAAAAACATGCAAAATGTGGTGACTATTATAACATGCAAGTCAGAATTATCTATAGTATTTCAATAAGTAGAGGTGTAGATCTCATGATGATCTAATAGGGTTTGGCTTCACAATGCAAAAAAAAAATGTTCATCGTTAGTTTTAGTATTTTCCAACACATCCAAACTAAAAACGGAGAACTACAAAAATAAATAACATGAGTAATAGAGCATGTGAACGAATGATGGTGTGTGTTCCGTGGATAAATTTTAAATGATATATGTGTTGATGTGGTTCTTGTATTTTAAGACACTCGCATGAAAACAAAATTCTACCAGTTATGTTATTAACAAGACAAATCATTCCTGTATTTTGCAAATCCTTCCTTTATTAAACAGTAACCCAAAATTTTACTCCGTGCTCTACTGACTACTATTTCTCATTTTCTTCTTTTATTTTCTTTCATTCTTACAAAAGTGAGACTCTACCATCTAGAGAGGAAGCTCTATGCAAGGTATACATGAGATATATTGCAATTGACTACTTGCAAGTGATCAAAGTTGCAACTATTTAAAATATACATGCGCATAATTAAAGCATAACATTGCGCAAGGTAAAACCCTGTACCACAAAATATCAATGGTGAAGTGTTGTAGATATTTAAGTATGATGGACTCACTAGAAAACTAGATATTTTGTGTAAGTGTTAAAGTTTTTTCTCCTTTTGTCATATTTTTCTTTATATTTTTACTATTTGGAGCCTCTACATAGGGGTTCAAATACTCACAAACTATGCAAAATCTAGATGTAAGAAGTGAAATGTGGAGTATTGTAGAGGCTAGCAAAAGATAATAACCATTTATAAAGACAAGTGCAAGTGAGCTTCATGAACAACGTATAATAACCCAAAATTTTACTTCCGGCTTTACTTTCTCTTCTTTCCTTTTTTTCCTTCTTTGATTTCTTTCTTACAAAAATGAAACTCTGACATTTTAGAGAGGATAACTCCATGAAAAGGATATGTTTGAGTTATTGAAGATTAACTACTTGCAAGTGCTCAAGATGTAGAGATTCAAACTATGTATTTAATGCAAGCATAAATTTGCAAACTAAAACCCGATACCATAAAATATCAATGGTGAAGTGTTGTAGATATTTAGGTATGAAGGAATGAATAGAAAACTAGATATTTTGCTAAGTGTGGAAGTTTTTCTCCTTTTTGTCACTCTCATCTCATATTGAGTGTTTTTTATTCTTATTTACTTTTAAGAAGCTCCATATGGGAGTTTAGATGTACCGAGTATGCAAAATTAAGGTGTACGAAGTGAAATACGGAGTATTCAAAAGGCTAGCGAAAGACAATAACCAAGACAAGTTGAGGTGAGGATGAGAAATTGAACTTCATTGCACCCATATGTCGAGTTGGATAAGAACTCCTCTCATCCAACAAAACATAGTATGTGACACTTTGTAGGTGGAAACTTTACTTTTATTATTTACAAGTGCGCTCACAACAAAAGTAATGAACAACTAAGTGAATATGCAATGCCACAGGAGGTTGGCATGCATCCCCCGGGTTTGAACATTCTAGAAGAGTGGCCCCACACAAGGTTGACGAGGAATTGCTTAGAGCTCGAGGAATTGCCCCTGGTAATACTCCGTCATGATACTTGGCAAAACTGAGAAGTCCAGTTACAGATATTTGGGAGAGGGCATCTCCCTTCATGCTTAAAGGTTGTGAATCGAACAAGTTTAGAACTAGTCTCCACTTTTTGTTCGTTCTCTTGTTGGCTGCCTACTTTTCCCTTTTAAGGTCGTTTGATCATCCATCAAGCCACCCTTTGGTACTTGGGGTTTTCTTTCCCTTTCTCATGCTGCTCGAACTCGCCGAGTCTAGGAGAGTGTTTTTGAGGGGCCTCTCCCTTCATCCTTCAAGGTTGTGTCAGCTCTAGCTACGATTAGGACACGGAATCGGTAGATCGGGCGAGGAATCGATAGGCATCGCAATATTCGGGTAGCGATACAGGAGATTACAGCATGCGGCCGAAGCCGTTCCTTCCAAGCCAAGTTCTATTACATCTTCCTATCCTCATTAAGTAGGCGACGATGGCATCAGTCACGGAGACGGGCCGGTAGCTTGCGTATGCGGTTGCTGGGCCTTCGTGGGCTTGGGCCAGCCAGTGGGTCGACGGGTGGTTCGTTGACAATCCCCCCTCCTTGAGAACCAGCTTGCCCCCAAGCTGGCGCTGACGGGAAATGCTGGCGAAGGGCTTCAGTATCTTCCCATGTTGCCAGGGCCTCGGACATACCCGACCACTGCACCAGAACTTGCGAGATCACCGAGCCACCAACCTTGCGCATACGGCGTTGGAGTATCTGAAACGGGACCTGCAAGGCAGCATCAGTAATAGGGAGATCAGTCTGCACCTGCTCATGAGCGCCAATGACCTTCTTCAGTTGCGATACATGTATGACAGGGTGTATACGGCTGGATGAAGGTAGATCCAGCCGGTAAGCCACCTGCCCCACACGAGCCAGAACACGAAAAGGTCCATAGTACTTGTACGCCAGCTTCTGATTTGAGCGAAGTGCCACAGAATTCTGAATGTAGGGCTGTAACTTTAGAAACACCCTGTCTCCTACTTCAAATTCCCTGAAAATTCTCTTTTTATCAGCAGAAGTTTTCATTTTCTGTTGTACACGGAGTAGCTGTTGTCGCAAAACCTCCTGAACGGTTGAGCGTTCATCCAACCAAGACTGCAGGTCGGAGACTGTGCAAGCATCATCAGGAACGATTCCAAAGTGACGAGGAGGGTAGTTGTACAGTACCTCAAACGGTGTCTTGTTGAGAGCAGAGTGCCAGTTTGTATTATACCAATACTCAGCTAATGTCAGCCATTGTGCCCAGCGTTGAGGATACGTTTGAGCGAAGCAACGCAAATATGCTTCCAGAGATTGGTTGACCCGTTCAGTAGTGCCGTCAGTTTGTGGATGATAGGAAGAACTCATCCTGAGCTGAGTACCCGTAAGACGGAACAGTTCTTTCCAAAATGCACTGGTAAAGACACGATCACGATCCGATATGATGGACAGTGGCATACTGTGTAAGCGAAACACATTGTCGAAAAACAAGTGCGCCACTGTGGCTGCCGTGTATGGGTGAGCTATAGGAATGAAGTGTGCATAACGAGAGAATTTGTCGACTACCACCATCACTCCATCATACCTGCCAGCTTTGGGAAACCCTTCGACAAAATCCATAGAGATGATCTCCCAGGCGCGCTCTGGAACTGGAAGCGGCTGAAGCAGACCAGGGTAACGAACTCGCTCTGGTTTGGCACGCTGACATGTCAAGCACTCCTGAACCACTCGCCGTACGAATTGCTTCATAAGTGGCCAATCGAACAACTGTTTAATTCTGCGGTACGTAACAGGAAACCCCGAGTGTCCACCCATAGCGCTGGAATGAAAGGCATCAGTAATCTGCTGCTGTAATGTGGGGTTGAAGCCAAGCCAAATGCGACCTTTATGGCGAATCAACCCATTAGAGAAGGTGAAGCCATCGATGCCTTCAGGTCGCAGAGCTAAGCTTTCCAGTTTAGCTTTAGCTTTTGGATCTTGCTGATATCCAGCCACGATATCATCCAGCCACAAAGGATTAACAGAGGAGATGGCCAGTAAGGAATCTTCATTCCCAGGGCGACGCGAGAGGGCATCCGCTGCAGAATTCTCTGTACCCTTCCTGTAGACAATGGTGTACTGCAATCCAAGCATTTTGGTTAAGGCTTTGTGTTGCCAGGGAGTATGTAACTGTTGATCAGAAAGATTGGACAAGCTGCGATGATCGGTGATTATGCGAAATTCAGAGTGCTGTAAGTAGGATCGCCATTGATCTATAGCTAAGAGTATCGCCAGGTATTCTTTCTCATAGGTGGATAGGCCACGTGTGCGTGGGCCCAGAGCTTTGCTGACAAATGCCAAGGGATGACCATTTTGGAGAAGAATCGCACCGATCCCTGATTCTGATGCATCAGTTTCAATGGAAAATGGCTTAGTGAAATCCGGCAGGGACAAGACAGGAGCTGTCACCAGGGCCTCTTTGAGAGATTGAAACGCTTGTTCAGCAACAGATGTCCATACAAAAGGCACACCCTTCCTCAGCAGATTTGTTAACGACTTTGCTATTACGCCATAATTCTTGACAAATTTGCGATAGTACCCAGAAAGTCCCAAAAAACTGCGCAATTCTTTTGCATTGGATGGTACAGGCCAGTCCTTGACTGTAGCTATCTTAGCTTGATCAGTTGCAACCCCAGAAGCTGAAATAATATGCCCCAAATACGCAATGCTTTGCTGAGCAAACTCACACTTAGATAGTTTCACTTGCCACTGTTGTTCCTGCAGTTTCTGGAGTACTGTTGCCAGGTGTTCAAGATGTTCTTCATACGTACGGCTGTAGATGAGAATATCATCGAAAAAGACTAACACAAACTTGCGCAGAAAGGGAGCCAAAGTAGCATTCATTGCACTTAAGAAAGTGGCAGGAGCTCCAGTCAATCCGAAGGCCATCACATTGAATTCATATTGACCCTGATGTGTTTGGAAAGCTGTCTTGTATTCTTCACCGGGGGCCAGTCTAATTTGGTGATACCCGGCTCGCAAATCCAATTTGGAGAACCAACTAGCCCCTGCAAGCTCATCGAGTAATTCATCGATTATAGGAACAGGGTACTTGCTTTTGATGGTAAGAGCATTCAAGTAACGGTAGTCGACCACAATCCTCCAGGTGTTGTCCTTTTTGCGCACCAATATGATTGGAGAGGAAAACGCGCTGTTGCTTAACTGAATGACACCGCTGGCTAGCATTTCACTGATTTGCTTCTCGATTTCTGTCTTCAAAAGAGGAGTATATCTGTAGGGCCGTTTGTTAACAGGCTGAGCACCAGGCAGGAGTGGGATGGAATGATCACATTGTCTCCTAGGTGGCAAACCTTCTGGTGCACTGAAGACAGACTCAAATTTGTTGACAATTTGTTGGACTTCAGGAGTGTAGACAGTGGTTGTCTTGGCAACACTATGTATCAAAGACAACTCCACTACTGTGCAGGCTAACTGACCTGGCAATACACTGTGTAAAGTAATTCCTTGTCCCTGATGTTGGAAGGACATCCATTGCTCCTGCCAATCCACCTGCATGGGGCTGTTGCTTGCTAGCCAGTCTAGACCAAGAATACCATCATAAGTTCCCAGGGCCAGAAATTTAAAATTGGTCCTGAATTCATACCCTTCACAGGTCCAAGGGCAAGCAGTGATACCCTTATCACAAACAAGCAAGGCACCATCAGCAATTTTGACCTTGAGTTGGGACTGTAAATCATCAACATGACATAGGAGTGATTGGAATTTTTCATTAAGAAACGAATGCGTACTGCCAGAATCCACAAGCAGTTGGATGTGATGCCCTTGCACAGTAACTGATAGCTGGAAGGTGAGAGTGCTGGGATTGCGAAGTGCAGCGACTGCGGTAAGCACATGCAATTCTGCTGATACAGATGTGGCTTGGTCATCGATTTCATCCACAGGTTGCAGCAGATCCAGCACTTCTTGAAGCACATGCAATTGCACAGTACCTTTGCATTGGTGATCACGACTGAAACGCTCTCCACAAGTGAAACAGAGTCCGCGAGCACGGCGATAGTTGCGAAGAGATACCCATTTATCTTCAGCGGATTGAGCTCGAGAGGGTTCAGCAGCAGGTTTGTCAGCTAGTAATGGTACTGTCGGTGGTGCGGGGGGAGGTAAGGCTCTTCTTGCTGCTGGTAAGGCCAGAGGAGGAGGTGCTTGGCGATGATGGATTCGAGCATTCAGTTCTCCCATTTCTTCCTGCAGCAATGACAGAGAATACGCAGTATCCAGATCGACAGGGCATTGTATAGCAACTACTGCACGAATATGAGGTTTGAGACCATCGAGAAACCTAGTTGTGTAGTGTAATGAATCTATGCTCGCTTCATAAGCCGCTAGGTTGTCTACCAGTTCAGAAAACCTCTCTACATACTCGGTGACAGTGCTAGTCTGATGAATATGGTATAACTGTCGCAATAGCGCCTGATGCTGATTACGGCCAAAGCGAAGAACAGTCCAATTACAGAACTCTTCCCAAGTGATAGTAGCTAATTTACGCTGAATTGATTGCAGCCAGCGAGCCGCAGCTCCCTCAAACTGCATAGTAGCCACGGTTATCCACATTGATCGATGGGTACCGTAGAGGTTAAAGTAGTCCTCGCACCTCTGTTGCCAAAGCTTGGGACAAACCCCATCAAACCGCGGAAAATCGATCTTAGGAAGGGATTTCTGGTGGCTACGCGAATCATCTATATGAATAGGATTTGTAGCTCGGCCGGAATGCGCACCTCTTGCCGGAGGAGGCACATAGATACCGGCGGTATCCAGAGCTTTCCCCCGGCGATTTTTGTCGTCGCAGTGCCCAGCAGGGCCAGCTTCACCGTCCCGTGGCGTGGATGGAGTGGATGCCGCCTTGGAACCGGCGACAGCAGGTGCGGTAGCGCGCTCGATGCGGATCTGGAGGTCTCCGAAATCCGCCCGCAGCTCGTTGAGGGTCTCGATGGTGAGCCGATGTTGAGCGCCGATGGCTTCATCGGTGGATCGACGCTGCTCCTCGAGCGCTACGCGCTGCTCCTCCAGCGCTTGCTCCGTCGCTTGGCGTTGTTCCGCGAGCGCTTTGGCGGTGGCCTTGCGCTGCTCCTCGATGAGTGCGTGCATCGCATCGAACATCTCCTGCTTGGAGAAACTCTCAATCTCCATGGCTCTGGTTCGAGTAAACTGGCGAGTGCGGTGGGTGGTAGGTGGAGGAAACAGGAAATCCAGATCCGCACTCTCCCTTGTCAGTTCCAACCCCGCGCAGGATTTCGAGCCGATTCACCGAAGCAAATCAGCACCTGGAGCGGTGGAATTTTTCGGAACCGATTTTGGGGATCTCGAGCAACGGAATCGGATTCAAGTATGGCTCTGATACCAGATTGTCAGCTCTAGCTACGATTAGGACACGGAATCGGTAGATCGGGCGAGGAATCGATAGGCATCGCAATATTCGGGTAGCGATACAGGAGATTACAGCATGCGGCCGAAGCCGTTCCTTCCAAGCCAAGTTCTATTACATCTTCCTATCCTCATTAAGTAGGCGACGATGGCATCAGTCACGGAGACGGGCCGGTAGCTTGCGTATGCGGTTGCTGGGCCTTCGTGGGCTTGGGCCAGCCAGTGGGTCGACGGGTGGTTCGTTGACAGGTTGTGAGGAACTCAACAGGTATCTCTTCAAGACTCGAAGTGACAGACTACTGTCTGCGACAAAACGTGGCTCCACTCGGCGTTGCAGCTGATCCTGCAAGTCAAGCCACGCCACCATCAACCGTAACTTATACTCATGTGGTCACGGCGTTTCATGGGAACTCCCAACCATCATCATACAAAAATCAGGCAAAAGCTGCCTGGAACAACAAGTCTACACGAGTACATACACAGATCATGACGAAAAAAAACTAAGTTACATGTAGAGATCCTTACCCGCGTTGTGATGGCAGGAATTCCCTGAACCAAACACAGCTTACATCGGTGCTGTGCCCCCCAGCTGTCAATTCAAACAACTTACATCCGCGCTGTGCGTCCAGCAATCAATCAATTCAATTTCTATCTACAGGCATCACAATTGCTATTGTACATGTACATACATCCTATCATCATTAGGGGGAAACAAAAATTCTCCAGATGGAAACCTCCGGTCTGGAGTACTCACAATTCATGTTTGATAGAGACCACAAAAGATGAACGCGTGAATCAGGCTCTGCGCCTTCTTCGTCTGCTCAGGATCCCCACGGACAATAACCGTTGTGTTTGTATCTCCAGGTTTTGGATCATGAACTGTAATTGAGGCGCCAGATATCTGAAACGTGAGCAATGCCATGAGCCTCGTGACCAGATACTTTGTAAACGGTAAAACAATTGCTGCTAAATCTTGATAAGAGTTATCTACGACTAGATAGCCAGAGGCTACCTAGATTGTTTGGAGTGAGTTTACATGAGTCGAAAAAACTGAAATATGCACTAGTGATGTGTCGCAGATTTGTGTTCTGCCATGAGGACAAAACCTAGGATGCCTCGATACGGATACAGATAGCGCAACATGGCGATACCGCAATTTTTTAAAAACATGGATAGGGGATACGTTTGTATATATATAATAAAATTAATAATATATATAAATTAGTGATTTTTGTATGAGAATGACTATAAGGAAGTAACATGATGTTATATAATCTACAATTCAGTGGACAGCAATGTATAAATTTCAACCAGTGTTATATAATGTACAATTATGTTTATGTGGCATCTCGGATCAGTTTGGCATGTATAATCTTCAATGTACTATATTGCCCATATCCTCCCTAAAGTATCCTGAGTGTATCTCAACGTACTCCAAATAATTATTTATTTATAAAAATTGAAAATAACCAGATATGTATGGGACACGTATCCTTCACGTATCCGCCCGTATCCCAGTATCCGAGCGTATCCGATACGGATACATGACATTTTTGCCATATCCGCGCTTCTTAGGACAAAACGATGAGCCAACAAGGCCCTTTTACTTCACGGGTATAAGTTAGAACAAGACATCCTTGTTCCATTGATGAGCACAACGTAACAATAAAGGAGAGAGTGTATGTACCCTTTTTATCTCAGCAAGGTCGCCGCCATTGGTGCCACAAATGAAACCTATGTACTTGCAAGGGATAATAACTTCAGTTGTCATACTTGTTGATGTAGCCACTTGATTTTCACTGATGATGAACACATGTCAGAAGAATGGTATAACTTTCTTTTTTCAGTTTTAAAAATGTCTTTTAAAGGATGACACTGCTACAAGTTTAGTTATTGATGGCCTCAAGGCTAGACCTTCCCACACAGATCATAATAGTTAAGTATTTCAGACCCAAAAAAAACCCTTCTGAATGGCAAATCATAATTCACAGCCTAAGTGTAGTTATTTAAATCCAAAAAGAATGAGGAAAGATGAATCAAACACTTGGCATTTAACCTACCTTGCCACTGGTCCATTTCTGTAATCTACAGCTGGTACCATGTCAGGCATGCTTCTTGGAACATCAGTTGGTAATGCCTGCACATGACAAGGGACAAGATTCTTAGTCATTCAACAATATGATGTGCATACAAATGATATCATTTTCAACAAAAATCAGATGGCAGCTCATCCTAAACTGCACCCTTTAGTTGGGGCCTACCTGACAGTGAAAGTTTTTAATAGAGCCATTTGTGCAGTATATGCTACCAGCAAACTACAGAATTTTTGCTTAATGCCAAAGAATATTTTCCATGTACTAACCTCAGGACCCCAAGGTCTCTGTGATGGCTGCTCAACAAAAGGACGAGGACCTCCTTGTTCACAACCATACGAGTAGGGCCCAGCAGCCATATGTTCCATCGGATGCGTAGGAGGTGGTGCAGGTGGTCGATGATCTGGCACGTCGAAAGGACCCATAGGAGGATTAGGTCTGAAAGGATGCATAGGATAGGGAGGCATATGTGGTGGAACCGGTTCTTGTCTTGGTTGGTGATGAGATGTGTTCCCAACGGGTGGATATGGAGGCATGCCTCCACTAGGATGTGGCTTCGGGGGGATGATGACATCTCTAATCCTTCCGGTGATATGAAGCAATGCATCCTGGATGGACTGGAAGCTACCGGTAACCTGCAACAAAAGCTCTAGAGGTTACGTATGTTCTCTTATACTTCAAGGATAATGATAATCTGCAGTCTTTTTTCAGAGAAGATTCACTCTGTACTTCCATGCATACTGAGAGAACTACAAAAAGTTCATTAGACCTAGAGATAATTGTGATTTTGTGAACATCACATTATATCATACGTACGTAGAAAAGGTAAAAAATTTGAAGTTGGTTGATCATTACAGCTGGAACATACCTGAACCAGCTCATCATTTCTTTGTGCACATCTTGGAATTTGTTCATTCCCAAATATCCGGATGCTGGCTCCTGTTACCTTCCTCATCTCTGCAATTATGGATCCACCTTTGCCAAGTAGGCAACCAATATGCTGTGATGGAACAAGAAGCCTGGCAGGTACAGCAGAACTTTTATCCATAGACGCCTCCGAGAGTCTAGAATACACCCGAAGCAATGCATCCTGAGATGGAGAATGCATCATCTCAGAATTCTGCACAAAAAATATTGCATCCATCAAACAACGTTATAGACAACAATAATACAGGAACAACATAAATCCCCATTTCCTTGTCGATATTTGCAGGATAGAACGAGCATCCAACTTGCTACACATTCATGATATGCAAAAGTATTCACCGACATGAAAATGCATGACACAAAATAGACAGAACAGGAAGTTCACAACAGGAAAACTAGGAACTTTCATCAATTAGAACTTAAGGAGGAAAATGAGCAATTCTTTGCAAGTTTAGAGCCACACCTCACGTGCAGATATCACAACTACACGTTCATCCGAATCAGGAACAGGGTCTATAACCTTGACTGAAGCACCAGTTTCACTCTGTAATGCACGAATAGTGGCGCCACCTTTTCCAATTATGCCGCCTACCATTTCATTTAAACATATCATTCTGAACATTATCTCTTGTTCAACAAAGAATCTAGGTCCAGGGGCAGCAACATTGCTTGGAAAATTCCTTGCATGATAATCAGGAATATGTGGCGGCAAATAGCTTCTTTGAGAATGAGGATCAACACCAGGTGGGCATCCATTGCCTGGAGGCCCAAACGATCTTCCAGCTGGAAAATTACTTGTGTCTGGCCTAGGATTATCTTGGAGGCAGGTTGAAACTAATAAAAGTGCTTTCCTTGCTGCAGAAAAGCTCCCACTTATCTAACAGGAAAATATTATCATGTTAGAATGAAATGAATTAAAAAGATTAAATATCCAAATTAAAGATTAAACATGCCAATATAACAACACATCATGGTTTCCCGAGCACCGCAAAACTACAAAAGCCATCACCAATGAAATACAACAACAGGTAGAGCTGGTAAATAACAAAAAAATTACATTGGCACCAACATTTTAGCAATTGCAAGATTTTGGTTGCCTAATGATTCAATTGAAAAAAAATAAGGACTCGGTTTATGTAACGGTTTATGATTAGATAAGTGAGACTCAATCACAAACTTGTCATCTCTGCATACAGAACAACCTAAATTTGATATTGTTTCTGTGTATCAACAATATATCATCAATACGACAGTGCTGTTCATAGATCATATGAATGAACTCACTTTATGTTCCCAACTAAATAAAATTAAATTAGAGCCAAGTACTAAGCAGGCAACATAGCTCATATTGAACTCATTTTCTCATATGGGCACACGTATTTAAGGTACAACTCTACAAGAAAACCATGACCACTAACATAACCAGCCATAGCTTATGAAGATGACCCCAAACTTATCCTGCTATGTATTATCAAAATCATCATGCTAGCACAGTGACGTCTTTTGCATTCTATTATCTTCTGATTCACAGCATAACGTCAAGTTCATTCATAAGCACAGATTATTATTTTGAGCATAACCACTCAGGCAGTAGCATCAAAACGGGTACATGAGTGCATTCCCAATAATATGTGTTATTCTATGCTTTGAGCTCATCACCCAGAAAAAAATCTCTAAATGACAGACCCAGTGCTAGAAGCTCCCACACCAGGTGGGGTCTGGAGAAGGATTATACGAGGCAAGCCTTACCCCTGCACAGTGCAATGCAGAAAGGCTGCGTCAAACCCAGGACCTCTTGGCACAAGAGGGGAGTACTTCATCATTACACCAGTCCTGTCCTTCACCCAGAAAAAAGTCTCTTTATTCTAAACTGGACCTACACTAGCATCGTCCTACATGTCCCCCGATAAGTGCTGCTGCAGCATGATGGAATTATTCCTTGGGATGATGACGGAGGGAGTCCTAGAAATGTGTCCACAAACAGTTGAAGAGCACATTGGAGAAGGAGAAATGCAAACAGGCTGTGGGCTCCAAGCCTAGCGACAAGGAGGTTGAGGATCAGGAGGGTGATGTTGCTAACAAGGGCAAAGTGCAGCGAGGCAGCAACAGACCAGACTGAAGCTAACACTGAAGGGCAGTGCTAGTGTCTTGAACAACAGCATCGCAACAACTGTATGGATCAGGTGGGTTCACAGTGGAAGACCATGACATGCATTGCTGTTCATGGAGAAACAGATGTCGTTATTGGTCTGGTTCTCGAGGCTGTCAGGGTTAGCAAGGAAGCCACAACAGGCCATGGTGTTGGGTCCGAGAAATGTGGGTAATCCGCAATGGGTGCTCCATGGCAGAGGTTGGTGGTGTTCAAACAGCAGCATCAGTCAAAGGCTTCATCCTGCATGTGTCCGTTTGGGGGTGGGAAGGGAGCCGTTTAACTCAGGTGGTTATTTCCTGGTGTAGCAGAGATCGTATTGATTCTGTAATGCGAGAGATACAGTTCTTAGGCATTCTTCAACAATTGATGGTTAATGGTGCAGATAAGGAGGTTTCTCTTCAATCTTTGGTAAATCACTTCACATCTTTATATACCTAAATGAGTGACTCAAATTGCCTGCTCAAACACATCTTTTGTCACACATAAACTAGTGTTGATAATGTATCTACGAATGCACCCCAAGAGTCGTAAATGACAATACTAATTTCATTATGTTATGACTAAATTTGACTCTAAAATTTAAGCAACACATTTAAATGGCAATCCTAGAATCTAACTATTTTTTGGATCAGAAAAGGTTGAGGAGAGAGAGAGAGAGAGAGTTGAGATGCGTACATGGATGAGCTCGTCCCCTTGCAAGGCGCAGGGGGGCACCTGCTCCCTGTTCCGGAACACCCTGATCTGGGCGCCGCTCTCCTGCCGCATCCGCTCCACTGTCTTCCCTCCCTTTCCCAGCACGCAACCGACCTGTCCCCCGGCCGCCAGCATCCGGCAGCCCACCACGCCGGCGACCTCTTTCTCCTCCTCCCCCTCCCCCGAGTCGTCGCCCCCCACCACCCGCTCCCAAACCCTCACCGCCGCGGCTGGCGCATCTGGCCCGGACACGAAGAGCACGGCCTCGTCGCCCACGGGGGGATGCTCCACGTGGAGGTCGCGCGCGGGCCGGAGGGCGGCGGCGCGGCTGGAGGGGCAGAGGAGCCGGAGCGTGGTGTTGGGCCGCTTGGACGGCGGCGATGGGTTCGAGGAAGAGGCGGGAGTTGTGGGTGTAGCCGCGCCGCCGCCGGTGGCGGCGGGGCCGGAGGTGGGGGAGATTTCCATGGGATTGGACGGTTGAGCTAAAACCCTACTGAGAATGCTGGCAGAGAAAAACCGCTGACCGCGGTAGTGGCGGTGGCGACCGCAGATTGCTACCGTGCGATTGAACTCGAAGGGTCGGATCACGCACTAACATCATCCATAAATGGAGCAAGAGATTTTAAAAAAAAAACTAAAATGGAGCAAGAGTTAAATTCATGGCTGGTCCTTGTCGGCCCTAAATAAATCTTTAAAATTGCACATCTATGCCACCTCGACAGGGGCGTGTGGAACTTGGGAAATTCTGCCAACGACCATCTCCACGATTCCCCAATAGCTACCTACTAGGGATATTGGACGAGCGAGTAATGTCCCCGTCGGACGATCAATAGAGGCGAAGTTGCCGAGGGGCCAAACCCCGCGTTCGGCAGCCCCGGTTTAGCCCACGTTTGTTGTGTGCTACCTGGCAATGCGCGTTGCGTGGATCCTGGCTCTCCAACGGCTCTATCAGCGACACCGAGCAAAAGGCGGTGGCAACTATAACATTCCCCCCTCCCTAGTGTGCCATTTTTCATTCTCCCGCCCAGTGTCTGCGACGTCGACCCAGTTCCCATGCGCCGGTGCAAGCCAAGGGAGCACCAACGCGACGGTGTTTGTGGATCGCCTTCAAACCCAGCCTTCTTCGATCAGGGCGCCGGTATTCCACGTTCAGGAACGAGGATCTCCCCCGCGTTCAGCGGGAGCGAGCCAGTGGATGGGATGGATGCTCAAGAGACAATATGATACACCAGTTTTCATGATTAATGTATTATGTTTTTATATTATAACTGTTACGGTCACTGAATATGAGATTCATAGGAAAACACATACGCAAGTGTAGAAACATAAACATAGCGTTATAACCCTTTGTCGTGTCTCACAGACAAACTCGTTAGTATTTGATGACCACGTTTTCTGGTCATGGACATTTATTATGTCAATATTAATTGAAGCATATTATTGTTTCAACATTATGGCTGTGTAGACCCAAGTAGCTGAGATACTACAGATTAGTTTTGCTAAATAGTATCGTCACAAGATGGTTATTTTGTTTGCTTCGCTATACCATAAGAATATACGATGATGTTCATCGTAAAGATCATTTTGGTATAGTCAAGTATCACACGATAAACCCGGTGATCGAAAAGGCTAACACTGGGTGGTCTCGAAAGTGTTCTTATCATCGTGATAGTTCAAGATTGGGGATTACTCCTCTATATAATAGAGAGATACATTCATGATCCACTCGGTGAAATAGTATCGGTAAATAAGTCTGCGCGGACAAAGACATGACACTAGTCATGGGGATACTATAACATGGTAACGAGTAAAAGGAATCATATCATACATAACGATAATGTGATATGGTGATTAAAGAGTTTAATCACCGTATTATCATTCATCATGTCTCGAGTTATTGATTGGTACCATGAATTAATAGGAACTTACGTGATAACCAACAGGTTCAGCAGATTTCTTCGTATAACACTTAGGAATCAATATGGACGTCCACGGTCTTAATGTTGATTATTGATTAGGAAATATGTTCTCCAATCATGTCTACTATTTATCGAACCTGTAGGGGTCACACACTTAAGGCGTCAAAATATGTTGTTTGCATTGGTTGGTCCGAAGTAGAGTGGGGTATCATTCGGGTAATTCTGACATGATAGAATTAATATTCAAGAGAGATTATGGAGGACATGGGATGTCCCAGGATATTGGAAGTATGTTTTTAAGATCAATAAGTAATGGTTAATTTCGTTACGATATCACAGAAACAAGTCTGGTGTCAATCGGAGCCGTTTTGGAGAAGTTACTATGAGAGAGAAATAATTGCACGCTTTACGGAGCAAGTGCGGAGGGCATGAAATGTCCAGGAGATGTTATAATATATGTATAACATCGTTAGATAGAGTCGATGATTTTATCTATAGGGATTATATGGTCCCGGAAGAGTTTTGGAGGACTTTCCATAAGGGGGAGTGTCGGAGGGGGGACATGTTTCCTCCTATGGGCAAACCTAATTTTTGGGGCCTATCAGGTGGGGCTCATGGCCTCACAATGTGCAGCCCCATCCCCTAGGGTTTTCCCTGATTTATTTGATAAATAAATTAGGTGGAAAAGGAGAAAAAAGGAAAAGGGGAAGTGGAGAGGGAGTTGGACTCCAAAAGGAGTCCAATCAAAGTCCACATGTGGATTTCCCTTGTGGCTCCCAAAACCGACCTCTCTCCCCATGGCAGTCTCCCTCGAGGCCAACTATATATGCTTGTCTACGTCGCAAAATTTAAAAAAATTGCCATGCGTAGTCCGCCAAGATCACAATACAGATAACGAAGCATGCCCATACACGCGACGATGCGCTTTGCCGCGCGGGGGATTTGGCGCTATATATAATCTAAAAAGGTCAAAAGAAAACACGGTTACATTATTGGGAGAATTTGTTGTGTACTCACCTATTTGGTGCAATCGGATCAGCTTGGGATGTCCTATGAAGAAGTTGTGGCCCAATCCAAAATAGCCTCGTATCCACCTCCTTTTAGTTTTTCTTGTGTGAAAACCCTATTAGTCCCATCAAGGTCTCCAGCAGCACGCGTAGTCGAAGAACAGATACGCCCTAAACCCCGCAAGAAAGTCACGAGGGAAAGAGATCTGAAGGCTCCTCATGGTGTGTAACACACGTTCGTTGGGAGACCCCAAGGGGAAGGTGTGAAGAGCACGGTAGAAAGTTTCCCTCAAAGAGAAACCAAGGTTGAATCGACCAGTAGGAGAAAGAAATCACTTCCTAAGGTTGATGCAGCTGATGTTGGCAGGACGCACTACCGGTTCAACAGCAACGTGAAATCTACACAACACAATAAAATTACTTTGCCCCAACGAAGCAGTGAGGTTGTCAATCTCACCGGTTTTGCTGAAACAAAGGATTAAACATATAGTATGGAAAACAGTACTTGTTTGCAGTAGATGAAAGAGAACAATGATGGCAGTAGGAAAACAGTAATTGCAGTAGTAAAGCAGCATTTGAAGTGGTTGTATATCAGTGTAAAGAAATGGACCGGGGTCCACAGTTCACTAGAGGTTTCTCTCCAAAATAGATAGATAACATGTTGGGTAAACAAATTGCAGCTGGGCAATTGACAGATATAAAGGCTGCGCCGTAGTGCATATGCATGACATGATGATTACTATGTGATTCATGAGGGCATTACAACAAGATACATAGACTGTTATCCAACTGCATCTATGACTAATCATCCACCCTCAGAGTGTCATCCGAGCAAACTTTCGGTGTTAAGATGCAAGCAACAGATAATTGCATTAAGCAAAGTGTGTAATGTAAACAATAAAATTATCCTTAGACAAAACATTGTTGTTTTCTCCCTAATGGCAACAGCACATCCCCCACCCGTTATGTTTCTGTCACTCGAGCGTGAGTGAAAGGGAGGCATGAAATTACTATCGAGCATAAATACTCCCTCTTGGAGTTACACGCATCAACTTGTCCAGGACATCTACTAGTAACGGAGAGCAGGCAAGATCATAAATAACATACACATGAAAGAACATGATAGATGATAATCATTTGACATAGCATTCAATATTCATCGGATCCCAGCAAACACAACATGTAGCATTATAATAAGATGATCTTGATCATGTTAGGCAGCTCATAAGATCTAAACATGAGGCATAAAGGGGAGATAACAACCATCTAGCTACTGCTATGGACCTGTAGTCCAGGGATGAACTACTCAGGCATCACTCGGGAGGCATGCATGGTGATGAAGAGCCCTACAGTGATGATTCCCCCTCCCGGAAGGGTGCTGGGGAGAGCTCCAGAACCCTCCCAAACTAGGGTTGACGATGACGGCGGCTATGGATATTTTTGCTGGAAAAGGCTCGGGTATTTAGGGTTAACCCGTGGAGAAGTATAAATAGGCGAGAGGGCAAAGTCGGTGGGTGGCCAGGGGGCCCACACCACCCCTAGGCGCGGCCAAAGGAGGGCGCGCCGCCCTATGGTGTGGAGCCCCTGAGGGCCCCCTCCGGTCTCCATATACGTGACGACTTTCTATGTCTATGGGATTTTGTTTCGTCCAATTCCAAGAATATTTCGAGAACAACTTTTCGGAAACCAAAAACGGCAGAAAACATGAATTGGCTCTGTGGCATCTTGTCAATAGGTTAGTCCTAGAAAATTCATAAAAATGACACAAAGTGTATAAGAAACATGTAGCATATGGCACGAAAACAACGTGGATCATAAAAAATAATAGATACATTTATGACGTATCAACATCCCCAAGCGGAGTTCCTACTCGTCCTCGAGTAGGTAAACAATAAAAAAAATCTGAGGTGACATGCTACCAACATAAACTTGATCATCACAATGTAAAGCATGTAAACTAGGATCAAATGAATAAAGGTTGTGGTTTATACTTGATATCAAATAGAATAATGTACAAACCATTAGGAAGAACAAAGTAAAACTTTTCAATGAATCAATACTAAAAGACAATCAACTGCACAAAGTATATTAAAGATGATTTAAGCTTCAAGAACAAAAATATAATCATCCTAGGCATCAAACTCTCACAACAACTCCTGTTAGGATCAAGTCAAGTGACAACAATATGCACGTAGGAAATCATCAAACTATTTGTGCACTCAAAACAAGCAAGCGTTCTGTATTGGTTCATGGCACCAGGATGTTATGGCTAAATGAAAATTATAGGGGGTTTGGAAAGTCAATGGAAGAAAGTCTCACACAGCTGAAAGTGATCATTAGACAAGAGTAAATCTTATAATCGAAGCTATGCAAGGAGTAGTGATTGCCACACAACGGATGCACATAGAGATATAAGTGCATGAAAGCTCTCCAATGGAACTAGTGGGGGTGCATCCAACTTCCTTGCCTCACAAAGACCTAGAGCACTTTTAAGGAGGATCATCATTGGAATATACAAGCCAAGTTCTATAATGTAAAGTTCTCCACATAGTTATGCAAGTCACAAAATGAAAACTCTCTCCAAACTGAAGTATTGGTGCTAACTAATCACAAGTGTGGAATAAATGATAGTAATGTTGCCTCCTCTCTCTTTATTATCTTTCTTTGACCCTCTCTTTTTTTTGGGGGGGGGGGGCTTTTCCAATTTTTTTATATATAACCTCACTGGTAGGGGCAACACTCTATTTACAATAAATCATCCGTGATAATTGCATGTGGGTACCCATATCTCAGAATGATATCTTTCAGGAAACTCACAGCTGTGTTCCCATCACACTTCCGGATAGGCTTTACTTCAATCCACTTGGTGAACTTATCAACCATGACCAAGATATGAGTCATGTTGCCCCTAGCCGGCTTGAAATGACCCACCATATCCAAACACCATACGGCAAATGGCCAAGTGATGGGGATGGTCTTCAGCTCGGATGCCGTGTGTGTATCTTGCTTGCATATCTCTGGCATCCGTTGCATTTTCTCACTAGATCTTCCGCCTGCCACAAGGCTGTGAGCCAAAAGAATCCATGCCTGAAAGCCTTGTTGACTAGCGCCCGAGAAGAGGCATGGTGCCCACACTCTCCTTGATGTATTTCTCTGAGAATTTCTTCTCCTTCTTCTGGCTCAACGCAGCGTTGGAGCATGCCAGTAGGACTTCTCTTGTGCAACTCCTTGTTGATGATGGTGTATGCCTTGGATCTTCTCTGTATCTGCCGGGCTGTGACCTCGTCACTTGGCAAGGTGCCATCCATCAGGAAGGACAGTATGGGCAGAGCAGAGCTCGGCGTGGGCCGGATAGGAAATATGGGTTCATCCACTTCCATTGGATTAGCCACCATTAGTTGCTACGAGTTGGAGACGAGTCCCCGAGTACTGAGAAATGATTCCCTCGATGAAGGCGATAGTCCCCGAGTTGGGAGGGGCAGTCCCCGGGTTGGAGACAACAGTCCCCGGGTTCTCCTTCGCATTCTCTCGGTCAATCTCCATGGGAACAACCTCTGAATCCGGCAGAGATGGAATGTATATGGACTTCGAGTTGGGTGACGGCTTGATAGATGGCTTCCTCAAATACTCCAGAGCAATCCCAGGCGGGATGAATTGCCGAGAAGACCCCAACTTGGATAGAGCATCCGCTACGTCATTTTCAGCTCTGTGTATGTGACGGAATTCACACCCATCAAAGAATCCAGTCATGTTTTGAACCAGAAACCGGTAGGAGGCCATGTTGGCATCCAAAGCGTCCCAAGTCCCCGAGACTTGTTGGACTACCAGGTCCGAGTCGCCATAACATACGATCCGCCGAATTCCAATCTCCTTGGATACACTCAGGCCATGGACCAGAGCTTCATACTCGGCTACATTATTGGATGCCGAAAAATGGACCTGAGGCATATACTTGAGTTGGTCCCGCTTGGGCGAGGTGAGCACCACACCGGCACCGAGCCCCTATTTCACTTTAGAGCCATCAAAATGCATCTCCAAAAATTCGTTTCTGGCAAGGGAGGCTCATACTGCATCTCGGCCCAATGCACCAAGAAATCCGCTAGAGTCTATGTATTGATTGCTTCTCTTCTCGCGTACAACCGGGTGTACGCGGCTAGCTCAATTGCCCATTTAGCCACCCGGCCGCTTGCATCCTTGTTTCCCATGATCTCCGAGATGGGAGCAGTGCTCACCACTGTGATTAAATGCTCCTGTAAATAGTGCTTGAGCTTCTTGGCACCCAGGTATACGCCGTAAGTCATCTTCTGGTAGTGTGGATAGTTCTGCCTGGAGCTGGATAGAACCTCGCTGAGATAATACACCGGCCTCTACATGGTCTTGCCTTGTTCTTCACGCTCCACTACCACCACCACACTCACTACCCGGTTGGTAGCTGCGATATAGAGCAGCATTGGCTCCTTAGGCAGAGGGCTTGCCAGGATGGGAGCGCTACCCAGCATGGTCTTGAGCTCCTTGAAGGCCACATCAGCTTGTGGTGTCCAGATAAATTTATCACTTTTCTTCATGAGCTGATAGAGAGGCAACGCCTTCTCACCCATTCTTCCCAGGAACCGGCTAAGAGACGTCAGGCACCCGGTAAACTCTGCACATCCTTCAGTGATCTCAGCAAAGACATGCTCTCAATAGCTTTTATATTGGAAGGATTGGCTTCAATGCCCCGGCTAGACACGAGAAAACCGAGTAGCTTTCCAGCCGGGACGCCAAAGGTGCACTTAGTTGGATTCAATTTCATATGGTACTTCTGCAAGCTTGCGAAGGTTTCCTCAATGTCACTCAACAGCGTGTGTTTTTCTTTGGTTTTGATGACAATGCCATCCACATACACCTCACATTCTTGCCTATCTGGTCATGCAAGCATTTCTGCATGCACCTCTGATATGTGGCTCCAGCATTTCTCAAACCAAAACACATGACAAGATAGCAATAAGCCCCGTACGGGGTAATAAAAGCAGTCCTTATTTGATCAGCCGGGTTAAGAGGAATCTGGTGAAAACCAGAGTAGGCATCAATAAAAGACAAAAGTTCGCACCCGGTAGTGGAATCAATCACCCGATCTATCCGGGGCAACGGGAACGGGTCCTTGGGGCAGGCCTTGTTCAGGTCGGTGTAGTCGACACACATGCGCCACACCACTGCGACCAAGGGATCATCTTCTTATTCTCCACCATGACCGGATTGGCCAGCCAATCCGGATGCAGCACCTCCATAATAAAATCCACTTGTGAGCAGCCTTGTGATCTTGTCACCAATGGCTTTCCTTCTCTCTAGCCGCAAAGCGGCGCATCGTCTGCTTAACCGGCTTGGCGTCAGGCCGCACATGCAAAGAGTGCTCAACCAACTCCCATGGGACACCAGGCAGATCCTGATTGGACCATGCAAAGACATACCAACTCTCACAGAGGAAGTGTATGAGCTCTATTTCCTATTTCTCCTCCAACCCGGCGCCAATGATGGCCACACGCTCCGGGAACTCCAGGTCAATCTGCACTTTGTTCGTCTCTTGGGAGGCCTGGAAGGTGGCTCTGTACTGAGAGCTTGGCATGCCAGGCATACCGACTTGAGCATCTTGGGCCAGGGCCACCACCTCATGTATCTTCTTCTTCTCGGCCGCAATGACCATGGACTCGACTAGCCGAGATCCAGCAGACGCGCGGTCCAGAGAGCGCTTGTAGTCATCCGAGATGGTGATGATGCCGTTGGGACCGGGAAGCTTCATCTTCAGATAGGCCGCATGAGTTGAAGCCATGAACTTGGTGAGAGAGGGTCTGCCGAGTAGAGCATGGTAGGGGCTCTAAAGATAAACTACCTCGAACAGCAGACACTCGGTCCGACAGTTCTCCCTGGTGCCAAAAAGCACATCGATCCAGATACGACCGATAGGAGCACAAGACACTCCCGGAAAAATGCCGTGGAAAGTGGTTCGGCTGGGTAGCAGAATGTTATCGGCAACGCCAAGCTTCTCCATAGTATCTCGGTACATGACGTTGATGATGCTCCCGTTGTCAATCAGCACCTTGCTGAACTTCACATTCTTCTTGGACCCCAGAAAGGTAGGGTCCACCACTAGAGCATATGTACCCAGGTTGGGCATGATCTTGGGATGATCAGCTCGAGACCAGACGATGTCTTGGTCACACCAGTGCATGTAATCCGGTACCGCTGGCATCACAGCATTCACCTCCATCGCGCGCCTGCGCTGGAACTGCTTGTCATCCGTCTCAGTGGTGAACACCATGTAGCTCTCATGATGTTCCTGGTACTAGTTCCGGTCTCCACCACCATCATTGCCATTGTTGTTGTTGTCGTCGTTGTTGTTATTGTTGTTCCGGTTGTTGTTGCGGGTGTAGCTGTTGCGGTTGTTGTAGTTGCGGTTGGCTCCCTGAGCCACTTGATTCACATTCTCCCTCCTCTGCTTCTTCGGCCGGCCTGGGAGGAGCTGCTTGGATAGGCTGCACATTTGAGCCCGAGAGCGGAAGAGGAGGAGGAGGAGGCAATTTGCCAAAGCCCTCACTCTTGATGCGATCCCACGAGTTGCACTGCCGAGTTGTGTGATTGGCTAGCCTACTCGGATGCCGAGTGTGAAAGCTGCAAGGGCCATCCTTCATGGTCTCAAAGATAATTCTTTGAGCAGCATCTCCGGACTCCTAGGGCGGCATTGCTCTACTGAGGAGCATTGTACTGCTTCTGAAGTTCTGGCCCTGAGTCTGGTTTTGCCCATACTGGGCTCCAGCAGTTTTTTGCCTATGGCTGCTCCCGGCAGCTGCAGTATCTTAGTTCACATCATTTACCTGCTACGATCCATATCGGGCATCAGGGCGATCATCTCTTCGCTTGTTGCGGAAATCTTGGCGGTCATTGCGCCGGACACCATCTTGCTTTCTTCTTCTCGGCTCAAAGGAATCGAGCAGAGGCTCAAAGGAATCGAGCAGAGGCTGAGTAGGGTCGCCGAGAGCATACATATCAGCGATCTTGATACTCTCGGCGAGCGTACTCGGCATCTCCCTCTGCATCTTCTGCCACAGCATGCTGCCATGCCTACAGCCCTGAGCGAACCAGGCAGTCGCCTGTGACTCATTCACACCTTCGCAGGTGTTCCTCAGCATGCTCCACCGAGCAAGGTACTCGCGGTCAGTTTCCTCTTTCCTCTGCTTGCACGCCGAGAGCTGCTGCGGCCTATTCGGCCTCTTGTAAGTGCTGGTGAAGTTGCTAATGAAGGCTTCCGACAAGTCGAGCCAACCGTTGACATTGTCCTTTCGCAAATTGTTGAGCCAAAACCGGGCAGAGCCCTCCAGCATCTAGGGCACATATCTCACTGCCCATCTTCTGTTACCGCCAGCAACGTACACGGCAGTAACATAGTCATTTAGCCAGTCATCCGGCTTGGTGCTTCCATCATAGGTCTTGGTCCCCCTGGCCAACTGGAACTTGGGCGCAGCTGGCTCTCCCACGATTCTGGGACCAAAACAACTTGGTCCGGGTGGACCTCTTGCTTCTATCTCTTCGGACCGGTAGATCCGGTCCAGCTTGTATGTTGCATCGCTGGGCTCCAACATTCTTCCTCCCAAACGAGTAGCAACATCTCTTGGGTCGGCGTACCCGGATTGCTCCATTGCTGAGTACCCGTCGTTGTAGTGGTCCTGAATCACAGGGCCGGCTGAGCCGCCGGGTTGGCCACTGCAAGACTGTTTGTGGCTGAACCACCTACTGAACCGGGTTGGCAGCATGACGCCGAGATGGACCATCTCGGTTTCCTCCTTGTCCCTCTTGGTGAACCCGGGCGGCCTGATAGCCAGTACCTGCAACATTGTGCTTTTGTCCAGGCTGCCTCTCTGCAGCGTGTTGTTTTCCAGCAACAGCCGGGTCATACACCTGCATCTGTTTATTCTTCCTAGAGCTCACACTCTGGGCCCTCTCACCGCCGGGAAGTGGTGATGAGGCCTGTCCTCCGGATCTTACCCCATGCGACTGAACAACATGGGACGCACCAGCTCTCGGATTTGCTTGCCGGAAAGCCTCATTCTGCCTGCCAGCCTCAAGAAATAGCTCATTGAGCCAGTCCCGCTGCCTAGCAAGAGCCTCACCGGACAGGTGCGGCAATTCGGCGGCAACTGCCTCTGTAGCTCTAAGTGTTTTGGCACGAGAGCTATATTTTGGCCTACCGCCCGAGGTCATGCTATCAGTTTTGCTAGCAGTTCTACCATCTCTAGCTAGCTCAGCACCTAGATTGCGACAAACGATTCCTATCTTGCTAGGTTTCTAGCAATAGGAGTGAAACCATGGGCCCTATTGTACTCATTTTGATCTAGGTTAAGCTCGAGCCTAACCTTTTCTAGCTCCTGGGACTCCTGAAGCAAAGCTTGGTGCCGCTGCTCGAGTTTCACCCTCGCCACAGCCGGATCCACGTCTGGGGAGAGAGGCATGCCCAGATTCTCGGCGACACCAGCAAGAGGTGTTGGTATCACTGTCGATGTAGAAGGAGCCACGTAGCCTGGTTGATTCTGGGGCATATCGTAGGGCTTGTTGCCCCTGCGAGCAGCCGGCTCCTCGACGACTTCAGGCGCAGTGGGTGCGCCCTTTCCCGGCAGCGATAGCCGGGACCGTCATCATCACCTCCGCGCTGCCCGCAGAGCAGCCAGTCGGCTTCCCGCGGACAGCGAGAACAACAGGAGGGTCCTTAGCAACGAGCACCTCCTCGGGGTACTCGCGGATGACGGTGGTGGCGACGTACACCAAATGTGCGCCGAAGGAGAGGATGGAGCCGCCTGCAGGCATGGGCCTGCCGCTGAAATCACCAGCGTTGTCGGTGACGAAGTCGAAGGAGCCGAATCCGTGGACAAGGCCACAAAACACGCGCTCCCCCGAAGGAGAAACAGGTCCCGTCTGGATATGCACCCCAGCCAGCGCCGATGCTGGCCCCACGGTGGGCGCCAACTGTCGTGGAGTGGTGAAGACTTATGCCATGGGATGGCTTAAGGTTTGGGGCCGATGGACGCTGTAGGTACTCGGGGAGGGATCGCACGCCGAATAGGCGCGCACAAAACAATGCAAACACCATAATCTACCCAGGTTCGGGGCCCTCGTGTGGAGGTAAGACCCCTACTCCTACCTATCTCTCTGTATTATGTCGTGTCGAGTACAAAAACTACAATCTCTCGGTGTATCTCTCTCTACCGAGTAGCTTGGGCTCAGCTCTGTGTGTTCGTAGCCAAGTGAATTCTTCGACTCATCGAGTGACCCTCGCGCAGGAGGGGGTTGGCCACCTTATATACCGGTGGCCAACTAGTATTCTACGAATAAAAGGATGGAGTGGACAACTCCACTGTGCGAACAGCGCACGCCTCCATGTTCCCGTTGACAACTGTCGACGATACTCTCCGCGGTAGGCGGCTGAGAGGTCTTGTCCGCCTTGTCAGTCTCTTAGGGTAGGTTGCTGACATGTCCTGTTCCCCTTGTCAGTGACAGGACTTGACTGCTCCCATCCCGTACTGCTCCCACGTCTCTGTGCGGATAACCACGCACCTAGTAAGTTGAACCGCACGCTGGTACGACCCCTTGATACTAGGGATCTTCCTCAACGGCTCCATTGACTTTGTGCCCGAGTAGAACAGCTTCTTTTCTATCCGGATCAATCGAGCGCTACCCGGCTGATCCAGACGGACACTCGTATCTCCACTCGGCCTTTTGTACCTCCTGCCGTATAGCGCCAAACGGATACCAGACTATCCGGGGTAGCCGTCTACTCGGTAGAACCGTATCTTGAACTCTGCTTCTCACCTGTCTTACCCCTACTCGGGGGTAAACCCCCAACAAGCCATCCCATGGCATCTGTCTTTACCACACCACGACACTTAGAGACTTCGAAGTCCTACTAGTTTGATAACCTTGGTTCTCTAACTGGGGGAAAGTTGTTGTTTGACTACATCATACCTTCCTCTTGGGGTTTCCAAACGTTGTGTTCCCACACCAACAACAAAGTTTTTCTGACGCAATATCTGTAGATTTTGTCGTGGGGTTGTCACGGCAAGTGTCCTCGTGCAATAACTAGATTGTGAGGCCATAACTTCTAAGATAAGTATTAGAAGGGTTATGGCAAAAATGAGATACGTAAGTTTACCCAGGTTTGGACCCTCTATGGAGGATAAAACCTACTCCTGCTTCTTTACTATTGATGATTTTAGGTCTCGATTACAAGAAGCGATTCTGGCTTCCGATGTATCGAGAACTGTTGCTATCTGCTAAACTTGATTTCTACATCCCAGAAACCCACCTTATATATTGTGCAGGTTCCTGGGTTTGCAAAGACATCTGGGTCACACCCAAAGTCGGAATCCTAGCCTAATCCAGCAAGAGAATCTTTGCTGATTTAAAATGGGGATTGGGCCTCGCACCGTAGCCGGTTCTAGAATCTTCTCCAGGTTTCAAGTCCCTGGGCTTCGCTCTGTCTTCGAGCCCTAGATTTTCCTCCTGGGACGGGTCTTGAATCTTTCATCAAATGAACTGTAACCTAGGCCTCCGTACCATATCCATTATCTTCAAATGAGCCTGATCCTTGATAAGCTGATTCTGGGTGAGAATCAATTTCTGTCTTCGTAAACTGGTTTTGAACTTTGGCCTTTGCCGGGTTAGCAGCAAAGCAGCTGGGGGACTGATACGTCATAAACGTATTCCTAATTTCTAATGCTCCATGATCATATTGTGCCAATTGCTACATGTTTTCTCCCTTCTTTATGTCATTTTTATCGATTCCGGACTAACCTATTAACAAGATGCCACAGAGCCAGTTCCCTATTTTCTGTTGTTTTTAGTTTCAGAAAATTTGTTCTGGAAATATTCTCGGAATTGGAAAATTCGAAGCCCGGAAGTCCTATTTTCCCCGGAAGCATCCAGAAGACCGAAGAGAAGTCGAAGAGGGGCAACAGGGGGGCCACACCATAGGCTGGCGTGGGTCCCCCTGGCCGCGCCAGCTATGGGTGTGGGGCCCCTGGAGCTCCACCGCCTTTGCCCTTTCGCCTATTTAAGCCCCACGGATGGAAAACCCTAAGTACCTGATAAAATCCCCGAAAAAGTTCCGCAGCCGCCGTCACCGTCAACCCTAGATCTGCCGGAGAGGAAATCATCACCGGAGGCTTCTACATCACATGCATGCCTCCAGAGTGATGCGTGAGTAGTTCATCCCTGGACTACGGGTCCATAGTAGTAGCTAGATGGTTGTCTCCTCCTCATATGCCTCCATGTTTAGATCTCGTTAGCTTCCTATCATGATCGAGATCGATCTTATGTAATTCTTTATGCTGTGTTTGCTGGTATCCGATGAATATTGATCTTATGTCAAGTTGATTATAGTCTTTATTGCATATGCTAATTGTGATCTTGCATGCTTTCCGTTGCTAGTGGTTGCTCTGGCCAAGTAGTTGCTAGTGACTCGAAGAGGGAGTATTTATGCTTGATAGTGGGTTCATGCCTCCTTGTTGCCTTGCTCGAGTGACAGAAACGTGAAGGGGGAGGATGTGTTGTTGCCATTAGGGAGAAAATAGCGGTGAGAGTTCCCGCGTGTATAATCATTGCTTACAGTACATACTTTGTTTAATGCAATTGTCTGTTGCTTGCAACTTAATACCTAAGAGGGTTTGGATGATAACCTGAGGGTGGATTATTAGTCATAGATGCAGATGGATGTCAGTCTATGTATCTTGTTGTAATGCCCGCACTAAATATCATAGTAATCATCATGTTATAATGTGCACTACGGCGCAACCTTTATTTTTCAATTGCCCAGCTGTAATTTATTCACCCAACATGCTATCTTTTATGGAGAGACATCACTAGTGAACCTATGAACCTCGGTCCATTTTCCACATTGTTAAACAAACCACAACAATTTCCTGCTCTCTCTACTTTCTGCAAGCATACAACTGTTTTCCACACTATACGTCTAATCTTTGTTTTCAGCAAGACCGGTGAGATTGACAACCTCACTATACTGTTGGGGCAAAGTATTCTGGTTTTGTTATGTGCAGGTTCCACGTTGTTGCTGACAGCGGTGAAGCGCCAGCACCACTGTCAGTGGCATCAACCTTCCGAAGGTCCTCTTTCTCCTACTGGATTGATAACACTGGTTCTTAACCAAGGGGAAAAATCCTACCGGTGTGCTCATCACACCCTCCTCTTGGGGTATCCCAACGCAAGCATCAGGGACCCCCTTACTCATTCCCCCAACATTCGGCCCGAGGTCAACATGAACGCCAAAATCGAGTTTTGCCTGTCCATGTTAAGCTCCTGAAATAAAAACATAAATTCACATAAGTAAGGTAAAGTCGGTCTGATATTTTGTCAAAATTTATAAAAGTGGCTCTCTTACGGTTAGAATCTTGATCCTGATCTGGGCGAGATTATCTTTCCTTCTGTTCTCTCTTTACATATCCATTCAAACAAAACAAGTTTATTTGGATAGTTATGTTTGCGAGTTTATCTGTACGATTTTAGGAACTGAATCTTATATGGTTTATCTCGTGATCTGTTCCGAGCATTTATTGATGTGGATTTGGCACATTTAATTCCATTATTCTCTTCGTTTTTCCTATGTCAATGCCAAGAATACCGCATTTCCTAGCGGCCTTTTTGCAAAAAGGCCACTGTAACTAGTTATCTCCACCCCGCCTATAAATACTGGGGAGGAGGTGACCCCGGGTCATTATGTACCATACCGTCCCAATCCATTTCATCTTGAACCTCCAAGGTCGCTCGACCACCTGAGATAATTTTTCCGGATTATGGGGGAGAAGCCCATGGCGACCAAGGGCGCTGGAACCAGCAAGGGGAAGAAGAAGGCCTCAGACCAGACTACATCCGCGACCAAAAGCAAGAGGGATATTTTATTGGAGTGGTGTAAATCTGACGTCACCCACGACCAACTCCAGGAAATGCAAGATTCCGGTTTACTACCGGATAACATTGCATGGCGCACTCCTCAGGATGAGATACGGCCCATTCCCGGACCCGACGAGGTAATTGTCTTTCCTCGTCATATAGCCCGAGGTTTCCGTCCACCCGGGTCTCGTTTCTTCCGCAAGGTCTTAGCCCAATACAGTTTACGTCCCCAAGACATTCCTACAAACTCAGTTTTGAACGTTAGCAGTTTCTAGGTCCTCTGTGAGAACTATATCCGAAGAGATCTCAACTTAGATCTTTTGATGGTCTACTTTTATTGCAACAAATACCCCGAGACTGCGAAGGGCCCACTGATTGTATGCAGTGGTGTCTCTTTCCAGAGGCGCAAAGGTACCATTTATCTTGGTGTATTTTGAGCTAGCCACCCAAAAATGTGACATAAATATTAATTCTATTGTAAGGACACTTCCCCACTAGGCGAGGATCCTTTTTTTGACACATTTCAATGGGGAAAAACCCCCATTGTGTCAAAAAATTCCATTAATATATAGGATATTTACAGAGTGATCTCATACAAGTTCATAAGGTGTCAATCCACTGTGTCATGCCATCTTTAAGAGATGGTTTAGCTTTATGTATAGCTAGTGAAAAGTTCTCCTTAAAAATATTAATACATAGAGTAATATCTTTTTGAATCCCGTCGAAGATGATCTTGTGTTCGTGATTCCAGAATGTCCAAGAGCCTATAATTAGTATTTCCTTGAAGTAAACAGTCTTGTATTTGATTCTGCCCAATTGTATCAAAGCCATGTAATCATGTGTGTTCTCCCATTGGAAAGCAATGTGCTCCGAGAAGTCTTTACTGAATGGGCATCCAAAGAATAAGTGGTGGAGGTCTTCATTATGATCATCCTCACATAGAACACATGCTTTAGTTGGTATATGGAATTGTTTTCTGCTGAGAAGATCTCTTGTATTCAGTCTATCGTGTAGGAGAAGCCAGAGGAAAAATTTATGCTTGGGTAATGCACATGATCTCCAGGTCCATAAGAAGGGTTTAGGGGCAGCGGGAAAAGGCCTGAGCATCTTATATGTTTTGTTGTTCTTGTATGTGGTATTAGTACCAGGTACATACCATCTATCATTCTCCTGATTGTTTGCCATAGAGAATAGTTTGTCTTTGAAGGCATGGTATTATTGCATATCAATATCAGATAAGGGTGTATGGAAAAGGTCATAGATGTCACCATTATTGTTATACTTAATGGCAGATTTCAATGAGATTGTCATTTCTAGCATATGAGCATAGCTGAGGGAATTTCCTGACATAAGTAGTATCTTCCCATGATCCTCTCCATAGACCAATGGTATCCCCAGTTCCATGCTTGCATTTGATGTGATCCATAAATTTGTCCAGGAGTGAATGGCAGTCTTTCCACCAAAATAATCCACATGGTCCAGTGTGTTGAGGCAATTTTCCATCATGATAGTGTGCCTGACATATAAGATTGACCCAGGGGGTATCATGCCTATTCATGAATTTATATAGGTATTTCATAAGCAGAGCATTATTCTGAGTTCTGAGGTCAAGCACACCTAGTCCACCAGCCTTCTTAGGTTTACACACAGTATCCATTTGACAAGACATTTACCCCTTTTTTCAATATCCTTAACAGCCCACAAAAAATCTCTAGAAGACTTCTAGATGTGTTCAATAATTGCAATGGGTAATTTCAGAGTACATAGTGCAAAGTTTGGTATAGCTGAGATAATAGATTTGACAACAATGAGTCTGCCATCATAGGATAGTGTGTCAGCAATACCAATCAATCTTCTATCAATTCTCTCAATGATACCAATAAAATCATCAATTTTGGGTTTAGTAGTACCCATATGCAGACCAAAATAAGTTAATGGCATTGATTCAGTCTTGCAGCCAATAGTATTAGCAAGCATGGTGCATTGTTCATTGGAGATGTTGTTAGGGGCAATAGATGTTTTGTGATATTCACTTTGAGTCCAGTAGATGTTGAGAACTTATCCATGATACCTTTGAGGTGTAGTAATTGAGTGGCATCTGCTGGCATAATAATCAATGTATCATCAGCATACTGAATGATAGGATAATCCATATTAAAGTGATTATCCAGGGGACAGGAAAGAAATCCTTCATGCCAGGTATTATTGAATGCATATTGCAGAAGTTCTAATGCAAGGACAAATAATAGAGGGGACAGTGAGTCTCCTTGTCTAACACCCCTTTTACATATAATAGTCTTTCCTAGTACTCCATTAAGCAAAATAGAAGTGGATGAAGAGTGTAGTATGTTGTTAATCCATCCAATCCATTTGTTACCAAAGCCCATACCGGTAAGCATACGAATGATAGCAGAGAATTCAATTCTGTCAAATGCTTTTTCAAAATCAATCTTAACAATAATGGTTTCCTTCTTAGATTTATGGCATAAATGAATGTACTCAAATGTCCAAGCAAGGCAGTCTTGGATAGTTCTTTTCCTGATAAATCCATATTGATTTTTGTGGATGATAGGGATAATGATATCTTGGAGTCTATTATCAAGAATCTTAGTGATTATTTTGAGTGGAGTGCTGACCAGGTAAATAGATCTATAATCATTGACACATTCAGGGTCTTGGCATTTTGGGATAAGTGCAATAAATGCAGTGTTGATACTACTCAAATCCAGTGAGCCATTGTGAAAATCCAGACATAGCTTGTAGAACTGTTCCTTTATGATAGGCCAACATTTTTTCACGAAAGCACCATTCAAACCATATGGCCCTGGAGATTTATCTGAGGGCATACTAGAGACAATATCATCAATTTATTTTTTGGTAAATGGGGCCTCAATGGATGAAAAGTCAATATTAGTATTTCTATTAATAATCTCCTGTAGATTGAAATGCATTGAGCAATTATCAGAAATACCAATTCTCTCTTTGTAACTACTCCATAAAACAGCTGCTTTTTCCTCATGGTCACATACCATATTATCAGAATCAATTGTTAATGATACAATATAATTACATCTATAACTTTTGATAGCAATAGTATGGAAGAATTTTGTGTTTTGTCCACCAAGTTGAGCCCATCTGATCTTAGCACGACTTCTCCAGAATATTCTTTTAGCTTCAAGTAGGCGAGTGAGATGTTTTTTGAGAGCCACCCTGAAGTTGGTTTCCTGTGTGGATAGTATTCTTTGCTCTTCCAATCCATCAATCATAGCCAGAACATAGTTACATGATTCAATGATTTTATTGATTTGTGAGAAATTTTTACTCCATTTTTTGAGTCCTTGGAGTAATATCTTGTGCTGGGTTTTTAAAGGGCCCCCTATTGAACCAATGTTTGTTGATCACATCCCAGAATCCTTCAAATTGCATCCAATATTCTTCAAATCTAAATAATCTGCACTTAGGTATGTAGGTGCCAACCTGAATCTTGATAGGTATGTGATCAGATGATAATTTAGATAGAGGGGTGGCCACAGTGTTGGGTAAATTATTATTCCAGTTGCCAGCGGTGAAAATCCAATCAAGTTTAACCAGAAGAGGATCAATTTGCATATTACTCCATGTGTATGCTCTTCCTTTAATGGGGACTTCCTCAAGATCATGATATGAAATAATAGAATTAAACATTAACATGTGTTGAATATCTCCTTCCCCTCTGTTTCTATTGTGGTTTCCTCTGATAAGATTGAAGTCCCCAAGAATGATCCAATTGTGCAAAGGGGTATTATCAATACTGTATAGCCAATCAAAGAAATTTTGTTTGTCATCATGATGAGCAGGACCGTAGATATTAGTGATGTACCAAGTATGAGCACTAATTTTGCAGGTCAATTCAACTGTAATATGGTATTTGTTAGCACTGATCGTATTACCAGGGAAGATATTTCCATTCGAAATAGTGATAATTCCCCCAGAACTGCCATTAGAGGGAAAAAAGGAATATTGATTAAATCGTTTAGGACAGAATTTTTTGATGTATGCCAGATCAAAGAGCTCTCTCTTAGTTTCTTGGAAGCAAATAACATTGCAATTGGAGGCATCAATATTCTTCCTGATATCATCCCATCTGGTCTGTGAGTTAATGCCTCTTAGATTCCAGTCTAAAATTATCCAGTTTCTATCCATAAAAACATGATACAGTGAAGTAGGACCGGTATTACATAATAGTACTAGAGTGGCTTCTCAATAGTGTACAAGAGAAGATTGCAAGAAAGGTAGGTATTATTATCAGTGGGATTCCAAGACCTCCATGATATCCAAATTAATAACCTCATCAGGATAAAATAAGTGAAATTTCAGAGAGTAAGTGATAGTACCAAAATATTACAGATAGTAGCAGTTTTGAATAGGCAAATGATGAGCCAAATATTCCAAAAACTAGAGAAAAATAAATAGCCATGAGATACTTTCATGGCTATAATTATTATATAAAGAGGAATTCTTCTATTCCACACTATCATTGGTACTGTCATAGTCTAGAGCATCATCAGATAAGTCCCTAGGATTTATCTGGCAAGAACCAACCCCCAAGGCCCTGATGTTGTCGTTGCTGAGGTGTGGAGGAGGGGGGCTTGGTCATCAATAACTAGAGCACCATGAGAAGCTGGCTGGTGGTCAGTTTTGTCAACTGCACCTTCTGGGATAATGCCATCTTTATATCCTCCATGAAGAATATCCAGTCTGTTGCTTCTTCTTACTTGAGTGGCAGATGTTGGACCCTTACCGTTCTTCTTCTGAATGTTCCTGGAGGTGGAAGTGGCAGAGGAGCTGGGACCATCTTCTTCCATATGCATGATGTTGGTGTTGTCAGATTGTTGAATAGGTGGTGCAGGCATATGGAGAGCATCATGGTCAGCCTGTTCGACCTCCATCAGATTGTTATTATCCTGTGGATTTTCCTCAACATGCATGTCCTCCTCAACAACGGGTGGGTTATTGTGGATAGGGCAGAATTGTTAGGTGCAGGTGCTTGTGGGCTCTGTGGTGGGGTGACCATATCAGGTTCTCCATGTGCAGCAGGTGCAGCATGACCATGATCAGGTGCAACATGTTCTTGATTTGGTGCAACATTGTTCAGATTCACAATGCGCTCATGGTCAGCATGCCAGATGGCAAAATCATCAACTACCATGGGTACTGGGTGTGGGTTAGCACCATATGGTGGCAGTGGGTCTTCATCTCCAGCAAGAACCCCAAGCATAGTAGCTGATAGAATGATGGTGAGGCAGGACCAGGATCCACCATTACCTTCATCAGATTGGTTCTGGATCACAACCATACTAAGAGGAATATGATCCAATTCATAAACCCTAATCTTAACAAGCATCCTAGCTCTGTTGGCATTATCTCTGTTCAATACAAGTACACGGCCATGCTGTGCTAGAGTTTTTACAATGGTATCCAAGTCCCAACACTCTATTGGATAATTCATGAGCATAATCCAGCAGTCATGTGTAAAGGCGGCATCACGATGGTTTCTACCTCTATTGTGAGCAATGATTCTAAGTATTGTATCTCCAATGAAGTAAGGACTGTGCTGGATAGCCCGATCTCTATCACTAACATCCTGGAATCTAACAAGAGCAACACCCATACCAGATGGTGCAAGTTCGCGGATGATGTAGTGGCGGACATGCTCGAGATGGTTCCTCATGAGCGTGGCGGTGCCATTGAAGAGGGCAAGGTGGGGTTAGGCACGATGTTGATGATGGCCCAGTCGTCGCAGTTGTGCGGGAGATTCCCACCGACTATCGCGTATCCTCTCTGCGGGCATAGGTGATTAGGCGGGATAAATCCAGCGCCATTGGGAAGATGGGGCAGGAAATCGCAAGGGTAGTTTGCCATTGTTGGAGCACAGAGGAAGCAGGGGATTGGGGTTTTCGTGGCTGTCGAGGAGGGGCAAGGTTGAGGAAGACAGAACAGGGGATATAGCATTGAAAGTTTGGTCTTCTCGACTTCCACGGTGAATAAACAATTGTTTGTTGCAGTCTTTCCGTTTGTAGTAGGATTTCTTCCTTATCTTGGACAAACAATTATGGGATGTATGACCGTAGTTGTAACAAACTTGGCAACGGATTTGATTAGTGTAATCGTAATAAATATGTCCCGGTGCAAGACATTTTGTACAAAATAAATTGCACGTAGGAGAATTCACCTGGTGAGTAATAGTACCATCAATGGGATGATTAGTATCATTAGTGGGCCTTGGGTTCTCAATAGTGATAGCATTTGATCCAATAGGAACACAAATTTTCTTGCATGGAAGGTGACCAGAATCCCGCTCTTATCAAAATCCGTGCTCCGCATATTACGATCATGAGATGGAATATTGGATCTAGGCAGACCATGATCAATTCTAGATCCCATCGGGGTAGTATTAGAGCCAGAAAGAATGTTTAAATTCAAATTACCTCGATGAGTCATAAATGCACGATGCATGGATGATGATCGTGGTGGAATGTGAGTCCATTCAGCATATTGTTCCTTGTACCATGCCAATTCCTCACAAATCCAATTAGGGCCTCCAAAACCCCATAGATGAAAATAACATTTGAATAGATCACATGAGAACCATCGTAGATTATTGATGAAAAATCCTACTGCCTTGGATCAGACAGTAAATTTGAATACTTGATCTGATAGTTGAATAATCTTGAAACTATGATGGGGTGCACCGATACAAGATTCCAATGCCCATCCAACATGATCCGTAGTGAGACGAAAATCATCTCTTCCAAATGAGACCACAAGATGAAAACCATGAGGAGAGGTGGGTGAGGTGACCGAGACAGAGAAGAGAGATCGAACCTGTTTGGCCAAATCTAGGCCAAAATCAAAAACCAATTGGTTGTGGAAACTAGGGAGGGGTGGTGGAGGATCCATAGCCTCAGATCAAGAGGGATGGAAGGAGGGTGGGTTGAGATCTAGGGTTGATGGGAATCGCCATGGGAGTCGCCGAGGTGGGGTTTAGGTGGAGTCGCCATCGCCGAGGTGGGGTTTCCCAGTTTTTTGCTTACTCGATGTTAAAATCAATTGGCGAGGATCCTTTGCCGGGTTATCGAGTTGAGCATCTAGTTTTCCAGGATAAGATGAAAGCTTTCGCTGAACCGGCATCTTGTCTTAAACTTGTTCCTTTGCTCAAACGTGTTAAGGCCCTTCTAGTTCACGGCCTCACCGGTTTAGATATGACCCGGTGATGGGTATCTTGGCACATTCAACCTCTTAGCGCCAGGGACCGGCTATTCTACAATTATACTGGTTCTGGTTCAGACCAATGAGGTATTCAGATAAACCCACTTCTAAGCAAGAACCGATTAAGATGGTCAAGAAATTGGTGGGATCGCAAAGGGACATGGTTCTAGATGTGGGCCTTGCTCCTTTCACTGCATTGAACCCAAATCCTAAGGTAAGTAATCTGTTATTCTGTCATAAACGATTATTTTGTAAACTCATTTCTTCTTGATGACCTTGATTTCAATCCTAAACCGATTTTTCTTAGTTTTTCAACTTTCTGATGCTTTCTAGGTCACAGACAAGAAGCCACCCACGTCTCAAGAGGATAATGATGGGCTAGACCAGGGTGATGAAGAAGATGGGGTTAATATGATCAAGATTCCAATGGTCGTATTCATAATCAGTTATCTAGCACCGGTTCTTCGTATGATGACTTGGATGATGTTGTTTCTAACCCAGTTCAGGACACGCAGGTTCAGGAGGTGTCGATTCTTGATCCCTCCACTCTAACACCAGATCCTGCTGCAAATGCTGAGAAAGAAACTCGACTAGCCAAAAAAAGAGAGACCGACACGCAATAGAAAATGTGCCTCGATCTCGATTCTCCAATTCATCTTTGAACCCATCTTCATCTCTAAAGGAAACGCATGAGGGTGAGGAGACAACTAGCAAAAGAAGGAGGACCCGGAAATCTGGATCAAGTGACCTGGATACAGGTTTTCCCTACAGGTCCTCTCCTCGCTGGACTATAAGGCCACAACTGTCTCCTACAACATTGATGCAAACATGGATGGTGCCTTGACGCGGAGACTTCTTGATGATGATTAAGTCGCCAGCAACGGCGCCAGAAATATCCTTGATGTTGGCAATGTGTGTTGGGAACCCCAAGAGGAGGGTGTGATGAGCACAACAGTAAGAATTTCCCTCAGTTAAGAACCAAGGTTACCAATCCAGTAGGAGAAAGAGGATCTTCAAAAGGTTGATGCCACTGACGGTGGTTATGGCGCCTCACCGGTGTCAGAAACAACGCGGAACCTGCACACAACACAACCAAAATACTTTGTCCCAACGGTACAGTGAGGTTGTCAATCTCATCGGTCTTGCGGAAAACAAAGATTATACGTATAGTGTGGAAAATGGTGTATGCTTGCAGTAAGTAAAGAAAGCAGGAAATTGTAGTGGTTTGTTTAGAAGTGTAGGAAAATGGACCGGGGTTCATAGGTTCACTAGTGGTGTCTCTCCATAAAATATAGAATGTTGGGTGAACAAATTACAGCTAGGCAATTGACAAATAGAGGTTGCACCATAGTGCGCATTCATGAAATGATGACTACTATGATACTTAGTGTGGGCATTATAACAATATACATAGACCGTAATTATCATCCGAACCCCCTTAGGTATTAAGTTGGAAGCAACAGATAATCACATTAAGCAATGTGTGTACTGTAAGCAATGATTGTACACGCGGGCACTCACACCGATGTTTTCTCCCTAGTGGCAACAACACATTCTCCCCCGTCACTTTTCTGTCACTCGAGCACAGGCGAAAAGGAGGCATGAACCCACTATCGAGCATTAATACTCCCTCTTGGAGTCACTAGCAACTGCTTGGCCAGAGCAACCAGTAGAAACGGAAAGCATGCAAGATCACAAATAACATATGCAATAAAGACTATAATCAACTTGGCATAAGTTCAATATTCATCGGATCCCAGCAACCGCAACACATAGAATTACATAAGAACAATCTCGATCATGTTAGGCAGCTCACGAGATCTGAACATTGAGGCATAGGAGGAGAAGACAACCATCTAGCTACTTCTATGGACCCGTAGTCCAAGGATGCACTACTCACGCATCACTCTGGAGGCATGCATGGTGATGAAGAGGCCTCCGGTGATGATCTCTTCTCTGGCAAGGTGCCGGGAGACAGCTTCAGAACCCCCTGATCTAGGGTTGACGACAACGGTGGCTGCGGAAATTTTAAAGGATATTTGATCAGGTGCCTAGGGTTTTCCTTCAGAGGGGAATAAATAGGCGAAAGGGCAAAGGTGGTGGAGCCCTAGGGGCCCACACCACCCCCCGGCGCGGCCAAGGGGGGCGCCACCCTATGGTGTGGGCCCCCTGAGTCCCCCCTCCGGGTCTCTTCGGGAACCTTCAGGAATTCTAACACTTCCGGGCTTTGAATTTTCCAGTTCCGAGAATATTTCCAGAACAACTTTTCTGAAACTAAAAACAGCAGAAAATAAGGAACTGACTCTGTGGCATCTTGTAAATAGGTTAGTCCGGAAAATCGATAAACATAAAGAAGGGAGAAAACATGTAGCATTTGGCATAATATCATCATGGAACATCAGAAATTATAGATACGTTGGAGACGTATCAAGCATCCCCAAGCTTAGTTCCTACTCGTCCTCGAGTAGGTAAAAGATAAAAACACAATAATTTCTTAGGTGACATGCTACTAACATAAACTTAATCATCATAATGTAAAAGCATATGTAAGATGAGATCATGGAACTTTAAACACAAACATGATAATAGAACTTTAATAATAGAACATAGCAGTCACTTTGCATCATGATAAGTAACTCAAATAAAAGATCATGAATAACAATGCATTGAAAGTTATGCGTTTGTTTCAAGTATAAAGAAAGCATGGCAAGGTGGTATTTCGCAAGTCCTTAAGAGTGGAACAAAACATAAATGCCAGTACACCTTCAAAGCTCATGTGGAAGACTAGAACAAATAGTTGGAGAACAAACAATAACACTTCATGAATCAACTAATGATGTTTATGGGACAAATGCACATAAAACTCAGAATGGCAAAAATGCTCTCTCAACTGTGCATAAAGTTAGAAGATGGATACTCAACATTAAAGTAAAAGAAAGGCCCTTCGCGGAGGGAAGCAGGGATCACTCATGTGTTAGAGCTTTTATTTTATTAAACAGAGGTATTAAAAGTTTGACACTCCTCCCATCAATCTTACACAAACCATGGCTAACCGAATCCTCGGGTGCCTGCCAACAATCACATACCATGGAGGATTGTCTATATTTTAAGAGAGGTGTATGCTAGTGTCAACGAATGGTAAACAGAAAACACAGTACGTCACAAGCCAACTAGATTTCACAAGAGAGGCTCCCATAAGAAAGACACATTGATATCTCATAAACGTATCCCTAATTTCCGATGTTCCAAGTTGTTTTCATGTTTTTCCCACATGTTTTCCTTACACTTTATGTCATTTTTACACGTTTCCGGGACTAACCTATTAACAAGATGCCACAGAGCCAGTTCCCTGTTTTCTGTTGTTTTTAGTTTCAGAAAAGTTGTTCTGGAAATATCTCGGAATTGGAAAATTTTAAAACTAGAAGTCCTAAAAGTCCCGAAAGCTTCTAGAAGCCCCGAAGAGCCCCGGAGGGGGACCACACCATGGGGTGGCGCAGGTCTCCCCAGGCCGCGCCACCTAGTGGTGTGGAGCCCCTGGCCACCTCCTGGCATCGCCCTTTCGCTTATATATACCCCCCGATGCATAAACCCTAGGAGAATCGACCTTTTCCGCAAAATACATCCATAGCTCCGCTGCCGCCACCGACAAGTTTCGGGGGACATATCTCTGTTCTGGCACCCTGCTGGGACGGGGAAGTGCCCCCGGAAACCATCTTCTTCGACTCCACCGCCATCTCCTCCGACTCCACCGCCATCTCCATCGCCGTTGTTGTCTCCTATGATGAGGAAGGAGTAGTTCTCCCCCGGGGCTGAAGGCTCTACCGGTAGCTATGTGGTTTATCTCTCTCTCCCATGGTGTGATCTTTACGTGATGATGAGCTTTGTAATCTAGTTGAATATGTAGATCTGATCTTCATCTGTTATGCTACTCAAGTGGTTTTGTTATCTCCGTAAACAATTTGATCACGGTGTAAAGGTGATAGTGTGTGCACCGCGTGGTTTAGCATGATATTTATATCTTGTGTTGGAAGATGAACCTATGAAATTGTGGCATTTGTTTAGTACTAATTTATGGCACTCGTAGTGACATTGGGGTGCCTTAGAGAGGGAACATAGACTTGAGGAGTGATGTTAAAGCCCTACGCAATGATTAGTGTTCGTTATTCGACTGGAGAGTGGTTCGGAGTAGCATAGTGAAGAAATGATATTTATGCATTCAATTTTGTTTTCATTGTTGAGAGTGTCCTCTAGTGAAAGTAGGAGCCCTAGGCCTGATTTCCAAGCATTGAAACACCATTTTCCACCTGTTCTGCTACATGTTTGCTTGCTGCCATATTTATTTCAGATTGTTATTATCACTTATAATCATCCATACTGCTTCTATTTTACTCTCTCTTCGCCGAACTAGTGCACCTATATACCTGACAAGTATATTGGGTGTATTGGGGACACAAGAGACTTCTCGTATATTAATTGCAGGGTTGCCTTACAGGGATATCTTTGACCTCTACCTCCCTGAGTTCGATAAACCTTGGGTGATCCACTTAAGGGAAACTTGCTGCTGTTCTACAAACTTCTGCACTTGGGGGTCCAACACTGTCTACAGGAATAGAAGCGTGCGTAGACATCACGCATCTGGGTAGAAGGTCATCCCTCTTTCTCTTCTGTTTACACAATTATGCTTTGACTGATAAATCAGGGGGAAAAAATAGTGAAGAGAATTTGTTTGCATTAATTTGGGGCTGGGCACCCTGCTGCCAGCTCTTCTATCAATTGGATAGGGGGATGAAGCCACTAGTCCAGGTTGTGAAATCCAATCAACAAGTGAGATAAATATTCTCTATTTACGTCCTCATTAGCAAAAACAAGAACACAAAACATGAGTAATTTTGAAAGTTTTAAAGGTAGCACATGAGCAATTTACTTGGAGTGGCAGTGAAATACCACATGTAGGTAGGTATGGTGGACACAATGGAAAAACTTTGGTTTTAGGGAGTTGGATGCACGAGTAGAGCTCATACTCAGTACAAGTGGAGGCTAGCAAAAGACTGGGAGCGACAAATCAAGAGAGCATAAGAGCCATAATCATGCATAGCGACATAAACATCATTAATCAAAGCATAAGTGGTATCACAAGTTCAAAAACCAAATGGTCATGGAGGCTATTAGTGACTGGTTCATAGTCATAAACATGGTGTGAGGATGCGCCAAGTCAACCAAATAAAACATTCAAAGTAGAATACCACAAATTTATGCTTTAATATGACAAGAACAACTCATGATTCTTTCAATGGAATATTAAAAAATCTCAGCTATTTGAGGATAATAATGCTACTCAATAACCACAAGGCTTTTAAAACTAAAATAACATCTAGCATGGCACGAAAAAGTTCGAGCCACAGTCTATACAAGCTTCTATGTGCACCGTTATAAACCTACCTCAAGCAGCAGTTTCTTTTTCCAACAAGCACCATACAAGATATGTTTTAACAAAGATACTCTACATGATACATGAAGAAAACATGAGAGTACTCAGATAACACTACTAAAACTAACAGCTCTAGATAAGAGATGCATGCAAAACAGGAGCTAAATAAATGCAGCAGCCACACAAAGATTAAGAATACAAAGTATTCCCATGAAAATGCGGAGCGTGTCACTCTCCAATAAAAGAATGCAACCAAGCTTATTGAAAAAATAAAAACAAACTGAAAGTAAAAATAAAAGACGCTCCAAGTAAAACACATAAGATGTGACCGAATAAAAATATAGTTTCACTAGAAGTGACCTGATAATTTGTCGATGAAGAAGGGGATGTCTTGGTCATCCCCAAGCTTATAGGCATGAGTCTTCTTGGAATTTGCTGGGATGTACCTCCGAGGAATCCCCAAGCTTAGGCTCTTCACTCTTCTTGATCACGTCATATCATCCTCTTCTCTTGACCCTTGAAAACTTCCTTCACACCAAACTTCTCACAATCGTCATTAGCAACGTTAGTGCAATCGAAATAATAAATTCAAATGGTTCAGTTTCAACACAATACTAACACTCATAAACACATTAGATACTGCTACAACTTATTTTAAAATTAATTTTCTCAAAAGAACATCAAAAGAAAGAGATTAAGATGCAAATGCAATTATTGGCAGAAATCTGACAAAACAGGACAACAGGTAATGATGATTTTTTTTCTCGAAAATCTTTTGTTACTCAAATAAAAAAGTGTTCAACTAAGAAAAGTTGCGTATATAGCCCAGGATTACGCACAAAAAACTGAGGTCATTTTTAATTTTCTGTGATTTTATACGAATTTAACAGTGGACAACAGAAATATGTTTCCTACGCAGAAATCCGAAATATAGTCTCAACTTTCCACTAGAGGCTTTACTTGGCTCAATAAAGACACGAAAGAAAAGATACAGCGGGGTTTCTTAGGATATATACAACACCCAGGTGCAAAGCACACAGAAAGAAACGACGGAAAATAGGCTGAAAACGGAGAATTAAAACGGGTTGTCTCCCGGTAGCGCTTTTCTTTAACGCCTTTCAGCTAGGAATAGAAAGCAACTCAAGTATATTCAAGTGAAGCATCAAATCTATAACTCCCTCTAAATTATTATTTGCAGCAATAGGCACTCTAGGTGTTTCTGAAGATTTGGATTTCACTCTTAGTTTCATTAATTGTTTTAGCAATTTTCAGCACACATTGAGATTTGGGTTTAGTTATCTTGGGAACATACATGAATCTTTGCTCCTTTTCCACAAAGGATTTCTCCTTTTTGAATTTAAGAGATGAAAAAGTTGATCTTAAAATTCCCATAGCCTCCTCTAGTTTACCAATCCTAAAATTTTGATCATCATGAGTGTTGCTAGCTTCTAGAGCAGTGATTCTTTTATCGTTAGTTATTATTGATTAATTAACTTTGCTAGCATTATCAAGGAAAATTGGTAAGTTCATTTACAAAGAGTTTAGTTTATTAATAACATCCTCCAAAGTGGTCTCGGTTTTAACAGTTATAGTAGGGGGCGCTCCTACCAAACTTTCAATCAAATTGCAGGCTTCCAAGGCAGGAGTTCCTAGAAAATTCCCACCCATAAGAGTATCTAACACGTACCTATACCCGCCAGTAATACCAACATAAAAATTCCTCAGGAGTATCAAGGTAGAATATTTTTTTGTACACCTATTATGAGCATCATCTATTCTATACCAAGCATCTTTTAAACTCTCTCCCCCCTGTTTCCTAAAAGAACGAACCTCAACTTCATGAATACTCATTCTAGCGAAATAAAAGCAAGCAAATAAATAACAGCTATAAAGTAAACTATTTTTTGTGTGTTTTTGATATAAAGAAGCAAAACAATACGAAAATAAAAATAACACAATAAAAAAATAAAGAGGTTGAGAGTGAGAGATTCCCCTTGTTAGAAGACTTTTTTCTCCCCGGCAACGGCGCCAGAAATTCTTTGATGCAAACGTGGATGGTGCATTGACGGGGAGACTTCGTGATGATGGTTAAGTCCCCGGCAACGGCGCCAGAAATATCCTTAATGCTGGCAATGCGTGTTGGGAACCCTAAGAGGAGGGTGTGATGAGCACAGCGGAAAGAATTTCCCTCAGCTAAGAACCAAGGTTATCAATCCAGTAGGAGCGAGAGGATCTTCGGAAGGTTGATGCCACTGACGGTGGTGATGGCGCATCACCGGTGTCAGCAACAACGCGGAACCAACACACAACACAACCAATATACTTTGTCCCGACGGTACAATGAGGTTGTCAATATCACCGGTCTTGCTGAAAACAAAGATTAGACGTATAGTGTGGAAAATGGTGTATGCTTGCAGTAAGTAAAGAAAGAAGGAAATTGTAGTGGTTTGTTTAAAAGTGTAGGAAAATGGACCGGGGTTCATAGGTTCACTAGTGGTGTCTCTCCATAAAAGATAGCATGATGGGTGAACAAATTACAGCTGGGCAACTGACAAATAGAGGTTGCACCGTAGTGCGCATTCATGAAATGATGACTACTATGATATTTAGTGCGGGCACGCGGGCATTACAACAATATACATAGACCATAATACATAGACCGAAATGATGACTACTATGATATTGTACACACGGGCACTCACACTGCTGTTTTCTCCCTAGTGGCAACATCACATCCTCCCCCGTCATGTTTCTGCCACTCGAGCACATGTGAAAAGGAGGCATGAACCCACTATCGAGCATAAATATTCCCTCTTGGAGTCACTAGCAACTACTTGGCCAGAGCAACCACTAGCAACGGAAAGCATGCAAGATCACAAATATCATATGCAATAAAGACTATAATACTCTTGGCATAAGTTCAATATTCATCGGATCCCAGCAAACACAGCACATAGAATTACATAAGAACAATCTCGATCATGTTAGGCAGCTCACGAGATCTAAACATTGGGGCATAGGAGGAGAAGACAACCATCTAGCTACCGCTATGGACACTTAGTCCAAGGATGAACTACTCACAATTAATCACTCCGGAGGAAGGCATGTTGATGAAGAGGCCTCCGGTGATGATCACCTCTCCGGCAGGGTGCCGGGAGACAGCTTGAGAACCCCCTGATCTGGGGTTGACGACAACAATGGCTGCGGAACTTTTCGGGGATATTTGATCACGTGCCTAAGGTTTTCCTTCAGAGGGGAATAAATAGGCGAAAGAGCAAAGGCTGTGGAGCCCTGGGGGCCCCACACCACCCCCCGGCGCGGCAAAAGGGAGGCGCCTCCCTATGGTGTGGGTCCCCTGAGGCCCCCCTCTGGGTCTCTTCAGGACTCCGTGGAACCTTTGGGAATTCTAAGACTTTCGGGCTTCGAATTTTTCAAAATATTTTCAAAAAAACTTTTCTGAACCTAAAAAACAACAGAAACCATGGAACTGGCTCTTTGGCATCTTGTCAATAGGTTAGTCCGGAAAATCGATAAAAATGACATAAAGATGGGATAAAACATGTAGAAATTGGCATAATATCATCATGGAACATCAGAAATTATAGATATGTTGGAGACGTATCAAACATCTTGCCTTCCAGTTGGCCAAATCCGGCCAGAGCTAAGCCATTCATATCACACAGATTCTCCCAATTTCGGGTCTTCCCCATTAAGTGCATCTAGTGATTTTTCTATTGATTATGGGTAACTCTCTTCCCTTTTTCCTCCTTGTAATGCGTGTAAACTATTTTTTCTGCAACTCATTTTATAACCTTGTTTTTCTGCTTGTAGCGCTCAAGCTGTGACCAAGTCCACGCTTGTTTTTGTTGCTAATCCCAATAGCAGCTTGCACGATGTTACAATTGACGAGGAGATGGAGGATGCAGCTGCAGTTGTGCTAGTTCATAATGAGGCAAATGATTCCAATGTTCCAAAAGTGTACATAGGGGGAGATTCGGTAGTTGTTCAGCCAGTTCCTTGCTTTATAGAGAAAGGTGATGAAGTGCAAGTGATTTCCTCTAAGTATGTGGAGTGTATTGGTACCTCCAATGTTCCGCGTAAGGTAAACGAGGATACAAAACCAATGATTGGTAGCAAGGTTTCGATTCCTGATATCATCTCTCTAGATAACTGGGATTTTGCATCTTTGCTCTAGAAATTTTCCCACATCCGGCTTCGAGAAGATGACATTGTTGCCATGCTTAAGAGAAAATATGAGGTACATTCATCCTCTTATGTATATAGAATGTAGCCCTCAATCTTCCCGTTTGCACCTTGGTAAATACTTGAATATTAAAATGTTGATTACAAATTGAAACTGTAGCCCCCAAGTGTCGGTTTACAAGTTTACTGTAATCCTAGACTTGCCTTTTTTCCTCTACTAGTTTTGATAAATTTTGATTTGTGTAGCCCCCAAGTTCCGTGCATGTCAACAACTACTCGGGACTTTGCACAATTTTCCTATTTATTCATGAATTGAAATAGCGTAGCCCCCAAGTGTCGGGTTTGCTTTCCTGCGGTAAAATGGAACTTTACTTTTTTATAACCTTGAATCCAGCCTTGAACTTAAAATATTTTGAACTTGATTGTAGCCCCCAAGCACCAGGTTTGCACTGCCCGTAGCAACCCGGGGTTCAATATTATCCCAACTCATTAGGTCCTCTGTCTTTGGAGGCCTTATAAGACAATTCACAGGAAGAAATTGCCAATCTTAAGAACTGATTGCTGAGCAAGCTTTGAAAACCGAAGAAACTAGAAAGCTGCAAGTATACTTGGAAGTATCTGTGCTGAATGTTGCTTCCAATCTTCCCAAAGCTGGACATGATTTCGCTGAGAAGGAACTGATTCTAATAGCCAGGGTTGAGAAGGCATGAAGAAGATTTTGAGTGATATAACCACCAATGTATTTGGTAAGCCGGATTTTCACTTATCAGTTTATTCTTCTTCCCTTTACCTGTATTTTTCCTTTATAACCCAATTTATTTTGTGCATGCAAGACTCATGCAAATAGTTTGAAGCTTCCAGAACTGAAATGGAGGGCCCTCTATACTTTTTCAAGCAATTGTATATTGGAGGAGGTGAATGCATGAAGGTAGTTAGGAACTAGGAAAACTCTCCTCGCAAACTTCATGACTTGCTTGTGGAGTTATCCAACGTCTCTCAATTTATCCAAGAACATAAATTGTCTTCCTACCGCCGCGGGGCTATGAGGATTATGGCTTTGGCCAAAACTTATCACCTTGAATTGAAACCAGATCTGCTTGCCTATGGCTTCCCACAATTCAAGGCTAATGAGACCGAATACAAGAGGAAGAACTATTACAAGATTGAGAAGGAGACTCGGGTTAACGCTTGCATGATTGCAAAAAAATTGAAGATCAAGGACTTGTACCCAGGGTTTAAAACTTTTTGGAGAGTGTAGGGAGGATTTCTATCCGTAGAACATGACTGTTGTTCGCCGGGTTGCTTAGCCGAGCCGACTTTCCATCCAGTCTCCACCATCTTCCTCAATTCTTCCCCATACCAGCACGCCATTAGTTCCAGCTCCTCCTCGTCCTTTATACAAGGTTGATGACGGTGTTGATACACTACCATCAGCTGCACTTGAGTGGACGTACATATTAGACCCGACTGTTGATGAGCCAGTTGTTGAAGGAGGAGCCTGTGTAGGTTTTGTTGATGCGCCAGCGAAGGACAGAGATGCTGCCAAGTCTTAGTAAACTTGATATGTCTTAAACATATCTATAATTTCTGATGTTCAATGTTTTTTTCATGCCAATTGCGACATGTTTTCTATACACTTTACATCATTTTTATGGATTTCTTGGGACTAACCTATTAACAAGATGCCACAACGCCAGTTCGTGTTTTCTGCTATTTTTGGTTTCAGAAAAGTTGTTGTGGAAATATTCTCGGAATTGGACGAAACAAAAACCCAAGACCTTAGACTTCTGTCACGTACACAGAGTCCGGAGGAGACCATAAGGGGGGCTGGAAGGCCCACACCATAGGGCAGAGCGGGTCCCCCTGGCTGCCCCACTAGGTGGTGTGGCCCCTTGTCCACCCATCGACATTGCCCTTTTGCCTATATGAGCTCCTCCTCGGGAAAACCCTAAAGACCTGAGACTTTTTCCACCAAAAGTTCTGTAGCTGCCGTCATCGTCAACCCTAGTTCGGGAGGGTTCTGAAGCTCTCCCTGGCACCCTGCCGAAAGGGTAATTCATCACCGGAGGACTCTACACCACCATGCCCGCCTCCGGAGTGATGAGTGATTAGTTCATCCTTGGACTACGGTTCCAGAGTAGTAGCTAGACGGTTGTCTTCTCCTCTTTATGCCTCATGTTTAGATCTTGTGAGCTGCCTAACATGATCAAGATCATCTTATTGTAATGCTACATGTTGTGTTTGCTGGGATCCGATGAATACTGAATGCTATGTCCAGTGACTATCAATCTATCATGTTCTTTCATGTTTATGTTATTTATGATCTTGCATGCTCTCTGTTACTAGTAGATGATTTGGCCAAGTTGATCCTTGTATCTCCAAGAGGGGGTATTTATGCTAGATAGTGGGTTCATGCCTCCCTTTTATCCACGCTCGAGTGACAGAAACATAACAGATGGGGGATGTGCTATTTTCATTAGGGAGAAAACAACGATGTTTACATTACACACTTTACTTGATGTGATTATCTATTGCTTGCAACTTAATACCCGAGGTTTGATTGGATTACGCTCCGAGGGTGTATTATTAGTCATAGATGCAGTTGGATAACAATCTATGAATTATGTTGTAATGCCCGCACGAATCACATAGTAATCACCATGTCATGCATATGCACTATGGTGCAGTCTTTATATATGTCAATTGCCCAGCTATAATTTGTTTACCCAACATGTTATCTATCTGTTTTGGAGAGACACCACTAGTGAACTGTGGACCTCGGTCCATTTCTTTTACACCCTGATGCAAATATTGTTTTCCTTTCATTCACTGTAACCATCGTTCTCTTTTCATTTACTACAAACAATTACTGTTTTGCACACTATATGTCTAATCATTTGTTTTTAGCAAAACCGGTGAGATTGACAACCTCACTGTTTCGTTGTGAATTCGAATTTGGATGGCATTTAGAGTTTTTATTTCTTTAACATCATGAGGGAGAAACTTTATTTTCAGAAAATCAACATCAAGAGAAAGACTATCAACTTTAGAAGCAAGAACATCAATTTTGCCAAATTTTTCCTCAACAGATTTATTAAAAGCAGTTTGTGTACTGATAAAATTTCTAAGCATGTTCTCAAGATCAGTGGGTAAACTTTTGTTGCTACTGTAAGAATTACCATAAGAATTATTATTATTAGGAGGGTTTGCCCTATAATTATTGCTACCAAAATTATTCCTATAAGCATTGTTGTTGAAATTATTATTTTTACAAAGTTCACATCAATATGCTTTTCTTGAGAAACCAAAGAAGCTAAAGGAACATTATTTGGATCCATAAGAGCATGGACATTAACAAGCATAGACATAATAGCATCAAGTCTATCACTCAAAGAGGAGGTTTCTTCAATAGAATTTCCCTTCTTACCAGTTGTAGCTCTCTTAGTATGCCATTCAGAATAATTTACCATCATATTATCAAGAAGCTTTGTTGCTGCCCCCAAGGTCATGGACATAAAGGTTCCTCCAGCAGCTGAATCCAGAAGGTTTCTTGAAGAAAAATTCAGTCCTGCATAAAAGGTTTGGACGATTATCCAAGTAGTCAGCCCATGAGTGGGACAATTCTTTACTAAAGATTTCATTCTTTCCCAAGCTTTAGCAACATGCTTATTATAAAGTTGCTTAAAATTCATAATGCTACTTCTTAAAGATATAATGTTAGCAGGAGGATAATATTTTCCAATGAAAGCATCTTTACACTTAATCCAAGAATCAATACTATTTCTAGGCAAAGATAACAACCATTCTTTAGCTCTTCCTCTCAAAGAGAAAGGAAACAATTTCAGTTTAATAATATCTCCATCTACATCTTTATATTTTTGCATCTCACATAGTTCAACAAAATTGTTAAGATGGGCAGCAGCATCATAAGTACTAATACCAGAAAATTGCTCTCTCGTAACAAGATTTAATAGTCAAGGCTTAATCTCATAAAAATCAGTAGTAGGAAAAGTTGGAGCAATATGTGCGCTAATAAAATCATTGTTTTTGGTGCTAGTAAAGTCACACAACTTAGTGTTCTTAGGAGTAGTCATTTCAGCAAGATTAAAAATAGGATAAATAAATAACAGCTACAGTAAGAACTATTTTTGTGTGTGTTTTTGATAAAGAGAAGCAAACAAGATAAAATAAAATAAACTAAGAAAAACAGTAACAAAGTAAAGAGATTCGAATTGAGAGACTCCCCTTACAGAAATTCTCTTCCTCCCCGACAACGGCGCCAAAAAAGTAGCTTGATGATGCAGATCTTGCACTCGTTGGGAGACCCCAAGAGGAAGGTATGATGAGCACAAAATCATATTTCCCTCAGAAAGAAACCAGGAGGAAAAGCAACTTCTGAAGGTTGAAGCAACTGACATGGAATGGCGCACTACCGGTTCAGCAGCAACGTGGAACCTACATAACACAATCAAATCACTTTGCCCGAGCGAAGCAGTGAGGTTGTCAATCTCATCGGTTTTGCTGAACACAAATAGGTTAAAGGTATGGAGTGGAAAATAGTATGAGAACAGTATGAAAACAGTAGCAGTAGTGTGAAAACAGTAATTGTAGTGGTTGTATTATCAGTATGAGAAGATGGACCGGGGTCCACAGTTCACTAGTGGTGTCTCTCCAAAGAAGATAAATAACATGTGTGGTGAACGAATTACAGCTAGGCAATTGATAGAAATGAAGGCTGCACCGTAATGCATATGCAAGAAATAAAAATTACTATGTGATTCATGCGGGCATTACAACAAAATCCATAGACCGTCATCCAACTATATCTATGACTAATAATCCACCTTCCGAGTATCATCCGAACAAACGTTGGGTATTAAGTTGCAAGCAACAGATTATCTCGGTAAGCAAAGTGTGTAATGTAAACAAAGTAAACATCGTTGTTTTCTCCCTAATGGAAACAACACATCCTCCATCCGACATGTTTCTATCACTCGAGCATAGATGCAAAGGAGGCATGAACCCACTACCGAGCATAAATACTCCCTCTTGGAGTTACTAGCATCTACTTGGACAGAGCATCTACTAATAACAGAGAGCGTGCAAGATCATAAATAACATATGCATGAAGATAACATGATAGATTAATAATCATAAGACATAACATTCAACATTTATCGGATCCCAGCATACACAACGTGTAGCATTACAATAAGATGATCTCGATCATGTAAGGAAGCTCACGAGATCTAAACATGAGGCATAAAGTGGAGGAGACAACCATCTAGCTACTGCTATGGACCCGTAGTCCAGGGATGAAATACTCACTCATCACTCCGGTGATGAATTTCCTCCCCGACAGGGTACTGGGGAGAGCTCCAGAACTCTCTCGATCTCGGAATGACGATGACGGCGGCCTCGGGTGTTTCCCAGAAAAAAGTTGTATATCTTTAGGGTTCACGTATTAGGGGGATTAAATAGGCAAAAGAGCTATGTCGGTGGATACCCCGAGGGCCCACACCATCCCATGGCGCAGCCAAGGGGTGCGCGCCGCCCTATGGTGTGGACCCCCCGTGGCCCCCCTCCGGGCCTCTTTGGGACTCCGTGGAATCTTCAGGATTTCTAAGACTTCCGGGCTTCGAATTTTCCAATTCCGCAAATATTTCGAGAACAAATTTTCTGAAACTAAAAGCAACAGAAAACAGGGGACTGGCTATGTGGCATCTTGTCAATAGGTTAGTCCCGGAAATCGATAAAATGACATAAAGTGTATAGCAAACATGTAGCAAATAACATGAAAACAACATGGAACATGAGAAATTATAGATACGTTTATAATGTATTAGGGAGTGCCGCGGTATCACATCTTTATCTTTCACCTTTTTACCTTTTAGTAGAGTCATATCGTGAGTATAGAAGTTATCATATAGTATGGTTTGCAGTATGAAAGGATTTCTCCTTTAGTTGGTTATCGATGTATCCCTTGGTTTAAGTTGCCTTTATGGAATATTAATGAGAAGTTTCATCATTTACTCTCTACACTTTATTTTAGTTTGCAATTTTTGTTATATGGTTGATCTTGTTATTAGTATTGATATCAATATTGGAGCATCGAGTTAATCTAGTTGGTTTTGGCAAACTTAGTATTGGTCAGTCCTCAGTAGCAACAATACTTTGAGGCTTAAGTAGAAAAAAGGGAGAAGCATGTAAATATATTGTTCCATGATTTTTATTTCTTGTTGGATCATAAGTTTAGTATTCTCAAGTTAAGATCATTTGTTCTTTCAAGTAAGATTACATGATTATTTCTATCACATGTATATTTTCTTGTTTTCCCTCAACTCTTATGCTTGCTACCCTGCCTTGCTAGCCAAAAACCTGTACTGAGAGGGAATGCTTCTCATGAATCCAAACCTTGAGCCAAGAACCATGTCATTTGTGTCCACCATACCTACCTATATGTGGTATTTAACTGCCACTCCATGTAAATTGCTTGTGTGCTACCTTTAAAACCTTCAAAACTATTAAACCTGTTTTGTGCCCATGTTTTAGCTCATGAGGACGTAGGTAGACGGTCTTATTTTACTCGTTGATTGGACTTTGCACACCTGGACTAATGGCACACCCTCTTATCCAACTGCTAGAAGAGCTCGCAATGGGGTTCCCAGCCCCAAACTCAATTACTATATATTCTCTTCACTCTTTTGGCCCCTGATTATCAATCAAAGAATAACCGTGTAAACAAAAGAGAAGAGGGATGATTTACTACACTAGTAGCGTCCTTCAATGGGAGACACTCTTTTAAGGTCTAGTTGGCTCGTGAATTAATGTATTTTTTGCTTGCTGGTTCGTTGACATAAACATACACACGTGCCCCTAAAAATTAGACGCTCCTCCATGGTACGTGATTGTTGGTAGGCACCCGAGGATTTGGTTAGCCATGGTTTGTGATAAGAAAGGTTGGGAGCAGTGTAAAATATTTTATGCTCTCTATGTTTATCAAATAAAAAGCTCTAGCACATGAGTTAATCCCTGCTTCCCTCTGCGAAGGGCCTATCTTTTAGTTTTATGTTGAGTTAGTAAACCTACTTCTTTCTGTCTTAAGCAAGCATTTGAGTTGTTGTGATCCAACCATCTATATGTTGATTTCTTCAATCATGTCTTTATCCTTCCTTGTTTTGTACAATGTTTTTATCTGAATGAATATCACTTTGAAAATTATCGATGACTTCAAAGAGATTGTTACGATTGAGCATGTTAAACTCTGCAATATAAGCTCTAATATAGAGACTCTAATCGAAAGATAAGTACAATATGTTAATTGTTCTCTGACCAAGAACAAAGTTTGCCTCAACCCATTATGATTTACCTTTTTCACCTTTATTTTGACTCCCTCTACTAGTTTCAAGTTGATTTATATGAGAGGAAGTTGCTGTCTAGAATGACTTGTGTATTGATAGATGTGATGCTTCTTGTCCGCATTTTATTTATCGACACCTCACTCCATAAGCCTCTGGTCATGTTTGCTGAGTTCAGTTCCGCTTGGGGACAAGCGAAGTCTAAGCTTGGGGGGAGTTGACACGTCCATTTTGCATCACTATTTTACATTGTAATTTTATGGTATTCATCGATATATTTCATATTATGGTGCATTACTTATGTTATTTCAACTTATTTTGCATGTTTAATAATTATTGGAGAATAAACACCACGACCAGAAATCTGATGGAAAAAGCACCGTCAAGATACCCTATATCTGAAGATCAGAAGATGAAGGGGGACATCAAATGCGTCTTAGAAGTCCAGCTGAGGGAGCCAGCCACGAGGAGAGCCAGAGGGGGCCACCAGGGGCCCACACCACCAGGTGGCGCCCCCTTGGTCGCGCCGCGAAGTGGTGTGGCCATCCTGGCCCACCTCTGGCTGCCTCCTTTCACGTACTTGACCCTAGGAAACCCTAAGCCAGGGAGAACCATCGAGAAAATATTCCGACGCCTCCTTGGGGCGGAAAACAATACAGAGAGAAAGGCTCTCCGGCAGGGAGAAATCTACCGGGGAATTCCTCCTCGGAGAGGGGAAATCATCGCCATCGTCACTGTCATCGCTCTGGGAATCATCAAGATCATCATCGTCATCATCCTCAACACCAGCAACATCATCCTCACCGTACACCTACATCCCGCTGTAACAATTAGGGTTCTATACAGTTGTTTTCCAATAGATCTCTCTCCCGGTATGGATTAATTGTTAGTAGTTGATGCTTGTGAGATTTATCGGTGTTTGCACTTTATGACCAGATTGTTATTCATCATTATATCACCTATGATCATGATATATATGATTTCTTGTGAGTAATCCTTTTAGTTCTTGAGGACATGGGAGAAGTCAATATGTTAGCAGTGGAGTTATGTTGAAGTAATATCTAATGGTTTGATATTTAAGTTGTGATGTTATTCTTCTAGTGGTGCCATGTGAACATCGACTACATGGCACTTCACCTTTATGGGCCTATAGGGATGCATTGTGTATTTGGCTACTAATTGTGGGGTTGCCGGAGTGACAGTAACCTAAACCACCGTTAGTGACAGCAAACATGTAGCAAATAACATGAAAACAACATGGAACATGAGAAATTATAGATACGTTTATGATGTATCAGGGAGTGCCGCGGTATCACATCTTTATCTTTCACCTTTTTACCTTTTAGTAGAGTCATATCATGACTATAGAAGTTATCATATAGTATGGTTTGCAGTATGGAAGGATTTCTCCTTTAGTTGGTTATCGATGTATCCCTTGGTTTAAGTTGCCTTTATGGAATATTAATGAGAAGTTTCATCATTTACTCTCTACACTTTATTTTAGTTTTCAATTTTTGTTATATGGTTGATCTTGTTATTAGTATTGATATCAATATTGGAGCATCGAGTTAATCTAGTTGGTTTTGGCAAACTTAGTATTGGTCAGTCCTCAGTAGCAACAATACTTTGAGGCTTAAGTAGAAAAAAGGGAGAAGCATGTAAATATATTGTTCCATGATTTTTATTTCTTGTTGGATCATAAGCTTAGTATTCTCAAGTTAAGATCATTTGTTCTTTCAAGTAAGATTACATGATTATTTCTATCACATGTATATTTTCTTGTTTTCCCTCAACTCTTATGCTTGCTACCCTGCCTTGCTAGCCAAAAACCTGTACTGAGAGGGAATGCTTCTCATGAATCCAAACCTTGAGCCAAGAACCATGTCATTTGTGTCCACCATACCTACCTATATGTGGTATTTAACCGCCACTCCATGTAAATTGCTTGTGTGCTACCTTTAAAACCTTAAAAACTATTAAACCTGTTTTGTGCCCATGTTTTAGCTCATGAGGACGTAGGTAGACGGTCTTATTTTACTCGTTGATTGGACTTTGCACACCTGGACTAATGGCACACCCTCTTATCCAACTGCTAGAAGTGCTCGCAATGGGGTTCCCAGCCCCAAACTTAATTACTATATATTCTCTTCACTCTTTTGGCCCCTGATTATCAATCAAAGAATAACCGTGTAAACAAAAGAGAAGAGGGATGATTTACTACACTAGTAGCGTCCTTCAATGGGAGACACTCTTTTAAGGTCTAGTTGGCTCGTGAATTAATGTATTTTTTGCTTGCTGGTTCGTTGACATAAACATACACACGTGCCCCTAAAAATTAGACGCTCCTCCATGGTACGTGATTGTTGGTAGGCACCCGAGGATTTGGTTAGCCATGGTTTGTGATAAGAAAGGTTGGGAGCAGTGTAAAATATTTTATGCTCTCTATGTTTATCAAATAAAAAGCTCTAGCACATGAGTTAATCCCTGCTTCCCTCTGCGAAGGGCCTATCTTTTAGTTTTATGTTGAGTTAGTAAACCTACTTATTTCTGTCTTAAGCAAGCATTTGAGTTGTTGTGATCCAACCATCTATATGTTGATTTCTTCAATCATGTCTTTATCCTTCCTTGTTTTGTACAATGTTTTTATCTGAATGAATATCACTTTGAAAATTATCGATGACTTCAAAGAGATTGTTACGATTGAGCATGTTAAACTCTGCAATATAAGCTCTAACATAGAGACTCTAATCGAAAGATAAGTACAATATGTTAATTGTTCTCTGACCAAGAACAAAGTTTGCCTCAACCCATTATGATTTACCTTTTTCACCTTTATTTTGACTCCCTCTACTAGTTTCAAGTTGATTTATATGAGAGGAAGTTGCTGTCTAGAATGACTTGTGTATTGATAGATGTGATGCTTCTTGTCCGCATTTTATTTATAGACACCTCACTCCATAAGCCTCTGGTCATGTTTGCTGAGTTCAGTTCCGCTTGGGGACAAGCGAAGTCTAAGCTTGGGGGGAGTTGACACGTCCATTTTGCATCACTATTTTACATTGTAATTTTATGGTATTCATCGATATATTTCATATTATGGTGCATTACTTATGTTATTTCAACTTATTTTGCATGTTTAATAATTATTGGAGAATAAACACCACGACCAGAAATCTGATGGAAAAAGCACCGTCAAGATACCCTATATCTGAAGATCAGAAGATGAAGGGGGACATCAGATGAGTCTTAGAAGTCCAGCTGAGGGAGCCAGCCACGAGGAGAGCCAGAGGGGGCCACCAGGGGCCCACACCACCAGGTGGCGCCCCCTTGGTCGCGCCGCGAAGTGGTGTGGCCATCCTGGCCCACCTCTGGCTTCCTCCTTTCGCGTACTTGACCCTAGGAAACCCTAAGCCAGGGAGAACCATCGAGGAAATATTCCGGCGCCTCCTTGGGGCGGAAAACAATACAGAGAGAAAGGCTCTCCGGCAGGGAGAAATCTACCGGGGAATTCCTCCTCGGAGAGGGGAAATCATCGCCATCGTCACTGTCATCGCTCTGGGAATCATCAAGATCATCATCGTCATCATCCTCACCACCAGCACCATCATCCTCACCGTACACCTACATCCCGCTGTAACAATTAGGGTTCTATACAGTTGTTTTCCAATAGATCTCTCTCCCGGTATGGATTAATTGTTAGTAGTTGATGGTTGTGAGATTTATCGGTGTTTGCACTTTATGACCAGATTGTTATTCATCATTATATCACCTATGATCATGATATATATGATTTCTTGTGAGTAATCCTTTTAGTTCTTGAGGACATGGGAGAAGTCAATATGTTAGCAGTGGAGTTATGTTGAAGTAATATCTAATGGTTTGATATTTAAGTTGTGATGTTATTCTTCTAGTGGTGCCATGTGAACATCGACTACATGGCACTTCACCTTTATGGGCCTATAGGGATGCATTGTGTATTTGGCTACTAATTGTGGGGTTGCCGGAGTGACAGTAACCTAAACCACCGTTAGGAAACCGATGCACGAGGGAGTGTAGGATCCCAGAGTTTAAGTCCGTGGTTAGATTTAGCTTAATTACTTCTTGTAGTTGAGGATGCTTGCAAGGGTTTAATCACAAGTATGTATTAGTCCTAGTTGGGTGGTGCATTAGCATAGGTTCACCTACACAACACCTATCAAAGCAATAAATATTAATCAATTGTATGAAACGAAAGCGTTTAACAAAGTTCCGATGTGTCCTCGAGAACATTTGGTAATCATAAGTAAAACAACTGGCTTGTCCTTTGCTCTAAAAAGGATTGGGCCCCTCGCTGCAATTGTTATTACTTTCTTTTATTTACTCGCACTTTTTTTATCTTCTATATCAAACACCACCAAAAACCCATTTGCTAGTGTTTACAGTGAATCCTATATCCAACTTGCTTATCAACACCTTCTGCTCCTCGTTGGGTTCGACACTCTTATTTATCGAAAGTAATACGATACACCCCTAAACTTGTGGGTCATCACTACCACATCCACTTGAATCTTGTTCCTGACATGTCGACACACTGGACTTCGAGACCGAGCCTAAGGCTGCAAGTTATTCTCATGCACATGCGTAAAGGGTGTTCTTTATTTTTTTTAGATTTATCCAATATTGTCACTTGCCATATTTCTCGCTATGTTTGTGATCCTGAGGCCCAAGGAACGAATATGAATATCATTTCCAGTATCCTTCCGTAGCTGTTTCCTTTACATGAATTCTCTGGAAATATCTTCAATGTCGAGACATCGTAGTAGTTTTCATAGACGGGGGTGCCATGAGACTACGGTAGAGACGTGGGGTAACGGGATCGCGTAGTAACACAGAACACAGGATTTTACCCAGGTTCGGTACATCGCGATAGTACGACGTGCCTACTCCTGCACTTCTCACTAATTGGGACTAAAGCCCGTAAACAGGGTTACAATGTGAGGGTTTTAGATCTAAGCTACTCGACGAGGATCAACTTCTCGGTGAGTTAGCGTAGAGCTTCTCTGTTATTCCTTCGTTATCTATCTATCTCCCGTCCGGCTTTATATAATAGCCGGATTAGGGCTTACAGAATAGGAAACCTAGAAGACTACGGTAACTTGTAACTTGGAAAGCAAGGAATCCGTCTTCTCCTCCAAGCCAGATCACATGGGCCATGATCCGGGTTCTTCTAGAATCCGGCTTCTGTGCGTCGGATTACTGGGCCGCCTAATGGACCTAAGCCCACTACCACTTAGGCCACCCTGGTAATCCGGCACTTTGTCTACCATCTTCTATACCCCTATTTGGTATATATCCGACATTCAAGATGGCCGATATTTCCATTTGTGGTTATGAAAAGTTTCCTTTGCATGAGTTACCAGTGAAGATCTTTGAATCATGTATTGAGCTTACTTCAATTTAATGCTAACCACTTCTTAGACTTCAATTAGAATTAGTAGGGCTGAGTGAAATTGTTGGAAAAAGTTGGTAAAGTTGTGTGACATCCCAAATTTTACAGTTGGAATGTTTTGCAATTATAGCATATTCATAGCATGGCATCGTTTCAAAACTTGCATTTGAGTGTTGCATTTTAAACTCTAAAACAAAATCATGTTTTAAAAAGTCCAAAATCCTCCTATAAGGCATTTATAAGTCAAAGGATATTTGGATATTTTATTTTGCCCAACACTTACTAATATTCAAATATGATAAGAGTTTCAAATTTCAAAATTTTAGAAATTTGTTTCACTCGATTCTAAGTTAGATTTCAAAAGTATCCAAGTTTTAAGAACAAGATAAAAGAAAAAAAACAAAAAAAAACTAAGCCAACTCTTTCGCATGGGCCGGCCCAGCAAGACCACGAGCCAGCACGCATGCGCGCAAGCTCGTATACAATGGTATGTCCGTGCAAATCCCATTTTTTCTGACATCCTCTCGTTCAAACTCTAATATCTCTTGGTTCTTTTTCATCGTTCCCATATCCAAGGAGTAACTTTCCACTAGCCTCCCCACCCATAAATACCCTAACCCCGGCTGTGAGGTCGTCCCAAAGCCAAAACTTCAATTTCAGATATGTTTCTTAGAATTTTGCTCGCCACGGTCCGTGAGTTGCTCGGTTGACGTTAATGTCTTCACGAGAGTTTTAAATATCGTTGATATCAATCCATCATAAGAAACCTCACCTCTTTTTATTCACCACAGCGGGAGAATTTTGCGATCTACTCTCTCAGACTTGAAGCAACAAAAGTTCAGTTACTCCTCAACCGTTGATCCGTTTTTGCTCAACTATTTACTGTAGTTGCATCTTACCATTATCTACAACTTTTATTCTTAGGGTTTTTCAATTTGAGCTATGAATCTTTTTATATAATTCCGATCTACTTTTACCTACCAGAGTAACTCGAAATTTCATATCTACACTTTGTTCTTATTCATCAAAAACATTTCCTTTGAGTGTTTTATTTGGTTTTTGGATCTTATTAGTATGTTAGGTTTAGATCCACCTTTTTATAAACTATATTCCGATAAGATATTGTAGATTGTTAATTAACCCTGTTTAATTTGGTTAAACTGCTTTTTTGTCTCTTGTTGCATTACAAACCTTTTCATGCATCATATATTGTTTAGGCAACCAGAGAACTAGTAAATTAGTTGTATTGCATTATTAAATCACCATGCATACATATGTTGCATTGTTGTTTTGCCCGGTTTGGTTATTTATTGTGGTATGCTTGCAACGTGTAGATTGCAAGAGTTGTGGTTGCTGTTCGTGTGAGGACTGTGGGTGTTACAGTTGCGACTGAGTCGAGTGTGTGAAGGACTCCAATTTCTTTCAAGGAAAGTGACACACATGATCTCACTAATTTAATATATGCATTAGAGTTTTTGTTGTAGTTTGCATGATGTAGGAGTTGTGTGATTATCTCTATTGCTAGATTACTTCACTAACACTCAAGTGGAGTAATCGTATGTTATCTCTAGATTGTACCAATCCATAGGTTAGGCAAACACCATAATTCTAGATTGCTTAGACATGCTTGTAGTATTCGTGGTTGGAAATTATTATCATATTGTTACAAAGATTGATATTTTAATTGCTTATGGAAAACAACATGATAATTAATAACCACTGGGCGGATTGCTAGCATGTCATCAAAGTACAAATTTTGGTGGGGACCGCCGCCCAGTATCATGAGATTATGTTTGGTTTCATTGTGTTGTTGTGTCGTGGTGGTATCACGGCAGATGCCATAGGATGGCTAAAGATCTGGGGTCGATGGACGCTGGAGGTGCTCGGGGAGGGACCACGCAGCGAGTAGCCGCGTGTGGGATGAATCAAGCACTGCAAACAACCAGATCTACCCAGGTTCAGGGCTCTCGTGTGGAGGTAAAACCCCTACTCCTGCCTTTCTCTCGTTATATGTGTGTTACCGAGTAGCCACAATACAATTTTACCTATGGCCGAGTAGCCACTCTTCTCTCTACGTGAAGGTCTAAGTCTAGGATGTAGCCACGTGAACCGGCCCTCGCACAGGAGGAGGCAGGGCACTTTATATACTAGTGCCCAGCCGAATACATCCAAGATGGAAAGTACAACCAGGTGTCGACATAGTGTGCACACTGCACACTTCCAGCTTCTCGCTGACAGCTTTGGCTTCCTAGTTTGTCTTGTGTGCAAAGTCGTTGTGAAAACCAAGTCCGTGATCTGTTATCACTGTCACTACCACAGGGTAGGCCCCCTAACCTGCACCGTCCTGCTGACACCCTGGCGCGGATAAGCACGCGCTCTGCAGATGAACAGTGAGCCGGTACGGACCCAGGATACACGGGATCCTGTGTCAGAACGTCTCCTTTTACTTCTGGCCTGAGTAGGAACTCACTCCCTCTACTCGGACCGCTTTCCCTACTCGTAAGAATATAACTCCCTTGATTCTTTCTCCTGGCCATCAGTGTGTATGGCCGAATAGCAGTCGACCGGGTAGCGAGAACCGGGTAGCCAGCTACTCTGCCAAACGCCTCTTCTGATCTTGTCCTTAGCACTTGCCTTAACCCTACTCGGGGGTAACCCCCCGACATTAGTCCCCGAAGCTGGTAGAGTCCTGCGAACTCGTTCACTGGGCCCTTCCAGCTTAAAAACAAATCTTGTCTTTGAACTGTAAGATGCCGAGTAGCACCTCCGAGTAGCCTTCAACTCTTGCTTGAATCTCTTCTTTTCCGAGTAGCCTCACTTCTCTTCTCTGATGCCGAGTAAAAAGACTTAGTGAAATTTCGAACATAATCTCACTGTGGCAGAGCAAATCCATCTCTCCGCGTTGCTACTTGGCACGTGTCACGCCCTCGTACACCCGACGCCTCGGTGCCTGGGGACAGGCCACGCGCCCATCACTGCAACCAGGGTCCACCGGCCCGTTAGGTCACTTCAACTGCATTTATCAGCCCACGATCTCGACGTGGGATCAATTGCGCCCGTTACGCGCGCAATATGCTCTGTGCGCGTTTCTAACCGGTTCGCTTCCCACGCCGCACGATCTCAGTGCACGATTGATCCCACTAACTCCGCTGGTAATGGCAACTCGAGAGGAGAGATGAATACCCCCTCGGTAACTCCTTCTCTTTCCTGCTCACTTCCATCTTCCGCCCCTTCGCCTCTCCGCCGCCGCAGAGCACGCCGCCACCGCAAATCTTTGCTGCGCCGCTGCTCCTCGCGCCGCCAGAAAGACAGAGAGCACTCCCTCCACTCAAATCTTCCACTAATCTTCCACCAATCTTCTCATCTCCATGGCTCGCGGAGATGACGACGCCCGCGCCGGATGGGAGGGATCCGAAGTCACAACGGAGGACTGCCAATGGCTAGTCAATACCCGCCGTGTCCCTCCCGGCGTGCGATGCCGGCAACCGGACAACGAAATCGTCCCCACACCGGACGAGGGCAAGTTCGTCGTCTTCCTCGCACACTTCAAGCGGGGATTCGGCCTCCCGGTGTCAGACTTCTTCAAGGAGTTCCTCAAGAACTTCGGGCTGCAGCCGCATCACCTCCCCCCAATGCCATGGTGATGCCCGCCTTCCACGCCGTGGTCTGCGAGGCGTTTCTCGGCGTGCGCCCAACTATCCATAGTTGGACGCGTTACTTCTTCTTCCGGAAGCAGAGCGTCCCCAAGCCCGGAATCACGGAGAGCTCCCGCACGATGACAAAGACGGGAAGCGCCATGATGCTGCAGCGCAGCACCGGCAGCCACCCGCGCATCAAGGGGCTCGACACGGTACGCAAGTGGCAGCGTTCCTTTCTTTACGTCAAGAACGTTCCCATCGAAGGAGCGCAGATCCAGGACCGAATAGGGCTCCCGAAGTGGACGAACACGCTGCCAACCAAGCAGAATTGGGGATACAACCCGAAGATCCACGACGATATCCTTCAGATCGAGAAGAGCCTCGCCGAGTTGAAGGAGCTGTGATTCAAGTGCGATGATCCCATCGCATGCTGGATCTCGCGGCGTGTGCTCCCGCTCCAGCGCCGCTCCCACAAGATGTGCTACATGGGAGGCAACCGGGATTGCACAAGGACTACCACTTTCGAGCTCAGCACCGCCGAAGTGGCCGTCTGGGAGCGTTCCATCATGAAGACCTCTCTCACTGACACCTGGCAATACGGCTTCGCGCCGTACAGTCGCGCTAAACCAATTGAAAAGGTAGTCCTTTATGCTTTGTCTCTGCACTTTCATACCGAGTAGGTGGCTTTCCAGCGTAGTATGCTTAGTCTCTGCATGCTGCACCGAGTAGAACACCACAGACATTTCGTTGGCTTTATGTGCTTTGTGTTTGCACGCCACGTTGAGTAGAGAACCTTAGCCGAATATGCTTTGTGTTTGCATGCTACTCCGAATGGGAATTCCTGGACTTGTATGCTTTGTGTTTGCATTATGTACCGGGTAGGACTCCTTAGCCTTGTACTCAACTGATTTGCATCACCTGCTTGTCTTTGCAGCACATCGATCGCCACGATGCGGAGGATGAGGAGCGCTTCGAGGCCAATTGGAGCAGCGACAGAGAAGAGGACGACGAGACCGCCTACGATACCCAGGACACCCTCTGCATCCTCCACGCCGAGCAGCCGGGTAAGCATCAAGTTGACGCGTCCATTCGGGACTGGTCCAAGGACGACGAAGGTGACCAAGTTCGCCTCTCTGAGCGCGAGTAGCGCAATCCAATTTCCTTTTCCGCTTCTCATTTCTTGTTTCTTTTCTACTCTGTAGACGATCCTGAGGTAGACGAGGAGGATGAGGATGTCATTGACGTTGATCCTCTCACGGTGGCTGCTCCCAACATCCGGAAGAGGACAGGCAGCGGTGCCCAAGAGCCTGTTGTCAAGAAGCCCAAGAAGACCGAGAAGAAGAAGAAAGTCGTCACCGCCAGAAGGCAACTCCCCACCCTCAAGGGGTAAGTAATTTCATCCAGGTTGCATTCTGCTGCCGCTTCTCGCTTTACTCTTCCCCTTCTCTGTTTCTGAACTCCCCTTCTCTTCCAGCGACCCTCTGGATGCTGACGATGCCGCAGCTCCCACTAGCTCCAAGAGGAAATCAGTTATCGACCTCGAGAAGCTTGTTGACCTCTCCGAGGATGAGGATGAGCCAGCACAACAGGATAGGGCGCGTGCGCCCTCTCCTGTGAAGATTGAAGAAGAAGACGCCAGCACCGAGAACACGGGCGCTGGTGATCAAGATGAGGACATGGAGCAGCATGCCTACACGGACCAGGGCGCGCAGGATGCTGCTCACGATGAAACACCACCTTGTCCCCCAGCTGCCTCAGCTGGGGAGAATACCGAGCAAGAAGCCGAGCACCAAGACCTTGCCGCCCTTGAGCGGCAAGACGAGAACCCCGAGCAGCAGGAAGACGAGGCTGCCATTCAAGATGACCCCGCGGCCATGCCGCGGGTAGAAGAAACTGAAGACGTAAGACCCGATCCCGCTGCCGAGCAGCGGGTTGAGAAGACTGCGGCGGAGCCAGTCCTGCAGGACCAAGCGCAGCCAGACGCTGCGCCGGGTAGCCGGCCCGTTGTGCCGCCTACCCAGCAGGTTACTCCGCCAACTGCGCCGAGCCCTCCACCAACCAAGAGCACCACCAAGACTGCGCCGAGCCCTCCAGCCAAGCAAGGCACCAACAAGACTGCGCCGAGCCCTCCAGCCAAGCAAGGCACCAACAAGACTGCATCCCAGCAGCAGCAGCAGCCTCCTACCTCACGCCAAGTGCTTCCGTCTGCTTGTCGGACGGACACTGACGGCAAGAAAGCCGTCAAGCCTGAAGCCGCCGCTGTCCGCAGGAATCCATCGCGCCAGGTTGCGCAGGATTCTTCTCTGATGCCACCGCCCAAGCCAACCGGAAAAGCAGCTGTGAAGAGCACGCAACTCACCATTGGCGCTGCTGGTGGATCGGCTGGCGAAGCTTCAAGTGCCGCTCGGGCACCAGGTGTCTGGCCATCATACATACCATCTTCGTCCAGGCAATACGGCATCACCTTGACCAAAAGCGATCAGCGGATCTCTGCTCTGAAGGACGGCCAAGCCCAGGCAGTGGACTCCAAGATGAAGGTCAACAAGCCCATCGAGATCTACTCGCGCGAAGCGGGTGAGGATGATATCATATCTGAAGGGCTGATGCAGGTTGTGGACCGAGTAGGCTGCATCGACAAGGTCTGGGAGAGTGCTGCCCACGGCATCAAACAGTGGGGCGGCAGCGTGCTGGGCGACGTTGATCATTACCGCGTCGATTGGAACAAGGCCGACATAGGCACGACTCCAATGACCATTGCCTCCGACACCAGCACGCTGGCCACGAAGCTGTTCGTTCTCTGCAAAGCCGCCGAGGACGTGGAGCAGACATACGCTGTAAGTTTCTTTTGCTTGTTCCGAGTAGCGGTTTCTCTTCTCTTCTGTTCTACTTCTTTCTCCTTAGCCACTACCCAGTCCTCGAGATTCGGGCCGAGTAGACGGGTGCTCAACCGAGTTGCCGTCTTCTCGGGCCAAATCTTCCAAAACTTTCTCTAACTTCTTTCCTTACTCCTTCATAGAATAGCCTCTTGAAGAGGACGAACTTGTTCCAGCGGCTGCTCTGGAATCACAGCATCGCGAAGAGACGCATCGCGTCCCTTGAGGCTGAACGCAAGGACGATGGTGCGACGGAGAAGGCGGCGCTGGACCGTGCCCTCCAAATTTCTGAAATTGAGAGTAAGCTTCTAGCTATTTGGTAAATGCGTTTTGTGTTTACGTCCGCGTTTTCTCTTTGCTCTAACTTCTTCTACTCTGCAGGAAAATTCAATGAGTTGGCGAAGGAGCATGAGCATTGCCACATCTTTACTGCCTCCACCGAGAGCAGGATCAAGGGACTGGAAGGTGAGTTGCTGATCCTTCTGTGCTTGTTGTTCTCCTTTTCCTTTGTTATTCTGCTCACCGTGCTGTTTCTTCCCGCAGAAGAGTACAAGAAGTTCTGGGAGGAGCATCTCGACTGCTTGAAGCCCGCGGAGGTGAAACAGCAACTGGAGAGCCAAGAAGCAGAGCTCAAGAACGAACGCGACGCCGAGCGCGCCGAGTTCGAACAGATGCAGGTTCAATAGAAGACCGCTCTCCAGGATGTCATAGACCAAGCCGCCGAGAAGGACAAAGTCAAGGTAGTAGCCAAGGCCAAGGAGAAGGCCCTCGAGACAGAAACCGAGGTGCTGAAGAAGTGCAATGAGGACCTCATGCTCCAGCTTGCTAACGCATGCCAAGTCGAAGATAGGCATATTGCCAATGAGGAGGCCTGGAAGAACAAGCTGTACGCGCTACTCATTGACCTCAACAGTAAGTCTACGCTTCTCTGTACTTAGCTGTTCCCTTCTTCTCCTTCCGTTTGGCTTGGTTTCATCCCTTCTCTGCTTCCATTTCTAACCCTTTCTGATAGCACTCTCAGATATCTTCCCTGATCTCTGCGCGGCTAGCACGCCTGCTTTGGCTAAGGCGCAAGAATTCCGAGCTGAAAAAGGATTGCCCATGAACACCAAATCTACAATTGATTACAACCTCACGAGCATCAAGTCGCAGCTCCGCCAGCTTAGGGGCTTGGGCACCAGCCTGGTGTCCACGGCCTTCAAGCTGCACGAGCTGTTATGGCCCAATGAGGTCGCGCCTAGGACTCTCTGCGAGGTCTCTCAGAAGCTGGACGACGCAAAGGCCGAGTTGAAGAAGTGGCGTGCGTCCGCAGCTCGGGCAGGCGCCGATCTGCTGCTTCGCTTCATATGCAGCTGGTACGAGAACCTGAATCTCGACACCATCCTCGAGGTGCACCAGGGCTCCAAGTGGTCAGATGATCCCAACTGCGTTGCACGCCGCAAGGCAGTTGCGTACGAGATCGCCTCCTACGCGGACACCACCCTCTTCATCGACGGCCCCACCGAGCCTGACACTGAGGCGGAAAGCGAGGGTGAAGATGAAGACGAGGACACCGAGTCGGAGGGCTTGAGTGCCTTCGAGGACGCTGCTGCCGAGGAGGGATCCGGGAAGGGGAAGGGCAAAGTTGCTGCGGACAGCGACGAGGAGCCGGAAGCCGAGAGCCAAGATGCCACCATCACCACCGAGATGGTGATCCAGCAAGCTGCTCCCGAGCTGGGCTCAACTTCCGCTGCTGCATCCACTTCTGCGACCGATCCCATCTCCGTTTCCATGGCCACTTCTGAGCAAGCCACCACCATGGATGTTGACGCTGGAGCTGATGCCGAGAAGGCCAACTCCGAGAAGACTGATGCGGATGACACCGCCGCTACTCAAGATGCTACCGCCTGAAACTCTTTCTCAAAACTTTCATGAGATCCCCGGGATGCCGGGTGCAAATGTATCAAACAATTAAGTCTTTGTTGCTACTCGTTTTTTATTCCAGTTGGAAGTTTTCTACTTAGTATTTGCGCGATTCTGGCTCGATGCCGGGTTGCGTTATCATGCAAGTCCCCGAGTTGCATTTTTTATCCACTTTTCTCTTCTCGTCTCAGTTCTTACCTGCCACTTGTGGCTTTGTTGGTAGTCGAGTCACAAGATGTCAAAGATCAAGTTTCAAATACTCAGCCACTTAGAAAAATTATAGTAACGCTGCCCACCACTTAGCCGAAAAAAGTTAAAAAAAAACAATAAAGAGCGTTCTACTCGGTTCCTGCACCTCTCTTTTCCTTAGTCATTTTTCTTGTGCTCATTGACCTCTAGCTTGTTCTCTTGCTTGCCATGAAGCCGGGTTTCGGACAGCAGCAGATTCGAAGAGTTGGCTTTTAGGTTTAAACACAGTACTAAATGTACTCATGAAATTCTAAGCAGAGCAACCGAGTAGACCAAGGTAAAATAAAATAGAACCACACAAAGCAAATTTGGACGAGGGTAGTCCCCGAGTTCAATTTCAGATTGCCGAATAGAAGTTTAACTCGGATGAGAGAATACATACATAGTTTTTTGCTCACGAATGAAAGCGACGGAGTAGAGCTACATTCCAGGGGCGCTTAGATTCTTCTCCAGCTTTATCCGGCCTGTTCTTCTGTGATGGTTGTACGTCAACAAGGTAATAGGCATCATTGTGTAGAGCCTTGCTCACAATGAAAGGCCCTTCCCACGGAGGAGATAGCTTGTGCATCCCGGCCGTGCGCTGCACGAGCCTAAGCACCATGTCTCCTTCTTGGAAAACCCTTGGGTTCACTTTCCGGCTATGATAACGCCTCAAGTTTTGCTGGTAAACAGCTGAACGTGATAGAGTAAGCTCTCTTGCCTCTTCCAGCAGGTCAACGTCATCCTCTCGAGCTTCTCTCGCCTCCGCCTCAGTGTAGAGTGTTACTCGGGGGGAGTCATGCTCTATGTCAATTGGCAACACGGCCTCAGCCCCATAAACCAAGAAGAATGGTGTGTAGCCGGTTGACCGGTTAGGGGTAGTCCTTAGACTCCACAACACCGCTGGCAACTCGTCTAACCAACACCCAGGTGTTTTCAGCAGTGGCTCAATCAGCCTTGGCTTTATGCCTGACAACACCATGTCGTTTGCTCTTTCAACTTGCCCATTGGAGGCGGGATGCGCGACAGACGCGACATCTAGCCGGATGTGCTTATGTCTGCAGAACCTTACCATGGCACCCTCAGCAAAATTTGTGCCATTATCCGTGATGATGCTATGCGGGTAGCTGTATCTCAGGATCACATCCTTCAGGAAACTCACAGCTGTGGCTCCATCACACTTCCGAATAGGCTTCACTTCAATCCACTTGGTGAATTTATCAACCATGACCAAGATGTGAGTCATGTTGCCTCTAGCCGGCTTGAAGGGACCAACCATATCCAAACACCAAACAACAAATGGCCAAGTAATGGGAATGGTTTTCAACTTGGAAGCAGGCAAGTGGATCTTACTTGCGAATCTTTGGCAGCCGTTGCACTTCCTCACAATATCTTCAGCTTGCTTCAAGGCAGTGAGCCAAAAGAAGCCATGCCGAAAAGCCTTCTTGACCAGAGCCCGAGAAGAGGCATGATGTCCGCATTCTCCTTGATGTATTTCCACCAGAATTTCTTCTCCTTCTTCCGGTTCCACACAACGTTGCAACACGCCAGTGGGACTTCTTTTATGCAGCACATCTCTGAAGATGGTGTAGCCCTTGGATCTTCTCTGAATTTGCCTTGCGGTAACCTCCTCATCGGGTAGGGCGCCGTCCTTTAGAAAGGATAATATGGGCATAGCCCAACTCGGTGTCTCCCGCGTGGGAAACACTGGTTCGTCCAATTCATCGGAACAACCGCCACTGCATCTTCTTCTGAGTTGGGGTTGATTCTCTGAAGCCCCGAACGGTTTGCAAGGACTTCCTCAATGAATGCGACAGTCCCCGAGTTGAGAGGGGCAGTCCCCGAGTAAGGAGGGGCAGTCCCCGGGTTGCAGGCACCAGTCCCGGGATGGAGACTGCAGTCCCCGGGTTGCAGGCACCAGTCCCCGGGATGGAGACTGCAGTCCCCGGGTTCTCTTTTGCACCTTCCCAGTCAATCTCTATTGGAACCGCTTCCTCACTAGGCAGAGAAGGAACAAAGATGGACTCCTAATTGGGGATGGCTTGATGGGTGGCTTTCTCAAATGCTCCAAGGAAATCCCAGCCGGAATGTATTGCCGGGAAGACCCCAACTTGGACAGCTCATCAGCTGCCTCGTTCTCCGCTCGATGGATGTGCTGGAACTCGCATCCTTCAAAGAATCCCGTCATGGTTTGCACCAGGAAGCGGTATGAAGCCATGTTGGCATCCAGAGCATCCCAAGTACCAGAAACTTGCTGCACAACCAGATCCGAGTCGCCATAGCATATGATGCGCTGCACTCCAACTTCCTTTGCCACCTTCAAACCGTGTACTACGGCCTCGTACTCTGCTACATTGTTGGATGCCTTGAAGTGGATTTGCAGCACGTACTTGAGTTGATCTCGCTTGGGTGACGTAAGCACTACGCCAGCGCCAAGGCCTTCCTTCACTTTGGAGCCATCAAAATGCATCTTCCAGTAGTTGGATACCAGAGTAGGAGGCTCATACTGCACCTCAGCCCAATCCACAAGAAATTCCGCCAGGATCTGAGACTTGATGGCTTCTCTTCTCGCATACGCGGGAGCGTACGCGGACAGCCCGATTGCCCACTTGGCTACTCTGCCACTTGCTTCCTTGTTGCCCATGATATCCGAGATGGGAGCAGAACTCACCACGGTGATGGGATGCTCTTGAAAATAGTGCTTCAGCTTCTTGGCACCCAGGTACACGCCGTAAGTCATCTTCTAGTAGTGCGGATAGTTCTGCTTGGAGCTGGACAGCACCACACTGAGATAATATACTGGCCGCTGCACACTCTTGCCTTCCTCTTCTCGCTCCACCACAATCACCACGCTGACTACCCGATTGGTAGCAGCAATATATAACAGCATAGGCTCCTTGGGTAGCGGACTAGCCAAGATGGGAGCGCTACCCAGCATCGCCTTCAGCTCATTGAATGCCACATCAGCTTGTGGTGTCCAGACGAACTTGTCACTCTTCTTCATCAATTGATACAGAGGCAGGGCCTTCTCACCCATTCTACCCAAGAAACGGCTCAGAGATGCCAAGCAACCAGTGAATTTTTGCACATCCTTCAGGGATCTCGGCAAAGACATGCTCTCAATAGCTTTTATCTTTGAAGGATTGGCCTCAATGCCCCGACTGGATACCAAGAAGCCGAGCAGCTTGCCAGCCGGGACGCCAAAGGTGCATTTACTCGGGTTCAGCTTCATCTTGTACTTGCGCAAGTTAGCAAAAGTTTCCTCGAGGTCACTAAGCAGAGTATGTGTTTTATTCGTTTTGATGACAATGTCATCTACGTACACCTGCACATTCTTGCCGAGTTGATTATGCAAGCATTTCTGCATGCATCTCTGATAAGTAGCACCAGCATTCCGCAACCCAAAGCACATGACACGATAGCAATAAGCCCCGTATGGGGTAATGAAAGCAGTCTTTATTTGATCAACAGGGTTGAGAGCTATCTGATGAAAACCAGAGTAGGCATCTATAAAAGACAAAAGCTCACAACCAGCAGTGGAATCGATCACCTGATCGATGCGGGGTAGCGGAAAGGGATCCTTGGGGCAGGCCTTGTTCAAGTCGGTGTAGTCGACGCACATGCGCCACGCGGTAGCGGCCTTGGGGTCCTCCTTCTTCTTCTCTACCATGACCGGGTTGGCTAGCCAATCCGGATGCAACACCTCCATAATCAAGTTGCTTATCAGCAATTTGGTGATCTGATCACCGATGGCCTTCCTTCTCTCATCTCCGAAGCGGCGCATCGCCTGCTTCACTGGTTTGGCGTCAGGGCGCACATGTAGCGAGTGCTCAACCAACTCCCTCAGGACACCTGGTAAATCCTCATTGGACCAGGCGAACACGTCCCGATTCTCACGGAGGAAGTGGATGAGCTCGCTTTCCTATTTCTTCTCCAACCCTGCGCCGATGATGGCAACACGGTCAGGGAACTCGGGGTCGACTTGAACCTTCTTTGTCTCCTGGGACGCCTGGAACGCCGTCCCGTATTGGGAGCTCGGCATGCCAGGCGCGCCATCTTGCGCTGCTTGCGCCATAGCCACCACCTCGTATATCTTCTTCTTCTCGGCTGCAATTACCATGGACTCCGCCAACTGAGAACCAGCAGAGGCACATTCCATAGATTTCTTGTAATCACCAGAGATGGTGATGACTCCATGGGGACCAGGGATCTTCATCTTCAGGTAGGCAGCATGGGTAGAGGCCATGAACTTGCTGAGAGCAGGCCTGCCGAGTAGGGCGTGGTAGGGGCTCTGGTGATCAACTACCTCGAATTGCAGGCTCTCTGTGCGACAGTTCTCCCTGATGCCGAATAGAACGTCTATCCACACGCGGCCAATCGGAGAACAAGAAACTCCTGGCACAATACCGTGGAAAGTGGTCTTGCTGGGCAGCAGCATGTTCTCGGCCATACCGAGTTTCTCAAGTGTGTCTCTGTACACAATGTTGATGCTGCTGCCGTTGTCGATCAGCACCTTGCTGAACCTCATGTTCTTCTGAGTACCCAAGAAGGTGGGATCCACCACCAAGGCGTAGCTACCCGGCTTGGGCATCACCCTTGGATGATCAGCTCTGGACCACGTGATCTCTTGGTTGCACCAGTGCAGGTAGTGAGGAACAGCACAAATCACATCATTGACCTCCATGGCACGCCTGTGTTGAGACTGCTTGTCGACGGGCTCGGAGGTGAATATCATGTAGCTCTCGTGATGTTCCTGTTATTGGTTGCGGCCTCCATCGCCATTGTTGCCATTGTTTTTGTTGTTGTTGTTGTTGTTGTTGTTGTTTTTGTTGTTGTTGTTGTTGTTGTTGTTGTTGTTGTTGTTGTTGTTGTTGTTGTTGTTGTTGTTGTTGTTGTTGTTGTTGTTGTTGCCTCTGTTGTTGTTGTTGTCGTTGTTGCGGTAGCCATCGTTGTTGAAGTAGCGGTTGGCTCCTAAAGGCACCTGGTTCACATTTTCTCTTCTCGGGAAAGCTGGAGGCCGGGCAGCGGGTGCGCGAGCAGGCTGCGCATTGGCATTCGCAGCTGGCAGAGGAGGAGGAGGAGGCAGGCCCTCGTTCTTGATCTCTTCCCACCAACTGCACTGCCGAGTAGTGTGGTTGGCAGGTCTAGCGGGATGCCGAGTATGGAAACTGCATGGGCCATCCTTCATGTACTTGAAGACAAAGTTCTGAACAGGACCCGAGTTGCCGCTGCCCTGCTGGGGAGCATTGTATGGCTTCTTGATGCCTTGGCCCTGATTCTGGTTCTGCCCGTACTGGGCTCCAGCAGTTTTCGGCCTCTGGCTACTCCCAGCTCCGGTATCCACAGCATTCACCTCTTCAGGATCGTACCTGGTATCAATCCGGTCACCTCTGCGCTTGTTGCGGAATTCATTGCGCTTGTTGTTGTTGTAGTTCCTTCTCGGCTCAGCAGCATCAAGCAGAGGCTGAATTGGGTCACCGAGTGCGTACTGATCCGCAACCCTGATAGTCTCAGCGAGAGTACTCGGCATCTCTCTCTGCAGCCTCTGCCACAACATGCTGTCAGGCCTGCAGCCCTGCGCAAACCAAGTGATGGCTTGGGCCTCATTCACACCTTCACAGGTGTTCCTCAGAGTGCTCCACCGAGTAAGATACTCTCGGTCCGTCTCCTCTTCCCGCTGCCTGCAAGCGGATAGCTGCTGCGGCCTATTCGGCCTCTGGTAAGTGTTGGTGAAGTTGCTGACAAAAGCTTCCGCGAAGTCAAGCCAGCAGTTGATGCTGTTCTTGGGCAGGTTGTTGAGCCATGTTCTTGCTGGTCCTTCTAGCATCTGCGGGATGTACCGCACGGCCCATCTCCGGTTGCCGCCTGCAATGTGCACGGCTGTGACATAGTCATTGAGCCAATCTTCCGGCTTGGTGCTGCCGTTGTAGCACTTGGTCCCCCTAGCGAGCTGGAACTGCTTCACGGATCGCTCGGTCATGATGCGATGACCGAAGCACTCTGGGCCAGGCGACCCCGTGTTCTCGAGTTGCGCAGACCGATTGATCCGGTCTAGCGTGTACCTGGCATCACTGGGCTCGAGCACGCGTTCTCCCACGCGGTCAGTAATATCTCTTGGGACAGCATAGCCAGCTAGCCCCATCGCCGAGTAGCCATCATCATATCTGTTCACCTGCACAGCTGCAGGTTGCTCCACCGGGTTGGCTGCTGGCACAACCGCATGCGGCTGCGGCCTCTGCCGAGTAGGCTGAGCAACCTGATGCCGAGAAGGGCCTGGGCGATCTCCATCTTGCGTCGTGCTGTGAGCTTTATGGGCTTGATAGCCTGCTCCTGCAGTATTGTGTTTTTGACCGGACTGTCGCGGCACAGCGTGCTGTTTCGCGGCGACAGCCGGGTCGTACACCTGCATATGCCTGTCTCTGCCTGAGTACCACTCCGGTCCTTCTCACGGCTGGGATGCGGTGAAGAGGCATGATCGTTAGATCTGACCGCATGCGAGTGCACCACCTGAGAAGCTCCAACACCCGGATTGGCTTTCCGGAACTCCTCGTTCTGCCTAGCAGCCTCTAGCACTAGCTCATTGAGCCTCTCCTGCCTAACGCGCGCGTCGCCAGCGAGATGCGACAACTCAGCAGCTACAACCTCAGCAGCTCTAAGGGTTTTGGCGGGGGTGCTGTATTTGGGTCTGGTGGTAGCGGTGTTTTGGCTATCGGCTTGGCCAGCAGTCTCACCAACTGCTGCCATCTCGATGCCTAGGTTGCGACGAGTGGTGCCTGCCTTGGCAGGCCTCCTAACCACAGGCATAAAGCCATGAGCCCTGTTGTACTCGTTCTGGTCCAGGTTAAGCTCGAGCCTAACCTTTTCTAGCTCCACCTGCTCCGCGAGCAGCGCCTGGCGCTGCTGGTCGAGCTGCGCCTTCATGGACATGAGCTCGAGCTCGGTGGGAGGCGGCATGCCCACTCGCACGACGGATGCCGGTATTGTCGATGTCGTGGAAGGAGGGATGTAGCCCGGGATGTTCTGGGGCAGCTCGTAGGGCTTGTGCGTTCTCGGGAGCTCGCTCGGGCCAGCAAGCTCCTCAACGACTGCCGCGGTTGCAGCCGCGCCCTTCCCGGCAGCGATAGCCGGGCCGGTCATCAGTACTTCCACGCTGTCTGCAGAACATCCAGTTGGCTTTCCGCGGGCAGCGATGACAGCAGGGGGATCTTCCGCGACGAGCACCAGCTCGGGGTACTCGCGGACGACGGTGGTGGCGACGTAGACGAGGTGCGAGCGGAAGGAGAGCACCGAGCCGCCCTCCGGCATGGCCTTGCCGCCGAAATCGTCGGCGTTGTCGGTGACAAAGTCGAAGGAGCCGAATCTGTGGACAAGGACACAGAACGCGCGCTCCCCAGTAGCAGAAATGGATCCCGGCCGAACATGAACTCCAGCCAGCGCCGCTGGTTTCCCCACGGTGGGCGCCAACTGTTGTGGTGGTATCACGGCAGATGCCATAGGATGGCTAAAGATCTGGGGTCGATGGACGCTGGAGGTGCTCGGGGAGGGATCACGCAGCTAGTAGCCGCGTGTGGGATGAATCAAGCACTGCAAACAACCAGATCTACCCAGGTTCAGGGCCCTCGTGTGGAGGTAAAACCCCTACTCCTGCCTTTCTCTCGTTATATGTGTGTTACCGAGTAGCCACAATACAATTTTACCTATGGCCGAGTAGCCACTCTTCTCTCTACGTGAAGGTCTAAGTCTAGGATGTAGCCACGTGAACCGACCCTTGCACAGGAGGAGGCAGGGCACTTTATATACTAGTGCCCAGCCGAATACATCCAAGATGGAAAGTACAACCGGGTGTCGACATAGTGTGCACAGTGCACACTTCCAGCTTCTCGCTGACAGCTTTGGCTTCCTAGATTGTCTTGTGTGCAAAGTCGTTGTGCAAAACGAAGTCCTTGATCTGTTATCACTGTCACAACCACAGGGTAGGCCCCCTAACCTGCACCGTCCTGCTGACACCCTGGCGCGGATAAGCACGCGCTCTGCAGATGAACAGTGAGCCGGTACGGACCCAGGATACGCGGGATCCTGTGTCAGAACGGCTCCTTTGACTTCTGGCCCGAGTAGGAACTCACTCCCTCTACTCGGACCACTTTGCCTACTCGGAAGAATATAACTCCCTTGATTCTTTCTCCTGGCCATCAGTGTGTATGGCCGAATAGCAGTCGACCGGGTAGCGAGAACCGGGTAGCCAGCTACTCTGCCAAACGCCTCTTCTGATCTTGTCCTTAGCATTTGCCTTAACCCTACTCGGGGGTAACCCCCCGACATGTTGTTTCTTGTGTGCAACCATATTTCATATTAGTATGAGATAGACATAATTTGTAGGTGGTGGTGGCTCGAACCCATTGTGTCCAGAGGTGTAGAATAGTAGTAGGATGGTCCGGCTCGTGGGGGTTTGGGAAACTACTTCTTATGAATTCTTGGTTAATCTTCTTTCCTTCCATGTTACTAATGGTGTATCATGATGTTTGGGGTCGATTAGGCCACACAGGTAAAGGGCACAAACATCGCGAAGGTTAAAACTAAGATCTTAGCCATGTTCCATTGGTTAGGGAGAAATAAAACAACTAGATGGGAAACATGACATATGTCGCTCACCTTGTTTTATCAATGATTAAAATTTGTCTGTGGGTTATTGGAGAAGTGCCCGATGGTGTTTCAGTGTGCTAATCCAAATGGTAGGAGCACTTTGCTGTCAACCAAAGTGTCCAATTATGTGCAAATTTACTTTCTATTAAAAGATAGGACAAATGCCATTTTGCAACTTAGCCTTGAAACTCCACCAGCCAAATATGCATGTAGATTAGAAACTTGCCATTGACTATACCACCATAGTTTCACTTGCCACCGTTGCTCAGAATGTTCTGACCTCCTTTTGGGGCTGCATATTCCAACGTGCAGGTTGTTCGTACCAGGAGTGATCGACATAGGTCTCGTGACTCCACTCAACATGTTTGTTCACCTGTGGCACAAATTGAAGATTGGATCCCTACTACTTGTTATATGGCACTTGTATATTTGTGCTAGCTTCTTCTATGCAACTTGTAAAGAATTTTTGTACTCTAGATTATTCGCTAGATATGAGATACTTTTGCTTCTTTGGATATCTATCTAGTTGTGTGTGCTGGTGAACGGTCCAGGGGCCAGTACTACACGCGACAGTATAGCCTGTGTTAGGCTCTACTATGACAAATGGCATCATAGCAATGTGTTGACTGTAGGAACGAGACCTTAGAAAATGGACTAGGAAAAGCTATAGGGTTAAAACTTATTTTCCAAATCCTTTATACATCTTTCTTTGAATGAATTCTCGTAATCTTTTCATATTTATATCCAACTTCCATCTCTCATTTTTTCTAATCATAGTGGAGATTCCCATAGAGAAGAAGATTCAATTCAACATAAAGAAGATTCACTTTAAGATAGAGAAGAAGACTTACTACAAGAAGGAAACACAATGCATGCCATTGGATCTATCTGAAGACACTAGGTTTCCCACCATATAGTCTTCCTAGTTTTCGGGAACGTGTTAGGTATTGACCATACAAAACTATATGATGTGGCAATGATAGTCCGAGTATTTTAAATTGTTTTATTTAAAAACTTTATTGGTATCTTTGCAGTAATTTATATCCTATTTTTGAAAACTATTTTAAAGTGGTTGGCTTTCCTATACATTGATTGTTAAGTGTTGCTTTGATCATATATAATATGTGTAGCTATTTTCTTTAGTCCTATCTATCTAAACTCGTCCATTCTAAACCCAGTAGATGTCTTTCCACAATACTCTATATCAACCACCTCGAGATGCCACTTCCTATGTAGAAACTATTGGATGCTCCGACTCAGTTTACTCAACCTATGACCTAGAACCTAGCTAGGGAGGAAGACAATGAACTTATCCGAGACAATGACGTGGATCCAAATTATAGACGGAACACCGGAGGATGCCAACCTTGACACTAATGTGATGCTTCCTTATGCCACACAACTTATTGATGGAGATGCTTCATACTGGGAAGGATGCACAACACAATAAGTGAAGATCATCATATATTTATTTACGCATGCCTCTAGTGATATCAAGTTTAATTTTCTTAAGGGGGTTAGCCTAGATATTTAGAGAACCACCCACACCTATTTGCCAGCCATTCCGAATCTCGGGACGAGATTGATCTTAAGCGGGTTAGTCTGTGACATCCCAAATTTTACAGCTGGAATTTTTTGCATTTAGAGCATATGCATAGCATGGCATCGTTTCAAAACTTGCATTTGAGTGTTTCATTTTAAACCCCAAAACACAATCATGTTTTAAAAAGCCCCAATTCTTCCTATAAGGCGTTTATAAGCCAAAGGATATTTCGATATTTTATTTTTCCCAAAATCACTCACTAACATTCAAATATGATAGAGTTTAAAATTTCAAAATTTTAGAATTTTGTTTGACTCGATTCTGAGTTAGATTTCAAAAGTTATGCAAGTTTTAAGAAAAAGAAAAAAGAAAAAAAACCGAGCCAACTCTTTCGCATAGGCCAGCCCAGCAAGACCACCAGCACGCACACACGTAGGCTCGTATAGAATGGTCTATCCGCCCAAATCCCGATTTTCCTCACATCCTCTCATTCAAACTCGAATATCTCTTGGTTGGAGAGTCCAAATTCGAATCTATTTCTTTTTACTTGTTGCCTACTTCAAGGAGAAACTTTCCACCGACCTCCTCACCCATAAATTGCTGAAATTTGGGATGGGCTTTTACCCTGTTAGGCAATTTCTATTTAATCCCTAAGGCCCATGCAACCATAGCAAGTGGTCGGAGTTTAGTCCCATATTGCTAGTTGGGAGAGTTTTGCACCAGTTTATAAGGTGAGATCTCTCCCCACTAGTGTGAGTTGGTATGAAGAGAGATGAGTTGTGGATGTGTTCCACACGCGCCCTCCTCCTCCTCCGCCCCCTGCCTCGACACACCTCGCCTCGTCACGACGCGCCGCGGGTTGCAGGAATGAGCCGAGACGATACCTTTATTTTGGCAGTCGGAAACGGGGAGTCAACAGACACGGAAATAATATGAGACGTCATATTGATTGTTGTCTAATTGCGTCACATTTATTTTGGCAACAGCCATATTGATCGCGTGTAATAACCGCGTGCGTTAAAACGCCGCATTTATCACATGGTAACGTCTGTGGTAAACGCCAATTGAATTGACCACATTTATCACATGGTAACGGTTGTAGTAAACGCCAATTGAATTGACCGTTCTCCTACTCAGTCGTGCCTATATATTGGAGGCTCAGCAGCCACAGAAAATACAACTCATACACTCTGTCTCACTGTCGTTGCACCTTCTGTTGCTGCCGCCGGTGATCCCATCCTGTCTACCGCGTACACGGCCGACGGGAGAGCAGGCCTCCGAAACCCTGCCTCTCGAGATCTTGTACGGGAGAGGGGCGATTAGGTTTTTGGGGAGCGTCTCCTACGCGACTGCTCGCTGCTTCTGTACATCTACTTCGTCTACTATCGCGTCACCCTCTTTGTCAACATGTTCACCGAAGCTGAACGCGCTGCTGGTACCACCGAGGCCACCACTGCTGCCACCGAGGCCGCCTCTGCTGCTGCTGCCGCCACCGCTGCTGCAACCGCAGCCGCGGCTGCCGCCTCTGCTACAGCTACTGCCAATTGGCCGACTGCAGGGTATAACACGTTTATCCCTGTCCTTATTATTTCCATGTGTGCAATACTAGTAGTTTGTGTAGATTTATCTACTATAAATTTAGTATGCAGGAACATGGTTAAATATCAGTACGTTTACGTTATGTTCATGATTTATACTTGGATTAATTGAATCTGTAAATTGCCTAAACTCTTAACATAAATACCCTAGCCTCGTCCGTGAGGTCGTCCCAAAGCCGAAACTTTAATTTCAGACCTGTTTCTTAGTATTTTGCTCGCCACGGTCCGTGAGTTGCTCGGCTGACGTTCAAGTATTCGCAGAGTTTTAGTTATTGTTCGTACCGATCCATCACAAGAATCTTCACCTCTTTTTATTCACCACGGCCGGAGAATTTCACGATCTACTCTCTCAGATTTGAAGCAACAAAAGTTAAATTACTCTTCAACCGCTTGTCTGTTTTTGCTCAACTTTTTTTTTTACTGTAGTTGCATCTCCTCATTATCTACAACTTTCGTTCTTTGAGTTTTTAGATTTGAGCTATGGATCTTTTTATATAATTCCAATCTACTTTTACCTACCGGAGTAACTCGAAATTTCATATCTACACTTCGTTCTTATTCATCAAAAATATTTCCGTTGAGTGTTTTCTTTTCTTTTTTTGGATTTTATTAGTATGTTAGGTTTAGATTCAACTTTTTATAAACTTTATTCTGATAAGATCTTGTAGATTGTTAATTAACCCTGTTTAATTTGGTTAAGCTCTTGTTTTGTCTCTTGTTGCATTACAAACCTCTTCATGCATCATATATTGTTTAGGAAACCAGAGAACTAGTAATTTTATTGCCTTGAATTATTAAATCACCATGCATAAATATGTTGCATTGTTGTTTTGCCTGGTTTGGTTATTTATTGTGGCATGCTTGCAATGTGTAGATTGCGAGAGTTGCGATTGTTGTTCGTGTGAGGATTGTGGGTGTTACGGTTGCGACTGAGTCGAGTGCGTGAACGAATCCAATTTCTGTCAAGGAAAGTGACACACACGATCCCACTAATTTACTATATGCATTAGAGTTTTTGTTGTAGTTTGTATGGTGTAGGAGTTGTGTGATTATCGCTATTGCTATATTACTTCACTGACACCCAAGTGGAGTAATTGTATGTTATCTCTAGATTGTAGCAATCCATATGTTAGGAAAACACCGTAATGCTAGATTGCTTAGACATGCTTGTAGTATTCGTGGTTGGAATTATTATCATATTTTTTACAAAGATTGGTATTTTAATTGCTTATGGAAAACAACATGATAATTAATCAACCACTGGGCGGATTGCTAGCATGTCATCAGAGTACAAATTTTGGTGGGGACCTCCGCCCAATATCATGAGATTATATTTTCTTTCATTATGTAGTTTTTTCTTGTGTGCAGCCGTTTTTCATATTACTATGGGCTAGACAAAAATTTTAGGTTGTGGCGACTCGAACCATTGTGTTGTGGTGACCCAGCACACCACTGCATGTGTAGTGCGCAAGTCGGTGACATAATACTCACAAAAGGACTTATCCGTGAATATTACATCTCTCAGAGTGGTACAACAGAAACACAGCGGGTCCAAGAAAAGCTATAGGATACAAACTTCATTACAAAATCTTGAGAATCTCCTTGATGAATCAAGGAGATCTCCTGCAAATGAAACATCAAAAGAAGCAATTCAAAGTTCCAAGACGGAGAATGACTCTAGCTCAGAACCTAATCCACTACGGCTGATGGCAGCCCTAATCTATGGCTTGTAACTGCTAAGTCCAAGAATGGTCTCCACCTACACCTTGATAGCTTCTCCACCAGAGTTGTTGATGACGATGCTTTACCGACTAAGTAGTAGATCACTTCACCTAGCTTCATGAGGTAGCGATGGCTTCACGATGACGGCTTCCGTAGGGCTTCAACCCTAAGCAGGGGGTCAAACGGGAACGAATGAGTAACGAGCGTTACTCAGCAAGTTCATGATATATGGTGGGTATTTTGATGCACTAACTACAAATTTAGACTCAAAAGAGTCATAAGCTAATGCAAGGTTTTTGTACATCTTTCTTCAAGAGGTTGCTTTTAATTCTGAAAACTATGTCCGCCAGATCTTCCCAGGATTAGAACTTTCATGGAGTTTCCTTTCCTGCGGCGTTCGCAGCTCCTTCCCAGAACAGGGGGTAACATGCCACATCCTTTTACACTCTTCAGAGGTGCGTTACTTTACCCATAGATGACCAAGACCATGTTGCACAACCAGGTGTACATTCCTGTCCACTCCCACTCAGGTGTGGGGCCCGGTTGTTGGTCCAAGCCAAACCGTGCTTCTCCGCACAATGCATGCCCACCCATTTCTGCCAGCAGGTTGAACGCCTGATTCCACCCCTCATGGTGGATATCTACGCTCCCCTGGCAGACCATCATAGACCCACAGAGTCCATGGGAATTAAGGGATCCCACCCATGTGCATGTAGTCCCGCAAGACCTACATCGTACATCTCTGGCAGCCCGTTGACATGCGTACGAGAAAAGTATCACATCGGACTTACTCCCCCCATAGAAGACCCATGGTTAAAGCGAATTTACGGCGCAAGAATCCTGACGGCAGTTGTTGTTAATTCCTAGGTAATACGTTCCCATGCAGATGGAACCTTCGTTTGACCTATTCATCTTACCATGGTTCCATCCGCCCACCAAACAGAACACTACCACTCGGGTAGTCATTCAATTAGTCATATTATTATAAAAATAGGATCATGCATTCTTTTGAGAGTAGGTGATAATACGATAGGGTTTTTGCAAATAGTTTGTTATGAGATACTGCAAAGGATATGAGCAAGTGATGAACTTGCCTGATATTGAAATAACCATAACAATTCATGTCTTCGGGTTCAAGGGTCTCGTAGGAAATCCCGACATCTGAAAGATAGCAAAGTAGTCCCGGTAAGGACTACAGAAAACACTGCCAAGGATGATACATGCATAGTAATAAGATGCATCGTGAATTACCCTGGAAAACACCCCAGCTTACAAGCGTAAGCCACGTTTGATACGATATCTCAATCACACTTTTTAGGTGAATTGTTTTATTACTTGAGGTGATGTGGTTATTACTTCTTTTAGAGTTACATGTGTTTCACTTTTACTTGGCAAAAAATTGTTATCCTATTTAGTTAGAAGTGGTTATTATTTGGTTAGGCAATAAGACAATGTCACGTGGAAAACAACTATTGAAAAGATAACAGTCATATTTTATTTTATGTTTAAAGGTGTAGAGCTAATGACAACCATTTTAATTGAAATTGGTGACTAATACAACCAACTCTATCATCACAAAACTTGCTAGTGACTTATGACTATAGGTTTAGTAGGTGTGAAAACATGATGGTTTTATTAATAAGTCAAATAATGTTGTGGCACTTATTTCTAGTTATAATGGAATATTATAGAATTCCACCCTACCTTTGGAAACAATTTTATAAGTTGAACAAAATGTTTTATGTTTGAAATATTTTAAATTGGAAATGTGTTCCTCTTTAATTTGATATAACATTTTATGTTTTCTGAAAATATTTGAATAAGTTATTAATTTAAATGAACTAAATGACTAGGCAAAATATTGCACACATGAAAACTTGATCAAATGACTGTGTAAACACCATATATGAGTTGTATATGTTATTTGGAGCATTTTGGTATATAACTTGTATTTTTCCGATTTTATGAATTATTTACTATTTTCTCATTTTTAAATGATTTAATTTAATTAAAGAAAATATTTAAATTTAATTTTTATTAAGTATTTTTGAAAAGAGGATAAACATTTAGATTGTATTTTTCTAAACATTTCTATATTTATTTCATATTTTTCTGATAAACAGAATTAAAGTTATTGAATTAATAAGGTTTAATTAATTTCCGCCCTATTTTAAATTGACAGGTGGGTCCCAGCTGTCATTTCCTGTTTTAATAAAACGAAAAGAAAAGGAAACCCTTTATGACGTCATGCTGACGTCAAGAATGCGTCAGCATGGAGGATTTCCTCACTGTTGATCCACAATCCGTGGATTCGCCACGAATTGGGACAAACTGGTGGGCTCAACCCCCCGAGGAGGTCACGGCGAACCACACGGTAGCAGCGCGGTGACCAAATGGTCACCGACGGCTCGCGGGCGTGCAAGAATGCGGCGGCGCGGCACTGTCTACGGCGACCGTGGGATTTCGTCGACCAAAACACGAACGGGAGGCACCTAGAGATGTGTGAGCTCACCATGAGCGTGATGCAGTGGTTGGTGCAGCGTGTGGAGGTCTAAATCTCCGGCGATGTCGAAAATCGGCCGGCGGCCGGACTCGGGGAAGATGCTTCGTTTTGTCCTCCTCCGGGCTTCCCAGGAAACGAGCTTTGGTGGAGGGATAGAGGACATCCAGGCGGTTCTCGTGGTGGCCTCAGATTCTCCGGGGATGGCCAGAGTTGACGGCGATTGGCGGTGTCCGAGAGCATCTTGGGTTAGGGTTTGGTTCCGGGTTCAGAGAGAGATCAGGTGAGAGGAAGGAGAGTGAGAGAGATGGCATGACTCTCCTCTTTGGTCTTTATCCACGCGAAGGGCGGTCGTGGGGAGGTGGAAGTGCAGTGTCGGAGGCACTCGCACGCCTCTCACCTTCTGGCCAGAGGTTGAAGAAACAATGATTTTAATCATTTTCAAGAAAACCCCCTAGAATTAATTCATTTATTGCAAAGAGGTCCTTTTGGCTTTAAAACTGAGATTAAAACCTTGTTTTCAGGGTCTTCTTGTAAACAGAAACTTCAATAAAAAATCGATTTGAATTCCTTATCAAATTTCACATCTCACCATATTTTTTTTTGGTGAATTTGAAGAATATTTGTATTTTTTATTTAGGGTGCTAGATTAAATGGTTTTGTTGTTTTCTCTTCTCTTGATTTATTTAATGGCTTTAAAATTATGCCAAAGCATATTTAATAAAAGTACACACTCCAAACTTGTGGATACCAAGGTGGTGTATCATAATTCGACAATTTTAGGTATAATCCCTTATAGAAAATAATTTGGTAACACTACTGTAGTTTTATTATCCATTATGGAAAATTCACCAATTATGAAATATCACTCCAAGTCATATCATATGATTTCTAATTGGTGAAAGGACTTGTTTTCTTTTTATGAGGCTTTATTATTTTCATAGTTGTAACTCTTAGCCTTTTTTGGTTGACATTATACTTAGGTATGTGTAAGAAAGGTTGTTCTTTTTAGTACTTGATCAAGTGGAAAACATGTATGATTTTGGGATCTTATTTTCTTGCTTTCCACATATGTTCCAATATGGATATTATCTTATGTTTGTTTAAGAACATGTAATCCTTTACATGGTTATGTGCAGATGAATCTTTTTTGTTATCTGGTAGTCTTGTGTATGAAAAGGATTTGGAAAACAAGGTATTAAGCTTGTTTTCATCTACCTCCACATATCAAGACATGTGGATGCAATGGCTTGTTATTATTTCATACTTGATAATTGTTTCCATTTAAGATATTACTATGAGTTTGTCATCTCTGATGAGTTTGACAGAGATTAATGGTCCTCTAATATATCCTAATGATTCACTGGATAATTTCTTATGATCCCTTACTTAGGCAGTGTTGCTTCTTGTGGTCTTCTGTTGCTTGATGTTCTTCTCTTTAGTTGCCACTAGTCTTCTATTATCACCTTTGTCCATTGCAGGTAGGTTCCTCTCTTGGTCTCCAACTTCAATTATCTCACCCTTGTGGTGAAAACATCCAGTTGTTCCAAGCAAAGATTTTACTTAGAAGATTATAAAAGAATGTAGGTTTATTTTATGAAATCAAGTTACCAAATGCATATAAGAAGAATTTGTTAACAAGTGGGCCAGACTTGCCTCCAAATTATTACTCATATATAATTGGCTGAGATGTACTAGGTTATTCAACCTTCTGTTTGTTTGTGTATGACACTCAATTGTTTGAGTATACAAAAGTGATCTGTTAACAAGGTGTAGAAACTTGTTATCAAACTACTTCTATATAACACTAACATTGGAATATCACACTATTTCAAGAGGAGTTAATAAGACCAGATCAAGATATAAGAGTTTCCAAGTACTCTTATAGAAGATTAGAGTAGCACTTCAAACACACTCTAAATAATCTTCTTGGAGATGTTCATGTGGTAGTTCCTCCTATCTTGTGGTTTCTTCTCTTGCAGAATATCTTGGAGGAGATTGGGAAAACAAGATACATTGCTCTAGCAACATAACAAGATCTAGATTAAGAGTTAGTTCATGCTTTTATTATCCTTCCATATATTTCTTATTTTATTTCCCAAAAGATAGATACTTGTTCATACATGATTGGTTTTATTTTGCTTTCAATCCAATTCCTCTAATAGAGGTTATATCTTGTTGTTATTCATTACTTGTATCCAGGGATACTTGATTTGTTGATTATTGATGTGGGTGGAAATTTAGAGTGTTTGTGGGATGATGACTTAAGATAGTAAGTTGATCAAGTGGTTCCTTGATGTGTTGAGATCTCATATGCTCACTTATATAAGATGAATAAGACAATGACCATATGAATGTTATTAGGGTTTAATGACTTATGTAATAGTTGTTAGTTGGTTACTCAGAGTGTCATCTTGTTATTTTTTTTATTATTCATTTGTAGTCATGATACATACATAGAGGTTTGGAAAGATCATATGTGAGGATCAAGGTTTTAACAGTGGTTGAAGAAGATTTGATTCTTCTCTTAAGTACTTATTTTATAGTTGATGAGATATGTACATATTCGATAAATATGTTAATACGATTATTATATCATTTCTAACTTGTAGGTTTTGAGTTAACACTTGTTTGTATCTGTTGTGTTCTATTGAACCTTTGTTATTTACATGTGAAGGTTAACTTGGTAGTTACTAAATAATTTGGAAAGATGTTGTGGGAATGGTTGATCACTTAAGCATTTATTGTTTGAGAGGACATAACATCTCTGTTGATGAGATGGTTCAATTGTGTATTACACATTGGTGGAAGTATGATTATCAGTTATGTGATTTGGGTACTCACCCCTCTTTGGTTATAGATACCTAATGAATTATCCCAAGTCACTCAAAGACTTGTGATTAAGGTTGTTGAGAGTTTGTGTTGGTCAAAACCAATTCATGGTTTGTGTAACCAGATGATTTGGTTTCTTAAGATACTTCTTATAAAGATCACTCCAATTGTTCTCTGGACTAGATGATCTAAACCTATTTCATCATGTCAAGTGAAACATTGGTCACTTTGGTTTGTTTAAACTTTCATGCCAAAATTTCCCGTACTTTTAGATGCATGCTTTGCAAATGCACATATTATATTTAGATCCTTATAACTTCTCAAACACTGGGATGTTACAGTATCTCCCCCTTAACAAGAACTTCGTCCCGAAGTTCAACCTCTCTCACGTAAAGATAGGTAGAGAGAACTTCTGTAGACCATTGAATCTTACTAGTTGTTTTCTTGTGTTGACCTTGGCATGTGTAGCCTCTTGTCTGAATTGTTCACCTTCCACTGTCTTGCATAGTGATCTAATACCTTGCCTGTTATTAGGCCTACCCTATTTTGATATTAGGCCTTCCTAATGGTCTCACGAAAAACACGTGATATTTCCACCATATAGTGGGTACCAAGTTTTGTTCTCCGATGAATAGGTATTGTTTCCTATCTCTCGCAACTTTCTGAAGAACATTTGGTATATCCACCGAGTGATGAATAACCAATAAGATTCTTCCGGTACACTGGATTCCGTCTATGGTTAGATTTTCATTTGGTTGAATCTAGTGGTCTCAAGAGAAATACTGCTCAAATAAACTTGTACAACATAGTGTACATTGATTTAGGCTCATCTATTTAATGGAAATATCTTCGAATTTCCTCGAGTTTTAACTATTTTCTACAGATGACTACAGGGCCGGTCCTGAGATTTTGAGGGTCCGAGGCAAAATTAGGATTGGGGGCCCTCAATATTATTATCAAAACAATAATCAATGCTTGTATTATATAATAAACGCCGCCAATAAATATTGAAAGTGATTCAAACTCATTATTTATAAGAAAATATTTTGTAGATATTATGTTAATTTATTTATAAATGTCTTTGTAACTTAATTAATTCATATGTTTTTATCGACCGTCGAAAGCATCATTTTTAGATGGCATGGATATTTGATACCATTATATTGGCCTAAAAGTAGTTACGGAAGTGCATACCAAAACAATATTGATATTAGGTAATTTATTTACACATATCATTGTAAATATTTCTTCTACATAATGTCGACTCTGCCCGAGATCGTGAGTGATTGTTAGTCTTCAGCTCTTGTCTAGGAAATGGTCGAACAACCCTGACTAGGCACTTTCCCAAGCAACTCTGATGTATACCTGTGTCAGGGTTTAATAGTATACATCCGAAGAGCTCAGATATTCACCTAGTATATCTGAAGAAGTATACATCAGAGTGTACTACTCCGGCACCTAGTACAGTATACGGATTTTTTTTAACTAGGTGAATATCCGAAGAAGGCCCAAGCTAATAAAATGGTACAAATCCCAACTCCAGCATGACCCTTCCTGTCTTCCTCGTCCTTGTCTAACTGACTTCAGTACCAGAGAAGTAGCGAACCTGCTCCAATGGCGGCCACATGAATTCCTCTGCCTATTTGGAAGTTGGAGCCCCTAGATCTCTGAGGCCCGGGACGGCCGCCCACCCTGCCCCCCCTCAGGGCCGGGCCTGGATGACTACAACCGATTCCACTAGTTACTTCCTATGGTCCTTCTACATCTTTGGGTTTTGACTTCTACTGGACAGCTCTATAAGTTTATTTATCTAACTTCTATATGTTTCCTTCTAGGATATAACTAACCATGTGATTTTCTTGGCATTACTTGCGGTATATCTCCATGTGTTGATGAAGTATGTCACCAACTCCAAACAAGATGTGGAATGTTGTCCATTCCCATCAGTGGCTTTATTGTCCTCTGCCTTCTTGACTTCTGGGTCTTCCAGAGCTTTTGTGATTGTTTCCATCTGCTGATTACTTAGACCGCTCTCATACTAATCCTATACCCTCTAGACCAGTAACATCAAGATAGAACTCAATGTTTGCACATGCATTTGCACATCAAGTTCCAACTTCATGTACAGATCTAGTCAATCAAAGATCCAAATAAGATCCAATAAATCTCAAATGCATTTATATAACACTCATGCATCAAAAGCCCGTGAAATAAAAGTACTTAGAGTAAAACATCTCAAGTACCAAGGCTCTTAAATGCTATACACTACAAGTAGGTATATGTTACCTTGTAATCCTATTCTACACAACCACTCTTTGCCGAGATAATTACTCCAATTGCATGCCTTACTGCAATGGAATAAACCAAAAAAAATGATCCTATAGTAGTTGTCGTCTAACTTAGTTCCATATAGGACTAAGTACCATGTAAGCTAAAGTCCTACATCTTAACTACGATAAACTTCTCATGGCATTTGTTGATCCTTCATGTTGTTGACCATACCTTTGTAGTATTGTAGCTTCCATCAATGCATATGCCTTCTCCTAATTCTATGCTATACTATAATGATTCACCTCTGGACTTGATAACTAAGGATATGGTATATACCTCGTAGTTACCATGGTTTAATGACAGTTCAATATTCTCAAACATTCCTAATTTATGACTCCTAAATTTACTCTATATCACATTATACTCCATCCTATACATTCATAGAATGGGGTAATCATAACTGTGACTTATTCATCTCTGACTAGGTCAGAATTCTTTTTGTTAATGGAACTAGTACTTACTAAACTTCTAACTATTCATACCTAGGTGTAAAGAAAATAGATAAGTATATTTACTCAAGTTGAGTAAGAACATTCTATACAAGTATGATCATATCATTCTCAAGTGAATGATCATCATAGTTGTAGGAAATATGGTTTAGATAAGATGGCTTCCTATAGTCTTTACCAACCTACAGATCTCCTATAAGGTTTTAAACCTAAGGTCGCTTCGCTCTGATACCATCTGTGGTGACCCAGCACACCACTGCATGTGTAGTGCGCAAGTCGGTGACATAATACTCACAGAAGGACTTATCCGTGAATATTACATCTCTCAGAGTGGTACAACAGAAACACAGTGGGTCCAAGAAAAGCTATAGGATACAAAGTTCATTACAAAATCTTGAGAATCTCCTTGATGAATCAAGAAGATCTCCTGCAAATGAAACATCAGAAGAAGCAATTCAAAGTTCCAAGCCAGAGAATGACTCTAGCTCAGAACCTAATCCACTACGGCTGATGGCAGCCCTAATCTATGGCTTGTAACTGCTAAGTCCAAGAATGGTCTCCACCTACACCTTGATAGCTTCTCCACCAGCGTTGTTGATGATGATGCTTTACCGACTAAGTAGTAGATCACTTCACCTAGCTTCATGAGGTAGCGATGGCTTCACGATGACGGCTTCCGTAGGGCTTGAACTCTAAGCAGGGGGTCAAACGGGAACGAATGAGTAACGAGCGTTACTTAGCAAGTTCATGATACATGGTGTGTATTTTGATGCACTAACTACAGCTTTAGACTCAAAAGAATCATAAGCTAATGCAAGGTTTTTGTAAATATTTCTTCAAGAGGTTGCTTTTCATTCTGAAAACTATGCCCGCCAGATCTTCACAGGATTAGAACTTTCATGGAGTTGCCTTTCCTGCGGCGTTCGCAGCTCCTTCCCGGAAAAGGGGGTAACATGCCACATCCTTTTACACTCTTCAGAGGTGCGTTACTTTACCCATGGACGACCAAGACCATGTTGCACAACCAGGTGTACATTCTTGTCCACTCCCACTCAGGTGTGGGGCCCGGTTGTTGGTCCAAGTCAAACCGTGCTTCTCCGCACAACGCATGCCCACCCATTTCTGCCAGCAGGTTGAACGCCTGATTCCACCTCTCACGATGGATATCTACGCGCCCCCGGCAGACCATCATAGACCCGTAGAGTCCGTGGGAATTAAGGGACCCCACCCATGTGCATGTAGTCCCGCAAGACCTACAACGTACGTCTCTGGCAGCCCGTTGACATGCGAACGAGAAAAGTATCACAACTGACTTACTCCCCCATAGAAGACCCATGGTTAACGCGAATTTATGGCGCAAGAATCTTGACGGCAGTTGTTGTTAATTCCTAGGTAATACGTTCCCATGCAGATGGAACCTTCCTTTGACCTATTCATCTTACCATGGTTCCATCCGCCCACCAAACAGAACACTGCCACTCGGGTAGTCATTCAATTAGTCATATTATTATAAAAATAGGACCATGCAATCTTTTGAGAGTAGGTGATAATACGATAGGGTTTTTGCAAATAGTTTGTTATGAGATACTGCAAAGGATATGAGCAAGTGATGAACTTGCCTGATATTGAAATAACCATAATAATTCATGTCTTCGGGTTCAAGGGTCTCGTAGGAAATCCCGACATCTGAAAGATAGCAAAGTAGTCCCGGTAAGGACTACAGAAAACACTGGCAAGGATGATACATGCATATTAATGAGATGCATCATGAATTACCCTGGAAAACACCCCAGCTTACAAGTGTAAGCCACGTTTGATACGATATCTCAATCATACTTTTTTTAGGTGAATTGTTTTATTACTTGAGGTGATGTGGTTATTACTTCTTTTAGAGTTACATGTGTTTCACTTTTACTTGTCAAACAATTGTTATCCTATTTAGTTAGAAGTGGTTATTATTTGGTTAAGCAATAAGACAATGTCACATGGAAAACAACTATTGAAAAGATAACAGTCACATTTTATTTTATGTTTAAAGGTGTAGAGCTAATGACAAATAGTTTAATTGAAATTAGTGACTAATACAACCAACTCTATCATCACAAAACTTGCTAGTGACTTATGACTATAGGTTTAGTAGGTGTGAAAACATGATGGTTTTATTAATAAGTAAAATAATGTTGTGGCACTTATTTCTGGTTATAATGGAATATTATAGAATTCCATTCTACCTTTGGAAACAAATTTATAAGTTGAACAAAATGTTTTATGTTTGAAATATTTGAATTGGAAATGTGTTCCTCTTTAATTTGATATAACATTTTATGTTTTCTGAATTTTTTTGAATAAGTTATTAATTTATTAATTTTAAATGAATTAAATGACTAGGCAAAATATTGCACACATGAAAACTTGATCAAATGACTTTGTAAACACCATATATGAGTTGTATATGTTATTTGGAGCATTTTGGTATATAACTTGTATTTTTCTGATTTTATGAATTATTTATTATTTTCTAAATTTTAAATGATTTAATTTAATTAAAGAAAATATTTAAATTTAATTTTTATTAAGTATTTTTGAAAAGTTGATAAACATTTAGATTGTATTTTTCTAAACATTTCTATATTTATTTCATATTTTTCTGATAAACAGAATTAAAGTTATTGAATTAATAAGGTTTAATTAATTTCCGCCCTATTTTAAATTGACATGTGGGTCCCACCTGTCATTTCCTGTTTTAATAAAACGAAAATAAAAGGAAACCCTTTATGACGTCATGCTGACGTCAAGAATGCGTCAGCATGGAGGATTTCCTCACTGTTGATCCACAATCCGTGGATTCGCCACGAATTGGGACAAACTGGTGGGCTCAACCCCCCGAGGAGGTCACGGCGAACCACACGGTAGCAGCGCGGTGACCAAATGGTCACCGACGGCTCGCGGGCGTGCAAGAATGCGGCGGCGCGGCACTGTCTACGGCGACCGTGGGATTTCGTCGACCAAAACACGAACGGGAGGCACCTAGAGATGTGTGAGCTCACCATGAGCGTGATGCAGTGGTTGGTGCAGCGTGTGGAGGTCTAAATCTCCGGCGATGTCGAAAATCGGCCGGCGGCCGGACTCAGGGAAGATGCTTCGTTTTGTCCTCCTCCGGGCTTCCCAGGAAACGAGCTTTGGTGGAGGGATAGAGGACATCCAGGCGGTTCTCGTGGTGGCCTCAGATTCTCCGGGGATGGCCGGAGTTGACGGCGATTGGCGGTGTCCGAGAGCATCTTGGGTTAGGTTTTGGTTCCGGGTTCAGAGAGAGATCAGGTGAGAGGAAGGAGAGTGAGAGAGATGGCACGACTCTCCTCTTTGGTCTTTATCCACGCGAAGGGCGGTCGTGGGGAAGTGGAAGTGCAGTGTCGGAGGCGGTCGCACGCCTCTGGCCTTCTGGCCAGAGGTTGAAGAAACAATGATTTTAATCATTTTCAAGAAAACCCCCTAGAATTAATTCATTTATTGCAAAGAGGTCCTTTTGGCTTTAAAACTGAGATTAAAACCTTGTTTTCAGGGTCTTCTTGTAAACAGAAACTTCAATAAAAAATCTATTTGAATTCCTTATCAAATTTCACATCTCACCATATTTTTTTTGGTGAATTTGAAGAATATTTGTATTTTTTATTTAGGGTGCTAGATTAAATGGTTTTGTTGTTTTCTCTTCTCTTGATTTATTTAATGGCTTTAAAATTATGCCAAAGCATATTTAATAAAAGTACACACTCCAAACTTGTGGATACCAAGGTGGTGTATCATAATTGGACAATTTTAGGTATAATCCCTTATAGAAAATAATTTGGTAACACTACTGTAGTGTTATTATCCATTATGGAAAATTCACCAATTATGAAATATCACTCCAAGTCATATCATATGATTTCTAATTGGTGAAAGGACTTGTTTTCTTTTTATGAGGCTTTATTATTTTCATAGTTGTAACTCTTAGCCTTTTTTGGTTGACATTATACTTAGGTATGTGTAAGAAAGGTTGTTCTTTTTAGTACTTGATCAAGTGGAAAACATGTATGATTTTGGGATCTTATTTTCTTGCTTTCCACATATGTTCCAATATGGATATTATCTTATGTTTGTTTAAGAACATGTAATCATCTACATGATTATGTGCAGATGAATCTTTTTTGTTATCTGGTAGTCTTGTGTATGAAAAGGATTTGGAAAACAAGGTATTAAGCTTGTTTTCATCTACCTCCACATATCAAGACATGTGGATCCAATGGCTTGTTATTATTTCATACTTGATAATTGTTTCCATTTAAGATATTACTATGAGTTTGTCATCTCTGATGAGTTTGACAGAGGTTAATGGTCCTCTAATATATCCTAATGATTCACTGGATAATTTCTTATGATCCCTTACTGAGGCAGTGTTGCTTCTTGTGGTCTTCTGTTGCTTGATGTCCTTCTCTTTAGTTGCCACTAGTCTTCTATTATCACCTTTGTCCATTGCAGGTAGGTTCATCTCTTGGTCTCCAACTTCAATTATCTCACCCTTGTGGTGAAAACATCCAGTTGTTCCAAGCAAAGATTTTACTTAGAAGATTATAAAAGAATGTAGGTTTATTTTATGAAATCAAGTTACCAAATGCATATAAGAAGAATTTGTTAACAAGTGGGCCAGACTTGCCTCCAAATTATTACTCATATATAATTGGCTGAGATGTACTAGGTTATTCAACCTTTTGTTTGTTTGTGTATGACACTCAATTGTTTGAGTATACAAAAGTGATCTGTTAACAAGGTGTAGAAACTTGTTATCAAACTACTTCTATATAACACTAACATTGGAATATCACACTATTTCAAGAGGAGTTAATAAGACCAGATCAAGATATAAGAGTTTCCAAGTACTCTTATAGAAGATTAGAGTAGCACTTCAAACACACTCTAAATAATCTTCTTGGAGATGTTCATGTGGTAGTTCCTCCTGTCTTGTGGTTTCTTCTCTTGCAGAATATCTTGGAGGAGATTGGGAAAACAAGATATATTGGTCTAGCAACATAACAAGATCTAGATTAAGAGTTAGTTCATGCTTTTATTATCCTTCCATATATTTCTTATTTTATTTCCCAAAAGATAGATACTTGTTCATACATGATTGGTTTTATTTTGCTTTCAATCCAATTCCTCTAATAGAGGTTATATATTGTTGTTATTCATTACTTGTATCCAGGGATACTTGATTTGTTGATTATTGATGTGGGTGGAAATTTAGAGTGTTTGTGGGATGATGACTTAAGATAGTAAGTTGATCAAGTGGTTCCTTGATGTGTTGAGATCTCATATGCTCACTTATATAAGATGAATAAGACAATGACCATATGGATGTTATTAGGGTTTAATGACTTATGTAATAGTTGTTAGTTGGTTACTCAGAGTGTCATCTTGTTATTTTATTATTATTCATTTGTAGTCATGATACATACATAGAGGTTTGGAAAGATCATATGTGAGGATCAAGGTTTTAACAGTGGTTGAAGAAGATTTGATTCTTCTCTTAAGTACTTATTTAATAGTTGATGAGATATGTACATATTCGATAAATATGTTAATACGATTATTATATCATTTCTAACTTGTAGGTTTTGAGTTAACACTTGTTTGTATCTGTTGTGTTCTATTGAACCTTTGTTATTTACATGTGAAGGTTAACTTGGTAGTTACTAAATAATTTGGAAAGATGTTGTGGGAATGGTTGATCACTTAAGCATTTATTGTTTGAGAGGACATAACATCTCTGTTGATGAGATGGTTCAATTGTGTATTACACATTGGTGGAAGTATGATTATAAGTTATGTGATTTGGGTACTCACCCCTCTTTGGTTATAGATACCTAATGAATTATCCCAAGTCACTCAAAGACATGTGATTAAGGTTGTTGACAGTTTGTGTTGGTCAAAACCAATTCATGGTTTGTGTAACTAGATGATTTGGTTTCTTAAGATACTTCTTATAAAGATCACTCCAATTGTTCTCTGGACTAGATGATCTAAACCTATTTCATCATGTCAAGTGAAACATTGGTCACTTTGGTTTGTTTAAACTTTCACGCCAAAATTTCCCGTACTTTTAGATGCATGCTTTGCAAATGCACATATTATATTTAGATCCTTATAACTTCTCAAACACTGGGATGTTACAGTATCTCCCCCTTAACAAGAACTTCGTCCCGAAGTTCAACCTCTCTCACGTAAAGATAGGTAGAGAGAACTTCTGTAGACCATTGAATCTTACTAGTTGTTTTCTTGTGTTGACCTTGGCATGTGTAGCCTCTTGTCTGAATTGTTCACCTTCCACTGTCTTGCATAGTGATCTAATACCTTGCCTGCTATTAGGCCTACCCTATTTTGATATTAGGCCTTCCTAATGGTCTCACGAACAACACGTGATATTTCCACCATATAGTGGGTACCAAGTTTTGTTCTCCGATGAATAGGTATGGTTTCCTATCTCTCGCAACTTTCTGAAGAACATTTGGTATATCCACCGAGTGATGAATAACCAATAAGATTCTTCCGGTACACTGGATTCCGTCTATGGTTAGATTTTCATTTGGTTGAATCTAGTGGTCTCAAGAGAAATACTGCTCAAAGAAACTTGTACAACATAGTGTACATTGATTTAGGCTCATCTATTTAATGGAAATATCTTCGAGTTTCCTCGAGTTTTAACTATTTTCTACAGATGACTACAGGGCCGGTCCTGAGATTTTGAGGGCCCGAGGCAAAATTAGGATTGGGGGCCCTCAATATTATTATCAAAACAATAATCAATGCTTGTATTATATAATAAGCGTCGCCAATAAATATTGAAAGTGACTCAAACTCATTATTTATAAGAAAATATTTTGTAGATATTATGTTAATTTATTTATAAATGTCTTTGTAACTTAATTAATTCATATGTTTTTATCGACCGTCGAAAGCATCATTTTTAGATGGCACGGATATTTGATACCATTATATTGGCCTAAAAGTAGTTACGGAAGTGCATACCAAAACAATATTGATATTAGCTAATTTATTTACACATATCATTGTAAATATTTCTTCTACATAATGTCGACTCTGCCCGAGATCGTGAGTGATTGTTAGTCTTCAGCTCTTGTCTAGGAAATGGTCGAACAACCCTGACTAGGCACTTTCCCAAGCAACTCTGATGTATACCTGTGTCAGGGTTTAATAGTATACATCCGAAGAGCTCAGATATTCACCTAGTATATCTGAAGAAGTATACATCAGAGTGTACTACTCCGGCACCTAGTACAGTATACGGATTTTTTTAACTAGGTGAATATCCGAAGAAGGCCCAAGCTAATAAAATGGTACAAAGCCCAACTCCAGCATGACCCTTCCTGTCTTCCTCGTCCTTGTCTAACTGACTTCAGTACCAGAGAAGTAGCGAACCTGCTCCAATGGCGGCCACATGAATTCCTCTGCCTATTTGGAAGTTGGGGCCCCTAGATCTCTGAGGCCCGGGACGGCCGCCCACCCTGCCCCCCCTCAGGGCCGGGCCTGGATGACTACAACCTATTCCACTAGTTACTTCCTATGGTCCTTCTACATCTTTGGGTTTTGACTTCTACTTGACAGCTCTATAAGTTTATTTATCTAACTTCTATATGTTTCCTTCTAGGATATAACTAATCATGTGATTTTCTTGGCATCACTTGCGGTATATCTCCATGTGTTGATGAAGTATGTCACCAACTCCAAACAAGATGTGGAATGTTGTCCATTCCCATCAGTGGCTTCATTGTCCTCTGCCTTCTTGACTTCTGGGTCTTCCAGAGCTTTTGTGATTGTTTCCATCTGCTGATTACTTAGACCGCTCTCATACTAATCCTATACCCTCTAGACCAGTAACATCAAGATAGAACTCAATGTTTGCACATGCATTTGCACATCAAGTTCCAACTTAATGTACAGATCTAGTCAATCAAAGATCCAAATAAGATCCAATAAATCTCAAATGCATTTATATAACATTCATGCATCAATAGCCCGTGAAATAAAAGTACTTAGAGTAAAACATCTCAAGTACCAAGGCTCTTAAATGCTATACACTACAAGTAGGTATATGTTACCTTGTAATCCTATTCTACACAACCACTCTTTGCCGAGATAATTACTCCAATTGCATGCCTTACTGCAATGGAATAAACCAAAAAAATGATCCTATAGTAGTTGTCGTCTAACTTAGTTCCATATAGGACTAAGTACCATGTAAGCTAAAGTCCTACATCTTAACTACGATAAACTTCTCATGGCATTTGTTGATCCTTCATGTTGTTGACCATACCTTAGTAGTATTGTAGCTTCCATCAATGCACATGCCTTCTCCTAATTCTATGCTATACTATAATGATTCACCTCTGGACTTGATAACTAAGGATATGGTATATACCTCGTAGTTACCATGGTTTAATGACAGTTCAATATTCTCAAACATTCCTAATTTATGACTCCTAAATTTACTCTATATCACATTATACTCCATCCTATACATTCATAGAATGGGGTAATCATAACTGTGACTTATTCATCTCTGGCTAGGTCAGAATTCTTTTTCTTAATGGAACTAGTACTTACTAAACTTCTAACTATTCATACCTAGGTGTAAATAAAATAGATAAGTATATTTACTCAAGTTGAGTAAGAACATTCTATACAAGTATGATCATATCATTCTCAAGTGAATGATCATCATAGTTGTAGGAAATATGGTTTAGATAAGATGGCTTCCTACAGTCTTTACCAACCTACAGATCTCCTATAAGGTTTTAAACCTAAGGTCGCTTCGCTCTGATACCATCTGTGGTGACCCAGCACACCACTGCATGTGTAGTGCGCAAGTCGGTGACATAATACTCACAGAAGGACTTATCCGTGAATATTATATCTCTCAGAGTGGTACAACAGAAACACAGCGGGTCCAAGAAAAGCTATAGGATACAAAGTTCATTACAAAATCTTGAGAATCTCCTTGATGAATCAAGAAGATCTCCTGCAAATGAAACATCAGAAGAAGCAATTCAAAGTTCCAAGCCAGAGAATGACTCTAGCTCAGAACCTAATCCACTACGGCTGATGGCAGCCCTAATCTATGGCTTGTAACTTCTAAGTCCAAGAATGGTCTCCACCTACACCTTGATAGCTTCTCCACCAGCGTTGTTGATGATGATGCTTTACCGACTAAGTAGTAGATCACTTCACCTAGCTTCATGAGGTAGCGATGGCTTCACGATGACGGCTTCCGTAGGGCTTGAACTCTAAGCAGGGGGTCAAACGGGAACGAATGAGTAACGAGCGTTACTTAGCAAGTTCATGATATATGGTGTGTATTTTGATGCACTAACTACAGCTTTAGACTCAAAAGAATCATAAGCTAATGCAAGGTTTTTGTAAATATTTCTTCAAGAGGTTGCTTTTAATTCTGAAAACTATGCCCGCCAGATCTTCACAGGATTAGAACTTTCATGGAGTTGCCTTTCCTGCGGCGTTCGCAGCTCCTTCCCGGAACAGGGGGTAACATGCCACATCCTTTTACACTCTGCAGAGGTGCGTTACTTTACCCATGGACGACCAAGACCATGTTGCACAACCAGGTGTACATTCTTGTCCACTCCCACTCAGGTGTGGGGCCCGGTTGTTGGTCCAAGTCAAACCGTGCTTCTCCGCACAACGCATGCCCACCCATTTCTGCCAGCAGGTTGAACGCCTGATTCCACCTCTCACGATGGATATCTACGCGCCCCTGGCAGACCATCATAGACCCGCAGAGTCCGTGGGAATTAAGGGATCCCACCCATATGCATGTAGTCCCGCAAGACCTACAGCTAGGGGTGGGCATTCGGTTCTTTCGGTCTTTTCGGTTCGGTTTTTCGGGTTTTATAATAACTCGGTTTTTAGAAAGTGACACCCGAATTAACCTATCATTTTTCAGGAACCGACAATTCGGTTCTTGAGAAATTCGGTTCGGTTTTCGGTTTAAACCGAATTAACCGAGATTGTAACACACAAAAAAATTAAAATCATGAATTAGGTAGCAAAAATGTGTGGATAGGGTTGCGGAGTCTCGGCAAGACGACATTGACGTGTGAACCTAGTGTCATGGCAGCTAATATTACACGACATATGGATGGGTATGTATTTGTTGTGATCTTTAATTACAGTTGCATAAGAGAAAGCAATAAATATGATTTGGGTGGAGATTTCGTTGGCAATGGTAGATATTTTTAATGGGATAACTAATTTATTTCTCTTGATATAGATTGTCGCATGGTTTTGAAATATTTGATTGCATGATGAATCGGTCCTTTCGGTCAGTTCGGTTAACATGGACTAAAAACCGAACTAACCGATATAATTTCGGTTTTCTAAAGTTGGGAACCGATATATGGACCGAAAACCGAAATAACCTTATAATTCGGTTTGTTCGGTTCGGCCTCGGTTCGGGTTCGGTTTCTCGGTTTTTTATGCCCACCCCTACCTACAGCGTACGTCTCTGGCAGCCCGTTGACATGCGAACGAGAAAAGTATCACAACTGACTTACTCCCCCATAGAAGACCCATGGTTAACGCGAATTTACGGCGCAAGAATCTTGACGGCAGTTGTTGTTAATTCCTAGGTAATACGTTCCCATGCAGATGGAACCTTCCTTTGACCTATTCATCTTACCATGGTTCCATCCGCCCACCAAACAGAACACTGCCACTCGGGTAGTCAGTCAATTAGTCATATTATTATAAAAATAGGACCATGCATTCTTTTGAGAGTAGGTGATAATACGATAGGGTTTTTGCAAATAGTTTGTTATGCGATACTGCAAAGGATATGAGCAAGTGATGAACTTGCCTGATATTGAAATAACCATAATAATTCATGTCTTCGGGTTCAAGGGTCTCGTAGGAAATCCCGACATCTGAAAGATAGCAAAGTAGTCCCGGTAAGGACTACAGAAAACACTGGCAAGGATGATACATGCATATTAATGAGATGCATCATGAATTACCCTGGAAAACACCCCAGCTTACAAGTGTAAGCCACGTTTGATACGATATCTCAATCATACTTTTTTTAGGTGAATTGTTTTATTACTTGAGGTGATGTGGTTATTACTTCTTTTAGAGTTACATGTGTTTCACTTTTACTTGTCAAACAATTGTTATCCTATTTAGTTAGAAGTGGTTATTATTTGGTTAGGCAATAAGACAATGTCACGTGGAAAACAACTATTGAAAAGATAACAGTCACATTTTATTTTATGTTTAAAGGTGTAGAGCTAATGACAAACAGTTTAATTGAAATTAGTGACTAATACAACCAACTCTATCATCACAAAACTTGCTAGTGACTTATGACTATAGGTTTAGTAGGTGTGAAAACATGATGGTTTTATTAATAAGTAAAATAATGTTGTGGCACTTATTTCTGGTTATAATGGAATATTATAGAATTCCATTCTACCTTTGGAAACAATTTTATAAGTTGAACAAAATGTTTTATGTTTGAAATATTTGAATTGTAAATGTGTTCCTCTTTAATTTGATATAACATTTTATGTTTTCTGAAAATATTTGAATAAGTTATTAATTTATTAATTTTAAATGAATTAAATGACTAGGCAAAATATTGCACACATGAAAACTTGATCAACTGACTTTGTAAACACCATAGATGAGTTGTATATGTTATTTGGAGCATTTTGGTATATAACTTGTATTTTTCTGATTTTATGAATTATTTATTATTTTCTAAATTTTAAATGATTTAATTTAATTAAAGAAAATATTTAAATTTAATTTTTATTAAGTATTTTTGAAAAGTTGATAAACATTTAGATTGTATTTTTCTAAAAAATTCTATATTTATTTCATATTTTTTCTGATAAACAGAATTAAAGTTATTGAATAAATAAGGTTTAATTAATTTTTGCCCTATTTTAAATTGACAGGTGGGTCCCACCTGTCATTTCCTGTTTTAATAAAAAGAAAAGAAAAGGAAACCCTTTATGACGTCATGCTGACGCCAGGGATGCGTCAGCATGGAGGATTCGCCACGAATTGGGACACACTGGTGGGCTCAACCCCCCGAGGAGGTCACGGCGAACCACACGGTAGCGGCGCGGTGACCAAATGGTCACCGGCGGCTCGCCGGCATGCAAGAATGCGGCGGCGCGGCACTGTCTACGCGTCCGTGGGATTTCGTCGACCAAAACACGAACGGGAGGCACCCAGAGATGTGTGAGCTCACCATGAGCGTGATGTAGTGGTTGGTGCAGCATGTGGAGGTCTAAATCTCCGGCGATGTCGAAAATCGGCCGGCGGCCGGACTCGGGGAAGATGCTTCGATTTGTCCTCCTCCGGGCTTCCCAGGAAACGAGCTTTGGTGGAGGGATAGAGGACATCCAGGCGGTTCTCGTGGTGGTCTCAGATTCTCCGGGGATGGCCGGAGTTGACGGCGATTAGCGGCGTCCGAGAGCATCTAGGGTTAGGGTTTGGTTCCGGGTTCAGAGAGAGAGAGAGCAGGTGAGAGGAAGGAGAGTGATAGAGAGGGCACGGCTCTCCTCTTTGGTCTTTATCCACGCGAAGGGCGGTCGTGGGGAGGTGGCAGTGCAGCGTCGGAGGCGGTCGCACGCCTCTGGCCTTCTGGCCAGAGGTTGAAGAAACAATGATTTTAATCATTTTCAAGAAAACCCCCTAGAATTAATTCATTTACTACAAAGAGGTCCTTTTGGCTTTAAAACTAAGAATAAAACCTTGTTTTCAGGGTCTTCTTGTAAACATAAAATTTAATAAAAAATCTATTTGAATTCCTTATCAAATTTCACATCTCACCATATTTTGTTTTGGTGAATTTGAAGAATATTTGTATTTTTTATTTAGGGTGCTAGATTAAGTGGTTTTGTTGTTTTCTCTTCTCTTGATTTATTTAATGGCTTTAAAATTATGCCAAAGCATATTTAATAAAAGTACACACTCCAAACTTGTGAATACAAAGGTGGTGTATCATAATTGGACAATTTTAGGTATAATCCCTTATAGAAAATAATTTGGTAACACTACTGAGTAGTGTTATTATCCATTATGGAAAATTCACCAATTATGAAATATCACTCCAAGTCATATCACATGATTTCTAATTGGTGAAAGGACTTGTTTTCTTTTTGTGAGGCTTTGTTATTTTCATAGTTGTAACTCTTAGCCATTTTTGGTTGACATTATACTTAGGTATGTGTAAGAAAGGTCGTTCTTTTTAGTACTTGATCAAGTGGAAAACATGTATGATTTTGGGATCTTATTTTCTTGCTTTCCACATATGTTCCAATATGGATATTATCTTATGTTTGTTTAAGAATATGTAATCCTTTACATGGTTATGTGCAGATGAATATTTTTTGTTATCTGGTAGTCTTGTGTATGAAAAGGATTTGGAAAACAAGGTATTAAGCTTGTTTTCATCTACCTCCACATATCAAGACATGTGGATGCAATGGCTTGTTATTATTTCATACTTGATAATTGTTTCCATTTAAGATATTGCTATGCGTTCATCGTCTCTGATGAGTTTGGCTGAGGTTAATGGTCCTCTAATATATCCTAATGATTCACTGGATAATTTCTTATGATCCCTTACTGCGACAGTGTTGCTTCTTGTGGTCTTCTGTTGCTTGATGTTCTTCTCTTTAGTTGCCACTAGTATTCTATTATCACCTTTGTCCATTGCAGGTAGGTTCATCTCTTGGTCTCCAACTTCAATTATCTCACCCTTGTGGTGAAAACATCCAGTTGTTCCAAGCAAAGATTTTACTTAGAAGATTATAAAAGAATGTAGGTTTATTTTATGACATCAAGTTACCATATGCATATAAGAAGAATTTGTTAACAAGTGGGTCAGACTTGCCTCCAAATTACTACTCATATATAATTGGCTGAGATGTACTAGGTTATTCAACCTTCTGTTTTTTTTGTGTATGACACTCAATTGTTTGAGTATACAAAAGTGATCTGTTAACAAGGTCTAGAAACTTGTTATCAAACTACTTCTATATAAGACTAACATTGGAATATCACACTATTTCAAGAGGAGTTAATAAGATCAGATCAAGATATAAGAGTAAGTTGATCAAGTGGTTCCTTGATGTGTTGAGATCTCATATGCTCACTTATATAAGATGAATAAGACAATGACCATATGGATGTTATTAGGGTTTAATGACTTATGTAATAGTTGTTAGTTGGTTACTCAGAGTGTCATCTTGTTATTTTCTTATTATTCATTTGTATTCATGATACATACATAGAGGTTTGGAAAGATCATATGTGAGGATCAAGGTTTTAACAGTGGTTGAAGAAGATTTGATTCTTCTCTTAAGTACTTATTTTATAGTTGATGAGATATGTACATATTCGATAAATATGTTAATACGATTATTATATCATTTCTAACTTGTAGGTTTTGAGTTAACACTTGTTTGTATCTGTTGTGTTCTATTGAACCTTTGTTATTTACATGTGAAGGTTAACTTGGTAGTTACTAAATAATTTGGAAAGATGTTGTGGGAATGGTTGATCACTTAAGCATTTATTGTTTGAGAGGACATAACATCTCTGTTGATGAGATGGTTCAATTGTGTATTACACATTGGTGGAAGTATGATTATCAGTTGTGTGATTTGGGTACTCACCCCTCTTTGGTTATAGATACCTAATGAATTATCCCAAGTCACTCAAAGACTTGTGATTAAGGTTGTTGAGAGTTTGTGTTGGTCAAAACCAATTCATGGTTTGTGTAACCCGAAGATTTGGTTTCTTCAGATACTTCTTATAAAGATCACTCCAATTGTTCTCTTGACTAGATGATCTAGACCTATTTCATCATGTCAAGTGAAACATTGGTCACTTTGGTTTTTTTAAACTTTCGCGCCAAAATTTCCGAACTTTTAGATGCATGCTTTGCAAATGCACATATTATATTTAGATCGTTATAACTTCCCAAACACTGGGATGTTACATGTGTCTAGAGGTGTAGAATAGTAGTAGGATGGTCCGGCTTGTGGGGGTTTGGGAATCTACTTCTTATAAATTCTGGCTTAATCTTCTTTCCTTCCATGTTACTAATGGTGTATCATGGTGTTTGGGGTCGATTAGGCAACACGGGTAAAGGACAAAAACCTCGCGAGGGTTAAAACTAAGATCTTAGCCGTGTTCCATTGGTTAGGGACAAATAAAACAACTAGATGGGAAACATGAGATATCTTGTTCACCTTGTTTTATCAATGATTAAAATTTTACTATGGGTTATTGGAGAAATGCCTGACGGTGTTTTAACGTGCTAATACAAAAGGTAGGAGCACTTTGCTGGCAACCAAAGTGTCCAATTATGTGCAAATTTACTTTCTATTAAAAGATAGGACAAATTATTTTTTGCAAGTTAGCCTTGAAACTCCAGCAGCCAAATATGCATGTAGATTAGAAACTTGCCATTGATTATACCAACATGTTTGTTCGCATGTGGCACAAATTGAAGATTGAAGCCCTACTACTTGTTATATGGTACTTGTATATTTGTGCTAGCTTCCGCTATGCAACTTGTAAAGAATTTTTGTATTATAGATTATTCGCTAGATATGAGATACTTTTGCTTCTTTCGATATCTATCAAGTTGTGTGTGCTGGTGAACGGTCCAGGACTCAGTACCACACGCGTATAGCATGTGTTGGGATGTACTATGAAAAGTTGTTAGGGATATTGCTAAGAGGCAATACTTTTATGTTTTATGCTATAAATATTGTGATTTATGAACATGATATTTAGATAAAAAACCCGTATGCACATGTAGAAACATGGACACAATGATGTACCATTGTGTTGCTTCTTAGACTATCTTGTTGGTTGCTCGATAGCTCTGTTTTCCTAGTCAGGCATATGATTGCCAACATCAATAAGAGTATGTTGTTAGAAGAACAATGTGGCTAGGTAGACCCAATTTGATGAAATGCTAAGAAATATTTTCGTTATGCATGTTTTTAGTATTATCACTCAAAGGGTGACATACTTATATGTCCTTAGAACATGAGGTTATTAGGATTGTGCATGCTCGAAACATTACTTTGGTTCCGTCAAACATCACATCATAAAAGAGTGATACAATAAAAATAGACCCAGAAAATGTGTATTGATCTTAACACTAGTAGGAAAATACTTATAGGGGAACACCTACTAGCAGCAATCACACCGTGGCATACGCTTCTAATATTTAGTGGTAGTGTGTGAGGAGGCATTCTCACTTTTAGTAGAACATAGTGGAAGCATGCGCGGAAGATCACACATTTCCAGTAAGTTTCTCCCGGATCGACTAACGGGCAAAAAATAGTAGAAGTGTGTCCAGAGGACAACACACTTCCAGTAAGGACGAGCGTGTGACCAGATGTCGCACACTTCCACTAGTTGATGCGGGTAGGCACTTGGGCAGGCCAATTAGTGGCAGTGTGGTCCATCAACCATACGCTACTATCAGTGGCATACATGTATATAGATCTTGCATCCGGGCATTTCCCTACAGACACCCACCATATTGGATCGAGTGCTGACCCCCACTTCAAGACCGAGCGTTTCCACGCCTCCCCTATTAACCCCAAGCGCCGCCGCTGCCCAATCTGCCTCGACCGTCGCCACCGCCCTCGACCGAGCGCCACTCACCTGCTCCGAGCGCCATCAGTGCCCTGGCCCGAGGAGGTAATCTCTCCTCTTCCCCTCTTCTATTATGTGTGTGCAATGATCTTCTATTGTCACATTTTGATTACCTATTGTTGCACATGAAAACATATTTGGATTCCTATTTTTGGAGATTTAGGTTAAGATTTAGTCCTTTAGTGTAATGATCTCTTACTGTAGTTATTTAGGTACATGGAACTCAATTGATTTGCTATTGTTGGATATTTAGGATAAGATTTAGTCATTTTGTGTAAGTTATTCTATTGCGGTTATTTGGGTACATGAAAACACATTTTGATTTCCTATTGCAAGGATCTCCTATTGTAGTGTGCATGTTCTTTGTTTCCGTCGGCTACCCTACATTCGATAATCATACTCGGTAAATTATTTTTTAGAACTTATTTGTCAATTTCATGTTTAGTGCAAATTATGACGATACGATTTGACATAGTTACTCTTATTTAGGCTTCCATATGTGAACCGGATGTGAAAAACAACTTATAAATATATGTCGAGAAGTTAGATATAGTTGAAAAAAAAACTTCAAGAAGAAAAGATGAAAATAGAGTTGCATGCTGTCAGTATCGTCCATGATCACAAGATTAAGATGGATACAACCCGACTGAAGATTTTAAGGATAGAAGATATGTCATTGATAAGGAAGTTTGGTTTCATTATGCACTTCGCTCGATTGTTACCTTGGTCACGATAATAATATCGCAATGGTTGCTTTATTTAGATGTACTAGCTATAACATATGAATGTATTAATCTGTGAAATATTTATATGTTGAACTATAATTGCAGAAAATAGACTACTATGATGATTGTGGCTACCTCGAGTGCATGAACAAGAAGTTTTATATTGTTCACTCACAAGGGTATCAAACTCTACCAGTGCACATCTTTTCATTCATCATGTATTGTACTTCTTAATTATTACGAGGTTGGTTTAAATATTTTGGCCAATGATTCAATGCTTCAGCGAGTGATGGTCTAAAGGACCTACTATATGTGTATGACAAAATTGGTTCTTATTATGTTGGTCCGTTAGTTCCAACGCTTGAAACTTTATGATGCACACTATTTATATGAGACCTTCTGGAGATGCATTACGGTTTGTTTATATTCTTTTATTCTAGTTCATATGACTGTCTACTTGTTCTCTTTCTTAAGCTGTCCCATGCAGGGCTACACATGACTTCATGGACGTGTTAAGATTCCAATTGCTTCCCACTACAAATTTAAGGACACCCTATGCAACATGTCGAAGCCTAACCTTCGGCATGCAGTTCTTGTCACCAGCGAGGTAGATCAGAGCTATTTTAGTGGCGCTACTTGGGAGAATTCACCGAAACCTATGAGATTTAGCCCACGACGAAGTGTAATTTATTCTACGACAATGGGTAGGTCTTCAGCTACTTCGACTTCTCGAATCCTGACCCAAGCACCCGCATTGAATTCGAGATGCAGGATGAAATTATCTAGATTAAAGCCAACTATAATGAGAGAAGATGAGAGCTAGATACCTTGTAATAAATAGTAAGATAACTTAATAACTCTCTAGCTCGACACTTTCTTTGTTCATAAAAATGTAAGTTTGATGCTAGATATGTGTCATGACTGTTGTTTCTGTTATGTCTTATGTTTTATGCTATATAGATAAATAACTTGATGGATGCTTTTTTTTTAATCCTGAAACTTAAGTAGAATCGTGCACGTTTATGCGCCCTGCTGCCGGTACTCGAACATACTAATGTCTTTACCGAAGCGTGTGCAGATCACACACTTCTAGTATGTTCGAGTACCAGCGACGCGTTACCAGAAGTGTGTGCTCACACACTCCTGCAGCGGTTTTGGGCACTCTTTTGGTAGGTTTTTTTCCTACTGGTGTAATGTTCCAAAACCGGGGCTTGCTCCTCTAACGAAAAATAGATACAATCTGATACCATTCGGCATAAAGGTATCCAAAATGTTCTACATATAAGGCATGATATCAATCATGTGATACCAAAATATAAAAACAAGTAATAGGGAACGTACCTGTAATGAGGATAACAAGATTTAATTCAAAAAAAAGGAGAGGATAACAATATATCATGATCAATTGTTGCTTCAAATGATATGGAATATCTCACATCGGGTCAGCGGAAACTAATAGGTTCGATTGAGCGTTTTTGTATAACAATGGGAGTCAATATGTGTGTCCATGACTCCGTTGTCGATTATTAATTAGAAAGTTTTTCTAAGTTATGTCCATTTTTATCGAACCAGCTATAGTGCTATACACTTTAATTAATGAAGTATTTGAGTATAGCCGGTGCACACCAAGGGCATAACTTTCGTGGCCGACTAAGGCAACAGTCGGTCAATCAGAACGGCGAGGCTTGACGGAAAGCCACATGACCTACACCAATGTAGCTGACTCGCCCATCACACCATGGGACCAGTCGGCCTCTCTAGTCCCATCAAATCTAGCGTAGGTTACCAACCTATAGGATAGTGCACGTCCCGACACAACACCTATCTAGGATTGTAGGCATTAGCCGACCGGTCTTATAAGGCGGTTGCGCCCTATATAAGGGTACTCCCTTCATACGGGAAGAGGGTTGAACTTTTTCACATCACACACCCACAAACACAACACACTCTCTCTCTCCACCAGAGAATCCACCATACTCCCAGCCGGCTAAACCGCTAGCAGTTTCATCTTGTACCTTGAGCGTCTCAAACGCCGGAATACAATCGACACCAAACATGAGTAGGGCTTTTACATGGATGATCTTAGGCCTGAACTTGTTTACATCCTTGTACATGTATACATCCTTGTGTGCTTGAGGCTGTTAACCAATCCGATCATGGTCACAAGCTCTTTCTACATAAAAAATTGATTAGCCAGTAACAAAACCCCGATAGTTGGCGCGTGAGCTAAGGGCTTTATGCGCTGCCGGGCGAGCATTGTGACGAGTGTCATTCCCACACCAGTTCGCTGCTCCATCCGCCGGCGGGCTAAATCATCCATTGCGGCAACTTTTGAATTAACGTGAGATCAAGGAGACCTCTGGAAAAAGCTGCCCCTTCGCCCAGGACGCCTAAGGGAGGTGCTGGTTTTTTTTATTTTTTTGAGAAACACAGTACAAACGCAAGCGCTCATATATACGCGCATACACTCATCCCTATGAACGCACACACGCACACCCTACAGGGATGGGCCGGCAAAATCCGGGGCCCTGTGTCAAAATCTAAAATGGGCCCTATATCACACAAAAAATTGATATAATAAACAATTCTAATGTATATATAACATAATATTTTACATAAAAATTTAATATATGAAAAATCATATCTATTTAACTGCAAGTTGCATAATGTTTATTTGAACATAGTCATCGTTTTTAGATTTTCTGAAATGAAAACTTCAATGATATCCTCGTAATGAATCTTCTCCAACTACTTCGCCCTCAAGTGCTATTATTATCAGATAATTGAGTCTTTTTTGTGTCATTGCAGTACATATCTCGGATTTAAATAACTTCAATGTTAAAAATATTTGTTCTGTCGACAAAACACTACATGCAATACTTGCATTCAGTTGAACTCCTATACAAGACAAGAACGGAGAGCCGATATCTAAGTATTCTATCAAAACTTAATCAGAATTTAGGAATTCGAAATAGGAGGTCTAGCTAGCAGGCTACCAACTTGCGCGATCAACCAATCGACGAACTTTTGTCGTCGGCGGTCTCTAGATGCGCAACCGATTTTAACCCTCGGGATCGGAGGCAGGCACATGGACTGCGATCATGTGTCGCGACGGGAACATACGCCTTTCCCATCTATGTCGTGCAGTTCCTGATCGTTTCAACGTTTCCGATCGTGTGATCCTGGATACTACAAGTTTCCGATCTATAGTGCATGTCCTTCTCCTTTCCGATAGTACTACGTTTTTTTCTTTTTCTTTTTGAGGGGTCCAATAGTAATCCATGGGCAGTTTGTTTGGCTTCTCAGGTCAACGTAGGCATTTTGTTTTTTTTTTGGTAAAGGGTAACGTAGGAAGCTGGTACGAATATGATCGACTCACGACAGGGACTGATGCGAGCTGGGCCCAGGAGCGATAAGGGCCAGGAGCAACGGCCTGGACATGCTGGATTCACGCAGAGTCACGAATGCTGGATACGTCGTTCGAACCGTGTAAACTGCAGTACATATATATAAAAATTCTGGGCCCCTACGAATTCTGGGCTCTGTGCGGGCCACACAGTTGGCACCACTGTCGGCACGGCCCTAACACCCTATCCCTATGAGCATCTCCGAGAGACCGAGCCGGCGGGTCTTGAGAATGACGAAGTCACCACAGGCGGCTCGCTGTCGACGGGAACGTCGCCTCCCACTGAAAGAATATTCCGGCTAAATGCAACACACAAAAGTCAAACCTGGAGTTTGAACTCTGGTGTGGGCTGGGGGGTACTACCACCCTCCTAACCATCCAACCACAGGTTTGTTTGCGGTGCTGGTCTTTTATGTTCTCAAGTTTAAACAAATCAGAACTCACATTTATGCACAGATAAAATACGTATACTACAATAAATTGGAGCCAAGTACAGATATCGGTGGATTTAGTGTACAAGATTTAAACAACCAGCATGTATGATAACTTAACTAAAGCAAAAAGAGACGCAAATACCACTTATTTGTGCCCATGTAGATTTACATAAAAATGGTGGAAGGAAAGTGAAATCACAACTACAACATGCGGCTGCCTTAAACGATCATTTATTCTTACCTAGTCAGCTCAAATTCTAGAGCTAACACCAGTTTGCCCTTGGCTCCACAAGCCAGCACTAAATTTCAAGAGGGTAGCACCGGCTGCAAGGCCCCACAACGTTCAATCTGACAGAAGAGGGAACTTTCCCCACAATGTATTTTTCTATGTTCAAGAGTGTTTTATGGTGTTCCATGATCATATCCCTACTCATCCAGGGGCATTTACCGCTTTTGTTGGGGGAACAAAAAAATTCACTGTTGTAAAAAGTGCACACTGAAAGGCACTTAAGTGACCTTGCATTCTCAAGAATATGGCATGTCAACTCAACCAAGCTCTTCGCAGAACAGAAACCAACGATCTGCACATCTTTGATGTTCCAATGCAAGTGCCCTGGCATCTGCTTTAGATCACAGGAAGAATTTCGTAAAACGGATTGTTGCTCCATCTCATCGGGCGCTACCTGCATTAGATATATGTTGATGTAAAAAAATAACGGTGAAAAGACAGGACATATGCTTGAACTAATGCATTCTCCATTTCTCCACCACATATATATCACTCTCTTCGGCTAGAGGAAGATGACTTACATGCAACTTGAAAGTCTCCAAGGAAGGACAAGCGTCAAGAAAAGTAACCAGAGATAAATAATCATAGTCTGGGGAAATAAACTCAAAACATAGTCGCCGGAGGTGGAGGAATTTTCCAGGTACCACCAATATATCCCTCTGAAAAAAAAAATTGCTTCAGAATAATTATCCAGCGACTTTACTAATTCTTGTTGCATAGTGATGGTATCAAATAATCGAAAGTTTGAGAGTATTACCACATATGAAGATATGACAAGACGTTCAAGATTTGGCACAATGTGAGGAAGATTTTCGCAAGCATAATGAAACGTGTCCCAAGTTGAAACAAAGGATTTAAAGTTTTTTGAATCACCAAGTGATAGTCGTACCAGGGTGCCAGTATACCAAAGACTGCAGAGATTAGGAGCTTCGCTCTCTATAAATTCTAGATTTTTGCAGTTACTGACATTCAGGTGGCTAAGACGTTGCAGCTGGCTAGGTATCTCCAGGAAAATTATCTCATTGCATTCAAAGAGTCTCAGTTTCACCAATGAAACTGAACTGGAAAGAAGGCACCTTAACTCATCACCGGTAATACGCACATCACAAAAATCAAGACTGGTCAGGCTTCTTAAGCACCATAGTCCAGGCATGGGATGGAAGGCACAATTCCTGAGAGTAAGATGCCTAATCGACTTGCCACTCCCATTAAGTAAAAGTGGGCACGGGAAGTCAAACACATCTGCTTCGCCTGAGCGCAGCCCCAACCCTAGGAGAAGCTCTTCAATCCCTGGTTTAACAGCCTTATGAAGCCATCGTTCGAGATCAGAGGATGTGCAGAAAATGGGAAAATGATTTATCTGAAGCTTGAGTTTCTTCACACCATAGCCGGAGTGATTTTCTATAATGTGGTTGGCATTTTTTGCAAGAAGAAGCGATACTTTACATGATGATGACATCTCGTGTTCCAGACCCAGTGTTTTCCTAGTAAAGATGAGATTGGGATAACATCTCCAGGAACGTTTAAATAAATGAGACACGCAGGCAACACGTGCAGCATCTCGAAGACGAAGTAGAGAATGTATACTCTGCCATATGTCCTGCAGGCACAAGCATTGTTAAAGTTCAAACTGGAGTAGCAAAGGAGAAAGGTTGCTTCAAATTGTAAAGGAGAAAATAGAACCATGTGGAGTAAGACTAAAAATAGGTTAGTTATACCTGAACAATTCAAATGTCCACAAGACCATGTAAAAGAACTCAACACCTTTAGTAGCTAGTACAGTGTGATATCAATGGCATGAACATCGGTAACTGAGATGAAGAGATAATAGACAGAGAAGATGGAATTCACGAGTACAAAAATATGTCTATTGATCCTATGCCATTCAACTTGAATTAGGAAGTATTATCCAAGAAACCAATGCTTAGTCCAAACTGTGAGGCCAACGAAAGCATTCAGACTTTCAGAGTTAGCATAGATATATTGATTATTTCCTTATTGAAACTAAGAGCCTGCTTGATATTTCCTTATATGGCACACTCGCAATTTGGTCCTTACCGACACCGGATATTGACCACACTCGAGGGGAAGAACTACAAAGCAACTACTAAGGGCTCCTTTGATTCATAGGATAGGAAAATCACATGAATAGGAAACTTATAGGATTGATATGGTATGGCTAAATGAATCCTATGAGAAGATCAATTTTCTTTGATTGTGTGAAGGAATTTTTCCATGAGGTTGGAGCTCATGTTCTTTTCCTATAGGATCTGTACTATAAGATTCCTATGGGAATATTTCCTATAGGATATGATCCTATGAATCAAACAATCAATATAGGAAAATTTCCTATAGGATTGAATCCTACAAAATTTCTATGCCAATCCTTTGAATCAACGAGGCCCTAAGTCTGTAGCTATAGGAAAGTAGGAAGTCAACTCTTTACCAAATAATAGTTTTATTCAGCAAGCATTCATCGACTAATTTGTGCAGCCAGAACAGCCGTGGTGATATTTTACTTTGAATATAAGTTTATTGATATTTTTTTTTTTTTTTTTGAAACGGAAACACCCAGCCTCTGCATCCAGTGGATGCACACGGCTTATTTATTAAAAGATCATCCAAAGTGCAATGTAAAATTTATTACAATTCAACCAAACTCCATAGTGGCTACCAAGATTAGCCACCTAAATATCTGGAAACTACACATATTGTAATCTCCTAGTGTGCTGCCACCCACCCTGGCTGAAGATAGCCCGCACGACCGCCATTAATCGTGCACATCCTGTATCCAAGCCTCCACGTTGCTCTTCCTGGGAGAGAATCGACCATTGGTGAATCCAGTTGGTGGCTCTGTTTACAACCTGCAAAAAATGCCCAGCTTCCATTCTGTTAAAAATAACATCGTTCCTGCAATTCCAAATTGCCCATAAAAATGCACATATACCAATACGGATATTAGTTTTCGTTTTTCTATCAATCCCATCTAACCAATCCCCAAACAAATTGTTAATCGACACCGGTGCTTGAATACTAAAAGTAAAGTGAATCAAACGCCAAATACGTTTTGCAAATTCACAAGAGATGAATAAATGGTCTATAGTTTCTTGATTACCACAGAATACACATTTTGAGCATCCCACCCAACTCCGCTTTGCCAGATTATCTTTTGTTAATAATTCCTTACGATAAAGGAACCACATAAAAATTCTTATTTTCAATGGTACTTTTATTCTCCATATGTATCTTCTTAAACATTTCGTCCCCTCGTTCATTAAGTCCTCATAATAAGACTTAACAGAAAAAATGCCAGACGTATTTAACCTCCACCTAAAGTAATCCGGACAACTAGAACTGGGTATACTCATTAAGCGTTCAACCAAATGCAACCATGCGTCCCATTTGTCCCCTGTGAGCGCTCGTCTGAACACAATCTTTGGGTGATCGTTCCATAGGACATCTGAGACATAAACATTTTTATGCCTAACCACATTATAAAGAGAAGGATACTGTGCAGCCAAAGTATTGTCCCCTAACCAGATGTCCTCCCAGAAACGTATGGTTTGACCATTACCCACCGTATGTTTTACCCGTGCAAAAAAATCTGATTTGACTCTCATCAACCCTTTCCAGAAGGGTGAATCAGTATGTTTTACTTCCACTTGTTGCAACGGTGTATCTTTAATGTATTTGCTATGTAATATCTCACTCCACACTCCTTCTTCAGTAAGGAGTTTATAAAGCCATTTGCTTAGGAGACACTTATTCTTAATCTCTAAAACCTCAATACCCAAACCCCCCTGATCTTTGGGCCGACAAATAATATTCCAACGTGTTAATCTATATTTTTTCTTCTTTTGATCACTCTGCCAGAAGAATCGTGATCTAAAAAAATCCAATTTTTTCCGTACCCCAATGGGTATCTCAAAAAAGGATAAGAAAAACATAGGTAAACTTGATAAGACCGAATTAATAAGCACTAATCTATCCCCATATGAGAGTAGTTTTCCAATCCAGGTGCTCAATTTGTTTTCAAAACGATCCTCAATTGGACCCCATTCTTTGTTTAATAATCTTCTATAATGAATTGGGATACCCAAGTATTTAAAGGGTAGCTTACCCACATCACATCCAAATATGTGTCGGTATTCATCCACAGATTGGATAGCTTCCCCAAAACAAAATATTTCACTCTTATGAAAATTAATTTTAAGCCCTGATAATTGTTCAAATAAAGCAAGTATCAATTTCATATTGACAGCCTTATCCAGATCATGTTCCATGAACAAAATTGTATCATCAGCATATTGTAGAATTGAGACCCCCCCATCCACCAAATGAGGTACAAGACTCCCAACACTACCATCCTCCTTTGCCCTAGCAATTAGGACTGCTAACATACCAGCTACGAGGTTAAATAGAATTGGAGACAAAGGATCTCCCTGTCTTAATCCTTTTAGAGTTTGGAAATAATGACCAATATCATCATTTACCCTTATTCCCACACTCCCTCCTTGCACAAATCTCTGAACCCAATCACACCACAGAGGTGAAAAACCTTTCATCCTGAGTGTTTGTTGAAGAAAAGACCAACTAACCTTATCATAAGCTTTCTCAAAATCAATTTTGAACAGAACTCCACTAAGTTTCTTTGTGTGCAACTCATGAATGGTTTCATGTAAAACCACTACTCCTTCTAAAATATTTCTACCAGGTAGAAATGCAGACTGAGTTGGCTTAATAATACGCTGCGCAATCGCAGTAACTCTATTAGTACCAACTTTAGTAAAAATCTTGAAGCTTACATTAAGTAAGCAAATGGGTCTATATTGCTCAATTCTAGAGGCATCTTCCTTTTTAGGTAGCAGAGTGATCACCCCAAAATTCAACTTAAACAATTGCAGCTCAGCAGCATGTAATTGAGCAAACATAGGCATCATATCTATTTTGATCACATCCCAAAACCTCTTATAAAACTCTGCCGGAAATCCATCAGGTCCCGGTGCTTTATTAAGCTCCATTTGATCTATGGCCTCCAAAATCTCCTCTTCAGTGAAAGGAGAAGTTAAAATCATATTCTCATCTATAGATACTTGGGGAAGATCATTAATTCTTCCCTCATCAAGCGAAATAGTTGTTTGATCAGGAGGCCCAAATAATTTTTTATAATATTCAGATATAAAAACTTGCAGATTCTGTTGACCAACAATGGTCCCTTCATCCTGCTCCAGTTGAAATATCTTTTTCTTCCTATGTTTCCCATTAGCCATCAAATGAAAATATTTGGTATTATCTCCCCCTTCTTTAATATGTCTCATTTTAGCTCTTTGAGCCCACTTAGACTCCTCATCCCTTCTGATCTTAGCTAGATAAGAATCAGCTTCCCTTTTAGACTTCCTCTCCTCATCAGAAAGAGGCATAGTCTCAGCTTTTGTATCTAGTTCATTAATTAAGAGGATCAGTTTATCTCTCAAAATCTTATACTCCCCACTCATATTCTTAGCCCATCCCCTAAGAAAACTTCTCAGATGTCTAATTTTGTGTTGCCAAACCTCAATAGGTGAGCCACCCATCTGTTGTGACATCCACTCTCTCTTTACCATATCACAAAATCCATCTTGTCTAAGCCAGGATAACTCAAAAGAGAAAGCAGATTTATTTCCCTTATGCACCGAATTCCCTGAGTCCAATAACAAAGGGACATGATCAGAACCAGTTCTGGCTAAAGCCTGAACCGAAACAAGTGGAAATTTCTGCTCCCATTCCACACTTGCTAGTACACGGTCTAACTTCTCATAAGTAGTTACCTCCCGTCTACTCACCCAAGTGTATTGTCTTCCAGACATCTCTAACTCTTTAAGGTCTAAACTCTCAATTATTGATATCAGCATTTCACTTTGAATATAGTCTGAACTTGGAAGCCAACTAAAGCATTCAGAGACAACATATGTATAATGGTTTTTATTCAATTGTTAAACTAAGAGCCTGCTTGATTTTTCGATGTCAATATTGGGGAAACCCACAAAAACATCCCCAGTTGGGGTGACTTTAAAATTTGGCAAATAGATGCTTACATTCATATATATGGCACGCCCAAAATTTGGCCTACATTTCCTTACCCAGTTTTGATCCTTGACAGTGAATATTGACCACACTCCCAGGAGACGAAAATACAAAGCCGCTACTATGGGGATAGCTATAGGAAAGCAGGAAATTTCAACTTTTTATCCAACGATAGTTTTATTCAGCAAACATTTATCCACTAATTTGTGCAGACAAAACAATGACGGTAATATTACTTGGAATATAAGTTGATTATTATCAGCATTTAATTACGAACCTCTGGAAGGCTTGGTCCTGACTGTCTCAATTTTGTAGCACTCCGAGAATTGTCATATTGTGGGCAGGGTGAGCCCTTCCTTTTAGCAGCTGAAGTCACCAATCCATCTGCAGTACATGATGCGTTGGTTAGAAGAACAGACATAGTGATGGAAGAAAACAACAAGTACAACACAGATACACCCGATTCTTGTCCATCATCCAACTTCTGCTCAAAAAGAAACCAAAGATTTTTCAGTACGGAGTACTATAGTAAGAAATAAAAATACAAATAACCATAAGGCTGCAATTTCGGAGCTCATCAAAACAGTTTGTCGAGGAAGCATGCCATGTTTACTGCTGTTCTGCTCCCTTACACAAGTAACACACACAGAGAAACCTAAACTGTATAAAAAGTTTTTTTTCTCTCTCACCAAGAAACATGTACATATCAACCTCGGAGTTCAGTTCATAAGACCGTGGAACAGGCAACAGGTCCGTCGTAAAACAAAAATAAGGGTTATAGATCGATGGCAAAAGGCACAGGTTGTAGACATGCAGACTCAGCATAGCAGAGATGAACAAACAGAGAGGCTGATGGAGCTAAGAGGTGGTGGCTTACTACGGCTTTGAATTGGCTGGCGACGACGATCCCGCCGCGTGGACATGAGCCGATTGAGTGCCAGGAGCCCCATGATGCGACGATGCCAAGGGTGGGAGCTGCTCAACTTGTTTCCAGGCAGCAAGACGAGCTTAATCTGAATTCTAAATCGGGACCAACAAGGGGAGGCGGGAGGGGATCGGATTCGCGTCGGCACCGCCACGGAGGAAAACTTATCCTACAACCGCGCTGCCGCCCGGGACAGGAGTTCCCGCAACGCACACCCAGCATATATATAACTTTGGACAATGCTAGGCGTCCCCGGAGATAAAAATTTTCCATCCCGGCATCACACGTGTCGGTTTTTGCCCAATAATCTATATTTGCTCTGTGTAGAAAAAAAAAACCTGTTTTTCTCCTATGCAGCAAAAAAACGATTCGTTCAAAAAAAAATAAAGAAAATGTTAGACCTCGCCGGAGACTTCGCCGGAGACCTCGCCGAAGTTACTATAGCAAAAAAAAAAGTGCTACTGTAGCAAAATTAATTTCGTCCAAGACATCGCCGCGATCACCGGAGAACTCTCCCAGGTAAAACTCATAGCAAAAAATGTGTACTACTGTAGCAATAAAAAAGAATAAATGTAGCAAAAGAATTACTCTATTATAGCAAAATTTTGAAATCGCCGGAATTCTCGTAGCAAAAAATTTGAACAAAAATAGAAAAAAAAACGAGTCCGTAGCAAAATTTTCTCCGGTAAGGACGACCAATTATATGCTACGATCCGATCTTAGACGGCCGGAAACGCCGCCCGGCCTGCCGCTGCACCGAGTAGCTAAAAGAGAGAGAGATGGCGTGCGCCGCGGTTCGTTGCATGAGTCCACACAACCGTTCGCTTTGGCCGGTGGTTAATCACAGGGCGAACTGTAGCTTGGCGTGCCGGTCGACGAGCTGCTGGAGCGCGTCGCGCATTCACGCGTGCTGGCATCCGTCCATCGCTTGCTCCACCGTCGCCTCCATGGATGTGCACCGGTGCGGCCTCCGGCGGCGTCTACCAGATCAGATGCGGCGAAGCTCCCGGCGACCGGAATCGAGGAGAAGGTGACAGATCCGGCGGCGCACGGATTAGAGGAAAGAAGCGGGATGGCGAACCGGGAGGATGGGCGGCGTAGGTGTGGATTGTTGCGAAGAAAAATGGCAGAGGATCGAGCGAAAGAGAGATACCAGACGATAAGGTTGGCTCAGCGTGTGGCCCCCGCGTCGCGCGTACAAACAGAGTAGGCCGCGCGTGGAAAGCACCCGATCTGGGGGATGGAACGGTGCGATCCCCCGGGTGATCCTAAGCGTTTTCCTATAATTTTTCTTTAGTTTTGTGGAGGAAACTCCAGCATGTACATATGTCTCACACTGTGTGAAATTTGCTTCAATTTTTTTTTGAGAACCACGGTAAACGCAAGCGCTCACATACACGCGCATACGCTCACCCATATGAACGCTCACACACCCTACCCCTATAAGCACCTCCGAGAAACTGAGCCGTCGGGTCTTAAGATTGACGAAGTCAGTACAGGCACATCGCGTCGACGGGAACGTCGCCTCCCACTGAAAGAATATTCCGGCTAAATGCGACACACAGGGTGTCAAACCTGGGGTTTGAACTCTGGTGTGCTGAGGGTACAACCACCCCTGTAACCATCCAACCACATGTTGGTTCGTGAATTTTTCTTCAAATATTTTAAATGGGGCCAAAAGTTTATAGGAATTAACGAAAAACCGAGCAAAAACCATCACAACAAAATCACACGTACGTTGACTACTCTAAAATCACGCAACAACTTAAAATTCGGACCGGCTAGGCACACCAACGAGCTATCCCGACATGCTACACCCGCAAACTAAAGACATGGATCGCCACTTCGCAAAGCAAACCTACTGAAAAACACATGAATAAAGACCTCGGACACTTGTTTTACCAATGGAACTGTGACGTGCTCAAGGAGGAGATGATTCGTGGAGTTCTTAAGTTCTTTAAGACAAGACATATGCCGGTTGGTGTTAATGATACTTCAATTGTTCTTATTCCAAAAATAGAACAGCCGAAGAAATTGAAGGATTTCCGCCCTATTAGCCTATGCAACCTCTTGTACAAGATCATATCTAAGTGCTTGGTTAATAGTGTGAGACCTATTCTTGGTGATGTAATATCAGAGTGCCTTTCACTGGTAGAGAACAGGGCATTAGCACCGGTTTGTAAGGGCCTTTGGACCCGGATACAAATCCGGTGCTACGTATCCGGGACTAAAGGCCCTCCCCCTTTAGAACCGGTATGTCACCAACCGGTGCTAAAGGCCTCCACGTGGGCGCCGAAGAGCGCGCGCAGGCGGATGACCTTTAGAACCGGTTGGTAACACCAACCGGTCCTACAGTTTTTTTTTCCTTTTCTTTTCAGGGTTTCCGATTCCGTATTTAGGGTTTAGGGTTTAGGGCGTGTTCCGTATTTTCAGGGTTTCCGTTTAGTCTTTCCGATTCCGTGTGTCCGTGTTTCGTTTTTTACGAACACGAAATCGGAAACACGTAATCGGAAATACATATCCGGAAACACCGATTCCGTGTTTGCGGTTAAGTGTTTTCGATTCCGTGTTTGCGGTTAAATGTTGATGCACCAAATAAAAGTATATATATATATATATATATACATGTAACACAAAGTATTCGACCGAGCATTACATAATCTGAAGTTCGTTTTCAATAGCTGTATACTTGCATAGAGAAGGGAGCTCGCTATTGGTTCATAGGATGGAAAAATTCTCCGCCTTCATCTGTGACTTGCGTGAGGAGAAATCCTGCCAATTCCTGTGCAACTGCCTTGCAACGTTGGATTGGTTTGAGCATCGCCCGCTTTAGTTGCATCTTTAAAAGAAGTAGATGAAAACAATTAAGTTATGAACAAAACTAAACATAATTGATGGCAACATAAATAAAGTTGTGAAGATCCGGTTACGTACCTCTAGATTTCTGGAAGTACGGGATTTCTCATTTATTATCTTGTGAATGAACTCGCACACATAGTATCCACAATAATCAGTTCCCTGTGGTTGTTGCGGGACTTTCTATATACGAGAACATAATTCAGTCAAATTAATAATAATCAAGAGAATGGTAATGGTATTGAAACCAGGGTACGTAGTACTACTTACTTTGTTAATCTGAAAGTGGAGCGTGTCTGCCCATGTATCGGGTTCTTCCTTGATGAACATTTGCCAAACCCTGGCCGACAAAAGAAAAATGAATACAAGAGTTAATTATTACTTACTTGATATCAGCAAATGAACGAAAAAGAGGCCGATGAACGAAAGAGGCCGATATATATATACCTTTGAAGCATCTGACGCGCGCTCTTCCATGTGTCAGCGTCTCAGGTTAACGAGTCCCAGACTTCAACTTTTCCTTGATCGATTCTAATGATGAACAATATGAAGTGGGACCTGCGCACGTGAACACACGCAGTCATGCATACTCATCAATTACACTTAACATCAGGTAAGCAAAATGGAATGTCTACAAGACAGTAACACTCACTTGAATCCGTAGGGCCAAAGTATTTATTTTTTGGTACTTTGTCGCTTCAAAAACCTTAGCAAATCATCCGGTGTATCCTTGTTGAACTTTTCTATTGTGTCTTGATGAAACGAATACGGGTCAATGAACCCAAAGTCCCAGATTCCTGCCAGCCTGCATTCACGAATCTTCATTCTGCATAGTAGCGTACAAAAAGAATGTCGTGAGTGATAATTATACGGGAAATGAATGCGACCTTAACTAAATAATTAAATTACACAAATAAATCACTTACAAATAGTAGCAGCTGAGGATAGACTTGTCGAGGGCACGTTGATTGTACATCTGGAAGAATTCATCGAACCCAAGCTCCACACCGTACTCTCTGAAGTAGTGTTGATCCTGAACTGCCGCCATGATACAGTCTCTCTTTTGCCTTGCGGCCTCCAAGTACTAATCATGTAAATTCCGTAGTTGGGTTGTTAGAGCAGTAGGATTTTCGACCAGAGGGTGCTCGGGCTTGTATTTATATACCACATCAGCAATAGCGTAACCCACGTCGCCCATGCGTGGACCGGACACTGAAGCCTGGTCAGATAACACCTTGAGCGGGGCAATTGACCGTGCTTCTTGTTTTCCGAGCTGGGGAACTTGTTTCCCGCATTTCGTCTGCTCCGCCTGCTTCATCTGCTCCGCCTGCTTCATCTGTGCGGTGTGCATCTTTTCAATGTACCGTTCATAGTCTGAAAGGGGCTGCGGTGGCGGCGGTGCAGGATAATATAAGTTGTCAATGGTCCGCTCAATTTTCCACTTTGGGATGTTCTTCAGAGTTTCCTTCCAGACGTCTGGAGGGGGCTTCAGGGGAAACCGTGCGAACCATGCTTTGTTTTTGGCTTTCACGGCCTCGGCTAGTTCCTCCGGAGTCATCAGGCCTGGTAACTTCGGGGGAGTCTCGACTTTCTTGGGTTTCCTTGGTCTCTTCTTGGGAGGAGTCCCGTTTCTTCTGAACTGCAGCTTCCACTTTGCTGTACCCGTAGTGGGCGCATCCGTCGGCTCACGGGAGTGCACGGGCGATGGACCCTCGGCCTCGGGCTCCCAATCTTCGTTGTGGGGTGGACTTGGAGGTGCGCTGGGGGTGGACTTGGAGGTCGTGCATTCTCTGTACGAAAGTGAAAAAACTATTAAAAATAGGCTTACATGTAGTGCAACATTCAGTAATTGATGGAGGTGGTGCATTTGTACCTGGAGGAGTCGGTGGCCTTGCGCCGCGTTAGGAAACACGATGTGTTTCTTATTCCACAAGATGATACCAAGCTCCATTTCTCCCAGTGTCTTCTCGCCTTCACCTCCAGGAATATGGAGCTCAATTGAACGGCACCCCGGCGTAATTGTTGACAACCCGACACGAACATGGGATGCTGGAACCTGACCACCATGGTAGGTTGCTCCAGGTTGATTAGGTAAAGCAAAGCCTGCCGCCACCCTGAAGGATATGTTCCCCATTGGCTTATGTATCTCACAGTTTGTCTTCTCCGTGATATCATCCACGGGGTAGTGAGGCGCCGACGATTCGACTGCACGACCGTCTTCTAGCTGCAGCTGCGTGGACCCACGCTGCTTCTATGCTGAGATGGGACGGCATCTGCTGCAGGATCGTCTTCTCTTTGCAGCTGATCAGGTGCAGGACGATGTTCTACCTCCTCTTCAGTGTTAGGTACAGGGTGTCCCCCTTTCTCCAAGAGAAACGCCACCTTCTCTTCTAATGTCGATATCCGTTCCAGCGCCGTCTTCTTGCTTCTACCACGGCTTCTGTAAGTGCCAAGGTCCGCTGGAAACCCTTGGCTCCACGGGGTAGTGGCTCCAAAGCCTCGTGTTCGTCCCCACTTTTTGGGGTTCCCGAGTGCCTTCGTCAGCTCGTCATTCTCTCTATCGGGAACAAAAGTTCCTTTTCGAACAGCTTCTATTGCCTTCTCTAGTTCTGCTACGACATTTGTTATTTTTTCCGACCATGGTCCCTCCGCAACAATCCTCCCAGTCTTAGCGTCCAACGTTGCCCCATACGCGAACAACCAGAACTTGGACCTATCGGGCCAGTCATGTGTCTGTGGAATGATACCTCTTTTCAGAAGCGCATCTTCATAGCTTCGCCACCTAGGCAGGACAGTCATGTAGCCACCTGACCCCAAAATATGGTGATATTTCTTCTTCTTCTTCGCATTCTCCTTATTTGTGGCTGATCGGGATGCAAAGACACCCGATTTCTTGTACGCCTTAAAATCATCCCAAGCGTCTCTTATCTTCAGTAGGTGCCCAGTGAAAACTGGATCTTCGTCCTTATATTTCTTCCACAGGTCTTTCTTCCACCTCTGGAATTGTGTGGCCATCTTCTTCAAAGCCCACTCTTTGACTTTCTTCTTCTTATTTTCTGCTACGCTGAAATTTAGCCATACCGTGTCGCAAAGAATTTTTTTCAATCTGTCATCGACATAAGTAGCTCCAACATTGGCACCGGTCTTCGGCTTATTCCATTCTATTAAGTTGATCGGGACCAGGTCTCTTACAACAACTCCGCACTGATTTACGAATTTGCGATAAGTTTCTGGGGGCTCCAGTGGTTTGCCATCAGCAGCAACTGTATCGATCGGGAACCTTGCGGTATCTTTCAACCTTGCGTCCGGGCCTCGTTTCGACTTTGTCTCAGTACTTGTGCTAGCTGTTCCGGAGGGCGCCTAAACGGGAAAATAATGATTCGTTAGTAAGTGCAATACAAATTAATTGTTGCGTCAACAGTGACTTGAGATATACATTGGCAGAGTTTGTTCTGGAGGGCACTTCTGCATCCTCGACGTTGTCGTCGTCATCATCTACTACATCTTCTATATTCTCAGCTCCGTCACCGGAGTCGTTCAAAAATTCATTGCTAAACGCCTGTCCACCGTCGTGATCATGATATATGGCCGTTGCATCTTCAAAAATCATCTGGCACATGTATCTTTCCTTCTCGCCTCACCCATTCCCGCGAGCTGATCGGCGTGACAATCTTTAGCACCGGTTGTTAACAGCAACCGGTACTAAAGGCCTGTACAGGGGGGCGCGCATTTCTTTTTTTCTTTTTCCTGTTTCCTTTTTATTTTTCCTGTTTCTTCTTTTATTTTTCTTTTTTGTTTCCCTTTTTTGTTTTCTTTTACATTTATTTATAAAATCAAAGTAGACTCAAAAAATAGTAAAATCAAATATTTATAAAAACATATTTATATTTTCTCATATTTTGTGTAAAAATTGTCTAAATGTCTTTTAAAACAATAAAAATATGAAAAATAAGGTATTTCTCAAACTAATTTGAAAATATAAAGAAATTTTTTTGTTTCCTTTTTCTTTTTCCTGTTTCTTCTTTTATTTTTCTTCTTTTCTTTTTCTTTTTTGTTTCCCTTTTCTATTTTCTTTTACATTTATTTATAAACTCAAAGTAGACTCAAAAAATTGTAAAATCAAATATTATAACAACATATTTATATTTTCTCATATTTTGTGTGAAAATTGTCTAAATGTCATTTAAAACAATAAAAAAATAAAAAATAAGATATTTATCAAACTAATTTGAAAATATAAAGATATTTTTTTTCCTTTTTCTTTTTCCTGTTTCTTCTTTTATTTTTCTTCTTTTATTTTTCTTTTTTTTTTCCCTTTTCTGTTTTCTTTTACATTTATTTATAAAATCAAAGTAGACTCAAAAAATTGTAAAATCAAATATTGTAACAACATATTTATATTTTCTCATGTTTTGTGTAAAAATTGTCTAAATGTCATTTAAAACAATAAAGCATTAAGTTAAATGATGAGGATGCACGGCAGGACGTATGATGGCGAATCCGGATGTTTTGTATTTGCTCGATGAACTGAATATATGATGTATCAAACCTTAAAGGGGGGTGTAGAACAAAACAAACGGTATCGCCATCATACAGCCCAACCGTGGCTACTGGGTGCATATATGCATACCAAATGCACGACAGGACGTATGATGGCGAATCCGGATGTTTTGTATTTGCTCAATGAACTGAATATATGATGTATCAAACCTTAAAGGGGAGAGTAGAACAAAACAAACGGTATCGCCATCATACAGCCCAACCGTGTCTACTGAGCATATATGCATACCAAATGCACGGCAGGATGTATGATGGCGAATCCGGATGTTTTGTATTTGCTCGATGAACTGAATATATGATGTATCAAACCTTAAAGGGGGTGTAGAACAAAACAAACGGTATCGCCATCATACAGCCCAACTGTGGATACTGGGTGCATATATGCATACCAAATGCACGGCAGGACGTATGATGGCGAATCCGGATGTTTTGTATTTGCTCGATGAACTGAATATATGATGTATCAAACCTTAAAGGGGGGTGTAGAACAAAACAAACGGTATCGCCATCATACAGCCCAACCGTGTCTACTGGGTGCATATATGCATACCAAATGCACGGCAGGACGTATGATGGCGAATCCGGATGTTTCGTATTTGCTCGATGAACTGAATATATGATGTATCAAACCTTAAAGGGGGGTGTAGAACAAAACAAACGGTATCGCCATCATACAGCCCAACTGTGGCTACCGGGTGCATATATGCATACCAAATGCACGGCAGGACGTATGATCGCGAATCCGGATGTTTTGTATTTGCTCGATGAACTGAATATATGATGTATCAAACCTTAAAGGGGGGTGTAGAACAAAACAAACGCTATCGCCATCATACAGCCCAACCGTGTCTACTGGGTGCATATATGCATACCAAATGCACGACAGGACGTATGATGGCGAATCCGGATGTTTTGTATTTGCTCGATGAACTGAATGATGTATCAAACCTTAAAGGGGGGGTGTAGAACAAAACAATCGGTATCGCCATCATACAGCCATACCGTGGCTACTGGGTGCATATATGCATACCTGAATGCACGGCAGGACGTATGATGGCGACTCCGGATGTTTTGTATTTGCTCGATGAACTGACCGGTGTATGAAGGTGGGCTATATATAGGGTCCTCTGGCTCACAAAGTGTTGAGCTAGGGTTTTGATCCAACGGTTAAGAAACACCCTCATCCAACGGCTCACAACAGCTCGAAAGAAACACACCGTAGCCCTGATCGAACGGCTCACAACAGCTCAAAAGAAACACACCCCGGATCCAACGACTCACAAGCGCTTGAAAGAAACACATGATCCGTGTGATTCTATCTGATTGGTCCAAACGAAACCCTAACCCATTTAGTCCCGGTTGGTGTCCCCAACTGGGACTAAAGGGATGATCCTTTTCTATTTTTCTTCTTTCCTTTCTTCTGATTGCGCCGTAACCATGGAACATCTTCATCATTTAACTGAATGCTTGGATCATCTTTGACTTTGAAGGGAGGAATTTCATCAAATTTATTGTAATCTTCTGACATGTCTGTCTTGTCCTCGACTCCCACGATGTTTCTTTTCCCTGAAAGAACTATGTGGCGCCTTGGCTCATCGTATGATGTATTCGCTTTCTTATCTTTTCTTTTTCTCGGTCTGCTAGACATGTCCTTCACATAGAAAACCTGAGCCACATCATTGGCTAGGACGAATTGATCATTGCCGTACCCAAGATTCTTCTGATCCACTGTTGTCATTCCGTACTTCGGGTCTACCTTCACGCCTGACAGGTTGAACCATTTGCACCAGAACAAAGGGACCTTAAAGGAAGGTCCGTAGTCAAGTTCCATATATGCTCTATGTAACCATAGTATGTGACCCTTTGCCCGTTGTCGTCTTTTGCATCAAACCGGACGCCACTGTTTCGGTTGGTGCTCTTTTTATCTTGGTCTGCCGTGTAAAATATGTTACCATTTATCTCGTACCCTTTAAAGGTCAATACAGTCGAAGATGGTTGCTTGGCCAACAAGTATAGCTCATCTTCAACAATGTTGTCCTTAATGAGACGTCTTTGCAACCAACCGCCGAAAGTCTTCGCGTGTCCTTTAGCAATGAAATCTTCAGGTTGCTTCGGGTATTCCGAGCGTAAAATATCCTTGTGTTCCTGGATATATGGAGCCGCCAAGCTAGAATTAACTAGAACTGTGTAGTGTGCTTGAGTGAAAGATTGCTCGTCCATACATGTTGTTGATTTCTTTCCTAGCGTGCCTTTTCCACGCAGTCTCCCCTCATGGCGCGACTGCGGAACACCGATCGGGTTCAGGTCAGGAATAAAGTCAACACAAAACTCAATGACCTCCTCTGTTCCATAGCCCTTGACCATGCTTCCTTCTGGCCTAGCATGGTTTTTAACATAATTTTTCAAGACTCCCATGAACCTCTCAAAGGGGAACATATTGTGTAAGAATACAGGACCGAGAACGGAAATCTCTTGGACTAGGTGAACTATGAGGTGCGTCATAATATTGAAGAAGGTTGGTGGGAACACCAACTCGAAGCTGACAAGACATTGGACCACGTCCTTCTGTAAACTTGGTAGAGTTGCTGGATTGATTTCCTTCTGAGAAATTGCGTCGAGGAATGCACATAGCTTCACAATGGGTACTCGCACGTTTTCTGGCAGAAGCCCCCTCAATGCAATCGGAAGTAACTGGGTCATGATCACGTGGCAGTCATGAGACTTTAGGTTTTGGAACTTTTTCTCTTCCAGGTTCAGTATTCCTTTTATGTTCGACAAGTAGCCAGACGGGACCTTGATACTACTCAGGACTTGGAAAAAGATCTCCTTCTCTTCCTTGGTAAGAGCGTAGCTGGCAGGACCTTTGAAATTCTCTGGATTCATCAGGTCATCTCGTTCGTGCATACGTTGGTGGTGCAGTCGTGCTTTTGGTGTATCTCTCGACTTCTTCCCATGGACGCCCAATAAGTTTAGCAGGTTCACGCAAATATTTTTCTTCACGTGCATCACGTCGATCGCAGAGCAAACCTCTAGGAATTTCCAATAGGGTAGTTCCCAGAATATAGATTTCTTCTTCCACATGGCTACGTGGCTGTCGGCGTCATTCGGAACAGATTGTGCGCCAGGACCCTTACCAAAGATTACTTTTATATCTTTGACCATGTCATATATATCAGTACCTTTAGGGAGGGTTGGCTTCCTCCATGTATCTGCCTCGCCTTTGAAATGCTTTCCTTTCTTTCTTACGGGATGCCTGTCTGGAAGAAATCGACGATGCCCCGGGTACACATTCTTGCATATATGTATACTTTCAGTCTCGCCTAAACAGTGTGTGCATGCGCCGTATCCCTTGTTTGACTGTCCTGAGATGTTACTAAGAGCGGGCCAATCATTGATGGTTACAAACAGCAACCCTTGTAGGTCAAATTCCTCTTGTTTGTACTCGTCCCACACACGTACACCTTCGTCAGCCCACAACTCTAAAAGTTCATCAACCAGTGGCCTCAGGTACACATCAATGTTGTTGCCAGGTTGCGACGGGCCTGGGATAAGCACTGGCATCATAATAAACTTACGCTTCATGCATAACCAAGGAGGAAGGTTATAGATACATAGAGTCACGGGCCAGGTGCTATGACTGCTACTCTGCTCCCCAAACGGATTCAGGTCATCTGTACTCAGACCAAACCTTAAGTTTCTTGCGTCACATGCAAAGTCCTCGTACTTATCGTCGATGTTTCTCCACTGCGAACCATCAGCGGGGTGTCTCAGCATATCGTCTTCCTTACGGTCTTCTTTGTGCCATCGCAGCAACTTGGCATGCTCTTTGTTTCGGAACAAACGTTTCAACCGTGGTATTATAGGAGCATGCCACATCACCTTGGCAGGAACCCTCTTCCTGGGGCGATCATCGCCCTCAACATCACCAGGGTCATCTCGCCTGATCTTATACCGAAATGCACCGCATACCGGGCAGGCATTTAAATTCTCGTGCTGACCGTGGTAGAGGATGCAGTCATTGATGCATGCATGTATCTTATGCACTTCCAAACCTAGAGGGAAGACAACCTTCTTTGCTTCGTATGTACTGCAGGGCAGCACGTTATCTCTTGGAAGCATCTTCTTCATTATTTTTAGTAGCTTTTCAAATCCCTTGTCAGATAATCCATTCTCTGCCTTCCATTGCAGCAATTCCAGGGTGGTGCCCAGCTTTTTCTGCCATCTTCACAATTTGGGTACAGCAATTTTTTGTGGTCTTCTAACATTCGCTCCAACTTCAACCTCTCGTTTTCACTTGCGCATGACCTGACGAAGATCATCATCAGACTCATCAACAATGTCCTCAAGTTCAGGCTCGTCTTCCCCCATTTCAGTATCACCGTGTTCACCGAACATAGGATAATTATCATTATCCTCTTCTTCTTCATTGTCTTCCATTACAGCCCCTCTTTCTCCGTGCTTGGTCCAACAAAAATAACTGGGCATGAAGCCTTCTTGCAACAGGTGGGTGTGTATGGTTCTTGAGCTAGGGAAATTCCTCTTATTCTGGCATTTTTTACATGGACAAAAAATAAATCCATTCAGCCACATTGAGAAAACTATGCATGCCATTAAGGAATTCGGGACGACGTCGATCACTGTACATCCATTTCCGGTTCATCTGCATTATATAAATTTATCAACAACCATTATGCTAAATCATCATGACTAAATTAATTAATTAATACAAAAAGTTCATCACACGTTAAAACCAAAGTAGCGTAGTGACCATACATATATAGTTCTCATAAAAATACACACTGAAACCATCCATAAAAACTCTCTCTAATTAATGCATTTAAAAACAACAACAAATGCGATCAAAATCGCAACAAAGGTAGCAATTGACCCGACGACATAATGATACCAAGCCTCTTTACTAATTGCATATTTTCTAATCTTTCTAATCTTCAGGCGCATTGTGTCCATCTCGCTCTTGTGACCATCGACGACACCGGCAAGAACCTTTTCCAAGGTCATCTTCTCTCTTTCAGTTTTTTTCCAACCTTTCTTCAGTTTTTTTCAATCTTTCTTTCAAGCCAACATTTTCTTGTTCAACTAAGTATAACTTCTCAACAATAGGGTCGATTGGCATTTCCGGTTCCACTACCTCCTAGATAAAAATATCTATGTCAAGTTGGTCAGCGTAATTAATTGTCATATAATCTGGAAATGAAAATATGTAGTTATAAAAGATAATATACCACATCCGAATCATAGACTGGACGAGGGCCAACGGGGACGGATATCAAAACCATGGCGCTATATATATAAAAAAATCTTACACAATAAGAAAATTATATACAGGTAAATATGTAAATCATACAAATCAAAATTTGTTTTGGTAAATAAAAACAATAGGCTCACCAAGGTTGTGTCGGTGACGGGGCGATCGACGGTGGTGAGGAAGGGGACAAGGCGCGCGACACTAAAAAAAACCACAAATCATAATTAAATTTGAGCTCAAATTGCATCAAATTGTATACATAACAAATGAATAACAAATTCTAGCTTAGGCATTTCATCAAACACCTAGCTAGCACAACAAAAATGAAATGAGCAAGAAAACGAGCAAAACTTGCAATGCCGGAAGAGGGAATGTTGATGCTAACCGTAGAACCGATGGGTACCAACAATTTTGACAAATGGTGGAGAAAAATGGGGATGGATTAGAGCTCACAAGAGGAAGGAGAGAGCAAAAATGGAGTTGAGCTCGAGCTGGAAAAAATGGAGCTGAGCTCAGGGTGGAATATAGGGTTTAGGGGAGGGCTTTAGGACCGGTCTGTATTACAAACCGGTGCTAAAGGGTCTGACAGCGGGTCCCGCAGTTGCTGCAAAAAATGAGAAAACCTTTAGAACCGGTTTGTGATACAAACCGGTTCTAAAGGGTCTGTCCCCTGGCCCCCCTCCCTGCAGCAAATGGGGAGGGGCCCAGCGGACAGACCCTTTAGAACCGTTTTGTATCACATCCGGTTCCAATGTGCTTGGCTCAATGCCCTGTTTTCTACTAGTGTTTGTGCCCGGGCTCCTGATTACGGACAATGCGATGCTGGCCTTTGAGTGCCTATATTACATGGAGCATGGTACAACTGCACAGAACCCAATGTGCGCATATAAACTGGATTTATCGAAGGCATATGACCGAGTTGATTGGTCCTTTTTGGAGGAAGAATTGCATAAAATGGGTTTCGCTCGCCGGTGGATACAATGAATTATGGCATGTGTGACCACGGTGAGGTACTCCATAAAATTCAATGGAGCTCTATTGGAAGCATTTTCCCCCACGAGAGGACTACGGCAAGGTGATCTATTGTCTCCGTTTCTGTTCTTGTTTGTTGCTGATGGTTTGTCTACACTATTGCAGTCCGAAATAGCCACAAGTGGAATCTCACCTATTAAGCTTTGTCGAAGAGCCCCGGGTATTTCACACCTACTGTTCGCGGATGATACTTTGCTTTTCTTCAAAGCTAGTGGTACAAAGGCCAGCGAGGGTTAAGCAGGTTATTGAAACATTTGCATCTGCCACTGGACAACTAGTAAATGAGGATAAATATTCTATTATATTCACTCCGGAGACCATTGAGGATATACAGATTGAGGTGAGAAGTGTCCTCAATGCCCAAAATAAGAATTTTGAGGAGAAGTACCTCGGGCTCCCGACGCCCGAGGGCCGCATGACTAAAGGAAAATTTGATAGTCTGCAATCAAAACTAGTGAAGAGGCTAATGCAATGGGGCGAACTTTCACAAGGGGGCAAAGAAATAATGATCAAGGCGGTGGCGCAAGCACTTCCAACATACATTATGGGGGTCTTCAAACTACCTTTTTCGTTTTGTGATGAGATGACAAAATTAATACGAGACTTTTGGTGGGGAGCCGAGAATGTCAAGAAGAAAATGCATTGGATTTCATGGGACATGCTGATCCGTTCTAAACCTCATGGGGGTATGGGGTTTAGGGACATGAGAATCGTCAACCAAGCATTGCTCGCAAGGTAGGCATGGAGGCTCATCCAGAGACCTGAAAGTTTATGTGCTCGTGTCTTGCGTGCTAAATAATACCCATAGGGGAACTTAGTTGACACGGTTTTCTCGGGGAATCCATCCGCTACGTGGAGTGCGACCACTTACGGGTTGGATCTCCTCGAGAAGGGGGTTATTTGGAGCATTGGTGACGAACGATTGGTGCGGATTTGGTGAGATAATTGCCTCCCAAGAGGGGAGGAGCTGAAGGTGATTGGTGATAAAGGTAGCTCGCGCCTTTTTCGGGTTGCTAGCCTAATTGATTCCTAGGGATTTTGGGATGAAGCTCTGGTTCGTAAAACATTGCCGCCAATCGATGCTGAAGTAATACTAAAGATTAGCTTTCTCCTAGAAGGCCTGGTGACTTCCTTGCGTGGCAGCATGAGAGAAGTGGCATCTTCTCCGTGCGTAGTGCATACCGAGTGGGAGTTCGGCTTGCCCAGCATGGCCATGGGGGAGGAACTAGTAGCGTGGCACCGCCGGGTGACAACTGACAAACCGATATGGAAGAAGATATGGGCATATAATTTAAAACAGAAGGTGCGCATATTCGCGTGGAAAGCTGTAGGGAGTGCCCTGGCGATTAAGTGGAACAAACGGCAAAGACATATCTCAGTGACAGGGGAGTGTCATATTTGTGGATGGCAGCGAGAAGATACATATCATGCCCTATTCCTTTGTCCACATGCTAGGTAACTATGGGAGGCTATGCGGAAGGTGTGGACCATCCCCGGCATGAAGGTTTCAGACATGGAGGACCGAATGGAGCAGTGGTTACTCGAATTGCCACTAGATTTATGTAATAAAGTCCTCATGATTGCATGGAGAATTTGGTATGCTCGGAACGAGACGACCCATGACAAAGAGCTACCACCGAATGAGGGATCAAGGAGGTTTATTTGCAGCTATGTTAACTCGATGGAGACTACTCGGAGCCGGACTCTCGAGCAGATTATTAAAGGGAAGTTTGTCCCGGGTGTAGCCAATACTGTATCCCAGGGGGCATGCACGGTGAAGAAGGTGTGGAATCGACCGCCGTTGGGCGAACTGAAGCTCAAGGTGGATGGGTCCTTTGTTGCGCACACCGGGAGAGCAAGTGCTGGGATGGTCTGCGAAGGAATGATACGTCGACGGTCTTTTCGGCATGCAAGGTCCTACACTTCTACGCGTCAGCCCTAGAAGCGGAATTACAAGCCTGCACTAGGGGGGCGCGATTCGCACTTGATATTACGGATGAGATGTTCAGTGTTGAAACTGACAGTGCCATACTGTTTCAGATGACATTCGGCAGGGAGAGGGACAGCTCGGCCCTGGCCCATCTGGTTGAGGACCTGCGCTTACTACTCTCGTCTCCACAAGTTATTTCTTTCACTAAGATTCCTAGATTATGTAACAAGGCTAGTCGTGTTTTAGCTAAGTTCGGTTTGGAAAACCATAGATCTCAAGTTTGGGTTGGGTTAGTCCCCGAGCCTCTTCGGGACAGTATCCGAGAGGATTGTAATGCGACATTTATTATTTAAATACAATCCTTTACCCCCGCAAAAAAAAGACCTCAGACACTTAAAACCCGAAAAGTTGAGAACCATCCATCAAACAACCATGTACATTTTACTAGTGGCATAACTCTTCTAACCCTTTTTCTCTTAAGAGACTTCTTCACCATCTCAATTTTATGCCTCATAGCATTCCATGTTAAGAGGGACAAAATCTCCTTCTCAGATGCTAGGCTGTCCGCCTCCAAACTGAAGAATAAGTGGCGAAACTCGTTTTCAAGGAAAGCGTGAGAGTTATGTCTCAGCACACCTCGCTCAAGAACCTCGTCACTCAAAGACACCACCGGCTCCAAGGTCACACGTGAGTGAATGACGATAGCATCCAAACCTCCACGGTCCAAAAATGAGGGGCGATGGCATAATGGAAAGAGCCAAGGCCCCTAGAGAGCAACACCAAGTTATTGCATGGGCCTCCAAGAGAGATTTTATATGCTAGATAGTGGGTTCATTCCTCTCTTGACCAATGCCCGAGAGAGAAAACATTTAGGATGGGGATGTGTTGTTGCCAATAGGGAGAAAACATCAGTGTTCTTGTCTACGAATGATAATTATTGCTTACATTACGTATTGTTCTTAATGAATTTGTGTGTTGCACACAAGAAATCACTTCATTGTTGCACCTTAATAACAACGAGATTTGGTGGATTTCTATCTCAAGTTGGACTTTTAGTAATAGATGTTGTTGGATGGCAGTTTATTTATCTGAGGTAAAACCCCGTCTCGTGAATACTTATCCTTTAGTATATTGTCTGCCATTTTCTCATACGAACTCCATTTTAGGTGATCTTTGGCTCGTTGATCTTGTATGGATGAGGCGTACGCTCGAGTGGTATTGAATATTGATATTTCCTTGGTGAATAAATGACCATTTTCCAAGCCTCTTAACTTGACATTTGGTGCCTATAACTTGTACGGATTCTTCTCCCTTCGTCTCCTTTCTTCTTGATAATTCATAATTTCCACCCACACATACATAGAAAAAAGATAAGGGAAAACAAGTAAAGTCCTAATAAAAACATATATTGTGAAAGGTCATTGGAAAATTTGGTTTGTGTTGAAATCAACGTAAAAGGTAGAAACCAATATAGAACGATGCCAAAATTGCAATGTAAACATATGAAAAAAAAAATAGGCAAAATCGTGCCATATATGGACGCATCGTGCTGCCTGGGGAACATCCGCTCGAGACCTATCCAATATCATGTCTCTACACAACTGAATTACAGATCCAAAAAGTAAAATCAATAAGGAACCAACAAACCAATCAATATAATTTCATTCCAACATCTCGATGAACTCTTAAACATGAAAGAAACGATTTTCATAGCAGAAAATGAACTATATTATTTTAGGGTTTGTACTTGAAGATCGAGATTAATCAGATATTTCAAAGGATTTGATTCCAACATTTCGACGAATACATAACAACTTTGCATATCTAGGATCACATTTCACTGGCTAGAGTTGTTGGTCCGGCAGATGAAGAACATGATTTGCACATGGGAATGTGCAACAGTCGATCAGTGCTTCGTCCTCAGCGAGGTACTTCTAGCTTCCGGTGCCTCTGCAACCTTCCTCTTTGAATATCCGCCTACTTGTTCAGTAGGTCTTCATGGGAGGTGAAGCAGGTAGAGATTGAGAAGTCGATAAACCCTTCCTCTTTGGAGACGCCGTGACTTGAGTCACAGCTGCAGGCTTGTGCTGCCTCTTCTTCCCGCCCTCTGATACGTACCAAATGTATCTACCATTTTATGCTTCATGCTTGTTTTCTTTATGTTCTTGCATGTTTTCTACATGTTTTACTTTGTTTCGGATGATTTCATGGACTAACCTATCAACAAGATTCCTACAGCCAGTTTATGTTTTCTGCTGTTTTTGTATTTCAGAAAACCCGTGAAGAAAATATTGGCCAAATGTCCTGAAAATTGACGGGTTTTATTTTCTACGAGGAACAAAGACGGAATCCAAAACAAATTCGGAGGGGAGCCGGTGACCCCCAAGCGCGGGTCCATCCTAGGCCACGCCTGGTGGGCCCCTCGTGGCCCTTGGCCACTGCCTCACGCCGCCTCTTCGCCTATAAATTGCCTTTAACCCTACAACAGAGTAATTTTGCACACAAAAAATACATAGGCGCTGTCACCTCGAAAGTCCAATCTAGGGCTTGTGGAAACCTGCTTTGGCATCCTGCCGGAGAGGGGGGTCGTCACTGGAGGCCTCTAGCTACATCTCCATGATTGCCTCCGGACAGATGTGTGAGTAGCTCGTCTCGGGACTACGATTCCATAACAGTAGCTAGATGGTGTTATATCTCCCTTTTGCCTCCATGTTTAAATCTTGTGAGCTGCCCTACATGATCAAAATCACCGTTATGTAATTGCTACACGTTGTGTTTGCTGGGATCCGATGAACCATTGAAATTATGGTTACTTTGTTCATATCTTTTTTAGTTCTTCACTAATATCTTTAGAGTGTTTTAGTCTTATCTCGCTGCTCTACGGTGTGTATGATTTTCTTGGACAAGATATTGTATGCACCTTCAATAGATGGTTTATATGCTAGATAGTGGGTTCATGCCTCCCTTGAGAAACACCCGAGTGACATAAACGTGTAGAGGGGATGTGATGTTGCCACTAGGGAGAAAATAACGATGTTCTTGTCTACGGATGAGAATTATTGCTCACATTACGTATTGTTCTTAATGCATTTGTCTATTGCACACAAGAAATCACTTCAGTGTTGCAACTTAATACCAACGATATTTAATGGATTCCTGTCTCAAGGTGGACTTTCAGTAATAGATGCTATAAGATGACGGTCTATTTACCTTGACGTAATGCCTTAAATGTTAGAAATCGTGCACTATATTTGGTCATAATGGTATTGTTATACACTCACGATTTGTTAATTGCCCAACTGTATTTTGTTCACCCAAAATGTTTTGTTTTCTTAGGAGAGACGCCACTAGTGAAACTATGGCCCCCCGGTCCTATTTTCCTCATTGGTTACAACCTTGTTTACTTGCTTTCATCATCATTTGCTCGTTCCATTTTCATTTAATATTCTCTAACCATTCGATATATTCAATACTCTAGTTTTCAGCAAGACGAGAAGATTGACAACCTTCTCGGAAACTTGGGAGCAAGAGAGGGTTTGTTTTTGCGTGCAGGTCCACGCTTGTTGAAGCGCCATACAACAAGCAACCTACTGAGAGACTTCGAATTCCTACTGGACTGATCACCCTGGTTTTTAGTTGGGGGAAATTTGCTGCTAGACTACATCATTACTTTTTCTTGGAGTCTGCCAACGGGTGTGTCATTTCATGCCATCACCCTTCTGCTACTCTGGCGTGATTAAGTCTAACTTCTCCACAAACGTTCTCTTGGTCACGCCTATTGTCACGACCGCCACCTCCTCCTTGTTTGAATCGCTGGAGTCAAAACTCCTTCATGTTGACGACCTCCCGCCTAAGGGCCCAATCATGGGTCGCAACCTCCTCTTGTTCCGACTCGTCATCGTCGGAGCCGAGCGCGTCGAGGGAGGAGGAAATCTCCCCGGCGGCACGAGCCATGGCCAAGAACATGGCGTCATGGTGCGTGGTGCATTGGATCTTGACGAGGTTGCCCTCGAACTCGATGCGGCCCTGCAGGAGGATGCGCTTGGCTTCGATCCCGTCATCGTAGAAACTTCCGGGCCAAGCAGAACTACCATGCTTTGATACGGTCGATCCGCCGGCGTGCTATGCTCCCCACCGTTCGCCTCCGCTCTCCTTTCAAATTTATCAAGGCCGAAATGCAAAAAGACATGGACTGCGGGTTGATTTACTAAAATAGGAGGGCTAAACTGTAAAATTGGCGCGACGTACATATGGCCGTTAGGCCGCATTATATGGTAGAGATGGGGAAAATACACCAATCAAAACAAAGTTTGCATGATGATCAAATTACGAATACTAGTGGAACACAAGTTTGAAAAAAATGAAAATAATTAACGAGAAGAATAAAGTTTAAACATAGAGAAAAAGACATGACTAGTGACGGACAAAATCTTAAATTAAGTGGAACGAAAAAAATTGCACCTGGGTAATAAAATATAGATCGTGTGAAATTAAAAATCACGATAGACAAACCACCACTACTACCGACAGGAAAAACGATTCAGCAATTTCAAACAAAACTATAGCATTGAAAAAAAAGAAACATAAGAAACTAAACTATGAAAAAAGGACCGTGGAACAAACCACGACTATGAGAGGAACAACATGAGACGAGGGTGAACAAAAAATTAGAATTCCAATAATCAATCACAAGTATGTGTGGAATGAGAACATGAGTCCCCTGAACACGTCCACACTATACGAGGATCAAAAAATTTAGGGTATCCGGAACAAAACAAGAAAAAACTTGACTTCTAAAACAGAACCACAAGAAACTAATACCGAAGCAAAATCATGGAACAAATCACGATGTTATAGGAGGAACGAAAACAATAACCATTTCTAGAACAAACCATAACTATATGGAACAAAAATAATCATCGACCGTGGAACATATCCTCGCTATGTGAGAATATATATTTTAGCCCGAGTAGAAATAACTAAAAATCATTCCAAAACTAGAACTTAAAAAAATTAGACTACAATGAAACAAAAAGTAATGAACAAAATAACATAAAACGGAACCAGAAGAAAGCAAATGGAAGGAAAAGAAGGAAAGAAAAACCTAAGGGTGTGTTTGGGACAGCTCGACTCCACCAATTCATAGCTGGAGCATGTGAAGCTGTCCCAAACGGGCTAACTCCACGTAACAGGTGGAGTGGAGCGGCATGCAAGCTAGTGCATTTTGCCGGAGCGAGGAAACAGGTGCTCCACGCCTCCACCGGCTCCAGTTCACATTTTTTGGGCGAAATTTACCCACCAATCCCACTCATTAGTCGTCCCAACCGAAACGTTTTTCTCCAATATCTCTTTGTATCCTGGTTTGTTTCTCTTCCCCATGGATAGGCATGTACGGCATGATGCCGCCACCATCTCCGGCAAGATCCTCCTCCTTAGAGCCGCTCCGGCGACTACTACGTGTTCCTTGCCGTACGAATTTTACTCCTCCATCCGCCCCTTCTACCCTTCGCCCCTAATCTGCATACTGAGTTCGAGCCGCTGTCGTTCAAATCCTACAGTAGAACAATAGGGACAAAACGCCGCCGCCGCCGAAAGATCTGCCGCCACGGCCAATCCTGTCCTAGAGTACAGCAGCAGGGACACGACGTCGCCGCCCGCGTGTCTCCAGCAGGGACACGCGATCCCGACGCAAGTGACCCAACGTCCTCCGTCTTGTCTGCAGCAGGGTGCAGGGACATCCCCACGTCTACGTCCACCTGCACCAAGGATCTGCACACTAGGTCGCCTCCATCCTGATATGTTGCCCACAAGGAGTTCCCTGCTGGACATCTCCCATACACTTGTCTGTTCCTTCCCCATATGATTTCTTGTTTACCTTTTTCTAATGTTTCTGGTCGTATCTTGCTGAGCAGTAATAGATGACACTGGTACGTGGTAGCACTAGTGGAAACAGGGCCATTTGTCCCGGTTCGTAAGGGTCATTTGTCCCGGTTGTGCAACCGGGATGGGCCTGCCGGGACAAATGGCCCTCCCCATTCGTCCCGGTTGTGACAGGACACGGGACAAATGAGACGTACCACGTGGCGAACCTGGCCAGGGGAATTAGTCCCGGTTCTTAACACTAACCGGGATGAATGCCTCCTCTGCCGCGACAGCAGTTTTGCCATTTTCTCTGCCGCGGCAGAGTTTTTTTTTCGCTTTGTTGTTTTCCTTTTTATTTTCTGTTTTGCGATCAATTCTATTTTACGATACCCCTGTCACCATACACTGATAAGAAGCCTTGGTGGCCCCTCCCCAGACCTTCCGGATCCCAGGAGAAGAGAGAGTAGCCCGGTGGCCCTTCCCCGGACCTCCCGGATCCCACGAGAAGAGAGGAGCCTCGGTGGCCCCTCCCCGGAGCTCCCGGATCCCACGAGTGAATAACTAATACATATATATAGCAAAAGAAGAAACACTTATATTACAGAAGCAAAGTATATCGAGCATATTACATGACCGATGGAGTGAATTACAAAATCAAATTCAGTCCCAACCGGCGCTATAGTACTCTCCATTTACATTTAGGACCTCTGCATCTAAGAAGCCCGCAATTTCCTCCTGAATTGCTCGTATGCGGTCCCTTGGTAGAAGACCGTCCCGGAGCCGTTCGATCTAATATAAAGAAGAGTGGTCAATATATAATAATGAAACTAAGTAACTAAAATAGATGGTAATAAGAAAAATTGACGACATACGTACATGAAGTTTGTTGAAATCTCTGCCCTTGGCACAGGTCGTCTGACGAATGAACTCGCAGACGTAGTATCCACACAAGTGATTTCCGTCTCCTTGTTGCAAACACTTTACGAGAAATGGTTTCAATCAAAATAATAATCAACCAGCCATGATAATGGTATCGACACTAGAATCAATGAGATGCGCGCGGATCTAGATAGTACTTACTTGCACAACATCAAATGTAAGCTCTGATTTCCATTCACCGGGAGACTTTTTTGTGAACCTCTTCCAAACGCTACCCGAGAAAGAAAAAGAATAAAAAGAATTAATAATTACTTGATATCCGAAAATGAAACAAAGTAGTCGATATAGTGCCATATATAAAGACTGAAATTAATAAAGATTGAAATTACCGCTGGATCATTTCCTGCATGTCCGCCCACATCACTAGGGGTTTACGTTTTTGGTCCATTACCATTAATTTTCCTTTGTCAACTTGGAAGATTATCAGAATATTGTTGAAGCTGCGCACGCAGAACTCATCAATTATATAGTGAACATCGACTAAGAAAAACAGAATATGTACAACACAGTAACACTAACCCGAAGTTGTAAGGAAATAGTATTTCCCGTCGGTGTTGGTGAAACATTATTTCCCTCAGAATATTATGTTCTGTATCCTTGGCAGATAGCTCAAGAGTCTTATGATTAACAAAATATGGATCAATGAACCCAATATCATAGATTTGTCCTCTTTTGCATTCAAGAATCTTCATTCTGCAATTATAATATAATGAGTGTACTATATATATATATATGAATATGCAATGACCGAGGTGAGCTAGAGAAATAAGTACTTACAGACAATAGGCACTAACGATAGATTTGTCGAGTGCCTGCTGCTGGAATAACTGAAACAATTCGTCAAATTGAATCAGATCATTCCATCTCCATACCCGTAGTGCTTGTCCTTAACGCGAAGACATATCCAGTCTGAGATTTCTCAGCGGCTTCCATATGCAAACTATGCACTCTTCGCATTTTCGTTGGTAGATCCTTTATGTCCTCGGGGTTTGACGAGAGGCTTCCCGTACTGGTATTTGTACGCACATTCAGCTTCGGGGAAGTAGTCTATTGTTTGCATATACTCAACAATGGGCAAACCCGCAGCAGCTGCCCTGTCTGCGTACAGTGTTATAAACTTCGGATCAATTCGCTCGTCAGCAATATTAGTGCTCGGCCCCACCTGGGTATTGGAAATAACTTTGAGCGGGGAGATGGATTGTTTTTTCTGCTCTCCGACCTGGGCAACTGATTTCCCTCTTTTCCCGCTTGCGCTACTACTCTTCATAGACCGCACCATTTCCTGGTGTGACTTCAGAATAGAGCGGTCATAGTCAGATGACAGACTCGGCTCGGGTTGATGAAGAGTCTTCACCATTTTCCAAGCTCGTTCTACATCTTCTTTGGTCTCGGGGAAATCTGCCTTTTTCTGCTCCTTCCGCTTCGATTTCCACGCCTTGTATTCGTCCCTTGTGATTTTCTGGGTTTCCTCAGGAGTATAGTCGCAAGGTAACTTGGGTACCTCCTTTGGTACCTTCGGGAGGGGTGACCGTTGACGTTTGGGTGATCTGTTATGTTTCGGCAGAAACTTAGTGGGCGGAGAAGGCTGACGCGACGGCGTAGGCGACCGCGGTGGAGAAGGCTGACGCGACGGCGTAGGCGACCGCGGTGGAGAAGGCTGACGCGGCGGCGTAGGCGACCGCGGTGGAGACGTGCACGGTGTAGGCGACCGCGCTGGAGACGGCATGCATGGCGAAGACGACCGCGCTGGAGACTGTTGCACTAGCGAATGGCGAGGATTCGATGGCCTTGCCGTCTGATTTGGGAGCACAATGCATTCCTTTAGCCATAGAACGGTCAAGTTCTTGGCTTCTCCAAGTTCAGTCAACTCTTCGTCTTCACCTTCAGGGAAATCAAGCTTTACCCGCTCGAATCCGTTGACAACTTCATCGACCCCAACAACAGCGTAGCCCCGTGTAACCGGAAGACTATGGTGAGTTGGTTCGTTGCCAATTGGTAAGACATAGCCGGCCTCTCCCTTGATGGTTATATTGACGACCTTCACGTGGAGCTCACAGGTTGTCATCTCCATGATATCATCCACCGGGTGAATCATCGGTGGTGCATCATCACCCGGTAGCTGCGTGGACGCAACGCTGCTTTTCCGATGAGAATGTGCGGCGCCAGTAGCCTCGACTTCACCTTCTACCATGTGTGGTACGCCGGTAGACACTATCTGCTGGCTAAGTGTGTTAATTTGGTCCTGCTGCTTCTTTGCTACATCCTGCGTCAGCTTTATCTGATCTTCAAGTTGATGCCTCCAGTTTGCCTGACTCTCTGCTTCAGCTGCCTCTGCGTCCTTTTTCCGTTGACGGCTTCTATCGGGGTATTTCTTTTTGGTGTCGTCGAACCCAATACTCCACGGAGGATTGCCTTTTGTGCCTCGTGTACGCCCTACGTGTTCCTTATTCCCGAGGGCGCGTGTGAGCTCGTCGTTCTCTCTATCTGGCACAAACTACCCCTCTTTAACGTCCTTTATTGCGGTTCTCACACTTTCTATGGGTAAAGGATTCTCTTTATGCCTTAGGTTATAGATTTCTTTTCCTTCGGCGTCCAACGTACCCCCATGCCCGTAGAACCATGACCTTGTCCGCTCGACCCACAAGAACGGCTCGGGAGTGATCCCCAGCTGAAGCAGGTCGTTCTCCCATTTCTCTCACTTGGGACTGGAACCCTTGTAGCCATCTTGCCCCATAACATGGTGATATACCTTTTTGGCGGCGTTTTTCTCATTTGTTTTTGTCCTTTCCTGCTCATTCTCTGACAGCTTGTGCTTCACAAACTCTGCCCATAAGGGTTTTATTTTCTCATACCCTTGAGTGAAATCTGAGTCTTGCCCTTCTTAACATAGTCAAGGTTCAATCTTTTCTTCCAGTTTTTGAATTGCTCGGCCATCTTTTTCAGGGTTCTCGCCTTGAACTTTTCCCATATCTTAATTTTCATTTTAGTAACATCGGCCTCATTCACATCCGCCTCATTATCGTCCACCTCCGGCAAGGGTAAGTTGAAATTAGACAAGATCTTCGAGAAAAGATGATCTTTGGCTATTTTGATGACATATGAAATTCCTTGTCTCTGCGGATCTTTTGGCTGATTCCACTCATGAACAGTGATCGGGATGTGATCCCTAACTAGCACTCCGCATTGCTTCACAAATTTTTGGGCAACATCAGCGGGAAGCTCGGTTGCGCCGTCTGCTGCGATCGTGTCGATCCTATATCTTTCTGTATCTTTCAACTTCTTTGTTGCGCCTCGTTTAGTCTTTTTTCCGGTTGATATGCTTGAACCGGATGGCTAAAAATATAAAGACTGTTAATACATGTATATAGACATCGGATGCTTCATTAATTAACATATCTATATATATGCACCTCGGAGCCGGTGTTTGTAATTTGTACAGCTCCACCGGAGTTGTCGGCTGCTCCCTTATCGGAGCCGTCAGCTTCTCCCGCACCGAAGTCGTCGGCTTCTCCCTCACCGGAGCCGTCAGCTTCTCCCTCAGCAGAGACGTCTCCCCGGGTGAGCTCCGGATCTCCCTCACTGGAGTTGTTCATCCACTGGCTCACATCGGTCTCTCCGTCGGCCCCGCGGATGAAACCCTCGAGCAAGTTTTCCGCATCTTCGTCTCTTGGCTCCATACTATATATTCTGCAAATACACAAAAAGAATAACTATATGTTCCAGATCCATTTCATCAAAATTGCTTATAGATAATAACTAATGATCCATTAATTTCATCAAAATTGCTTATACAAAATACACAAAAAGAGCAACATATTCATGAAATATTTAAACGTATGATAATACACACCAAGAGTTACATATAGCTTGGGTTCATTTTATTTAACCCTAATACATCACGATCGAATAATATCACCTACACATAGTCTCATGACATCTCTCAAACTAACTAACTCCGACCGGGTCCTAAGCCGCGGGGTGCTGAGTCGCGGGTGCTACGCATCCATAGATAAGGAACCCTCACAGGGTCATAGCTCACGTGGTAAGGAACCCTACGAATAATCGACCAACTTCTTCTATACTGCCTATCGATCAAGTACATGTAGCGACGGACGTGCTCGTCCTCCTCCCTGATACGATGTTGTACCACCTCCTCAGGGGTCGGCTCTCTCTGCACCGAGCGTGGTCCACGCGATGGCCACCAAAGAATATCCGGGTCGACCACGTCACCCGGATTTCTCACCAAGCCGCGTGCCCCGGTACTAAGGAGCTCCCAGTGCCAGCCCGGCGGGGCCCAGTCCCGGACATCGCCCGGCGGGTCCAACATAGACATGAACTAAAAACAAGCCTGAACTAAGTAAATATTCTGTAATTAAGTAATATACCTTAGTGTTTCTAACTTAGTAAAAAATATTAAATGGAGAAATATGACAGAAATAAGATGAAAGTTAAACACAAAGCATGAAGACAAGGGTTTCTGAGAAACTAAAGAAAATCAAAGACGTAAGTGTTTGTGAGATCCGAACAAAGTTAGACTAGCAGATCAGATCGAGCTTTGCCGAATAAAATTGCGACTCGAACGGGACATAATAGATGTAGCATCCCAGATTATCCATATCAGAAGAAAAGGAAGTGATCTACAACGTTTTCACGCATGACAGGATAATCTGGAATGATGTTATGCCCCGTTCGACTCGCAAGTTTATTAGGAAAGAGTGGATTTGTTCTGCTAGTCATACTGCTGCCTAGGCCTTCACATTTTGTGCTTGTTACGAGGTAAGTACACGTGATGGCGATCCGGAAAAGGACGAACATAAGGATTTTTGGAAATCTTTGAAACTAAATAAAATCATATATATAAGATCGTGAGATCCGAACAAGGTTAGACCCTTTTGTCCACGCACATAATGGGGACATTCTTCATAACCCCGGAAGGGATTTCTGGGGAATGTCACCATTACGTATGTCGACAAAAGGGTTTAAATTCGTTCGGATCTCACGATATTACATATGTGACGTTATTTAGTTCCAAAGAAATCCAGAAACCCCCATCTTCCTCCTTTCCCCGGATCGCCACTGCCTGTAGTACCTCTTAACAGGAACAAGATGGTCATCGGGCCTAGAATCTCATCGGGCCTTCACATTTTGTGCTTGTTACGAGGTAAGTACACGTGATGGCGAGCCGGAGAAGGATGAAGACAAGGATTTTTGGAAATCTTTGAAACTAAACAAAATTATATGTAATATCGTGAGATCCGAAAAAGGTTAGATCCTTTTGTGCACATCCATAATGGGGACATTCTTCATAACCCCAGAAGGGATTTCTGAGGAATGTCACCATTACGCATGTGCACTAAAGGGTTTAACTTCGTTCGGATTTCACGATATTACATATGTGACGTTATTTAGTTCCAAAGAAATCCAGAAACCCCCATCTTCCTTCTTTCCCCGGATCACCACCGCATGTAGTACCTCTTAACAGGAACAAGATGGTCATCGGGCCTTGATGTGCAGTTGGACCTTCACATTTTGTGCTTGTTACGAGGTAAGTACACGTGATGGCGATGCGGGGGAAGGAAGGGTTTCTGGAAATCTTTGAAACTAAACAAAATCATATATGTAATAGTGAGATCCGGACAAGGTTAGACCCTTTTGTGCACATACACAATGGGGAGATTCTTCATAACCTCGGAAGGGAATTCTGAGGAATGTCACCTTTACACATGTTCACTAAAGGGTTTAGCTTCATCCGGATCTCACAAACCATATTACATATGTGACATTATTTAGTTCGAAAGAAATCCAGAAACCCTCGCATTCGTTCCTTTCCCCCGAATCACCACCGCATGTAGTACCTCTTAACAGGAACAAGATGGTCATCGGCCTGTGTGCCTCATATTTAGGGTGGACACATACAAGAAGCCTTGGTGGACACGGCGCGCCAAGTGGGATGCACAAGATCCTAACTTTGTGAAAATCACAAGGCGCACCGAACCACCAAGGCCATCTGAGTGTGAACCAACTCTTTCAATCATCAGCATTTATTCAAAAGATCGAACGAACATCACAAATAAACATGCAATAGCAGCTCGAAATTTCTAACACAAAAGTAAAAAAAATTCTAACTTAGTGAAATTATTCTAACTTTGTGAAATTTTCTAACACTAACTTAGTGAATGTTTCTAACACACTAACTTAGTGAAATTTTCTAACTTAGTGAAATTATTGTAACTTAGTGAAATTTTCTAACACTAACTTAGTGAAATTTTCTAATACTAACATAGTGAAATTTTCTAACTTAGTTAAATTTTCTAACTTAGTGAAAATATTCTAACTTAGTGAAATTTTCTAACTTTGTGAAATTATTCTAACTTTGTGAAATTATTCTAACTTTGTAAAATTTTCTAACACTAACTTAGTGAAATTTTCTAACTTAGTTAAATTTTCTAACTTAGTGAAAATTTTCTAACTTAGTGAATTTTCTAACTTAGTGAAATTATTCTAACTTTGTGAAATTTTCTAACACTAACTTACTGAAAATTTCTAACACTAACTTAGTGAAATTTTGTAACTTAGTGAAAATTTCTAACTTAGTGAAATAATTTTCTAACTTAGTTAAATTTTTCTAACTTTGTGAAATTTTGTAACACTAACTTAGTGAAATTTTCTAAAAATTCTTAACTGATTACCTAAGTAAATTTTTCTTAGTCTAATTTTCTAAGTAAATTTTTCTAACACTAAAATTTTTCTAAGTCTAATTTTCTAACACTAAAATTCCTAAGTCAATTCTAACAAATATAAAATTCCTAATTCTAATCTAAAATTCCTAACATTTGTAATAATTCATAACTAATGATTCTAACATTTCTAACACTAATGAAAAAGTAAAAACAAAAACAGTAAGTAAAAAAGAAAATAAACAAAAAAAGCCCTCTGTTTAGGGCGCGATGGAGGCATGCCTTACCTCCTCTCGGGCGCGCGACGGAGGGCGGCGGCCGGCGCGGGCAGTGGAAGCGCCACGTGCGCGGGCTTGTGGCGGCGCGACGGAGGCGGACGTACGGCGCGTGTGACGGGATCGAGGTCGGCGCGCGCGGGCGGCGCGACGGGATCAAGAGCGGCGCGCGTGGGCGGCCCGACAGCGAAGTGCGGAGACGGGCGGCGTCCGGCGCGACGGAGAATTTGAGCAGCCTGGCAGCGTCGGTTCGTCCTTGCCTGCGCGCGGTTATGAATTTGGGGAGGGAAGGAGACGCGTACATATAGGCACGAGCATCCGTCCCGGTTCGTAGGAACAACCGGGACGAATGACCCTTTTGTCCCGGTTGGTCCTACGAACCGGGACGGATGCCTAATTTTTTCTCTCTATGGGGTACGTGTAACACGCTCAGTGGGAGGGGGGCATCCGTCCCGGTTGTTTGCAAAAACCGGGACGAATGCCCTATTTTTAATTATTTTTTGTTTATATTGTTTTACTTTATGTTTAATTTGGTTTCTCTTGTTTTATTTTGTTTTCTCTTGTTTCCTTTATATTTTATTTTGTTTTCCATTATGTTTTATTTTGTTTTCTCTTGTTTTATTTTGTTTTCTCTTGTTTCCTTTATGTTTTCTATTGTTTTTCTCTATGTGTTCTATTATTTTATTTTGTTTTCTCTTGTTTCTTTTTGTTTTCTCTTGTTTTATTTTGTTTTCTATTGTTTTCCTTTATGTGTTCTATTGTTATATTTTGTTTGCTCTTGTTTCATTTTTGTTTTCTCTTGTATTATTTTGTTTTCTACTGTTTCCCTTTATGTTTTCTATTGTTTTCCTTTATGTTTTATATTGTTTTCTGTTGTTATCTTTTTTGTTTTCTATTGTTTTCTTTATGTTTTCCATTATTTCCTTTATGTTTTCTATTGTTCTATTTTGTTTTTCATTATATCCTTTATGTTTCAAATAATAAGCCCACACGTTTCAAATACAGAACAAGGTACGTTAAATTTATAATAAGTGCACTTCAGACCAATTTATAATAACTCCATGCATTTACATAGTTTCGTCGCATACAAGGCATCCGGGTGATTTGTATTCGGTCGATGAACCTTCAAGGGGGGTGTAGAACAAAACAATCGGTATCGCCATCATACAGCCCGACCGTGGCTATTGAGTGCATATATGCATATCAAAAGAACGGTCGGACGTATGATGGCGAATCCGGGTGATTTGTATTCGGTCGATGAACTGAATGATATATCAAACCTTTTGTCAAACCTTCAAGGGGACATAGAACAAAACAATCGGTATCGCCATCATACTCCCCGGCCGTGGCTATTGAGTGCATATATATATGCATATCAAAAGAACGGTCAGACGTATGATGGCGAATCCGGATGATTTGTATTCGGTCGATGAACTGAATGATGTATCAAACCTTAAAGGGGGTATGTAGAACAAAACAGTCGGTATCGCCATCATACAGCCCTACCGTGGCTACTGAGTGCATATATGCATACAAATTGCACGGCAGGACGTATGATCGCAAATCCGGATGATTTATATTTGGTCGATGAACTGAATGATGTATCAAACCTTAAAGGGGGATGTAGAACACACCAATCGGTACGCCAGCATACAACCATGCCGTGGCTACTGAGTGCATATATGCATACCAAATGCACGGCAGGACGTATGCTGGCGAATCCGGATATTTTGTATTTGGTCGATGAACTGACCGGTGTATGAAGGTGGGCTATATATAGGGTCCTCTGGATCACAAAGTGTTGTTCTAGGGTTTTGATCCAACGGTTATGAAACACCCTGATCCAACGGCTCACAACCGCTCGAAAGAAACACACCATAGCCCTGATCGAACGGCTCACAACAGCACGAAAAAAACACACAACTGATCCAACGACTCACAAGCGCTTGAAAGAAACACATGATCTGTGTGACTCTTTCTGATTGGCATAAACACATATAAACTCACCACTCTCTCATGGCTTCTACCGTACCCACTCTAACCTTCATCCAGGCGGAGGCACTTTCCGCCTCGAACTACCCCTGCCCGCCCGGCTACAGCGTTCCCGCCGGTTGGATGCTGAGCGCCGGAGGAGTGCCGGTCCATCCTCTTCCTCAAGGTGTGGCGCGTCGGGCGGCCATCACGAACCACTACTACCACGATCTCACGCCGGAGCAGCAGAGGAATCCCAGTTGGAATCCTGACTACCGCCCTACTTGGGACGCCTTCTTCATTAATCGACGTGAGAGTGCGCTCGCCAGGTACGAGGAGAACGGCCCGCCTCCTTCGAACTTCAACGAGGTCGGTCGTCGGCTGTGGTGGGGCGGCGGACGGACTCTTCAGAGCGTCATGAACTACATCAGGGCTGGCGATAACCCCCGCTTGCGCTACCCTCACGCCCAGTCCTAGAGTCATGATCCTCCGAGGGAGTCCAGAGCACCGTCCGACGATAGTGACGACGACGGCGGCGACTACGACGACTACGAGTCGGAGTACTATAGGCCTAGGCAGGAGTATGACTAGCAGATATCAGATCTAGTCTTGCCATTATGTAGATATCTATGCTCTCCGTTTAGTTTTAGATCCACTCTTGCCATTATGTACTGCCTTTTTTATCTATATATCCAAGATGCATGTTTGTGTGCAATATGGGCGCGAGCGCCGGTGCAACAATATTTTGAACACTTTTTCAACAGAACTATGATCATGTATTCCACGTTTATTATTACATATCACCAACAACATCCCTATCCAGTCTTCTGAATTTTCTTCGTGTAGAGATGGTCCATGAACCCTTGTCCCTTGCTTATGATCGCTTCGGCCGTAATCATGGAGCATCTTCATTATTTAACGGGATGGTGGGGTCAGCTTTCACTGTGAAGGGTGGAATTTCAACAAACTTATTATAATCTTCTGACATGTCTGTCGTGTCCTCGATTCCCACGATGTTTCTTTTCCCTGAAAGAACTATGTGACGCTTCGGCTCATAGTATGATGTATTTGTTTGCTATTTTTTCTTTTTTTCGGTCTGGAGGACATGTCCTTCACATAGAATACCGGAGCCACATCATTGGCTAGGACGAATGGTTCGTCATTGTAACCAATATTGGTGAGATCCATTGTTGTCATTCCGTAAATCGGGTCTACCTTTACCCCTTCTCCATTCAGGTTGACCCATTTGCACTTGAACATAGGGACCTTAAAAGAAGGTCCGTAGTCAAGTTCCCATATCTCCTCTATGTAACCATAGTATGTGTCATTTTTTCCATTCTCGTTTGTTGTATCAAAGCGGACACCACTGTTTTGGTTGGTGCTCTTCTTATCTTGGGAGATCGTGTAAAATGTATTCCCATTTATCTCGTACCCTTGAAAACTCCTAATAGTCGAAGATGGTGACCCGGCCAACATGTACAGCTGATCTTCAACAGTGGTGTCATTTATAAGATGTGTTTACAACCAACTTCCGAAAGTCTCCATGTGTTTACGTTTAATCCATGAGTCATCCTTCCCCGGGTTTGTGGAGCGTACAATATTCTTGTGTTCCTCGAGATACGGAGCCACGAACATAGAATTTTGTAGAACTATGTAGTGTGCTTTGGTGAAAGAATGCCCGTCCCTGGGTATCATTGTTTTCTTTCCCAGTGTTCCTTTTCCCCTCAGTCTCCCCTCATGCCGCGATTCAGGAACACCAATCGTCTTAAGGTCAGGAATAAAGTCAACACAGAACCCAATGACCTCCTCTGTTCCATAGCCCTTCGAGATGCTTCCTTCTGGCCTAGCACGGTTATGAACATATTTCTTCAAGATTCCCATGAACCTCTCAAAGGGGAACATATTGTGTAGAAATACCGGACCGAGAATATGAATCTCTTCACATAGGTGAACCAGGAGATGAGTCATAATGTTGAAGAAGGATGGTGGGAACACCAACTCAAAACTAACAAGACACTGGACCACATCCCTCTGTAATCTTGCCAGAATTTCTGGATCGATTACCTTCTGAGATATGGCGTTGAGGAATGCACATAGCTTCACAATGGGTACTCGAACATTTTCCGGTAGAAGCCCCCTCAATGCAATCGGAAGCAACTGCGTCATAATCACGTGGCAGTCATGAGACTTCAGGTTTTGGAAATTTTTCTCTGCCATGTTTATTATCCCCTTTATATTCTACGAGAAGCCAGACGGAACCTTGATACTGTAAAGGTCTTCAAAAAATATTTCCTTCTCTTCTTTAGTAAGAGCGTAGATGCTTAAGTAATGGCGCCCTGTATCCGTGTGCTTGTTGCTTGGATCTTTCATACGTTGCTGGTCCTCCCGTGCTTCTGGCGTATCTTTTGACTTCCCATACACGCCCAGGAAGCATAGCAGGTTGACGCAGAGATTTTTTGTCACGTGCATCACGTCGATTGAAGACCGGACCTCTAAAACTTTCCAATAGGGTAGCTCCCAAAATATAGATTTCTTCTTCCACATGGGTGCACGCTTATCAGGGCCGTTCGGAACAGGTTGGCTGTCATCACCCTTCCCAAAGATTACTTTTAGGTCCTTGACCATATCGAATAAATCATTACCACTACAGAGGTCAGGCTTCTTCCGGTTATCTGCCTCACCTCTAAAATGCTTCCCTCCTTTCTTTCTTACGGGATGCTTGATCGTAAGAAATCTACGATGCCCCAGGTATACAACATTTTTACATTTATCCAAATAAACACTGTCAGTCTTATCTAAACAGTGTGTGCATGCATTGTATCCCTTGTTTGTATGTCCGGAAATGTTACTAAGAGCAGGCCAATCATTGATGGTTACGAAAAGCAACGCCCGTAGGTCAAATGGCTTTTGTTCGTTCTCATCCCACACATGTACTCCTGGTTTGCCCCACAATTGTAAGAGTTCTTCCACTAATGGCCTTAGATACACATCAATGTCGTTGCCAGGTTGCCTCGGGCCTTGGATGAGAACTAGCATCATAATGAACTTGCGCTTCATGCACAACCAAGGAGGAAGGTTGTACATACATATAGTTACGGGCCAGGTGCTATGACTGGAGCTCTGCTCCCCAAAAGGATTAAAGCCATCTGTACTTAGAAAAAACCATAAGTTTCTCGTCTCTCCTGTAAAGTCCGAGAAGTCTCTCTCAATCTTTCTCCACTGCGATCCATCGGCGGGGTGTCTCAACTTTCCGTCCTTCTTACGGTCTTCTTTGTGCCATCGCAACAACCTAGCATGCTCTCTGTTTCTAAACAGACGTTTCAACCGTGGTATTATAGGAGCATACCACATCACCTTAGCAGGAACCCTCTTACGGGGGGGGGGGGGGGGGCTCGCCGTCAACATCACCAGGGTCATCTGCTCTGATCTTATACCGCAGTGCAGTGCATACCGACATTCATCCAAATTCTCATACTTCTCACCGCGGTAGAGGATGCAGTCATTAATGCATGCATGTATCTTCTGCACATCAAATCCTAGAGGGCAGAGAGCTTTATTTGCTTCGTACGTACTCTCAGACAATTCGTTATCCTTTGGAAGCTTCGGCTTCATTAGTTGAAGTAAACTCTCAAATGCCTTGTCAGTCACACCGTTCTGCGCCTTCCATTTCAGCAACTCCAGTGTGGTACCGAGCTTTGTGCTACCATCTTCGCAATTTCGGTACAAAAACTTTTGTGATCCTGTAACATGTTGTCCAGTTTCAACCTCTCCAATTCACTTTCACAGTCTTCCCTTGCATCAACAATAACTCGTCCAAGATCATCATCGGGCTAATCTGGTACTTGTTCTTGATCACCTCCTTCTTCTGCAGTGTCTTCCATTGCAGTATCACCGTATTCAGGGAACAAAGGATCTTCTTTTTCTTCTTCATTGTCTTCCATCACAACCCCTCTTTCTCCATGCTTGGTCCAGCAATTATAGCTGGGCATAAAACCTCTCCGAAGTAGGTGGCCGTGAAGGATTCTCGAGGAAGAGTGCTCCCTGACGTTTCGACAATCAACACATGGGGAACACATAAAGACATTATCTTTGTTCGCCTGAGCTACAACGAGAAATGCATTCAGGCCTGCCATATACTCGGAAGTGCGTCGGTCACTGTACATCCATGGCTGCCGTGCATCCATCTGCATCGTATAATTAAGTTTATCAAAAAACATTACAATAACATATTCAATAGAGAAATGTTTGTTATCTCTTAGAGAAATGACCACAGTACATCGACAAATATTAACTTTTATGTATCAATTACAGATGAAAAAGATAAGTTTGTTAACCTCGGTAGAAGATACCATTTTCAGTGAGCTTATGTGTGGCTCGGGTATTTCGTCGAACACCTCGTGTGCATAGTAAAATAAAACACACTAACACCCACCTCTCTCACTCCTCCAAGCCAAAAAAAAAAGAGGGAAGAGGGGCTGCGAGGCAGTATATATAGGGGAAGGGGGCATTGGTTCCGGTTTGTGGAATGAACCGGGACCAATGCCTCCCCACGAACCGGGACAGTTGCCCTCGGGTGATTTCTGCTGCCTCGGGCGCACAAACCGGGACCAATACATAGCATTTGTCCCGGATTTTTGTGCAACCGGGATGAATGGAATTTTGCTCTCTGGACGATAGGGGTTGTTTCCACTAGTGTAGATACTGAGCAGTACTTGATGTAGATGTGAAGTAGTGATTGATCGATGTATATGATTCATACATGGTAGATGCATTTGATTCGTACATGGTTCAAGACGAACGAATGGCATTGCTGATGCATAATTATTAATGGATGGTGAACAAATGTGAGTATTCTTTGTCGCTCCTTTGTATAAATGGTGGATCCGATTCCTCCAAGGGTCCAATTGCAGCCGGTCAGATGGGATGATGTACGAAGCTAATGAGATGACTATAGATTGTGTTAAAAATAGCTAGCTATCATCAATCCCTTGTTACCATCGAGTGTACGATCCTCACATGTAGGAAGCATAGCACGATCCAATGCAAAGTCGTTACAGTTCTTGTTACATGCGAGAGCCTCACGGTTTTATAGCACCAGGTCTATACGAAAATAAATAAAAGGGAAGTCTACTCGTTCTAATCTGAATTTGAAGCTACATTATGTGCCAAACACTATTTTCCTTACTCCGGAGCTTATCGGTGGAGTGGAGTTTAGAGATAGAGTGGAGCTGTCCCAAACACACCTTAAGTAGCTTGTACAAAAAAAAAAAAAAAACACCTTAAGTAGCAACGAGGTGGCCAGCTGATTGGTGGAGCTCATGCAGCCATGCAAGGCTTTGGCTTGGATTGGTGGGAGCAACGTGGTCAGAATCGATGACGTGGCCAGCTCGCTAGCAGTTTCTTTTTTTTTTGGAGAATTAGCTCGCTAGCAGATTATTTTTTGTTTTTTGAGAATTAGCTCGCTAGCAGATTTTTTTTTTGAATAAAAAGCTCGCTAGCAGATGGGTGATCGATCATGCTTCGTGAGGGAGGCAGCTTGACGCTCGTGCTAATGGGCCGAGCCCACGTTAGGAATTCTTGAGCGAATATAAACAGAGGATTTCGTAAACAGAGACATAGGAGTACTTTGGTTGTGAGCCATCGCCCCCAACACAACTCACTAACCCTAGCCGTCGTGCAAGACCACCATGGCCGGGCAGGCGTGCGGACATTTCGACTTGATCGTGGTGGGCGCGGGAATCATGGGCAGCTGCGCGGCGCACGCTGCGGCGTCCCTGGGCGCGCGCGTGCTCCTGCTCGAGCGCTTCGACCTCCTGCACCACCGCGGCTCGTCGCACGGCGAGTCGCGCGCCATCCGCGCCACCTACCCGCAGCCGTTCTACCTTCCCATGGTCCGCCTCGCGCGCCGCCTCTGGGAGGACGCCCAGCGCGACGCCGGGTACGACGTCCTCACGCCGACGCCGCACCTCGATCTTGGCCCCCGGGACGATCCTGCGCTCGTAGCCGCCATGGCGAACGGCGCCGCCACCGAGCTCGGCGCCGGAGAGAGGCCGGAGTGGGCGGAGGCGTTCCAGTTGCCTGAGGGGTGGACGGCGGCGAGAAGCCAGGAGGCCGGGGTGATCAAGGCGACCAAGGCGGTGGCCATGTTCCAGGCGCTCGCCGTCAAGATGGGCGCCGTCGTGAGAGACAGGGTGGAGGTGGTCCAAGTCGCCAGGATGCAAGGTGAGTGATGCCACCTTTGTCGCATGCCTTACTCCTCTCAATCTCCTCGGAAGCACGGCTCGTGCGGGACGGATTCAAGTGGGGACGAGCGGGTGCGACGCCCCCGGCCCTATCGATCTCGTTGTTCCGTGGAAGCGATTACTCGATCGCTAAAAATAGCCGCTATTTATGGTTTTTTTAGGGGAGTTTATGGTTGTTTCTTAATTTTCACTACCAAAGGCTTAAACTGCAAAGCCCACTATTCTCTAAAATAGAGAAACCGGCCTAGGCTATTATTTGGTCCTATAAGACCAAGGCCAGCGGAAACGCCTATAGCGAGTTGTAGTTTAGGACTCGCCCGCATAAAGCATCTGAGCGGGCCGGCCCACTAAGCGAAACATGGTGTGTTTGTAGCATGTGTGGGCTTAGAGATTCCCACCTCACCCCACTCCGATGTTTGGTAGCCTTTGTCACCTCAGCTCTGCCCACCTCGTACAAAAAACGCCTCTCAGCACTGCCCACTTATGAAGCTCAAATCGAGCTTCTCTACTCGGCCTGGGCGAGCTCATACCGAAACTAATGTCACGTGTGGACCCCCAAACCATCACGCGGGTCTTGCGTCCAGCCCCTCCTCCTAAACCGATCCGTTGTCTCCTTTCCATCTCCTCCATTGCAAGTCGCCCGACAACCCAGCGCCACCGTTACGCCTACATCGCCCAACACCGTTGCCGGCCAGCTTCGCCTCTGGCGCCGACGCGCCTCCAACGCCTAACGGCGACGCCAACCAGCTTCTCCTCTGGCGCTCTCCGACGGTCACGTAGTCGTCCACAGCCGGCCGAGCGGCTGCGGGATGTAGCTCCTCGCTGCACGCCCACCTCCCACTCGTGCAGCTCGGGCTCGAGGTAAACCAGGAAGTGGCGGCTCCTCTTGACGGCCCGAGGCCCCTCTCGACGGCTGGCGGCGCCTCCTCTCGACGACCGGCGGCGCGGAAGCCAGAGCCCAAGCTCCAGGGACCTGATTGCGTTTTAGTTTTTTGTGTAGGGACCCGATTGTTTTTTAGTTTTTTTGTACAGGTACGAGGACAAAATTGCTTTTAGTTTTTTACTGAGCCCAGCTTAGCTCATACATGATACCAAACAGGATCTCTAGTCAACCTAGCTGAGCTCATACAACCTACGAAACAGAACAAGTAAAACATGTTGTAGGTACGCAGCATGGCTAGACTGGGCATGTATGAGGTGAGATAGACCATACAGGCTACCAAACACACCCTTAATGTACCGGTCGGTGGCCGCCGCTTTGGCAAATGACCTCCTCCACTCGCTCGATTCATGCCGACGGAGACGACTTAACAGAAGAAGCTGAGACACACATGGCATCTTGCCGGACAAATTTGGTGAGGAGGGAAGGACCGACGATATTTTAAGGCAGCCATAATCCGCGTGAAAGGTGTTGAAATAATTTTTAATCACTCTATTGTACTCATGTCTACAGCTCGTAGAAGATTTAGTGCATTTAACATGGGAATTTCTTTCTATTGTCAGCAACCATCCCTTTGGTCTACTACATTGTAACATCCCAAGTATGAAAATCTCCCCCTAGATGTTTGTTTCTTGTTTTATTTTTGTTTTGCATCATGTCATCATATTCATTTGATTTTTGTTTGCATTGTGTTGCATTTGATCTCATTGTTTCCATCTGTTTTCTATTTGAATTCCAAACAAAAATTAATTTATTGTCATACTTGTTATGTTACTTTGTGTCAAATAAAAACTAAAACAAACAAATAATTGTTCCACTAAAATTGGAATCAAAAACTTAATTATTTGGCTTAACTTTCATTTATTTTTGTTGATACCAAATTGCTCAAATCATTTAATTTCTTCCAAACAACATCATCAATTGTATTTATTTGGAAAAATAAAAGTTAGTGCTGTTACAAAACAAAGCAATAAAATTTTCCCTAATTTTCCTAGCACAAACCTCTCCTTTTTCTCTCTAATTCCTTTGCAGCAAAAAAAATATATAAATAACAGAAAAGTTTAAAAAAGAGAGGGAGAGGGGGAATAGGGCATGCAGCCCATTTGGGCCAGCCAACTGCCCCCGAAGGCCTGGTACCCCCCATCTTCTTCTACCTTGGTACGGCAGGCAGATCACGCTGCCCACGTCGACATCAGACGCAGGCAACGGCGATCCCGAGCCCCCTCCCCCTTAAGACCTCGAGCACCTCTCCCCTCCTAACCCTAATCGCTCCTTCTCCCTCTAGCGCCGCAGCTCTCCTTCCTCTCTTCCTCTTCCCCTGTTCCTCCTTTCTCTGTAACTCGAACACCCCACCGAGAGCTTCATCACCGCCGCCTCCCTCCGGCGAGCGCCGCCGCCACGGTCTTCCTCCGGCCGCGCTTGGGCCGGGAACGGAAACGGCGCTGCGTCCTCTACCTCGCCATCCCCTCGGTTTCCGCCGGGAGCGCCCGAAGCTCCGCCGCCGTCCGCGAGTTCGCCGCCGTCAGAACCGAACTGCAGATGACCGCCTCCCTCCGTTCCTCATCGAGGTGAGCCCTCATCGCCCCGTCTCCTCTCCCTTTCCCTCGGGGCCGCGCGCACACCGGCCGGCAACCGCTCCCACCGGCCACCCGCGGCAGCTCACCGCGGGCAGCGCAACGAGCAGCGATCGCCGGCCACGCTCCTGTCGCTCGCTAGGTTCAGCGATCTGAACGTGTAGTTGCAGTTAAAAAAAAACAGCGCCTAACTGTTTGTTAACCTGCTTCGTTTCTGTCACCTAACACCAAACTAAAACAGCGCAACTGGCAGAGCACCGTGCGCGGAAGCGCAAGCTCCCGGGTTGCCTCCCCAATTTTTTCCCCTGCCCGCACCCGCGCGGGGCCCACTGTCAGTGGCCCTGCAGGCCACCTAGGCGCCACGCAGGCCCTGGCCCACTGTCAGCGGCTGGGGCTGGTCGCTGCACGGTGCAATTGTTTTTTTTTCGGCCCTTTTCTTTAATTTAAGTCCAGTTTTATTACAGTTTGGCCCCTAAACTTAAAAAATGAATAACTCCTATTTTATAACTCTAATTAATAAAAATAAAATAAGTGCACTGCTCTAAATTAAATTGTCTATCTATCTATAGCATTTGTTTTCTGTTTTGAATTTTCAAAATGCAATTCAAATTTGAATTCAAATAATTCAATTGCAATTTGCTAAAATCCATAACTAATTCACTATTAATCCAAATCATACAAATACAATATGTTTTCCATACCATTTTGAACCACCAATTCAAATATAAATTTTGTTTCATGATTTGAATAATTTAAATTGCCTAAATAATTTAATACTTGTTTAATTCATTTAAATTTGATAAAATCATAACTTGCTCAAAATAAAATAATTTTGAACATGCAAAATATGTTTTCAAACCATCAAAGTGTGAACTTTTCAAATGTGAGTTTGAAATTATGTTTTGAACAAATAAAACTTCAATTAAATTCAAACTTGTTTTAAATCCATTTAAAACTTGTTTAATATTGTTTAATTCATAATTAAATTATCCTAATTCCAATTTCAATATTTGAAACATGTAATCCAACTAAAATTTGATGTTCTTTTCAAATATAAATTTTGTTATTTGTTTTGAACACTTTAACTTGATGAAAACAACAATTGTTTATGTGACACCCTTAAGGAACCAAAATTTTCTAACTTAATAAATAAATTTCTAAAATTGGTAAACCCTATTTTAAATTGGTTCTATTGTTGTTATTTTGTTGTTTTCCTCATCCATGCATCATACTAATTCACCTTCATCTGTTGATTAGTTGGAAAACAAATAATCTAACCCAAAATGCATGGGCTTTTCATATGCAACTCAACTTGCATGTGGGTCCATTTAAATTGTGTTACCATGTCAACTAGTTTATTTTGATGCATCAATTAAATGGTCATGCATCATCCCATGATTGTGCACTATGCCATGTTATTGATTGTTGTTCTCTGCGTTGTTTGTTTGCTTCTTCTCGAATAGACGACGACGTTGAGACCGACGATCCTTACGACACCCCTTCTAAGGATCTAGCTCAGTACCAGGCTGCTGAGCTTGCAGGCAAGTTATCACTCACATGAACCACTGTGTTCCTTTCGACATTGGTTACCGATACTTTTCCGTTGTCTATTTCTCCTAGCCATATGTATCGTTGCTTCTGTTACGATCCTATCACATGATACCCTGAAACCATGATATTGCCTCACCTCCAGTCCTATAACCCCGTTGTTTGAGCCCGTGTCTTACTAGCATGCTTAGGGTTGTTTCTGCTCGAGTCTGTTACCCGTTACTTTCTGTTATCATATTTCTATTATGTTCTATGGGCTCGATGTGTAAACAACAACCTGTGAATGCTTGGGTAATAATAATTTGATGTTAAGGCACCGGCAGGAGGCCCGTCGTGGTTTTGAGGCCTGCTAGTGTCGACCCTAATTAGGAAAAGGGTCTTGTCTACTGATCCATGATGAGCGTGCTCACCGCATCCGGGTGGTGGTATGGAACCCCCCTCGACTTTGACCTGATCCGCAGTTTGTCCGAAGAGCCACACTTAGTTCGGGTGTTCCAGTTGGCTCATACGCATGAATGGGTCGCTCCCATGGTTACTGATGATGATGATGACGCACACATATAGGGTGAGGCCTGTAGTGCCGGGGTGTTGTGTCCTGCGGGAGTTTTGCACACCTGCGCTGAGTATTCGGCTGCGTGGCTGGGACCTTATCGCTCCGTGGCTCCTAGGACAGGCTGTAGAGATGGTTCGAGTCGTGTCGAGTCCACCTGAGTTTTAGTTGGTGGCTTGAGTGTGTACGGGTACTGGAGCACACCCTGCAGGGATGAATCTTCTCGAGAAGCCGTGTTGTCCGCGGTTATGTGACGACGTGGTGAAAGTACTGGCTAACAAGTACTCAGACAACTTATACCTAACCATAATAACTTGACTAGTAATAGGTCTATTGACACAATAACCTGAACCATCATTAATCCAACTGTGTGAGTTATCCTCGGATTGCTTCTTCGGATAAGGGGCGAGATCCAGGATGGGTTTGTTTGGTGGTTAGTTATAGTTGGTTACGATACGCTATCTTATCTTCTTTCTGTTAGCCGGAAGTGGTAGTAACTCTGTAGTTGGTTAGAGCAGCCAGTTGCCGCATCTTTTATATCCCCTTTCTTCCGTTGAACCCAAAGCATATGTGCTTGGTGTTGACGGGTTACACTTTGGTGAACTGTGAGTCTTGCTTGCCAGTACGTTTATGTACTGACCCCTTTGGGGCTGTGGTTTCCGCAGACGACGATTCCGAGGATCTCCATGGTGGCTACTACGTGGAGTACGACGACGATGTTGACGAGTAGATAGCGGACCCGGGCAGGATCCGAGACTTCGTGGATGGGCTCCGTCTTTTCGTTTTCGGCCTCTTAGGCCTATTTGGATCTTGTCTGTACTCAGACCTGTTGAATGCTTCCGCTGTGATGTAATGATGTTATGTTGGGACATGTGTCCTCTGGATGATTGTATTTGCTATTTTCTGCTCTAGTGAGAGCCATTTGCAACTTATTTCCATCTTTTGTGTCTTAGAGATCTGTTGTGTTATCATTTTGTTCAACGCCGTTGACGTACCATGTGTGTGTGGTATGAAGTACGTCAATGGTAGTATCCTGATTTCTATGGGATGGTTTACGTAGACGATGAACAGATAGGGGTTGGTTGTCACACATACGTGTGTTGACCTACTCGTAAGAGATGCGGGTGCCGGTAAGCCCCGTAATCCAATCCACTACTGTTCAACGGAACTGCGAGTATCCTTTATAAGTCCGGGTGCGACAAATGGTATCAGAGCCTGTCTGCCTGTAGGATCCATTTTACTGGTCGCAGTTGAGTCTAGAAACTATTTTGTAGCTATATAGGAAAAATGAAACGTGAGAGTAGGAATTCTGCCATTTTATTTCTTTCCCCACCCACCCTCCCTTTTCTGGTAAGGAAGTGCAACGTTGTTTTCTCTTCTCATCTAAACTTTCAAGTTAGGATTTCACGTATCCTGGTTTCTCGAGGATGGTTATATCTACTATACCATAGGAATGGAGGTGGTTGTGACATGATTTATCATGTTGCCTACTCACGATTGAGAACGGAGGCGTGTAAGCCCGGGAAGCAGATCCTCTATTCCTTAAGCAGTAGATATTGATCCTTTAGAAGCCCGGATGGGTTTTCTCCGTAGTACCTCAGGTGTTTGTGGTCTCCTGTTTCCCAGTTGTTGCTTTGATATCGTCCTTCACAAATCTTCTCTTCCGTTGTAACAATTTATCTGTTGATCCGTTGTTAACCTCCATCCTTGTTCTATGCTGTCGACTTACTGTCTGAAGTAATCCTTTTAAGCACTTATATTGGATTTTGTTGTCCGGTTGGTGTGTTAACCTTGGTATGCTCTTCAGGATGGAAAGTGGTGACGAATAACCCACACTGCCACCTGAGATGGGGAAAGTGCTGTCTCAGATGACACAAGTTATAAAGCAGATGCAGCAGAACCAAGACCTTGGGAGTAATGGCAACACCCGGGTGTCTATTCAGGAGTTCCTTGAGCTCAATCCGCGCGCGTTTGATACCTCCTCCGAGCCATTGGATGCTGATGACTGGCTCCGTGAAATGAACCGTACTCTTATGGTAGCTCATGTGGCTGACGAGGACCGTGTTCCTTACGTGACCTACCTTCTCCGTGGACAATCCATGTCTTGGTGGGAGAATTTCCAAGAAATGAGAGGTTCTAGTGTGGCAATCACATGGGAGGATTTCAAGCAAGCCTTCGTGCGCCATCACATTCCCGATGGGCTCATGGAGAAAATGCGTGAGGAATTCTATTCCTTGACACAAGGCAGTCTGGACGTTCTCGAATACCAAAGAGAGTTCAATCGTCTGGCTCGCTACGCCGGAGATGAAATCTCCACGGAAGCGAGAAAGATGGCAAAGTTCCGCAGGGGTCTCAACCCGGAACTCAAGTATGCTCTCACCAACGTCAAGGCCAAGAATTTTGAGGACCTCATCAACATCGCTCTAAATGAAGAGCATGGGCGTAATTTGGTTGAGGAATCTCGTAAGCACTCTCGTGAACAGGCTAATCTCTCAAAAGCTATCATGCCTCCACAAAAACGAAGAGTTTGGGTTCCATATACCACTACAACACCGCCCAGCTGCTTGCCAAGCCCGGCAGGATTTCTTGCCCTCCCTCCCACCCCAGTGGTATCTTCAGGAGGTGCTCCATCTCAGCCAAGTCCAACAGATCCTCGTTCTGCTAGTACATGCTTCAAGTGCGGTCTATCAGGACACTACTCCTACAAGTTCCCGCAGAACAAGCTACCATCACTACCTATCTCTAAGGTCAATCATGTGGTGGTACACACTTCTTCGCCTAGGCCCCGCAACAGGAACAAGTCTGTCTTGAGAACTGTGAGGGTGAACCATGTCAAGGCCCAGGGAGCAGAAGAATCTCCAGAGGTTGTAATGGGCACACTTCTTGTGAACTCGTTTCGTGCTAAAGTCTTGTTCGATTCTGGTGCTTCACACTCTTTCATCTCTCAATGCTTTGCAAACACCAGTGGAATCAACTTCGAACAGTTGTCTATCCCTCTCCTAGTGAAATCACCGGGATCTAGCTGGCAAAGCAATAAAGTTAGCCAGAACATCGAGATCACAATTGGAAACCTTCCATTCCAGGCATCTCTGATAGCTCTCCACTCTTCAGATATTGATGTCATTCTGGGGATGAATTGGCTGGTAGCCAACAAAGCAGTCATTGATTGTCCTGCCAAGTCTGTCAAAATCACACACCCTTCTTGCCAGATAGTCTACTTCCATGCTGAAAATCCAGTTGTTCAACTCTACACTCTCAATGCAAATCCTCTACCATCTATTGAAACTATTCCGGTGGTTTGTGATTTCCCCGATGTCTTTCCAGAAGAGCTGCCAGGAATGCCTCCTGACAGAGCTGTTGAGTTCGTCATCGAACTTGAACCAGGCACTGCTCCAATCTCTAAGCATCCATACAAGATAGCTCCTCCTGAACTGAAGTTGTTGAAGGAGCAAATCGATATGTACATGGAAAAAGGTTACATTCAACCTAGTTCCTCGGCTTGGGGATGCCCAACTCTGTTCGTTGCGAAGAAGGATCAAACAAAGAGACTCGTGGTTGACTATCGTCCTCTTAACGAGAAAACCATCAAAAACAAGTATCCAATTCCTCGTATCGATGATCTTTTTGATCAACTTGCTGGAGCCTCAATATTCTCCAAGCTGGACTTGAGGATGGGTTACCATCAAATAAAGATCAGAAAGGAAGATATTCCAAAAACAGCTTTCACCACTCGGTACGGTCTATATGAATACACCGTTATGTCCTTTGGTCTCACCAATGCACCGGCGACCTTCTCTCGACTAATGAATTCTGTCTTCCATGAATACCTCGACAAGTTCGTTGTGGTATATCTTGATGATATTCTTGTCTACTCAAAATCCGAGGAAGAGCATGGAGAACATCTTCGTCTCACTCTCATGAAACTTCGCGAGCATCGTCTATATGCCAAGTTCTCCAAATGTGAGTTCTGGATTCCAGAAGTTGCTTACCTTGGTCATGTCATCTCTGCCAAGGGCATAGCCATTGATCCAGAAAAGGTTAAGGCAATTGTTGATTGGAAACCTCCTAAGACGGTGAAGCAAGTCAGAAGTTTTCTTGGCTTGGCTAGCCATTGTCGTCGCTTCGTCCAAAGCTTCTCCAAGATTGCCAAACCTCTCACTGATCTCACAAAGAAGGACAAGAAGTTCGTTTGGTCTCCACAATGTGATGAAAGTTTCAATCTCCTGAAGACTAAACTCACTTCCACCCCAGTTCTGGTTGGCCCAGATACTACCAAACCTTTCCAGATATTCTGTGATGCTTCTCTCCAAGGTCTAGGTGCAGTTATTATGCAAGAACGTCAAGTTGTGGCTTATGCTTCACGTCAGTTGAATGCACATGAGCTCAATTATCCCACACATGACCTTGAACTTGCAGCAGTTGTGTTTGCCCTCAAGAAATGGAGGCAATACTTGTTGGGTAATCGCACTGAAATCTTTTCCGATCATAAGAGTCTGAAATACATCTTCACTCAACCAGATCTAAACCTCAGGCAAAGGAGGTGGATTGAAAAGATCAAAGACTTCGATCTTACCATTTCTTACACTCCAGGCAAGGCTAATGTTATGGCCGATGCTCTCAGTCGCAAGTCGTATTGCAATAATCTCATGATCATGGAAAGCCAACCTCCACTTCATGAAGAATTCCAGAAGCTCAACCTTGGTCTTGTTCCTCAAGGTTATCTTGCGAACTTGACAGCCAGCCCAACTCTCGAGGACAAGATTCGTTCTGAACAACTTCGTGATGCTGAGATCAAGAAGATCGCAAATAACATCAAAGCAGGCAATGTGAAGTATGAGTGCTTCTCAATTGATGACAAGGGAACGGTGTTCTTCGAAGGACGCATTGCAGTTCCTCAAATTCAAAGTCTCAAAGATGTTATTCTCAAGGAGGCTCATGAAACTCCTCTCTCCATCCACCCTGGAAGTACAAAGATGTACCAGGATCTCAAGACACTGTATTGGTGGTCTGGCATGTAACGTGAAATTGCTCAATACGTTTCTGAATGCGACGTTTGTCAACGTGTTAAGGCAGTTCATCAGAAAACAGCCGGTCTTCTCCAACCGCTGAAAATTCCTGAGTGGAAGTGGGACATGATTGAAATGGACTTCGTCACTGGTTTTCCAAAGTCCAAGAAGGGCAACGATGCAATCTTCGTTGTTATTGATCGTCTCACTAAGGTAGCTCACTTCTTTGCTGTCAAAGAAACAATATCAACTAGCCAGTTAGCAGAACTCTACACAACAAAGATTGTTCCTCTTCATGGTGTTCCATTGGAAATAAGCTCAGACCGTGGAAGTATATTCACTTCTCATTTCTGGAAGAGTTTTCAAGAAGCATTGGGCACCAAACTTCTGTTCAGCACAGCTTATCACCCTCAGTCTCAAGGGCAAGTCGAAAGAGTCAATCAGATTCTAGAGGATATGCTCAGAGCATGTGGTCTCTCCTTTGGCATGAAATGGGAGGAATGCCTTCCATATGCTGAATTCTCCTACAACAACAGCTTCCAGGCAAGCCTAGGCATGGCACCGTTTGAAGCACTCTATGGCCGCAGATGCAGGAGTCCAATCAATTGGTCTGGAGCTGGTGAACGTTCACTCTTAGGCCCTGACATTGTTAAGGAAGCCGAAGAGAAAGTTCGCATCATTCGTGACAATCTCAAGATTGCTCAGTCTCGTCAGAAAAGCTACTATGACAGCAAGCACAGGGATATGATCTATGCACCTGGTAACAAAGCATATCTCCGTGTAACTCCCCTCAGAGGCACTCATCGTTTTGGTGTCAAAGGAAAGCTAGCACCGAGATACATTGGTCCATTCAACATTCTCTCAAGGTGTGCGGAAAATGCCTATCGTCTTGAACTTCCAGAAAAACTATCCAAGGTGCACGATGTGTTTCACGTGTCACAGCTCAAGAGGTGTTTCAAAGATCCAGATCGTGCAGTTGATCATGATTCCATTGAACTGCAAGATGATCTATCTTATGAGGAGCACCCTGTTCGAATTCTCGATGAGACCGAGCGTAAGACTCGCAACAAGAGCACCAAGTTTTTAAAAGTGCAGTGGTCTCATCATTCTGATAAAGAGGCAACGTGGGAGACCGAAGAGGATCTTCGCAAGAAGTATCCGGACCTTTTCACTTCTCAGTAGGAATCTCGGGACGCGATTCCTTCAAGGGGGGCGTTTTGTAACATCCCAAGTATGAAAATCTCCCCCTAGATGTTTGTTTCTTGTTTTATTTTTGTTTTGCATCATGTCATCATATTCATTTGATTTTTGTTTGCATTGTGTTGCATTTGATCTCATTGTTTCCATCTGTTTTCTATTTGAATTCCAAACAAAAATTAATTTATTGTCATACTTGTTATGTTACTTTGTGTCAAATAAAAACTAAAACAAACAAATAATTGTTCCACTAAAATTGGAATCAAAAACTTAATTATTTGGCTTAACTTTCATTTATTTATGTTGATACCAAATTGCTCAAATCATTTAATTTCTTCCAAACAACATCATCAATTGTATTTATTTGGAAAAATAAAAGTTAGTGCTGTTACAAAACAAAGCAATAAAATTTTCCCTAATTTTCCTAGCACAAACCTCTCCTTTTTCTCTCTAATTCCTTTGCAGCAAAAAAAAATATAAATAACAGAAAAGTTTAAAAAAGAGAGGGAGAGGGGGAATAGGGCCTGCAGCCCATTTGGGCTAGCCAACTGCCCCCGAAGGCCTGGTACCCCCCATCTTCTTCTACCTTGGTACGGCAGGCAGATCACGCTGCCCACGTCGACATCAGACGCAGGCAACGGCGATCCCGAGCTCCCCTCCCCCTTAAGACCTCGAGCACCTCTCCCCTCCTAACCCTAATCGCTCCTTCTCCGTCTAGCGCCGCAGCTCTCCTTCCTCTCTTCCTCTTCCCCTGTTCCTCCTTTCTCTGTAACTCGAACACCCCACCGAGAGCTTCATCACCGCCGCCTCCCTCCGGCGAGCGCCGCCGCCACGGTCTTCCTCCGGCCGCGCTTGGGCCGGGAACGGAAACGGCGCTGCGTCCTCTACCTCGCCATCCCCTCGGTTTCCGCCGGGAGCGCCCGAAGCTCCGCCGCCGTCCGCGAGTTCGCCGCCGTCAGAACCGAACTGCAGATGACCGCCTCCCTCCGTTCCTCATCGAGGTGAGCCCTCACCGCCCCGTCTCCTCTCCCTTTCCCTCGGGGCCGCGCGCACACCGGCCGGCAACCGCTCCCACCGGCCACCCGCGGCAGCTCACCGCGGGCAGCGCAACGCGCAGCGATCGCCGGCCACGCTCCTGTCGCTCGCTAGGTTCAGCGATCTGAACGTGCAGTTGCAGTTAAAAAAAAAAAAACAGCGCCTAACTGTTTGTTAACCTGCTTCGTTTCTGTCACCTAACACCAAACTGAAACAGCGCAACTGGCAGAGCACCGTGCGCGGAAGCGCAAGCTCCTGGGATCGAATCCCAGGGGAGGCATTTGCCTCCCCAATTTTTTCCCTTGCCCGCACCCGCGCGGGGCCCACTGTCAGTGGCCCTGCAGGCCACCTAGGCGCCACGCAGGCCCTGGCCCACTGTCAGCGGCTGGGGCTGGTCGCTGCACGGTGCAATTGTTTTTTTTCGGCCCTTTTCTTTAATTTAAGTCCAGTTTTATTACAGTTTGGCCCCTAAACTTAAAAAATGAATAACTCCTATTTTATAACTCCAATTAATAAAAATAAAATACGTGCACTGCTCTAAATTAAATTGTCTATCTATCTATAGCATTTGTTTTCTGTTTTGAATTTTCAAAATGCAATTCAAATTTGAATTCAAATAATTCAATTGCAATTTGCTAAAATCCATAACTAATTCACTATTAATCCAAATCATACAAATAAAATATGTTTTCCATACCATTTTGAACCACCAATTCAAATATAAATTTTGTTTCATGATTTGAATAATTAAATTGCCTAAATAATTTAATACTTGTTTAATTCATTTAAATTTGATAAAATCATAACTTGCTCAAAATAAAATAATTTTGAACATGCAAAATATGTTTTCAAACCATCAAAGTGTGAACTTTTCAAATGTGAGTTTGAAATTATGTTTTGAACAAATAAAACTTCAATTAAATTCAAACTTGTTTTAAATCCATTTAAAACTTGTTTAATATTGTTTAATTCATAATTAAATTATCCTAATTCCAATTTCAATATTTGAAACATGTAATCCAACTAAAATTTGATGTTCTTTTCAAATATAAATTTTGTTATTTGTTTTGAACACTTTAACTTGATGAAAACAACAATTGTTTATGTGACACCCTTAAGGAACCAAAATTTTCTAACTTAATAAATAAATTTCTAAAATTGGTAAACCCTATTTTAAATTGGTTCTATTGTTGTTATTTTGTTGTTTTCCTCATCCATGCATCATACTAATTCACCTTCATCTGTTGATTAGTTGGAAAACAAATAATCTAACCCAAAATGCATGGGCTTTTCATATGCAACTCAACTTGCATGTGGGTCCATTTAAATTATGTTACCATATCAACTAGTTTATTTTGATGCATCAATTAAATGGTCATGCATCATCCCATGATTGTGCACTATGCCATGTTATTGATTGTTGTTCTCTGCGTTGTTTGTTTGCTTCTTCTCGAATAGACGACGACGTTGAGACCGACGATCCTTACGACACCCCTTCTGAGGATCTAGCTCAGTACCAGGCTGCTGAGCTTGCAGGCAAGTTATCACTCACATGAACCACTGTGTTCCTTTCGACATTGGTTACCGATACTTTTCCGTTGTCTATTTCTGCTAGCCATATGTATCGTTGCTTCTGTTACGATCCTATCACATGATACCCTGAAACCATGATATTGCCTCACCTCTAGTCCTATAACCCCGTTGTTTGAGCCCTTGTCTTACTAGCATGCTTAGGGTTGTTTCTGCTCGAGTCTATTACCCGTTACTTTCTGTTATCATATTTCTATTATGTTCTATGGGCTCGATGTGTAAACAACAACCTGTGAATGCTTGGGTAATAATAATTTGATGTTAAGGCACCGGCAGGAGGCCCGTCGTGGTTTTGAGGCCTGCTAGTGTCGACCCTAATTAGGAAAAGCGTCTTGTCTACTGATCCATGATGAGCGTGCTCACCGCATCCGGGTGGTGGTATGGAACCCCCCTCGACTTTGACCTGATCCGCAGTTTGTCCGAAGAGCCACACTTAGTTCGGGTGTTCCAGTTGGCTCATACGCATGAATGGGTCGCTCCCATGGTTACTGATGATGATGATGACGCACACATATAGGGTGAGGCCTGTAGTGCCGGGGTGTTGTGTCCTGCGGGAGTTTTGCACACCTGCGCTGAGTATTCGGCTGCGTGGCTGGGACCTTATCGCTCCGTGGCTCCTAGGACAGGCTGTAGAGATGGTTCGAGTCGTGTCGAGTCCACCTGAGTTTTAGTTGGTGGCTTGAGTGTGTACGGGTACTGGAGCACACCCTGCAGGGATGAATCTTCTCGAGAAGCCGTGTTGTCCGCGGTTATGTGATGACGTGGTGAAAGTACTGGTTAACAAGTACTCAGACAACTTATACCTAACCATAATAACTTGACTAGTAATAGGTCTATTGACACAATAACCTGAACCATCATTAATCCAACTGTGTGAGTTATCCTCGGATTGCTTCTTCGGATAAGGGGCGAGATCCAGGATGGGTTTATTTGGTGGTTAGTTATAGTTGGTTACGATACGCTATCTTATCTTCTTTCTGTTAGCCGGAAGTGGTAGTAACTCTGTAGTTGGTTAGAGCAGCCAGTTGCCGCATCTTTTATATCCCCATTCTTCCGTTGAACCCAAATCATCTGTGCTTGGTGTTGACGGGTTACACTTTGGTGAACTGTGAGTCTTTCTTGCCAGTACGTTTATGTACTGACCCCTTTGGGGCTGTGGTTTCCGCAGACGACGATTCCGAGGATCTCCATGGTGGCTACTACGTGGAGTACGACGACGCTGTTGACGAGTAGATAGCGGACCCGGGCAGGATCCGAGACTTCGTGGATGGGCTCCGTCTTTTCGTTTTCGGCCTCTTAGGCCTATTTGGATCTTGTCTGTACTCAGACCTGTTGAATGCTTCCGCTGTGATGTAATGATGTTATGTTGGGACATGTGTCCTCTGGATGATTGTATTTGCTATTTTCTGCTCTAGTGAGAGCCATTTGCAACTTATTTCCATCTTTTGTGTCTTAGAGATCTGTTGTGTTATCATTTTGTTCAACGCCGTTGACGTACCATGTGTGTGTGGTATGAAGTACGTCAATGGTAGTATCCTGATTTCTATGGGATGGTTTACGTAGACGATGAACAGATAGGGGTTGGTTGTCACACATACGTGTGTTGGCCTACTCGTAAGAGATGCGGGTGCCGATAAGCCCCGTAATCCAATCCACTACTGTTCAACGGAACTGCGAGTATCCTTTAGAAGTCCGGGTGCGACATACATCTACATTGTCACTATTTAGTCTTTTACTACCCAAGACATTGCCTAGAACAAGTTTAGTCTTTACTACCCAAGACATTGCGTAGAACCAAGTTTAATGTTTTTTATTTATCTTCCACTGAGTGGAAAGATCTCGCTCCTTTCTATCAAAATCTTGGCTCGGCCATGCGTGATCCACCGACAAATGTTAACCGAGCGCGGGAGCACGAGTAACCCCCTCAGGGACCTTTACTGGGAACAAGCGAAATAGCCAACGATGTTGTTATCACTTACTGCAACTGGTTTCTCTAAAGAATCAAATAATTATTCAAGACCACAAAATGCTCTCAAAAGGTGAAATGCACAAAACCTTAGATTACTAGTTGAGTTTAACACTATGTATCGCAACTGAATTGATTCTTTTGGCCAGGTGAAGGAACTAACCTAATCGTGGTTCGGACATCAAGCGGCGAGGAGTTCCATGGCACCAAGTGCATCATCACCGTCGGCGCGTGGACGAGAAAGCTGGTGAAATCTGTCAGGGGCGCTGACCTGCCAGTGCAGCCGCTCAACACCCTCATCTGCTACTGGAAGATCAAACCAGGCCACGAGCACGAGCTCACGACGGAGGCTGGGTTTCCGACGTTCGGCAGCTACCGTGAACCTTACATCTACAGCACGCCGTCGATGGAGTACCCGGGCCTGATAAAGATCGCCATGCACGGCGGGCCGCCGTGTGACCCGGACAACAGGGACTGGGCCATCGGCCCGAGCGAAGGCGGGTTGGCCGAGCCCGTGGCACGGTGGATCGACGAGGTGATGCCGTACCACGTGGAGACCACCGGCGGGCCGGTGTTCCGGCTGCCTTGCATGTACTCCATGACACCGGACGAGGACTTCGTGATCGACTTCCTCGGCGGGGACGAGTTCGGAAAGGACGTGGTAGTCGGCGCCGGATTCTCCGGGCACGGGTTCAAGATGGCACCCGCGGTTGGGAGGATCATGGCGGAGATGGCACTGGACGGTGAGGCGAGGACCGCGGCAGAGGCTGGCGTGGAGCTCCAGCACTTCAGGATCGATCGGTTCGAGGGCAACCCCATGGGGAACGCCAGGTGTTTCTGAAATGAATATAATGGATGTTCGCGCGCACAAGCATGGTCAATCAATCTGTCATTTGTGTACTTAATCTGTTGATTAATTTGATGGTCAGATCAAGTCAGACAGTTGCGATTTGCAACTTGTTTATGTTGTATGATGTGGTTGTATTTTGTACTTGTTTCCACTTCTTAAACAAATACATTTTTCGCAAGTTTTTTAGTACTGAATCGACAATTATTTGATTTGCATTAGGCCAACAAAATGGAAAATTTTAATTATCAAAATATCGAAACAACAATTGTAGGCGTAGATAATGTCGAACTCTACCAGCATATGAAATCTCATTACACAGTTATAACAAATCTGACATAATTTCAAGTTTTTCAAAACCTGTATTGTTCTCACAGCCAGATCTACCTATTTGTCATTTTTTTCCAGTCTAAAATACAACGAATTTTACATTGAATTTTTTCACATTCGTAGCTACATCTAGATATATATATTTTTCCATTTTTCTAAAAAGATTAAAATGACGATTTTCAACTTTGAAATACCGAGCCGTCGTAAATGCCTCACTCGACATGTTTATTTGTAGACTAGAGGAGTGCTCTAGTTAAGCGCATACTCATGTATAATAAGGACTAATGTTTATGAAAAAAAAACTAGGTTATTTTTCTATACATGTCTTTGCACCTTTTATTGCACATGTCTTTTTTTTTGACAATCAATACCATATATATTTATATTTATTGTAGCAAATAGTACATGGTAGAGATACATAACCTGACTACATCGATTACAAAATAAAGTCTAAAAAAGACGAGCAAATCTTCGAGATCTTCAGACTCTTTCTTCTTTCAGAACACAATCTTGTATTTTTCTGAAGGCAGCAGTAGAACAATGACATAGATACCAAACCACAAATCTGTAAATACCAACAAAGTTTCTCCCATAATTTTAATTTTGAGCCGCAATGCCAAGGCTGCGAGCACGCAAGCAACCATTAAAGTAGTCAAACACCATCGGCAAGAGTACCAGCACCGGTATTGCAGGGAAAAGGAACCGCACAACCTTGTCGACGTCGTTGGGAGCCGAGAGTACGAATCACCGTCGTCGACAATCCTCCTCGTGGCAACCAAAAGAAAAGATCCGAAACTGATTTGGCGAAGCAAGATCTGAAGGACCATACCTAGAAAAATTTAATCTTCCAACACAACGTTAGGCGTCGAGAAGGAGATCTCGTCGTCGAACGAGGAGTCGAATATCACTTATTGTCTGACGATGCCATCTCCATTGACGCGGAGACCAAATCGAAGACGGCTACCAAACCCTAATAATTTTGAAAGCAATAGTTTAACGAAAAATCCCACCCATAGATCGGTTCCCCACCCCTCCTGACGCCGTCGAGGCCGTCCGGAGGAGGGGGAACCGTCTTATGGAGGAGGCGAATGTGGAGGCGGCGGCTCCTTTTCTTCCTGGCGGCGGAACGCTCTTCTGTTGTCTCATTGCACATGCCCTTAGTAATAGGGAGTTAGGGACGAATCTAGAAAATAAACTCGATGGGTGAGATATATATTATCACTATTCTAGTGGGTCAACTTCCTAAAATAAACACTAGTTATGCCATTTAAAGAGAGGATTTCTAATATTCACCTAGGCCGGCTGACGCCAAAACCTCTATGCCAGCTTCGTACCAGAGTAAGAGCATATTCACTCAACCCCCCCCCCCCCCCCCCCCCCAAGATGTTCCTAGGGAACTTTTTCGGCGCTGGGAGACAAATTTTCGCCCACTCGGCCCCAGGGTCTCGTGTTCCGCCAGTTTGGGCCAAAATTTCCCCGGGAGAATCCAAGTCAAACCCAGCGCACTCGAGGCTCTTGGGGAGCGGGGCAAAATTGGGCGTAAGTGCGTGCAGGGCCAAGCTGTCGGCGTCCTAGAGCCTTTCCCCGCCCCTTTTTGGCGTTGTTCCCCTCCTTCTGTCCCCCCCCCCCCCCCCAAGCTCCCCCGTCCACGCCGAAGCTCCCGCCATTTTTTTTCTCGCCCAAGAAATACAGGACACCACGCGCAGCCACTGATCCAAGCCAGCCAAAAACCCCGCGAAAGTAGAGAGCAGCGCAACCCAAGCCGGCGGGCTGGACCAGCGCCGCGTGGGCAGTAGAGATGATCAATCGCCATCGCACGGTCACCGACGACAGGTGCAACCGGACGGACATGAGGAAGGCCAGGGAGCAGGCGGTTGCGGCGGAGCAGTCATCTCGCGCGTACGTGGCATAGAGCAACGCCGCTTCTAACGCCGCCATGAGGGAAACCGTGCGCCCACCTCCTCCGTTGCCACCCCAGCCGCATCACCATCCGTTTTCTCATCTCGCCGTTCAGTACATGCAAGGGCTATGGCCGAGCCAGCAGAGCGTTGCCTCGTCGTCTAGCTACTCGCCGCCCATGTGGAGGTACTCGCCTTCGCCTGAGTTTGCCAACGCTGATTCCCATGGTGGCTTCAACCCAAACACGACGTTCCTGAATGTATAGTATGGGCACCTAGAGGAGGGTGAATAGGTTTTAAATAAAATTTTAATACTTTTTCGATTTAGGCTTGACACAAAGGTAAATTCTCTAAATATGAAACTATGGTGAATTTACCTATATGACAAGAACAACAATAAACAAGATACAAGCACAAAGTTAAGGAGAGGGAACGAGGTAACCGATAACGGAAGCACGCGGAGACAAGGATGTATTCCCAAGTTCCTCCTTATTAGGGGAGTACGTCTCGTTGGAGGGGTGTGAGTTTCGCCACAAAGGCCTACTCAACGCCACAAAGCCTCACCCTATTCTCTGATGAACTTCGCCACAAAGGCCTAGTTCAGCTTCCAATATTGATTCCCTTCGAGGCGTAAATCGGTGCCTTTACAATGAGTTTGAGTCACACACCCACAACCGAATTGGGGCCTCCCAAGAACCACCAACAATCAACAAGTGAGTAGCAAATGGCGTCTAGTTTTTCCAAAAGGAAATCCTAGACTAGATTCTCTCAAATAAATGAGGGAGAAGTGAAGAACGGGTTGGTGAAGATGTAGATTGGGGCTTTCTCCTTAAATCCTTCAAAGATCGACGAGTTTGGGTGGAGGGATTGCAAGAAATTGAACTTTGGGTGGATCAATAAATTTTTGACTTGAATGTTGGGCGAGCTACCTTTGGGGAAGAAGGGAATGAGCTATTTATACTCCTCCCCTAAGATCTGACCGTTTGAGCATTTATTGCTCCACCCGGTAGTATCGGACGGCGTCCGGTAGTACCACCTTAGCAATTCTTCACCGGGTCAACGCTGGATCCGCAGGTAGAAACATATAGGCGGTACTGATGACCCACAAGTATAGGGGGTGTATCGTAGTACTTTCGATAATTAATAGTGTCGAACCCAACGAGGAGCAAACAGGGTTGACATTAAATATAATTTCAGCGAGTAAATAAAGGTGTTGACAAGCAGAGTGGATAGAGAATTCACTATAAACACTAGCAAACATGTTTTTGGTGGTTTTTTATATAGCAGATAAATAAAGTGTGAGTAAATAAAAGATAGTAAATATAATTGCAGCGAGTGGCCCAATCCTTTTGAGAGCAAAGCACACGCCGGTTGTTCTACTTATGATTACCAAACGTTCTCGGGGACACATGGGAATTTCGTCACTTCATACGTTTGATTAATATTTATTGTTTCGATAAGTGTTGTGTGGGTGAACCTTGATGGTGCAGATCTTGCACTCGTTGGGATACCGCAAGAGGAGGGTGTGATGAACACAGCGGTAGGATTTTTCCCCTTAGTTAAGAACCAAGGTTATCAATCAAGTAGGAGAAGGAGGACCTTCGGAAGGTTGATGCCACTGACGGTGGTGCTGGCGCTTCACCGGTGTCAGCAACAACGTGGAACCTGCACACAACACAACCAAAATACTTTGCCCCAACGGTGCAATGAGATTGTCAATCTCACCGGTCTTGCTGAAAACAAAGATTAGTCGTATAGTGTGAAAAAACAGTGTATGCTTGCAGAAAGTAAAGAAAGTAGGAAATTGTTGTGATTTGTTTAACAGTGTGAAAAATGGACCGGGGTTCATAGTTTCACTAGTGGTGTCTCTCCATAAAAGATAGCATGCTGGGTGAACAAATTACAGCTGGGCAATTGACAAATAGAGGTTGCACCGTAGTGAACAATATGACATGAAGATTACTATGCTATTTAGTGCGGGCATTACAACAAGATACATAGACCGACATCCATCTGCATCTATGACTAATAATCCACCCTCAGGTTATCATCTGAACCCCCTTAGGTATTAAGTTGCAAGCAACAGATAATTGCATTAAACAAACTGTGTAATGTAAGTAATGATTATGCACGCGGGCACTCTCACCGTTGTTTTCTCCCTAATGGCAACATGGCATCCTCCCCCTTCACGTTTCTGTCACTCGAGCAAGGCAACAAGGAGGCATGAACCCACTATCGAGCATCAATACTCCCTCTTGGAGTCACTAGCAACTATTTGGTCAGAATAACCATTAGCAACGGAGAGCATGCAAGATCACAAATAACATATGCAAATAAAGACTATAATCAACTTGGCATAAGGTCAATATTCATCTGATCCCAGCAAACACAACACGGAGAATTACATAAGATCAATCTCGATTATGATAGGCAGCTCACGAGATCTAAACATGGAGGCATATGAGGAGAAAACAACCATCTAGCTACATCTACGAACCCGTAGTCGAAGGATGAACTACTCACGCATCACTCCGGAGGCAGGCATGGTGATGTAGAAGCCTCCGGTGATGATCTCCTCTCCGGCAGGGTGCCGGAAACAGCTTCAGAACCCCCCTGATCTGGGGTTGACGGTGACGGCGGCTGCGGAACTTTTTCGGGGATTTTGATAAGGTGTCTAGGGTTTTCCATCCGGGGGGCTTAAATAGGCAAAAGGGCAAAGGCGGTGGAGCACGGGGGGGGCCCACACCCATAGCTGGCGCGGCCAGGGGGCGCGCCACCCTATGGTGTGGCCCCCTGCTGTCCCTCTTCGGCTCCTCTTCGGTCTTCTGGATGGTTCCGGGGAAAATAGGACTTTAGGGCTTCGAATTTTCCAATTCCGAGAATATTTCCAGAACAACTTTTCTGAAACTAAAAACAGCAGAAAACATGGAATTGGCTATGTGGCATCTTGTTAATAGGTTAGTTCGGAAAATCGGTAAAAATGATAGAAAGAAGGGAGAAAACATGTAGCAATTGGCATAATATCATCATGGAGCATCAGAAATTAGGGATACGTTTATGACGTATCAAGCATCCCAAGCTTAGTTCCTACTCGTCCTCGAGTAGTTAAACGATAAAACGATAATTTCTGAGGTGACATGTTATTAACACAAACTTGATCAATCTAATGAAAAGCATATGCACGCTGAGATCATAAAACTTTAAACACAGGCATGATAAATAAAACTTTAATAATGAAGCATAGGAATTACTTTGCATCACGAAGAGTAACTCAAATAAAGGATCATGAATAATAATGCAAAGAAAGGTAAACGTTTGTTTCAGGTATAGAGAAAGCATGGCAAAGTGACATTTCGATAGTCCTTAAGAGTGGGGCAAAACATAAATGCAAGAACACCTTCAAAGTTCAAGAGGAAGACTAGAACAAATAATAACACATCATGAAGTAATTATTGATGCTTATGGGAAGCAGGGATCACTCATGTGCTAGAGCTTTTATTTTATTAAACAGAGGTATTAAAAGTTTGATATTTGTGGAGGAATGTCTATATTTTGGGAGATGTATCCTAATGTCAACGAATGGTAAATAGAAAATACAGTACGTCACAAGTCAACTGGATTCACAAGAGCGGCTCCCATGGTGAAGGACAAAACTGGTGTAGAAGGTCATTCCTCTTTCTCTTTTGTTTACACAGTTATGCTTTGATTGATAAATCAGGGGCAAAAATAGTGAAGAGAATTTGTATGCATTAATTTGTGGTTGGGTGATACCTCCATTTTGCATCACTATTTTATATCATAATTTTCTGTTATTCATCGATATATTTCATGTTATGATGCATCTCTTATGTTATTTTATATTATTTTGCATGTTTTATAATTTTTGGAGAATAAACACCGGGACCAGAAATCTGATGGAAAAAGCACCATCGAGATACCATATTTCAGAAGATCAGAAGAAGAAGGGGGACATCTGGGGGTTCCTACAAGTCCCGAGGAGGAACATAGCCAGAAGGGGAGCCAGAGGGGGCCACCAGGGGCCCACACCTAGCGGTGTGGCCACCCTAGTACACCTCCGGGGGTCATCTTTGGGCCCCTGACCCCGAGGGAACCCTAAGCCTCATTCCATCCTCGAAGAATTATTCCGCCGCTGCTGCGGGGCGGAAAACACCTGAGAGAGAAAAGCTCTCTGGCAGGGAGAAATATGCTGGGGAAATTCCTCTCTCTCGAGAGGGGAAATCACCGCCATCGTCACCTTCATCGCTCCGAGAATCATCAAGATCGTCATCATCATCATCATCACCACCAGCACCAGCACCCTCATAATCCACCTTCATCCCGTTGTAACAATTAGGGGCCTCTATCGTTGTTTTACATTAGATCTCTCTCCATGTGTGGATTAGTTGTTAGTAGTTGATGCTTGTGAGATTTATCGGTGTTTACACTTTATGACCAGTTTGTTATCATCCATTATATCACCTCTGATTATGATCCATATTATGTGTTGTGAGTAGTTCGTGTTGTTCTTGAGGACATGGGAGAAGTCAAGTTGTTAGTAGTGAAGTAATGTTGAATAATATTAATGTTTGATATTTAAGTTGTGGTTTTATTTTTCTAGTGGTGTCATGTGAACGTCGACTACATGATACTTCACCATTTATGGGCCTAGGGGAATGCATCGTGTATTTGGCTACTAATTGTGGGGTTGCCGGAGTGACAGAAACCTAAACCCCCGTTAGGAAACCATTATACGAGGGAGCGTAGGATCCCGGAGTTTAAAGTTGTGGTTAGATTTATTACTTAATTACTTTCTTATAGTTGCGGATGCTTGCAAGGGGTATAATCACAAGTATGTATTTGTCTTGGATGGGACGGTATATTAGCATAGATTCACCTACACAACACTTATCAAAACACCAAAGTTATTCAGCTGCATGGAACAAAAGCACTTGACAGAAACCTCCCGTGTGTCCTCAAGAACGTTTGTTAATCATAAGTAAACTCACCGGCTTGTCCTTTGATGAAGAAAGGATTGGGCCACTCGCTGCAATTATTACTAATGCATTTTATTTACTCGCACTTTATTTATCTGCAATATCAAAAACCCCTACAATTTTTTTTTCCAGTATTTACAGTTATTCCTTCATCGAAACTGCTTGTCAACACCTTCTGCTCCTCGTTGGGTTCGACACTCTTATTTATCGAAAGTACTACGATACACCCCCTATACTTGTGGGTCATCAATACTATTTTCTGGCGCCGTTGCCGGGGAGTGAAGCGCTATTGGGAAGTGGAATTGATAAAGGAAGCTTCTCTTGTAAGTGTTATTTTTGTTTATGTTTTTATTTCTGTTTACTGCTTTATTACTATGTTTGGAAATCCTTTTGAGTAACTATTTGGGGGCACTGCTGCCACTACTAGGGTAGTAAGTGACCCACTGCATGATGATATGGATCCCTATAAAATACCTATAAAGATTGTTAAACATGTCATGGATAACTGCTATTCAGGGGATGGAAATGTCCATCCTGGTGATCATTTGCTCTTTTTACATGAATCATGCGATTTGTTCAAGTGTGCAGGTATTACAATGAGTCAAGTGAAGAGGAAATTATTCTCTATGTCATTGACAGGCCGAGCCTCTGAATGGTTCAAGCTGCTGAAAAATAGCCAGACTATTGAATGGGAGGAAATTGTACGTCTCTTTATTCTAAATTCTATCCTCCAAGTGAAATCCATAGAGATCGGAATTATATATATAATTTTTGGCCTCATGATGGAGAGATTATTGCCCAAGCATGGGGGAGATTGAAGTTACTAATGCTCAAATGCCCCATTCATGAGCTCCCCAGTAATATCGTTATTAATAATTTCTATGCAAGGCTTCCTCTTCATGATAAGGATTTATTGGATGCTTCTTGTTCTGGATCATTTACACGTATGAAGAATGAAGCTAAATGGGATCTTCTTGACCGTATTCAAGAAAACACTCAAGCATGGGAGAATGACAAAGGTAGAAAGTCAGGTATAAATTATGATTATGAATGCATTAAAACTTTTATGTCATCCGATGATTTTCATAATGTTAGTACTGCTTATGGTCTTGATTCCCAAGTTGTTGCAAACTTATATAACACTTTTGCTTCTTATTTTGATATTACTAAAAATAAATGGGACAAGTACCATGCACCTTATAAAGATACTGTTAATTGTGTTCCTGCTAGAGATATAGAAGTTCAAACTGTTGATTCTATTGTGCCTGAACCTTATATTGAGAAAATGCCATTCCCTGCTAAGGTAAAAGAACACTCTATGTTAGCTAGTGTGGTTAAAAGTGCAAGGAAACCTGTAGAACCCGAGGAATAAATAACTGTAGAACCTACAGTAGCAATAGTAAAGGACCTTGTTTCTGAAAATGTAGAAGAGGGACACATTATATTTTGTGAAGATGCTTCTAATATTGTCTCTCACCCTAGTAAATATAGGAATCCCAGTGTTCCTGTGCTATCTGTTAGGTTAGGTGATCATTGTTGTTATGGTTTATGTGATATTGGTGCTAGTTCTAGTGCTATTCCTTATGAGCTTTATAAAGAAATCATGCATGAAATTGGTTCTTGTGAACTTGAAGACATTGATGTGATTATTCAACTTTCTAATAGGGAAACTATTTCTCCAATTGGTATTGTTAGAGATGTGGAGGTATTGTGTGATAAAACTAAGTATCCTGTTGATTTTCTAGTACTAGGCACTTCTGCTAGTGATACTTGTCCTATTATATTTGGTAGACCTTTCTTAAATACTTGTGGTGATGTAATTGATTGTAAAAAGGAGAAAATTCTTACAAAGTTTGATGGAGAGTCTTATGAATTTAATTTCTCCAAGTTTCCTAAAGCACCTTATGAAGCTGAATTGCCTAATGAGAAATGTAAAGTTGAACAATTGGCTGCTATTGCTCTTGCTCCTAACAATCCTTTGCAGCAATACATGGAAGACCATGAAAGTGATGTCTTTATGGAAGAAAGGAATGAAATTGATGAGATTTTCCTACATCAGCCAGCAATGCTGAAACATAATTTACCTGTGGAAGACTTGGGTACAACATTACTACCCAAGGAAGATCCTGTTTTTGATTTAAAGCCTTTGCTAGATAATCTGAAATATGCTCATATTGATGATAAAAAATTATATCCTATTATTACTAGTTCTCAACTTTCTGATAAAGAAGAGGAGAGATTATTGGGGATATTGAAGAAACATAGAGGTGCTATTGGTTATACTCTTGATGATTTTTAAGGGATTTCTCCTACTATATGTCAGCATGCTATTAATATCGAACCTGATGCAAAGCCAGTTGTTGAGCATCAACGCCGTTTAAATCCTAAGATGAAGGACGTGGTAAGAAATGAGGTATTGAAACTCCTTGACGCCGGCATTATTTATCCTATTGCTGATATTAGATGGGTTAGTCCTGTGCATTGTGTCCCTAAGAAAGGAGGGATGACTATTGTGCCAAATGAAAATAATGAACTTATTCCTCAAAGAGTAGTAGTTGGTTATGGGATGTGCATTGATTTTAGGAGGGTTAACAAAGTTACTAAGAAAGATCTGTATCCTTTGCCTTTTATTGATCAAATGTTAGAAAAGTTGTCTAAGAAAACTCATTTCTGCTTTTTTGATGGTTATTCTGGGTTTTCTCAAATTGCTGCTAAAAAGCTTGATCAAGAGAAAACAACTTTCACTTGTCCTTATGGAACCTATGCTTATAGATGTATGCCTTTTGGTTTATGTAATGCTCCTGCTACCTTTCAAAGATGCATGTCTGCTATCTTTCATGGTTTTTGTGAAGAAATTGTGGAAGTTTTCATGGATAATATTTCCGTCTATGGAACTTCTTTTGATAATTGTTTGCAGAATCTTGATAAGGTTTTGCAGAGATGTGAGGAGACTAATCTTGTTCTTAAATGGGAGAAATGCCATTTTATGGTTAATGAAGGAATTGTTCTTGGACATAAAATCTCTGAAAGAGGTATTGAAGTTGATAGAGCTAAAGTTGAAGCTATTGAGAAAATGCCCTGTCCCAGGCATGTTAAAGGTATTTGTAGTATTCTTGGTCATGCTGGTTTCTATAGAAGGTTTATTTAATATTTATCTAAAATATCAAAGCCTCTTACTAATCTTCTTTAAAAAGATGTACCATTTGTTTTTGATGAAAATTGTAAAGAAGATTTTTGAAATTTTAAAGAAGGCTTTAATATCTGCCCCTATTGTTCAACCACCTGATTGGAAATTACCATTTGAAATTATGTGTGATGCTGGTGATTATGATGTAGGTGTTGTTCTTGGACAGTGGGTAGATAAAAAGTTAAATGTTATTCATTATGCTAGTAAAACTCTTGATTCTTCTGAAAAGAATTATGCTACCACTGAGAAAGAGTTCCTAGCTGTAGTTTTTGCTTGTGATAAATTTAGGCAATATATTGTTGATTATAAAGTTACTATTCATACTGATCATGCTGCTATTAAGTACCTTATGGAAAAGAAAGATGCTAAGCCTAGGATTATTAGATGGGTGCTTCTCTTACAAGATTTTGATTTACATATTGTGGATAGGAAGGGTGCTGAAAATCCTGTTGCTGATAATCTATCTAGATTAGAAAAAATCCCTGATGACCCTATTCCTGTTAATGATAGTTTTCCTAACGAACAGTTAGCTGCAATAAGAGTGAGCTCTCAAGAGAGTCCATGGTATGCTGATTATGCTAACTTTATTGTTACAGAGTATTTGCCTCCTACCTTTATAGCTCAGCAAAGCAGAAAATTCTTCTATAATTTGAGGCACTATTTTTGGGATGACCCACACTTATATAAAGAAGGTGTTGATGGTATTATGAGAAGATGTGTTCCTGAAAATGAACAACATGAGATATTGAGAAAATGTCATAGTAGTGCTTATGGAGGACATCACGTTGGAGACAGAACTGCACATAAAGTTCTACAGTCAGGTTTTTATTGGCCTACTCTCTTTAAAGATGCTAGAAAATTTGTTTTATCTTGTGATCAATGCCAAAGGGTTGGAAATATTTCTAAATGTAATGAAATGCCTATGAATTATTCTCTTGTTATTGAACTGTTTGATTTTTGGGGTTTTGACTTTATGGGTCCTTTCCCTCCTTCAAAAGGCTATACTCATATTCTTGTTGCTGTTGATTATGTTACTAAATGGGTAGAAGCTATACCTACTAAAAGTGCTGATGGTGAAACCTCTTTAAAAATGCTTAAGGACATTATTTTCCCTAGGTCTGGTGTGCCTAGATATCTTATGACTGATGGGGGTTCTCATTTTATTCATGGTGGTTTTAGAAAAACTCTTGCTAAATATGATGTTAATCATAGAATTGGTTCACCCTATCATCCTCAAACTAGTGGGCAAGTAGAATTATCAAATAGAGAAATCAAATCTATCTTGTAAAAGACTGTTAACAAATCTAGGAAGAATTGGGCTAAGAAATTAAAAGATGCTCTACGGGCTTATAAGACTGCTTACAAAAATCCCATGGGCATGTCTCCTTATAAAATGGTTTATGGAAAAGCTTGTCACTTGCCCCTAGAATTAGAACACAAAGCTTATTGGGAAGTGAAAGACCTAAATAGAGAATTTAAATTTGCCTGTGAGAAAAGGTTGCTTGACTTAAGTTCTTTAGATGAATGGAGGAGTGAAGCATATGAAAATACTAAGCTCTTTCAAGAGAAAGTTAAAAGGTGGCATGATAAGAGAATTATTAAAAGAGAATTTCATGTTGGTGAGAAAATGTTATTGTATAGGTATCGTCTCAGATTTTTTGCAGGAGAATTACTCTCGAGATGGGAAGGACCTTTTGTTATCGAAGAGGTATATCGTTCTGGGGCAATTAAAATTGTTCCCCTTGAAGACAACTCTTCACAAGTTGTGAATGGCCAAAGACTCAAGCATTATATCTCCGGAGATCCTTATAATGAAAATGTTGATTGTATTCAAGCCATGATCCCGGAGGAGTTCATTAGGAAGCACATTTTAGAAACTGCAGAGTCAGTTTTCAAATAGGCAACAGTTTTTGGTAAGAAAATGTTCGTGAAACATCTTCCAACTTATATTTTTGTTGTTTTTAGAAATTATGAAAAATATGAGCCGGAAACGAGAGGGAGACGGAGCCCGAATGCTCCACACCATAGGGTGGTGCGGGCCCACCTCTGGCCGCGCCAGTCCTAGCTGTGGGCGCCCCGGAGCCCCTCTCCGACTCATTTTCGACCTGGACTTTCCTTTCGTTATGAAACTTTTTGCTATATAATCCCCCGGACCCCCCAAGGTCCGTATATAGTTTTCTCGTCGTGTTTCTGTTTCGAGTTGTTTCTGCCAGGTTACATCTTCAGATCTAGAGCACCAATGGCTTCTACTGGATCTCCCAAAGACATTTTCTTTGAGAACATCGTCAACCCGTACTTGAGCGAGTTGAAGATGCATGCCAAGGAATTGCTGCTCAAGGACGAGAAGGTGCAGATTGAAGATATTCGGGGCCCTAGAGGAGAAAGCAGTCTGGAAGCTAGGAGGGAAGAACTGGAGCAAGAAGTTTTCAGGTACAAGAAGATGGAAGAGCGTGAAGTTGAGATCTTCGATAGGATAAAGATAGAACAGATCGCTGAATACAAGAGGGAGAATTTGAAGCATTGGGAGGAGATTCTCTCACTCACCAAGATCACCAATGATCTGCAAGCACAACTCTATGACGTGCAGAACCAGAACTGTGAGTATGAGAACATGTTTAAACGTATAAGCGCTGCTGCTAGTTTCAGGATGATGGAAACCAGGACGTCATTTGTGGATGGAGAGCATTTACCTTGGAAGACCGAGGATGAAAAGGATTCACCACCACCACCGAAGAATTGATTCATCATTGGTTTTGGCATCCCCTCATCTTGTTCCAATCTTGGGGGGAGTGTCGCGGTATCACATCACTATCTTTCATCTTTTACTTTTTCATGAGTAGAGAGGTTATCATATAGGATGGTTTGCAGTATGGAAGTGTCTCTCCCTAGTTGGTTATCGTTGTATCCGTTGGTGTGAGTTGCCGGTTTGAAATATTAATGAGAAGTTTTATCATTTACTTTCTATGCACATTATTTCGGTTTTCAATTTCTGTCATATGGTTTAGCTTGTTATTAGTACTTGGTATCACTCTAGAGATCATCAAGTTAATCTAGTTGGTCTTGGCAAACTTAGCTTGGGTCAGCAGAAATAATAATTTGAGTTTGCCTATTAGCTCATAAACTTAGTATTCACAAGTTAAAATTGTTTGTGCTTTCAATGAAGATTGCATGATTGGTTTCATCATATGTATATTTGTTTGTTTTCCTTCAACTCTTATGCTTGCTACCCAGCCTTGCTAGCCAAAAACCCTGTACTGAGAGGGAATGCTTCTCGTGCATCCATACCTGAAACCCAAAACCTTGCCATTCGTTTCCACCATACGTACCTACATGTTGTATTTCACCGCCACTCCAAGTAAATTGCTCATGTGCTACCTTTAAAACTTTCAAATTACTCATGTTTTGTGTTCCTGTTTTAGCTCATGAGGATGCAAATAGAGAATCTTTATCTCACTTGTCGATTGGACTGACACACCTGGACTAGTGGCTTCATACGCTTATCCAAATGTTAGAAGAGCTAGCAGCGGGGTGCCCAGCCCCAAATAATAATACAAATTCTCTTCACTCTTTTTGCCTCTGATTTATTAGTAAAAGCATAATTGTGTAAACAAAAGAGAAAGAGGGATGACCTTCTATACCAGTTATGTCCTTCTATGGGAGCCGCTCTTGTGAGTCTAGTTGGCTTGTGACATACTGTATTTTCAGTTTGCATTCGTTGAAATAAATATACACCTCTCAAAACTGATACACTCCTCCACGTTTTGTGATTATTGGCCGGCACCCGAGGATTCGGTTAGCCATGGTTTGTGTAAGATGGATGGGAGGAGTGTCATGCATTTTATACCTCTGATTATTAAAATAAAAGCTCTAGCACATGAGTAGTCAATGCTTCCCTCTGCGAAGGGCCTATCTTTTACTTTTATGTTGAGTCAGTAAACCCATTTCCTTCTGTCTCCAGCAAGCATTTGAGTTGTCTTGATCACATCATCTATATGTTGATTTATTCAATCATGTTTTCTATCCTTCTTTTTTTAGCACATGCTTTATTAGCTAAATGAATATTACTTTGAAATCTATGAATCACTGAAAAGAGTTGTCACAAGTAAACATGTTAAGCTCTACAATCTATGAATCACCTAAGATAAGTATATTTTCATTAAATGCTCTCTGACAAAGAACAAAGTTTGCCATCACCAATTTTTATTCTCTCTTTTGCATCTTTGTTTGTGACTCCCTTTACTTGTTTCAAGTTAAGTTTTATGAGAGGACGTTGTTGCCTATAATGATTGGTGCATAGGTAAATGTGATGCTTCTTGTCCGTATTTTATTTATCGACTCTTCACTCCATAAATCTGTGGTCATGTTTTTTGAGTTTAGCTTCGCTTGGGGATAAGAGAGGTCTAAACTTGGGTGGAGTTGATACGTCCATTTGGATCACTATTTTATATCATAATTTTCTGTTATTCATCGATATATTTCATGTTATGATGCATCTCTTATGTTATTTTATCTTATTTTGCATGTTTTATAATTTTTGGAGAATAAACACCGGGACCAGAAATCTGATGGAAAAAGCACCGTCGAGATACCATATTTCAGAATATCAGAAGAAGAAGGGGGACATCCAAGGGTTCCTAAAAGTCCCGAGGAGGAACACATCCAGAAGGGGAGCCAGAGGGGGGCACCAGGGGCCCACACCTAGGGGTGGCGCACCCTCCCCCTGGCCGCGCCCCCTAGGGGTGTGGCCACCCGGGCCCACCTCCGAGGGAACCCTAAGCCTCATTCCATCCTCGAAGAATTATTCCTCCGCCGCTGCGGGGTGAAAAACACCCGAGAGAAAAATATCTCTCTAGGAGGGAGAAATCTGGCGGGGAAATTCCTCTCCGGAGAGGGAAAATCACCGCCATCGTCACCGTGATCGCTCCGGGCATCATCAAGATCGTCATCGTCATCATCATCACCACCAGCACCATCACCCTCATCATCCACCTTCATCCCGCTGTAACAATTAGGGGCCTCTATCATTGTTTTACATTAGATCTCTCCCCCGGTGTGGATTACTTGTTAGTAGTTGATGCTTGTGAGATTTATCGGTGTTGCACTTTATGACCAGATTGTTATAATCCATTATATCACCTCTGATTATGATCCATATGATGTGTTGTGAGTAGTTCGTGTTGTTCTTGAGGACATGGGAGAAGTCAAGTTGTTAGTAGTGAAGTAATGTTGAATAATATTAATGTTTGATATTTAAGTTGTGGTGTTATTCTTCTAGTGGTGTCATGTGAACGTCGACTACATGATACTTCACCATTTATGGGCCTAGGGGAATGCATAGTGTATTTGGCTACTAATTGTGGGGTTACCGGAGTGACAGAAACCTAAACCCCCGTTAGGAAACCATTATACGAGGGAGCGTAGGATCCCGGAGTTTAAAGCTGTGGTTATATTTATTTCTTAATTACTTTCTTGTAGTTGCAGATGCTTGCAAGGGGTATTATCACAAGTATGTATTAGTCTTGGATGGGACGGTACATTAGCATAGATTCACCCACACAACACTTATGAAAACACCAAAGTTATTCAGCTGCATGGAACAAAAGCACTTGACAGAAACCTCCCGTGTGTCCTCGAGAACGTTTGTTAATCATAAGTAAACTCACCGGCTTGCCCTTTGCTAAAGAAAGGATTGGGCCACTCGGTACAATTATTACTACTGCATTTTATTTACTCGAACTTTATTTATCTGCAATATAAAAACCCCTACAATTCTGTTTTCCAGTATTTACAATTATTCCTTCATCAAAACTGCTTGTCAACACCTTCTGCTCCTCGTTGGGTTCGACACTCTTATTTATCGAAAGTACTACGATAAACCCCCTATACTTGTGGGTCATCACTGGGCACCCCGCTTCCAGCTCTTCTATTATTTGGATAAGCGGATGAAGCCACTAGTCCAGGGTGTGAAATCCAATCAACAAGTGAGATAAAGATTCTCTATTTACGTCCTCATAAGAAATAATAGGAACATAAAGCAGGAATTTTTTTGAAGGTTTTAAAGGTAACACATGAGCAATTTACTTTGGAATGGCAGTTAAATACCACATGTAGGTAGGCATGGTGTACACAATGGGAAAACTTTGGTTTAAGGGAGTTTGGATGCACGAATAGAGCTCATACTCAGTACAGGTGGAGGCTAGCAAAAGACTGGGAGTGACAAATCAAGAGAGCATAAGAGTCATAATCATGCATAGCGACATAAGCATGATTAATTAAAACATAAGCAGTATCACAAGTTCAAAAACTAAGTGGTCATGGATGCTATTCGTGACTGGTTCATAGTCATAAACATGGTGTGAGCATGCGCTAAGTCAACCAAATAAAACATTCGAAAGAGAATACCATATATTGATGCTTTACTATGACAAGAACAACTCATGAATCTTTCAATACATATTAAACACTCTCAGCTATTTGAGACTAATCATGGTACTCAATAACCACAAGTCTTTAAAACTAAAATAACATTTAGCATGGCATGAAAAATTCCTAGCCACAGTCTATACAAGCTTCTAGTAGTACTGTTATAAATTCTACTTCAAGCAGCAGTTTTCTTTCTCCCAACAAGCACCATACAAAACATGCTTTAACAAAAATACTCTTTATGATACAACAAGCAAACATGAGAGTAATCAAATAATACTACTAAAACTAACAACTCTAATAAGATATGCATGCAAAACAGGAGCTGAATAAATGCAGCAGCCAAACAGAGACTAAGAATACAACGTATTCTCAAGAAAAAGCGGAGAGTGTCACTCTCCAATAAAAGAATGCTGGGGTCCAATCAATATTATTATGAAAGTAAAAACAAACTGAAAGCAAAAGCAAAAGAAAACTGAAAACAAAAATAAAAGACGCTGCAAGTAAAGCACATAAGATGCGACCGAATAAAAATATAGTTTCACTAGAAGCGACCTGATAATTTGTTGATGAAGAAGAGGATGCCTTGGGCATCCCCAAGCTTAGACACTTGAGTATTCTTGGAATTTGCTTGGATGTACCACCGGGGAATCCCTAAGCTTAGGATGTTCACTCTTCTTGATCACATCATATCATCCTCTTCACTTGACCCTTGAAAACTTCCTTCACATCAAAATTCTCACAATCTTCAATAGCAACGTAAGTGCAACTGAAATAATAAATCCACATGGTTCAGTTTCAACACAAGTCTAACACTCAAAAACGCATTAGATACTGTCACAACTTCTTTTAAAACTATTTTTCTCAAAAGAACACCAAAAGAAAGAGATTAAGATGCAAATACGATAAATGGTAGAAATCTGTCAAAAACCAGAATAGCAGGTAAAGATCGATTTTTTCAAAAATCTTATGTTCCTCAAATCAAAAAGTGATCTTCTAATAAAAGTTGCATATATAAATCAGGATTAAGAATAAAAAAGCTCAGGTAATTTTGAATTTTCTGTGATTTTAACGGAATTAACAGTGGACAGCAGAAATCTGTTTCCTGCGCAGAAATCCGAAATATAGGCTCAACTTTCCACTAGAGGCTTTTCTTGGCTTAACAAAAAACTCAAAAGAAAAGATACAGAGGGGTTTCTAGGGAAATAGACAACACCCAGGTGCAAAGCACACCAAAGAAAACAAAGGAAAACTGAATGGAAACAGAGAAATAAAACGGGTTGTCTCCCGGTAGCGCTTTTCTTTAATGCCTTTCAGCTAGGCATAGAAAATCAACTCAAGTATTTTTCAAGTAAAGAAGCATCAACATCATTACAGGGCTTACGTTTACCTTTTTTACCCTTATTCTTTTTAGGGAACTTATGGTCCACCATGATTTGGGAGTGAAAGTTATGTTACCTTTTCCCATATCAATAGTTGCTCCTAGGGCTTCAGCAGAGATCTTCCAATTGTAATTTGTCCTCCTTCTGCACATTCAATAACAAGATAATATCTGGAGACTGTTTTTCCTAGGAGTTTCGTAAACACTTCCTCGGCTATCCCAATGGGAAATATAGTGGTGTTATTAATGAGGGGAATTTCTTCTCCTCCATCAGCTAGCCCCCAAAGGTTCATAAATTTCCTTAGGCATAAGTGTAACATCCCAAGTATGAAAATACCCCTAGAATGTTTTGTTTCTTGTTTAATTAAAGTATTGCATCATGTCATCATGTTTATTTCATTGTTTGCATTTGTTTACTAATTGTTTTGCATCTGTTCTTAATTGTTTTCACATTTGAAATTCAACTTATTTCCAAACCTTATTTCATACTTTCTCTGTTACAACATTTTAAATAGAAATATCAAGTAAAAACAACCCATTTGTTTTCATATTATTCCATATTGATCAATTAATAAGATGGTGCTTTTATTTCCACTAATTAATTCCAAATTGGTTTCAAATTCAAAGCAAATCATCTACAACACCTAATTTGGAAATTATAAAAATACCAAACCATTCTAATGTTTTAATCCACTTAATAATAGGGGGCACCCTAATAAAAACCTTGTTTTCAATATTAAGTCATTAATTAACAACCATTTCAAATTCAAATCAAGTCTTCAAATCAGCACCCAACTTGAGTTTATAAAAATCTCCAAATCAAATCAACTAATTTAATCAACTTAACCATAGGGTCCACCCTATTAAAATGGTTTGTTTTCATAATGTTTACTTAATATAAAAATTCATTCAAATTTTGGTTTAATTAACAAACAGCAAGTTTTGAAAACTTTTGGAAAACAAAAGTTGGTTTCTAGTTGCTATTTAAAAAACTAAACTAACCATATTTTTTTTCCAAATTTTTGCTAACCTAAAAGCCTTCTTTTTCTTCCATTTTGTTTTCAGCAAAAAAAATAAAAATAAAACAGAAATAGGAAAAAGAAAAGCCAGCACGAAGCAGCTAGCCTAGCACCGCCAACCCACCCTCCTAGCGCGGCCCAGCCCGCTAGCGCCGCGCGTACCGATTCGACGTTATAACCCGTCGTCATCCTCCTGTACGGCGGCTCATCCCGCGGTGCCACGGCGGCAGACGGGCGCCTCCGACGGCCAGGAGCTCGCCTAGCCGCTATAAGTACCCCCCTAGACCCCCTGGCACCTAACCCTAGCCCTAGGTATCCCTATTCCCTCTTCTCCGCCGCCAATTCCACCTCTCGGCCACCGATCCCCTCACTGCTGCAACCCACCGGAGAAGCACGCCTGAATCCGCCATGACAGCCGCCGTCTCCGTTCACCAACCACCTACCTAGCTGCTGGAACCAAGCCACCTCGTCACCCTCGTTCGTTTGCACACCGGAGGGAGCACGGAGATCGACTACAGCCGCGCCGCCGTCCTCGTCCACGCCGCTGCTGTCACCGCCGTCACGCCATCGTCACCAAGCCGCTGCCTCACCTACGTACGGTGGTGAGCCACGTGGTCTCCTCCTCCTCCCTGTATCTTCTGCACTCGCACGCATCCAGTATCCACAGATCCACCAGCAGCACAGCAGCACGGCGTCTCGTCGCCGGCGAGCTTCTCAGTCAGCAAAGTTCAGTTTCAGCGCGCGCGTTTGGGTTCAGTAACGCAGATCAGAATCATTTCCTGGCTGCATCTCTGTTTCTGTCGAAACTGACGAAGCAGCGCACTGGTTCAGTGCATCGTGCGCGCAGCGAGAGGTCCTGTGTTCGATCCCTCGCGACTGCGAATAAACCCACTTTTTTCCCTCGCTGGCTGACAGGCCTGCCCCACCAGGCAGTGACCCTGGTGGCCACGCAAGCGCGCGCATGCCACGCTGTCCCTCCCAGGCCCACGTGCAGTGGCTGTGGCTAGCCCACTGCACGATAACAATAGTTTCTGCACGTTTCTGTTTTAAAAAGAAATCCTTTTAAAATTGCAGATTGGTCCCTGGTTTTAAAAACCTTATAACTTTTATTTTATAAACTCAAATAATGAAAATAAAATATGCACACTACTCTAAATTTAATTGTCTACCTATTGGTATCATTTGTTTCCTGTTTTGAAATTTCAAAATGCAATTCAAATTTGAATTCAAATATTTCAATTGTAATTTGCTAAAATTCATAACTAATTCATTCTTAATCCAATAAATGCAAATAAAATATGTTTTCCATGCTATTTCAAATAACCTTTTCAAATATAATTTTTTTTCATGGTTTGAATAATTTAAATTGCCTAAATAATTTAATCCTTGTTAAATTCATTTAAATTTGATAAAATCATATCTTGCTCAAAATAAAATATTTTTGAACATGCAAAATATGTTTTCAAACAATCAAAGTATAACCTTTTCAAATGTGAATTTGAATTTATGTTTTGAACAAATTAAATTCAAATAAAATCCACACTTGTTTTAAATTCAATTTAAAACTTGTTTAATCTTGTTTAATTCATAATTAAATTATCCTATTTCCTTTTTCAATATTTGAAACATGTAATCCAACAAAAAAATTGTATTCTTTTCAAATATAAATTTTGTTAATTGTGTTGAACACTTTAACTTGATGAAAACAACACATACTTGTGTGACATCTTTAAGTAACCAAACATTTCCAAACTTAATAAATGATTTCCAAACTTGTTAATTTCCTTTTCCCCTTGCATCTATTGTTGTTATTATGTTGTTATCATCATGCATGCATCATGGTAATTAATTCTCACATGGTAATTAAATTATAGATCATTTGTTTCCACTTAATTCATGGACTCTTGCCATATGCAATCCAATTGCATATGGGTCCATTTAAATTGTGTTACCATGTTAGCTAGTTTATTTTGATGCAACCATTAACTTGACATGCATCATCCCATGATTGTGCACTATGCCATGAGAGTGATTGTTTATATTTCTGCCTTGTTTGTTTGCTTCTTCTCGGATAGACGACGACGTTGAGACAGACGATCTTTACAGCACCCCTTCTAAGGATCTAGCTCAGTACCAGGCTGCTGAGTTTGCAGGCAAGTTATCACTCACATGAACCATTGTGTTCCTTTCAACCCTGGTTACCGATACTTTCCGTTGTCTATTTCTGCTAGCCTTAGTAGTAGTTGTTTCTGTACGAACCTATCACATGAATCCCTTAACCCTGATATTGCCTCACCACCACTCCTACAACCCTATTGATTGAGCCAGTGTCTTACTAGCATGCTTAGGTTGTTTTGCTCGAGTCTGTTACCCGTTACTTTCAGTTACTATATTTTCATTATGTTCTGGGGGCTCGATGTTTAATCAATCAATCATGCTAATGTTATTGTTAATAATAATTTGATGATAAGGCACCGGCAGGAGGCCCTGTGTGGTTTTGAGGCCTGCTAGTGTCGACCCTAATAGGAAAAGGGTCTTGTCTACTGATCCATGATGAGCGCACTACCCGCATGTGGGAAGCGAGTATGGGCGCCCCCCTCAATTTGATTCGATTCGCATCTCGTCCAAATCATCTCATTTAGTTCGTGTTTTCCATTTGCCGCATGCATGTTTTTGCGAGCCCAGCGCAGGGTGGAACTTTCGTAGTCGGCATATAGAAGGACACGTTCTTAGAGTGCTATGAGGGTCCATTTTCTTCTGGGCTCGATTAGTCGTGCGCCCAAGGTGCTTTGGGCTTGATGCGAAGAAGAGTTGAGTTGTGTTGAGTGCCCCGCTTGGTGGGAGGCATCCCATCTGGCGGGTTATTCATACGTGTACGGCCAAATTGGTGCAACCCTGCAGGGATAATCTTCTCGACAAGCCGTGTTTTCCGCGGTTATGGTTAACTTGGTGAAAGTACTGGCTAACAAGTACTCAGGACAATTTAAACCGAATGATTCACAATCTCACACCCAATGATTAACAACTTGACTAGTAATAGGATTATTGACACAACAACTTGATTCATCTTTAATCCAACTATGTGAGTTATCCTCGGATTGCTTCTTTGGATAAGGGGCGAGATCCAGGATGGGTTTGTTTGAAGTTATCTTTCAGATGGTTACAATACTCGATCTTATCTCCTTTCTGTTAGCCGGAAGTGATAGAATCTCTGTAGTTGGTTAGCGCAGCCAGTTGCAGCATCTTTTATATCCCCTTTCTTCCGTTGAACCCAAGGCATCTGTACTTGGTGTTGACGGGTTACACTTTGGTGAACTGTGAGTCTTGCTTGCCAGTACGTCTATGTACTGACCCCTTGGGGGCTGTGGTTTCCGCAGACTACGCTTACGAGGATCCAGGTGACGGCTACTACGTGGAGTTTGACGAGGCTGCTGACGAGTAGGTAGCGGACCCGGGCAGGATCCGAGACATCGTGGATGGGCTCCGTCTTTATTTCAGTTTCCGGCTTCTTAAGCCTATTTGGATTTGTCTGTACTCAGACCCGTTGAATGCTTCCGCTGAGATGTAATGATGTTATGTTGGGACATGTGTCCTCTGGATGATTGTATTTGCTATCTCTGCTCTAGTGAGAGCTATTTGCAACTTATTTCAATCTTTTGTGTCTTAGAGATATGTTGTGCTATCATTCTGTTACAATCCGTTGACGTACCATGTGTGTATGGTATGAAGTACGTCAATGGTAGTGTCCTGATTTCTATGGGATGGTTTACGTCGACGCTGAACAGATAGGGGTTGGTTGTCACACATACGTGTGTTGGCCTACTCGTAAGAGGACTCGGGTGCCGGTAAGCCCCGTAATCCAATCTACTACTGTTCAACGGAACGGCGAGTATCCTTTAGAAGTTCGGGTGCGACAAATGGTATCAGAGCCTGTCTGCCTGTAGGATCCCTCTTTACTGGTCGCAGTTGAGTCTAGAAACTATTTTGTAGCTATATAGGAAAAATGAAACGTGAGAGTAGGAATTCTGCCATTTTTCTTCTTTCCCCACCCACCCACCCTTTTCTGGTAAGGAAGTGCAACGTTGTTTTCTGTTCTCACCTAAACTTTCAAGTTAGGATTTCACGTGTTTTGGGTTCTCCGTAGTACCTCAGGAGTTTTTGGTCTCGTGTTTCCCGATGTTGCTTCAATATCCTGTTCTTTTCACCATCCTTATCGTCCGTTGAACCTTGTTGTTGCTTTCCACATCAGTTCTCTACCGGCGTCTAATCAAAACTTTCCCGATCATCTGCAGATGGATCTCAGGTTTTACCCGCAGGTGGTTTGGATGACTCGTTGTGAGAGCACCGCCGGTTATCCGGAGATGCTGAGAGACGTGGTCACTTATCTGGGGTTCCGTTGGGCACCAGAGTACCAGGTCTACGAGGAGCAGCGAGAGTTTGACCAGACCTACTACCAGGCTATCGTCTACATTCTGTCAGATGATGGCATGAGTGTAGCCTACCGCTACGAGGCAGTAGGTTCCACAGTGGATATGGCCGTGCAGCAGGCAGCTTTTGTGAGTCTCACCGTCCTTCGTGCTGACTACTGGGGATTTGACGATTCTATATATCGCCACATCCCCCGTGGTTACATCAATTCAGCGGGAGCTCATTTCACCCTCTACGACAACCTGGATGTCTACGAGCATGATAACACCAGGCTGCACACCACCGCTCAGTTTGTGAGGCACAGTGACGATGTTGCCACCACACTTTCTCAGGAGTTGGCCTCAGTCAGGGAGCAGCTCTACCTTGCTTTGACTCGTCTGGCTACGTACACCACAGACTTTGTTGGAGATGAGCGCTTTGCACGTTTCCATCAGACAGTTGGACGTAGTTTGCCAGATGCTGGAGGTTACGAGCCGATCAGAGGTCCACTCCTCAACCTCGGAGCTGGTTACGCTGGGATTCCACGCTTTGGAGCACAGGGAGACGACGCTTTCTACTTCACCACACCGAGAGTTGCTCTCAGAGCAGTCCCGATCTACGTGGATCGTCGTTCTACCTACTTCCGTGGGATTCCTCCTCACCGTATCTCTCGTCGTACTACTCACCGCCGTCCTGCGTGATGAGCATGGGAGTATCGATGTATCCATTCCTAGCTATGTTTAGTTATCCTTTGTCTTTCGAACCATGTATTGGTGTGTTGGATATTCTGATGTATTTGAGCATGTGATGGTGTACCTGTTGGTTATCTATTCATGCGTCGGAATAATCTATCTTTCGGTTACCAAGTCTATCCTTTTCTGTTGTTGTGCTAAAATCCATGTCTATTCAGGATGCCGCCAACAAGGAGCAACCCGCCTGAACCACCTCCGCTCACGGAGCTTTTGACTCAGATGACTCAGGTCGTGGCTCAGATGGCCCAGATCCAGGCTAACCAGCATAACAACCAGAATGCTCCAAGGGTCAGCATCAAGGAGTTCCTCAGTATGGGTCTGAGAGCTTTCGTGGCAACACGTGAGCCTCTGGATGCTGATGATTGGATCAGGGAGATGGCCAGGGCTCTGGACATTGCTCACGTTGCTGAGGAAGATAAGGTCAAGTATGCCACCTACCTACTGAAGGGTCAGGCAGCTACCTGGTGGGAGAACTACCAGACCATGAGAGCTGGCTATCCTATCACCTGGGGTTGTTTCAAGGATGCCTTCCTGAAGCACCACATCCCAGATGGTCTCATGGAAAGGATGCGTGAGTAATTTTGCTCTCTCAAGCAGGGCAAGCTGGACGTCATTGGCTATCAGAACGAGTTCAATCGTCTCGCTCGATACGCTGGTGATGAGGTGTCCACTGAAGCTAAGAAGATGGCAAGGTTCCGTCGAGGTTTTAACCCGGAACTGAAGTACGCACTCACCAACATCAAGTGCAAGGACTTCGAGGAGCTCGTGAACACCGCCCTCAATGAGGAAAATGGGCGCAAGGCGTTCGAGGAGTCCCGCAAGCACTCGCGTGAGGGTGGTTCCTCCTCCAACATGACCACCCCTCCGCAGAAGCGCCGCATCTGGGTGCCAAATGCTGCTGTCACTCGGGCTCCATATGCCCAAGCTTCTCCAGGCTTTGCTCCCCGCCCACCCAACCCAGCTCAGATGCAGAGTCAGAGGGTTCCAATGGGGCAGCCAAGGCCAGGTCCTCCTCGTGTCGTCACTTGCTACAAGTGCAAGGATACTGGACACTATGCTGATAAGTGCACTCAGAGGCAGCTACCTCCACCTCCTCGCCCCAACACCAACCAGGCAATGGTTCGTGCTCCCCCGGCTAAAGCCTTCAACTCCAACAACAGGCCTGTCGGGAGGACCGCGAGGGTGAATCATATCAAGGCCGACAAAGCTGAGGAAGCTGCTGACGTCGTTCTCGGTATATTACCCGTAAACTCTATTCCAGCTAAAGTGTTGTTTGATACCGGAGCATCGCATTCTTTTGTGTCAAAGATTTTTGCAAAAGCATACAACCTAGTTCTGGTTCCGCTAAGCAATCAAATGACTGTTCACTCTCCGGGACCGCAAATGTTGACTTCCAAGATAAGTAAGGACAATCAGATCCTAATTGGAGGCCGCATATTCCTTGCTTCACTCATGTTGCTGGGAAATTCTGACATTGATGTCATTCTGGGTATGGATTGGTTGAAGACCCACAAAGCAAAAATTGACTGTGCTCAAAAGTCAATAACTCTCTCTCACCCTTCAGGCCAGATAGTCTATTCTCCATATGGATCAAGTTCTGTTCAGCTGTTCAACCTCGATGCAAAACCTCTTCCTGCAATTGAAAATGTTCCGGTGGTTTGTGAATTCCCTGACGTCTTTCCAGAAGAGTTGCCAGGGATGCCTCCGGACAGAGCAGTTGAGTTCGTGATCGAGCTTGAACCAGGTACTGCTCCAATCTCTAAGCATCCATATAAGATAGCTCCTCCTGAACTGAAATTGTTGAAGGAGCAAATCGATATGTACATGGAGAAAGGTTACATTCAGCCTAGTTCCTCCGCTTGGGGTTGCCCAACTCTGTTTGTTGCCAAGAAGGATCAAACAAAAAGACTCGTGGTTGACTATCGTCCTCTCAACGAGAAAACCATCAAGAACAAGTATCCAATTCCTCGTATCGATGATCTTTTTGATCAACTTGCTGGAGCCTCAATATTCTCAAAGTTGGACTTGAGGATGGGTTACCATCAAATAAAGATCAGAAAGGAAGATATTCCAAAAACAGCTTTCACCACTCGCTACGGTCTATATGAATACACCGTCATGTCCTTTGGTCTCACCAATGCACCGGCGACGTTCTCAAGACTCATGAATTCTGTCTTCCATGAATACCTCGACAAGTTTTTTGTGGTATATCTTGATGACATTCTAGTCTACTCAAAATCCAAGGAAGAGCATGGAGAACACCTTCGTCTCACTCTCATGAAACTTCGCGAGCATCGTCTATATGCCAAGTTCTCCAAATATGAGTTCTGGATTCCAGAAGTTGCTTACCTTGGTCATATCATCTCTGCCAAAGGCATAGCCATTGACCCGGAAAAGGTTAAGGCAATTGTTGATTGGAAACCTCCTAAGACGGCGAAGCAAGTCATAAGTTTTCTCGGCTTGGCTAGCTATTGCCGTCGTTTCGTCCAAAACTTTTCCAAGATTGCCAAACCTCTCACTGATCTCACAAAGAAGGACAAGAAGTTTGTTTGGTCTCCACAATGTAATGAAAGTTTCAATCTCCTCAAGACTAAACTCACTTCCACCCCAGTTCTGGTTGGCCCAGATACTACCAAACCTTTCCAGATATTCTGTGATGCATCTCTCCAAGGTCTAGGAGCAGTTCTTATGCAAGAACGTCAAGTTGTGGCTTATGCTTCATGTCAGTTGAAACCACACGAGCAAAACAATCCCACACGTGACCTAGAACTTGCAGCAGTTGTGTTTGCCCTCAAGAAATGGAGACAATACTTGTTGGGTAACAAAACTGAAATATTTTCCGATCATAAGAGTCTGAAATACATCTTCACTCAGCCAGATCTGAACCTCAGGCAAAGGAGATGGATTGAGAAGATTAAAGACTTTGATCTCACCATTTCATACACTCCAGGCAAGGCTAATGTTATGGCCGATGCTCTCAGTCGCAAGTCGTATTGCAATAATCTCATGATCATGATAAGCCAACCTCCACTTCATGAAGAATTCCAGAAGTTGAACCTTGGTCTTGTTCCTCAAGGCTATCTTGCTAGCTTGACAGCCAGTCCAACTCTCGAGGACAAGATTCGTTCTGAACAACGTCGTGATACTGAAATCAAGAAGATGGTTGAGCACATCAAGGAAGGCAAGGAGAAATTCAAGTCCTTCTCAATTGATGACAAAGGAACTGTGTTCTTTGAAGGACGCATTGCAGTTCCTCAAGTTCAAAGCCTCAAAGATGTTATTCTCAAGGAGGCTCATGAAACTCCTCTTTCCATTCACCCTGGAAGTACAAAGATGTACCAGGATCTTAAGACACTGTATTGGTGGCCTGGCATGAAACGTGAAATTGCTCAATACGTTTATGAATGCGACGTTTGTCAACGTGTTAAGGCAGTCCATCAGAAAACAGCCGGTCTACTCCAACCTCTGAAAATTCCTGAGTGGAAGTGGGACATGATTGAAATGGACTTCGTCACTGGTTTTCCAAAGTCCAAGAAGGGCAACGATGCAATCTTCATTGTCATTGATCGTCTCACTAAAGTAGCTCACTTCTTTGCTGTCAAAGAAACAATCTCAGCTAGCCAGTTAGCAGAACTCTACACAGCAAAGATTGTTCCTCTTCATGGTGTTCCATTGGAAATAAGCTCAGACCGTGGAAGCATATTCACTTCTCATTTCTGGAAAAGCTTTCAAGAAGCATTGGGCACCAAACTTCTTTTCAGCACAGCTTATCACCCTCAGTCTCAAGGGCAAGTCGAAAGAGTCAATCAGATTCTCGAGGATATGCTCAGAGCATGTGGTCTCTCCTTTGGCATGAAATGGGAGGATTGCCTTCCATATGCTGAATTCTCCTACAACAACAGCTACCAGGCAAGCCTAGGCATGGCACCATTTGAAGCACTCTATGGCCGCAGATGCAGGAGTCCAATCAATTGGTCTGGAGCTGGTGAACATTCACTCCTAGGCCCTGACATTGTTAAGGAAGCCGAGGAGAAAGTTCGTATCATTCGTGACAATCTCAAGATTGCTCAGTCTCGTCAGAAGAGCTACTATGACAGCAAGCACAGGGATATGCTCTATGCACCTGGTGACAAGGCATATCTTCGTGTAACTCCCCTCAGAGGCACTCATCGTTTTGGTGTGAAAGGAAAGCTTGCACCAAGATACATTGGTCCTTTCAACATTCTCTCAAGGCGGGCAGAAAATGCTTATCGTCTTGAACTTCCAGAAAAGCTATCCAAGGTGCACGATGTGTTCCACGTGTCACAACTCAAGAAGTGTTTCAAAGATCCAGATCGTGCAGTTGATCATGATTCCATTGAACTGCAAGATGATCTCTGTTATGAGGAGCACCCTATTCGTATTCTCGATGAGACCGAGCGTAAGACTCTCAACAAGAGCACCAAGTTCTTGAAAGTGCAGTGGTCGCATCATTCCGATAAAGAGGCAACGTGGGAGACCGAAGAGGATCTTCGCAAGAAGTATCCGGACCTTTTCACTTCTCAGTAAGGAATCTCGGGGCGCGATTCCTTCAAGGGGGGCGTTTTGTAACATCCCAAGTATGAAAATACCCCTAGAATGTTTTGTTTCTTGTTTAATTAAAGTATTGCATCATGTCATCATGTTTATTTCATTGTTTGCATTTGTTTACTAATTGTTTTGCATCTGTTCTTAATTGTTTTCACATTTGAAATTCAACTTATTTCCAAACCTTATTTCATACTTGCTCTGTTACAACATTTTAAATAGAAATCTCAAGTAAAAACAACCCATTTGTTTTCATATTATTCCATATTGATCAATTAATAAGATGGTGCTTTTATTTCCACTAATTAATTCCAAATTGGTTTCAAATTCAAAGCAAATCATCTACAGCACCTAATTTGGAAATTATAAAAATACCAAACCATTCTAATGTTTTAATCCACTTAATAATAGGGGTCACCCTAATAAAAACCTTGTTTTCAATATTAAGTCATTAATTAACAACCATTTCAAATTCAAATCAAGTCTTCAAATCAGCACCCAACTTGAGTTTATAAAAATCTCCAAATCAAATCAACTAATTTAATCAACTTAACCATAGGGTCCACCCTATTAAAATGGTTTGTTTTCATAATGTTTACTTAATATAAAAATTCATTCAAATTTTGGTTTAATTAACAAACAGCAAGTTTTGAAAACTTTTGGAAAACAAAAGTTGGTTTCTAGTTGCTATTTAAAAAACTAAACTAACCATATTTTTTTCCAAATTTTTGCTAACCTAAAAGCCTTCTTTTTCTTCGATTTTGTTTTCAGCAAAAAAAAAAAACAGAAATAGGAAAAAGAAAAGCCAGCGCGCAGCAGCTAGCCTAGCACCGCCAGCCCACCCTCCTAGCGCGGCCCAGCCCGCTAGCGCCGCGCGTACCGATTCGACGTTATAACCCGTCGTCATCCTCCTGTACGGCGGCTCATCCCGCGGTGCCACGGCGGCAGACGGGCGCCTCCGATGGCCAGGAGCTCGCCTAGCTGCTATAAGTACCCCCCTAGACCCCCTGGCACCTAACCCTAGCCCTAGGTATCCCTATTCCCTCTTCTCCGCTGCCAATTCCACCTCTCGGCCACCGATCCCCTCACTGCTGCAACCCACCGGAGAAGCACGCCTGAATCCGCCATGACAGCCGCCGTCTCCGTTCACCAACCACCTACCTAGCTGCTGGAACCAAGCCACCTCGTCACCCTCGTTCGTTTGCACACCGGAGGGAGCACAGAGATCGACTACAGCCGCGCCGCCGTCCTCGTCCACGCCGCTGCTGTCGCCGCCGTCACGCCATCGTCACCAAGCCGCTGCCTCGCCTACGTACCGTGGTGAGCCACGTGGTCTCCTCCTCCTCCCTGTATCTTCTGCACTCGCACGCATCCAGTATCCACAGATCCACCAGCAGCACAGCACCACGGCGTCTCGTCGCCGGCGAGCTTCTCAGTCAGCAAAGTTCAGTTTCAGCGCGCGCGTTTGGGTTCAGTAACGCAGATCGGAATCATTTCCTGGCTGCATCTCTGTTTCTGTCGAAACTGACGAAGCAGCGCACTGGTTCAGTGCATCGTGCGCGCAACGAGAGGTCCTGTGTTCGATCCCTCGCGACTGCGAATAAACCCACTTTTTTCCCTCGCTGGCTGACAGGCCTGCCCCACCAGACAGTGACCCTGGTGGCCACGCAAGCGCGCGCATGCCACGCTGTCCCCCCAGGCCCACGTGCAGTGGCTGTGGCTAGCCCCCAGCACGGTAACAATAGTTTATGCACGTTTCTGTTTTAAAAAGAAATCCTTTTAAAATTGCAGATTGGTCCCTGGTTTTAAAAACCTTATAACTTTTATTTTATAAACTCAAATAATGAAAATAAAATATGCACACTACTCTAAATTTAATTTTCTACCTATTGGTATCATTTGTTTCCTGTTTTGAAATTTCAAAATGCAATTCAAATTTGAATTAAAATATTTCAATTGTAATTTGCTAAATATCATAACTAATTCATTCTTAATCCAATAAATGCAAATAAAATATGTTTTCCATGCTATTTCAAATAACCTTTTCAAATATAAAATTTGTTTCATGGTTTGAATAATTTAAATTGCCTAAATAATTTAATCCTTGTTAAATTCATTTAAATTTGATAAAATCATATCTTGCTCAAAATAAAATATTTTTGAACATGCAAATTATGTTTTCAAACCATCAAAGTATAACCTTTTCAAATGTGAATTTGAATTTATGTTTTGAACAAATTAAATTCAAATAAAATCCACACTTGTTTTAAATTCATTTAAAACTTGTTTAATCTTGTTTAATTCATAATTAAATTATCCTATTTCCTTTTTCAATATTTGAAACATGTAATCCAACAAAAAAATTGTATTCTTTTCAAATATAAATTTTGTTAATTGTGTTGAACACTTTAACTTGATGAAACCAACACATACTTGTGTGACATCTTTAAGTAACCAAACATTTCCAAACTTAATAAATGATTTCCAAACTTGTTAATTTCCTTTTCCCCTTGCATCTCTTGTTGTTATTATGTTGTTATCATCATGCATGCATCATGGTAATAAATTCTCACATGGTAATTAAATTATAGATCATTTGTTTCCACTTAATTCATGGACTCTTGCCATATGCAATCCAATTGCATATGGGTCCATTTAAATTGTGTTACCATGTTAGCTAGTTTATTTTGATGCAACCATTAACTTGACATGCATCATCCCATGATTGTGCACTATGCCATGAGAGTGATTGTTTATATTTCTGCCTTGTTTGTTTGCTTCTTCTCGGATAGACGACGACGTTGAGACAGACGATCTTTACAGCACCCCTTCTGAGGATCTAGCTCAGTACCAGGCTGCTGAGTTTGCAGGCAAGTTATCACTCACATGAACCATTGTGTTCCTTTCAACCCTGGTTACCGATACTTTCCGTTATCTATTTCTGCTAGCCTTAGTAGTAGTTGTTTCTGTACGAACCTATCACATGAATCCCTTAACCTTGATATTGCCTCACCACCACTCCTACAACCCTATTGATTGAGCCAGTGTCTTACTAGCATGCTTAGGTTGTTTTGCTCGAGTCTGTTACCCGTTACTTTCAGTTACTATATTTTCATTATGTTCTGGGGGCTCGATGTTTAATCAATCAATCATGCTAATGTTATTGTTAATAATAATTTGATGATAAGGCACCGGCAGGAGGCCCTGTGTGGTTTTGAGGCCTGCTAGTGTCGACCCTAATAGGAAAAGGGTCTTGTCTACTGATCCATGATGAGCGCACTACCCGCATGTGGGAAGCGAGTATGGGCGGCCCCCTCAATTTGATTCGATTCGCATCTCGTCCAAATCATCTCATTTAGTTCGTGTTTTCCATTTGCCGCATGCATGTTTTTGCGAGCCCAGCGCAGGGTGGAACTTTCGTAGTCAGCATATAGGGGGACACATTCTTAGAGTGCTATGAGGGTCCATTTTCTTCTGGGCTCGATTAGCCGTGCGCCCAAGGTGCTTTGGGCTTGATGCGAAGAAGAGTTGAGTTGTGTTGAGTGCCCCGCTTGGTGGGAGGCATCCCATCTGGCGGGTTATTCATACGTGTACGGCCAAATTGGTGCAACCCTGCAGGGATAATCTTCTCGAGAAGCCGTGTTTTCCGCGGTTATGGTTAACTTGGTGAAAGTACTGGCTAACAAGTACTCAGGACAATTTAAACCTAATGATTCACAATCTCACACCCAATGATTAACAACTTGACTAGTAATAGGATTATTGACACAACAACTTGATTCATCTTTAATCCAACTGTGTGAGTTATCCTCGGATTGCTTCTTTGGATAAGGGGCGAGATCCAGGATGGGTTTGTTTGAAGTTATCTTTCAGATGGTTACAATACTCGATCTTATCTCCTTTCTGTTAGCCGGAAGTGATAGAATCTCTGTAGTTGGTTAGCGCAGCCAGTTGCAGCATCTTTTATATCCCCTTTCTTCCGTTGAACCCAAGGCATCTGTACTTGGTGTTGACGGGTTACACTTTGGTGAACTGTGAGTCTTGCTTGCCAGTACGTCTATGTACTGACCCCTTGGGGGCTGTGGTTTCCGCAGACTACGCTTACGAGGATCCAGGTGACGGCTACTACGTGGAGTTTGACGAGGCTGCTGACGAGTAGGTAGCGGACCCGGGCAGGATCCGAGACATCGTGGATGGGCTCCGTCTTTATTTCAGTTTCCGACTTCTTAAGCCTATTTGGATTTGTCTGTACTCAGACCTGTTGAATGCTTCCGCTGAGATGTAATGATGTTATGTTGGGACATGTGTCCTCTGGATGATTGTATTTGCTATCTCTGCTCTAGTGAGAGCTATTTGCAACTTATTTCAATCTTTTGTGTCTTAGAGATATGTTGTGCTATCATTCTGTTACAATCCGTTGACGTACCATGTGTGTATGGTATGAAGTACGTCAATGGTAGTGTCCTGATTTCTATGGGATGGTTTACGTCGACGCTGAACAGATAGGGGTTGGTTGTCACACATACGTGTGTTGGCCTACTCGTAAGAGGACGCGGGTGCCGGTAAGCCCCGTAATCCAATCTACTACTGTTCAACGGAACGGCGAGTATCCTTTAGAAGTCCGGGTGCGACAATAAGACAAGATTCAGACATGATATCACAACGAGCATGAAAAGTTTCACCATTTATAACAACTTTAACCAAAGGGGTCATATTTGTTGACTCAAAATTTATTGGGACATGATCAAGATGTTGACGAATTTGGCTATATCCCTCTTTTAAGATAGAAATATGTGATTCAAGAGTATTTAATCTAGCATAAATATCTGCAAAGGCTTTATCAGAACTATTGGGTAAGCTGTAGGTTGCAATTAATTTTCTTATAGCATTGAAAGCTTGATCTCTATCACAATTAAGGAAATCACCTCCTACCACAGTATCCAAAGCATATCTATAACAAAGAACAAGACCAAAGTAAAAGCTACGAAGAAATGGATTTAGAGTCACTTTAGGTTCAACTTTGCAATAGGAATCAAAAGCTCTAGACCAAGCTTCTTTGAAGTTCTCATCATTCCCTAGTTTGAAAGTAAAGATTGTTTCTTCTGGTGACATAATGACAGGAACAAAACTAGACATAAAAGCAAGCAAATAAATAACAACTATGAACTAAACTAATATTTTGTGTTTTTGATATAGAGAAGAAAAACAAGACAAAAATAAAAACAAGACAATAAACAAAATAAAGAGATTGAGAGTGAGAGACTCCCCTTGCCAGAAGACTTCCTTCTCCCTGGCAACAGCGCCAGAAAAAGTCCTTGATGGTGCAGATCTTGCACTCGTTGGGATACCCCAAGAGGAGGGTGTGATGAGCACATCGGTAGGATTTTTCCCCTTAGTTAAGAACCAAGGTTATCAATCCAGTAGGAGAAGGAGGACCTTCGGAAGGTTGATGTCACTGACGGTGGTGCTGGCGCTTCACCAGTGTCAGCAACAATGTGGAACCTGCACACAACACAACCAAAATACTTTGCCCCAACGGTACAGTGAGGTTGTCAGTCTCACCGGTCTTGCTGAAAAAAAATTAGACGTATAGTGTGGAAAAACAGTGTATGCTTGCAGAAAGTACAGAAAGCAGGAAATTGTTGTGGTTTGTTTAACAGTGTGGAAAATGGACCGGGGTTCATAGTTTCACTAGTGGTGTCTCTCCACAAAAGATAGCATGTTGGGTGAACAAATTAAAGCTGGCCAATTGACAAATAGAGGTTGCACCGTAGTGCACAATATGACATGAAGATTACTATGCTATTTAGTGCAGGCATTACAACAAGATACATAGACCGACATCCATCTGCATCTATGACTAATAATCCACCCTCAGGTTATCATCCAAACCCCCTTAGGTATTAAGTTGCAAGCAACAGATAATTGCATTAAAGAAAATGTGTAATGTAAGCAATAATTATGCACGCGGGCACTCTCACCGCTGTTTTCTCCCTAATGGCAACATCACATCCTCCCCGTTCACGTTTCTGTCACTCGAGCAAGGAAACAAGGAGGCATGAACCCACTATCGAGCATAAATACTCCCTCTTGGAGTCAATAGCAACTAATTGGCTAGAATAACCACTAGCAACGGAGAGAATGCAAGATCACAAATAACATATGCAAATAAAGACTATAATCAACTTGGCATAAGGTCAATATTCATCGGATCCAAGCAAACACAACACACAGAATTACATAAGATCAATCTCGATCATGATAGGCAGCTCATGAGATCTAAACATGGAGGCATATGAGGAGAAGACAACCATCTAGCTACAGCTACGAACCTGTAGTCCAAGGATGAACTACTCACGCATCATTCCGGAGCCAAGCATGGTGATGTAGAAGCCTCCGGTGATGATATCCTCTCCGGCAGGGTGCCGGAAATAGCTTTAGAACCCCCTGATGGCTAGGTTGAGACTCCAAGTGCAGAGTGTGTAGCTAGTGGCAAGCCTTCTTCCCCACGAGGGTGACTCGAGGGTTTATATCGGACTCTTGGGGAGCCAGTATTTCAGCAGTTGTCTTCCAAGCTTCCTCCAGGATCTTGCAAACAAGTAGAGAATTTTGTGCCCTCAACCTCACCAAGTGGTTGTCAAGCACAAGGTGTGAGACTTCTAAATTGCAATGCAAAACTGAAAGTAAATGTGCAATAATTAAATCTACTACTAAATGCAAATGAGAAAATAAATATGCAATGGATTGTTTTTGTATTTTTGTGATGCAAGTGGTGATGGAGATAATGTAAATTCGAATTGGAGATGCAAGTAAAGTAAAGTGCAAGTAAAGTAAATTGCAGCAAAGTAACTAGAGTGTTTTCTTATAATTAAAATAAGACCGGGGTTCATGGCTTCACACTTGCATTCTCTCAAATAAAGTGGTAGACGATGGACACAAAAAATTACATGTGAGATTACAATAACATGTTTAACATTGAGTACTTTCATATGGGCATCACGTCCTAGCATAGAGATCTCTACGGTCATATTGATCCCTCTTATACTCCACCAAGATGCTAAATAAATCATAACACCTCGATAATTAAGGAAAAACCAGAGTATAGCTTTAAGCAATGTGACATGAAGTTGAAGTAAGAACTTGCTAGATCTAGTCATGGAGATTGATTAGTGTCACTTCAAATCCCCGGTAACAAGGTACTCCTTTTTATCCCTAGTGAGTAACTAAGAAAGGTTTAACAAAACCTAAGTGGATCGCTGAACTTCTGTCACTTTGTCGCACCCGGACTTCTAGAGGATACACACAGCCCGCTAAATAGTAGATAATTGGCTTACGGGGCCTACCTGCACCCGCATCTCAATATGAGTAGGCCGACACGTAAACGTGTGACAACCATTCTCTACTATTCATCGTCTGTGAAACCATCCAATAGGAATCCGAATACTTCCATTGACGTACTTCATAGCATACACACATGGTACGTCAACGGCATTTGAACAAGTGATATCACAACAAATCTCTAAGACACAAAGAAATAGAAATAAGTGGCAAAAGCTCTCACTAGAGCAGAGATAGCAAATACAGTCATGCAGAGGACACATGTCCCAACAAGTCATCATTACATCACAGCGGAAGCAAACAAAGTGTATGAGATACAGACAAGATCCAAATAGGCCTAAGAGGCCGGAAACGAAAAGAACGGAGCCCATCCACGAAGTCTCGGATCCTGCCCGGGTCCGCTATCTACTCGTCAGCAGCCTCGTCATACTCCACGTAGTAGCCACCATGGGGATCCTCGGAAACGTAGTCTGCAGAACCAGCAGCCCCAAAGGGGTCAGTACGGACGAGTACTGGCAAGCAAGACGCACAAGATACCAAAGTGTACCCGAAAACACCAAGTACAGATGCTTTGGGTTCAATGGAAGATAGGTGATACAAAGGTGCGGCAGCGGGCTGCACTAACCAACTACAGAGACACGCTACAACATCCGGCTAAAAGAAAAGGGATAAGATAGCGCATCGGAGCCAACTACCACTAACCTCAAACAAACCCATCCTGGATCTCGCCCCCTATCCAAAGAAGCAATCTGAGGATAACCCACACAGTTGGATTAATGAAGGTTCAGGTTATTGTGACAATATGCCTATTACTAGTCAAATTATTATTAATTAGGTGTAAGTTGTCGGACTACTTGTTAGCCAGCACTGTCACCAAGTCGTCACATAACCGCGGACAACACGGCTTCTCGAGAAGATTCATCCCTGCAGGGTGTGCTCCAGTACCCGTACACACTCGAGCCACCAACTAAAACTCAGGTGGACTCGACCCGACCCGAACCATCTCTACGGCCTGTCCTAGGAGCCACGGAGCTATAAGGTCCCAGCCACGCAGCCGAATACTCAGCGCAAGTGTGCAAAACTCCCGCAGGACGCAACACCCCGGCAATACAGGCCTCGCCCTATATGTGTGCGTCATCAACATCATCAGTATCAACCATGGGAGCGACCCATTCATGCGTATGAGCCAAATGGAACACCCGAACTAAGTGTGGCTCTTCGGACAAACTGCAGATCAGGTCAAAATCGAGGGGGGGGTTCCATACGACCACCCGGATGTGGTGAGCACGCTCATCATGGATCAGAGGACAAGACCCTTTTCCTAATTAGGGTCAACACTAGCAGGCTTCAAAACCCTAACCCGGGCCTCCTGCCGGTGCCTTATCATCAAATTATTATTACCCCAAACATTAACATGATATTGATTATAACAAGCCCATCTATCAAACTAAACAGGTGATAAGATAAATGACAACAAGACTCGATCACAAACAAACCTAAGCATGATACTACAACACAGGCTAACAAACAACAAGGTTGTAGGTGTGGGGGTGAGGCTATATTCATGGCTGCAGGATGACATGTGATAGGATCGGAACACAAGCAACGAATCATAAGGCTAGCAGATTAGACAACGGAAAGTATCGGTATCAAGTGTGGAACAGACACAATGGTTCATGTGAGTGAATACTTGCCTGCAAACTCAGTAGCCTGGTACTGGGCTAACTCCTCTGAAGTGGTATCGTAAACCCCGTTTGTCTCAGCGTCGACGTCTATTCGAGAAGAAGCAAACAAACAACAAAGAGAGACGGACAATCAATAACATGGCATAATGCACAAACTTGGGATGATGCATGATATTTTAATTGGTGCATTGAAGATAATATAGAGACATTATGACCAATATTAAATGGACCCATATGCAATTGAATTGCATATGGTAAAAGTCCATATGCCTAATTTGAGGGTTTAATGAATTACAACTAAACATTTTGTTGAAGTGGATTAAATGCATGAGAGATGATAGAAATAGCAAGGAAATAGTGTTAGCTTCAACTAGACATTTTATTTGTCAAATTTGGGGTTTTAATGATTAAGTTATACACATTGGTATTTTAATTAGATAAAAATCAGTACTGAAATTAGTGGCATTTTTAGTTTCTCAAAATGTTGATATTATTACATATTTGGGCAGAGTAGGAAATTTGGATTGGGATACCTATTTTGTTTGCCCAAAACAGATTTAAAATGGTTAAGTTATGTTGTTTGCAAGATTTGGTATTAATCTGCCATTTTCTGGAAAAGAAAAAATAGAAAAGAAATAGGTACAGAAACGTTTTACACCGGGGGGAAGTACCCGCGCCGGCCGACAGCTGGGTCCAGCGCATGCGTGGCGGTGACGAGGATGGGTGGAGGCTGAGGTGGCCTCAGGAGTGTGTGACAGGCGGGCCCGGCCCCGTGCGGTGGGAAATCAGCAAAAAGGAGGGCATTTATGCCTACCGCGGGGTTCGAACACACGACCGGCGCGGTCGTCCGTGCGGTGCTAACCACTGGGCCACCGAAGCGTTGTTGTAAGTACTACAGATCGGTGCGCTTTTAACTCTAACAAACGTGCTAACTGAATTTTGGATCTGCAGATTCAGAATTCAGGCAAAACGTGACGGCGGCACTAAGCGATGGCGACGAGTGCTGCTGCTGCTGGGCGTGTTGCGTGCGCGGGCGCGGTGGCTGGTGCGTGTGCTTGCGGAGAGGAAAGGAAGGGAGCAGAGGACGGGGCTCACCAGCGCTGCGTCGACGGCACAGAAGAAACGAGCGACCGAACGACGTACTGAAGACGATGACCTGACGAAAGACGGGATGCAGTGCACGGCGGCGGACGACGAGCTCGACGGCGGTCGATGTGGACGTCCTCTGGCCTCGGGGTCTTCAGCAAAGTTGAAGATGGTAGCGTCTAGTTTCCATTCCCGCGAAGAACGGCCTCCCTCGACGAGCACAGCACCCGCGCCATCACCTCCAACTTCCGGCCAGAAATGGAGTGTTTGGGTTTAGAAAAGTTCAGGAAACAAAGGGGATCTGAGGGGAGAGAAAGGAGGGCGGCGGTGCTGGGGAGGAGAAAGGAAAGGCTAGGGTTTGGGGTGGCCTCGGGGAGTAGATAAGGAGGGGGAAGGGAGCAGGTGGAAAGGGGTGGTGCGGTGGTGGTTTGGAAGGGGAAAGCGACAGGCACGCCTCCTGCGTGATCGTCCGTACGAAGGAGAAGAAAGGAGGTGGGCTGGGCTGGTTCGGGGGTTGTAGGTGGCCTCGGCCTGCCCATTCGGCTGGCCTGGTCTGCCTCCCCCTTTTCGTTTCTTTTTATTATTCCTTCCTTTTTTTTGTAGAAAGGAAAGAGAAGGAAAAAGAAGGGGTTTTTGGGATCCAAAAATTATGGTGATAATTTTTTATAAGTTCCTGATTGAAAAATCCCAGTTGCACCAACTTTTGTTTTTCAAAATTTTAAATATTTGTTGTTGTTTGAAATTTAAATGAATTTGCTTGAATTTTGCAATTATTGAATTATTTGAAAATTACCCAAGTCACTTATTTGGAAAATCAGGTTTATGGAAAACAATTAAATTTTTTGATTTGAATATTTTATTTGAAAAAGTTGTAACAGACCAAGTGTGAAACATAATGATTTGAATTTATTTGAAATTTGAAATTCCACACATGAGTGCACTATGATGACATGATGCATTGAATAAAATTCAAGAAACAACCATGTAAAAGGGGAATTTTCATACTTGGGATGTTACAAAACGCCCCCCCCCCTTGAAGGAATCGCGCCCCGAGATTCCTACTGAGAAGAGAAAAGGTCCGGATACTTCTTGCGAAGGTCCTCTTCGGTCTCCCACGTTGCCTCTTTATCGGAATGATGAGACCACTGCACTTTGAAGAACTTAGTGCTCTTGTTGCGAGTTTTGCGCTCGGTCTCATCGAGAATGCGAATAGGGTGCTCCTCATAAGAGAGGTCTTCTTGCAGTTCAATGGAATCATGATCAACTGCACGACCTGGGTCTTTGAAGCAGTTCTTGAGCTGTGACACGTGAAAGACATCGTGCACCTTGGATAGCTTTTCTGGAAGTTCAAGACGATAGGCATTTTCTGCACGCCTTGAGAGAATGTTGAAGGGACCAATATATCTTGGTGCAAGCTTTCCTTTGACACCAAAACGATGAGTGCCTCTGAGTGGAGTAACACGGAGATATGCTTTGTCTCCAGCTGCATAGACCATGTCCCTGTGTTTGCTGTCATAGTAGCTTTTCTGACGAGACTGAGCAATCTTCAGATTGTCACGAATGATGCGGACTTTCTCTTCGGCCTCCTTAACAATGTCAGTACCAAAGAGTGAGCGTTCACCGGCTCCAGACCAATTGATTGGACTCCTGCATCTGCGACCATAGAGAGCCTCGAAAGATGACATGCCTAGGCTTGCCTGGAAGTTGTTGTTGTAGGAGAATTCAGCATATGGAAGACATTCCTCCCATTTCATGCCAAAAGAGAGACCACATGCTCTGAGCATATCCTCGAGAATCTGATTGACTCTTTCAACTTGCCCTTGAGACTGAGGATGATAGGCTGTGCTGAACAGAAGCTTAGTGCCCAAAGCTTCTTGAAAGCTTTTCCAGAAGTGAGAAGTGAAGATGGTTCCACGGTCTGAGCTTATTTCCAATGGAATACCATGAAGAGGAACAATCTTTGTTGTATAGAGCTCTGCCAATTGACTAGCTGAGATTGTCTCTTTGACAGGAAAGAAGTGAGCGAATAGTCGATCAATGACAACAAATATAGCATCATTGCCTTTCTTGGACTTTGGAAACCCAGTAACGAAGTCCATTTCAATCATTTCCCACTTCCGTTCAGGAGTTTTCAGAGGTTGGAGAAGACCCGCTGATTTCTGATGAACTGCTTTGACACGTTGACAAACATCGCATTCAGAGAAATATTTAGCAACTTCACGCTTCATGCCAGACCACCAATACATTGTTTTGAGATCCTGGTACATCTTTGTACTTCCAGGGTGTATGGAAAGAGCAGTATTATGAGCCTCCTTGAGAATCACATCTTTCAGGCTTTGGATTTCGGGAACTGCAATGCGTCCTTGGAAAAACACTGTTCCCTTGTCATCAATTGAGAAGCACTCATACTTCACATTGCCTGCTTTGATGTTCTTTGCGATCTTCTTGATCTCAGCATCACGAAGTTGTTCAGAACGAATCTTGTCCTCAAGCATTGGACTGGATGTCAAGTTTGCAAGATAGCCTTGAGGAACAAGTCCAAGATTCAGCTTTTGGAATTCTTCATGAAGAGGAGGTTGGCTTTCCATGATCATGAGATTGTTTCAATAGGACTTGCGACTGAGAGCGTCGACCATTACATTAGCCTTGCCTGAAGTGTCAGAGATGGTGAGATCGAAGTCTTTGATCTTCTCAATCCATCTCCTTTGTCTAAGTTTTAGATCTGGTTGACTGAAGATGTACTTTAGACTGTTGTGGTCAGAAAAGATCTCAGTGCGATTACCCAACAAGTATTGTCTCCATTTCTTGAGGGCAAAGACAACTGCTGCAAGCTCAAGGTCATGAATAGGATAGTTGAGCTCATGTGTGTTCAACTGGCGAGAAGCATAAGCCACAACTTGACGTTCTTGCATGAGAACTGCACCTAGACCTTGGAGAGAAACATCACAGAATATTTGGAAAGGTTTGGAAGGATCTGGGCCAACCAGAACTGGTGTAGAAGTGAGTTTAGTCTTCAGGAGATTGAAGCTTTCATCACATTGTGGAGACCAGACGAACTTCTTGTCCTTCTTTGTGAGGTCAGTTAGAGGTTTGGCAATCTTGGAGAAGTTTGGGACGAAGCGACGACAATAGCTAGCCAAACCAAGAAAACTTCTGACTTGCTTCACCGTTTTAGGCGGTTTCCATTCAACAATGGCCTTAACCTTTTCTGGGTCAATAGCTATGCCCTTGGCAGATATGACATGACCAAGGTAAGTGACTTCAGAAATCCAGAACTCACATTTGGAAAACTTGGCATAGAGGCGATGCTCGCGAAGCTTCATGAGAGTGAGACGAAGATGTTCTTCATGCTCTTTCTCGGATTTGGAGTAGACAAGAATATCATCAAGATATACCACAACGAACTTGTCGAGGTATTCATGGAAGACAGAATTCATGAGTCGAGAGAAGGTCGCAGGTGCATTGGTGAGACCAAAGGACATGACGGTGTATTCATAGCGACCGAAGCGAGTGACAAAGGCTGTCTTTGGAACATCCTATTTGCTGATCTTTATTTGATGGTAACCCATTCTCAAGTCCAACTTGGAGAATATAGAGGCTCCAGCAAGTTGATCAAAGACATCATCGATGCGAGGAATTGGATATTTGTTCTTGATGGTTTTCTCGTTAAGAGGACGATAGTCAACAACGAGTCTCTTTGTTTGATCCTTCTTTGCCACAAAGAGAGTTGGGCATCCCCAAGCCGAGGAACTAGGTTGAATGTAACCTTTTTCCATGTACATATCGATTTTCTCCTTTAACAATTGCAGTTCAGGAGGAGCTATCTTGTATGGATACTTGGAGATTGGAGCAGTGCCTGGTTCAAGTTCGATGACGAACTCAACAGCTCTGTCAGGAGGCATTCCTGGCAATTCTTCTGGAAAGACATCGGGGAAGTCACAAACCACCAGAACAGTTTCAATAGATGGTAGAGGATTTGCATTGAGAGTGTAGAGTTGAACAACTGGATTTTCAGCATGGAAGTAGACTATCTGGCCAGAAGGGTGTGTGATTTTGACAGACTTAGCAGGACAATCAATGACTGCTTTGTTGGCTACCAGCCAATCCATCCCAAGAATGACATCAATATCTGAAGAGTGGAGAGCTATCAGAGATGCCTGGAATGCAAGGTTTCCAATTGTGATCTCGATGTTTTGGCTAACTTTATTGCTTTGCCAGCTAGATCCCGGTGATTTCACTAGGAGAGGGATAGACAACTGTTCGAAGTTGATTTTACTGGTGTTTGCAAAGTTTTGAGAGATGAAGGAGTGTGAAGCACCAGAATCGAACAAGACTTTAGCAGGAAACGAGTTCACAAGAAGTGTGCTCATTACAACCTCTGGAGATTCTTCTACTCCCTGGGCCTTGACATGGTTCACCTTGACGGTTCTCACGCCAAGCTCGTTGCTGTTGTAGCAACCCAACGGAGGACCACGTATTCTTGTCGGGGTTGACCTGTGGCGAGGTGGAGGTGGAAAGAGGTGCCTTTGCGGGCACTTATCGGAATAGTGGCCCGGCTGTCCACACTTGTAGCATGTAACAACAGAACGAGGATTTGTTGGATCTGGCTGAGATGGAGCACCTCCTGAAAATTCCACTGGGGTGGGAGGGCGGGCAAGAAATCCTGCCGGGCTTGGCAAGCAGATGGGCGGTGTTGGAGTGGTATATGGAACCCAAACTCTTCGTTTTTGTGGAGACATGATAGCTTTTGACGAATTAGCTTGTTCACGAGAGTGCTTACGAGACTCCTCAACCAACTTGCGCCCAAGCTCTTCATTTAGAGCGATGTTGATGAGGTCCTCAAAATTCTTGGCCTCGACGTTGGTGAGAGCATACTTGAGTTCCGGGTTGAGACCCCTGCGGAACTTTGCCATCTTTTTCGCTTCCGTGGAGACTTCATCTCCGACATAGCGAGCCAGGCGATTGAACTCTCTTTGGTATTCGAGAACGTCCAAATTGCCTTGTGTGAAAGAATAGAATTCCTCACGCATTCTCTCCATGAGCCCATCGGGAATGTGATGGCGCACGAAGGCTTGCTTGAAAACCTCCCATGTGATTGCCACACTAGGACCTCTCATTTCTTGGAAGTTCTCCCACCAAGACATGGATTGTCCACGGAGAAGGTAGGTCACGTAAGGAACACGGTCCTCGTGAGCCACATGAGCTACCATAAGAGTACGGTTCATTTCATGGAGCCAGTCATCAGCATCCAATGGCTCGGAGGAGGTATCAAACGTACGCGGATTGAGCTCAAGGAACTCCCGAATAGACACCCGGGTGTTGCCATTACTCCCAAGGTCTTGGTTCTGCTGCATCTGCCTTATAACTTGTGTCATCTGAGACAGCACTTTCCCCATCTCGGGTGGCAGTGTGGGTTCTTCGTCACCACTTTCCATCCTAAAGAGGATACCAAGGTTAACACACTAACCGGATAACAAAATCCAATATAAGTGCTTACAAGGCTTACTTCAGACGGTAAGAAGGTAGCATGGAGCAAACATATACTACCCTCAATGTTCATCATAAATAGTTCGCGTACCACACGGATAGCCGTGTTGAAGAAGAAAATCTCCGGAACAAAACGGATGGAGGTTAACAACGAATCAACAGATAAGTTGTTACAACAAAAGAGACGATTTGTGAAGGACGATATCGAAGCAACAACTGGGAAACAGGAGACCACAAACACCTGAGGTACTACGGAAAAACCCATCCGGGCTTCTAGAGGATCAATATATACTGCTTAAGGAATAGAGGATCTGCTTCCGGGGCTTATTTGCCACCGTTCTCAATCGTGAGTAGGCAACACGAAAATCGTGTCACAACCACCTCCACTCCTATGGTCTAGTAGATATAACTATCCTCGAGAAACCAGGATACGTGAAATCCTAACTTGAAAGTTTAGGTGAGAAGAGAAAAAACAACGTTGCACTTCCTTACCTGAAAAGGGAGGGTGGGTGGGGAAAAAAATAAAAGAACAGAATTCCTACTCTCACGTTTCATTTTTCCTATATAGCTACAAAATAGTTTCTAGACTCAACTGCGGCCAATAAAAGGGATCCTACAGGCAGACAGGCTCTGATACCATTTGTCGCACCCGGACTTCTAGAGGATACACACAGCCCGCTAAATAGTAGATAATTGGCTTACGGGGCCTACCTGCACCCGCATCTCAATATGAGTAGGCCGACACGTAAACGTGTGGCAACCATTCTCTACTATTCATCGTCTATGAAACCATCCAATAGGAATCCCAATACTTCCATTGACGTACTTCATAGCATACACACATGGTACGTCAACGACATTTGAACAAGTGATATCACAACAAATCTCTAAGACACAAAGAAATAGAAATAAGTGGCAAAAGCTCTCACTAGAGCAGAGATAGCAAATACAGTCATGCAGAGGACACATGTCCCAACAAGTCATCATTACATCACAGCGGAAGCAAACAAAGTGTCTGAGATACAGACAAGATCCAAATAGGCCTAAGAGGACGGAAACGAAAAGAACGGAGCCCATCCACGAAGTCTCGGATCCTGCCCGGGTCCGCTATCTACTCGTCAGCAGCCTCGTCATACTCCACGTAGTAGCCACCATGGGGATCCTCGGAAACATAGTCTGCAGAACCAGCAGCCCCAAAGGGGTCAGTACGGACGAGCACTGGCAAGCAAGATGCACAAGATACCAAAGTGTACCCGACAACACCAAGTACAGATGCTTTGGGTTCAACGGAAGATAGGTGATACAAAGGTGCGGCAGCGGGCTGCACTAACCAACTACAGAGACACGCTACAACATCCGGCTAAAAGAAAAGGGATAAGATAGCGCATCGGAGCCAACTACCACTAACCTCAAACAAACCCATCCTGGATCTCGCCCCTTATCCAAAGAAGCAATCCGAGGATAACCCACACAGTTGGATTAATGAAGGTTCAGGTTATTGTGACAATATGCCTATTACTAGTCAAATTATTATTAATTAGGTGTAAGTTGTCGGAGTACTTGTTAGCCAGCATTGTCACCAAGTCGTCACATAACCGCGGACAACACGGCTTCTCGAGAAGATTCATCCCTGCAGGGTGTGCTCCAGTACCCGTACACACTCGAGCCACCAACTAAAACTCAGGTGGACTCGACCCGACCCGAACCATCTCTACAGCCTGTCCTAGGAGCCACGGAGCTATAAGGTCCCAGCCACGCAGCCGAATACTCAGCGCAAGTGTGCAAAACTCCCGCAGGACGCAACACCCCGGCAATACAGGCCTCGCCCTATATGTGTGCGTCATCAACATCATCAGTATCAACCATGGGAGCCACCCATTCATGCGTATGAGCCAAATGGAACACCCGAACTAAGTGTGGCTCTTCGGACAAACTGCGGATCAGGTCAAAGTCGAGGGGGGGTTCCATACGACTACCCGGATGCGATGAGCACGCTCATCATGGATCAGAGGACAAGACACTTTTCCTAATTAGGGTCGACACTAGCAGGCTTCAAAACCCTAACCCGGGCCTCCTGCCGGTGCCTTATCATCAAATTATTATTACCCCAAACATTAACATGATATTGATTATAACAAGCCCATCTATCAAACTAAACAGGTGATAAGATAAATGACAACAAGACTCGAGCACAAACAAATCTAAGCATGATACTACAACACAGGCTAACAAACAACAAGGTTGTAGGTGTGGGGGTGAGGCTATATTCATGGCTGCAGGATGACATGTGATAGGATCGGAACACAAGCAACGAATCATAAGGCTAGCAGATTAGAAAACGGAAAGTATCGGTATCAAGTGTGGAACGGACACAATGGTTCATGTGAGTGAATACTTGCCTGCAAACTCAGTAGCCTGGTACTGGGCTAACTCCTCTGAAGTGATGTCGTAAACCCCGTCTGTCTCAACGTCGACGTCTATTCGAGAAGAAGCAAACAAACAACGAAGAGAGACGGACAATCAATAACATGGCATAATGCACAAACTTGGGATGATGCATGACATTTTAATTGGTGCATCGAAGGTAAGCTAGAGACATTATGACCAATATTAAATGGACCCATATGCAATTGAATTGCATATGGTAAAAGTCCATATGCCTAATTTGAGGGTTTAATGAATTACAACTAAACATTTTGTTGAAGTGGATTAAATGCACGAGAGATGATAGAAATAGCAAGGAAATAGTGTTAGATTCAACTAGACATTTTATTTGTCAAATTTGGGGTTTTAATGATTAAGTTATGCACTTTGGTATTTTAATTAGATAAAAATCAGTACTGAAATTAGTGGGATTTTTAGTTTCTCAAAATGTTGATATTATTACATATTTGGGTAGAGTAGGATATTTGGATTGGGATACCTATTTTGTTTGCCCAAAAAATATTGAAAATGGTTAAGTTATGTTGTTTGCAAGATTTGGTATTAATCTGCCATTTTCTGGAAAAGAAAAAATAGAAAAGAAATAGGTACAAAAACGTTTTACACCGGGGGGAAGTACCCACGCCGGCTGACAGCTGGGTCCAGCGCATGCGTGGCAGTGACGAGGATGGGTGGAGGCTGAGGTGGCCTCGGGAGTGTGTGACAGGCGGGCCCGGCCCCGTGCGGTGGGAAATCAGCAAAAAGGGGGGCATTTATGCCTACCGCGGGGTTCGAACACGCGACCGGCGCGGTCGGCCGTGCGGTGCTAACCACTGGGCCACCGAAGCGTTGTTGTAAGTACTACATATCGGTGCGCTTTTAACTCTAACAAACGTGCTAACTGAATTTTGGATCTGCAGATTCAGAATTCAGGCAAAACGCGACGGCGACACTAAGCGATGGCGACGACTGCTGCTGCTGCTGGGCGTGCTGCGTGCGCGGGCGCGGTGGCTGGTGCGTGTGCTTGCGGAGGGGAAAGGAAGGGAGCAGAGGACGGGGCTCACCAGCGCTGCGTCGACGACACAGAAGAAACGAGCGACCGAACGACGTACTGGCGACGATGACCTCACGAACGACGGGATGCAGTGCACGGCGGCGGTCGATGTGGACGTCCTCTGGCCTCGGGGTCTTCAGCAAAGTTGAAGATGGCAGCGTCTAGTTTCCATTCCCGCGAAGAACGGCCTCCCTCGACGAGCACAGCACCCGCGCCATCACCTCCAACTTCCGGCCAGAAATGGAGTGTTTGGGTTCAGAAAAGTTCAGGAAACGAAGGGGATCTGAGGGGAGAGAAAGGAGGGCGGCGGTGCTGGGGAGGAGAAAGGAAAGGCTAGGGTTTGGGGTGGCCTCGGGGATTAGAAAAGGAGGGGGAAGGGAGCAGGTGGAAAGGGGTGGTGCGGTGGTGGTTTGGAAGGGGAAAGCGACAGGCACGCCTCCTGCGTGATCGTCCGTACGAAGGAGAAGAAAGGAGGTGGGTTGGGCTGGTTCGAAGGTTGTAGGTGGCCTGGGCCTGCCCATTCGGCTGGCCTGGTCTGCCTCCCCCTTTTCTTTTCTTTTTATTATTCCTTCCTTTTTTTTGTAGAAAGGAAAGAGAAGGAAAAAAGAAGGGGTTTTTGGGATCCAAAAATTATGGTGATAATTTTTTATAAGTTCCTGATTGAAAAAGCCCAGTTGCACCAACTTTTGTTTTTCAAAATTTTAAATATTTGTTGCGGTTTGAAATTTAAATGAATTTGCTTGAATTTGGCAATAATTGAATTATTTGAAAATTACCCAAGTCACTTATTTGGAAAATCAAGTTTATGGAAAACTATTAAATTGTTTGATTTGAATATTTTATTTGAAAAAGTTGTAACAGACCAAGTGTGAAACATAATGATTTGAATTTATTTGAAATTTGAAATTACACACATGAGTGCACTATGATGACATGATGCATTGAATAAAATTCAAGAAACAACCATGTAAAAGGGGAATTTTCATACTTGGGATGTTACACACTTTCACAGCACTAGCCACCCCCCGTTAGTCCAACTAATGCACCCATGACCCCACACACGCTCTCAAGAACTAGATTGATCAAAGCTAGCAAATAAGAACGGGGTACATAAGATACATCTACCGAAATAACTCAAGAGAAACATTTGCAATCTCAGATTCAATAACTCATAGAAAAGATCCACCACATAGGAATTACAACGGTGCCCGTAATCATGTGAGGCAGCTCATATAGATCTAATTAGTGAAGCACATAGAGAGAGAGAGATACAAGTGCTACTTCCACAAACCCATAGCCCTGAGGTGGACTACTCCCTCTTCATGGAGATGTCTATGGAGATGACGTTGGAGGGGTAGGAGATCACACCGGCGGCGCCCCGCCGGAGTTTTCCCCCTCCAGTCTGGAACTTCTGGTCTCTGTTTCGGTGTTTCGGTGGCGCTCCCCTCCGTAAGGGTACGGGGGACCCTTTTTATAGTCGGTTTTAGGTCAAGACGGAGTCGGTAAGTCGAAGATGGAAGGAATTGGGGCCACAGGGGCCAAAAGGGGGCCTCTCACGCGGTCAAGGAATCTGGCCGCGTGGAGGGTCCTCTTTTGGGCCTCCTTGCCCAATTCGCGTGGATCCTTCGCCCGCAAGTCTTCTCCTTCCAAGAAAATGACCCCCGCAGATTTTCAGGTGATTTCGCGGAAGTTTGCCCCCTGAAACGTCAAAAATATAGAAAACGGGGTTTCTAACAGGCAGGGTTAATTCCATAAAAGTTGGGGGACTTTGTAATTTAACCCCAAAATACTATAAAACATTGAATTATACCCTTATATGATGCAATATGTAATAGAAAACCATGTGAAAATATGCAAAATTCATCTATACATTTTACATGCATCAACATCCCCAAGCTTAACCCATGCTCGTCCTCGAGTATGAAGGTGATAAAACTAAGATGGGTTTTGCATATTGAAACAATCATGGGATATCAAGGAGGATTATTCATGCTACATATAATCAAATGATTAATACTAGAAATGAGTAGCAATATACAATTCATGTTGTAAGAAATATCAAATATGCAAGCAAAGATGCTTCATGAAAGTTCACAAAGTGTATAATTAAATAAAATCACTATGGACCAAATGCATACACAAAATGAAAAATGAAATCCTATATTGGTCAAAGAATAGCATAATGGAGAATAGAAAATATGGTGGACACTTTGGAGAAAATTGAGTAGAGGTAAAACATGATCAAGTCTTATTTAGCCTCTAAATTATTCAACTAAAATTACTAATTGAAATGTGGTATCCATTGATCTAGGACTCTCATTGCCCCTTTATCACTAGCATCTTAAAATTGTGAGTATTGAAGTAATGAGAATGACAAGGTGGTTGAAAGCCTCATGCCCCGTGAGTGTGAAAACCTACTCCATGATTACTCAACTTAAGATTCCTAATAAGCTTTGTACAATCATAATAAGTATTAATGACATCATAGAGAACCGCAAAGAGGTACCTCTTGCCCCATGACATGGAAACAAGCCCATGTTACAATGACAAGATGAACAAACGGAGTAGACTCATCATCCTTTTTATTTTCATTCACTACTATGCATAGCTTCTTATTTTATTATAGGATGTGTTGTAGAGTCACTCAAGCTGTAATTAAATTTCCACCATGATAAAGCATGGCTTGGGTTAGCAGCCCAATGCGTTTCTCTAGTCATATAGATACTTACTCATTAAAACTTACTATTCCTCTATTTCAGTTCGGCATGGCAGGAGTCCAAAAACAAAAGTACATGATATCAACCAAATGTAAATTTTTTGTGCAATGTTGAAAGCTTTCCGGTGATACACGTTTATAGCTAGCTCCCAACCACACACTTGTCAAACGCAAAACTTGTGGCTCCCATTATTGGGTCATGTTTATTAGACAATTAGTAAAGTGAATATCTTAATTTAGAACATAAATAACACAATAACATGGTGAACATACTCGGAATAGCAATGAATCTAATGGGAAGATATGGTGGACTCACTGGAAATACTTGGCTAAGCAGTGTTGGAAACAAGTTTTTACTTGTTGGAATTTTTAAATTTATGGGCTAGCAAGAGGGAGATAGTTGACCATCTACTATGCATGCATATGTCCATAGAACTACTCATTTCATGACAAACTAAATAAACCAGCAATTAACATCAAGGACATGAATAAGAGATAGCTCAAGACAACATTATTGCAAATTTCTACACATAAAAAGCCTATAAATCATGCAAACATATGTAGCTCTTCAAATCAACCATGGCATCCCTATTCCAAGTCATAATACTAGAATCCAATACATTCCAACCCCAAACTCCAGTAGCTCAATCTCATATAAAATGATGGTGGTGGTTGTCGTGGGATGATCACGGCAGACGTTACCAGGGGTAACTTGTCTTGGGGCAAATCGACTCTGGTGTTTGGGAGAGGGTTTAGCTCAAAGGAAACCATGGTGATATGCGATCTGGTAGCCGGCAATCAAGTCGCCGAGTCTCCGATCTAAATATATTATCTCGACTCTCGTGTTACAATGGATACTCGATACCTCGCAATCCGGCGATTATGTTCTTGCTCACGCTAAAACTCATCTAACCCTAACCTAGGGACCGGCTTATATAACATCCGGACCCTCTGGCTTACTCTCCAAGGCGTACTCTGAATCCTACCCGGACACTGCTTACAAACCCTAAACTTCCTTACCGGAACCCACAATCCGGGTTACGAGGCCTACGTTCCTGGGCCTTCTAGAAGCTCCTTTATCCTAAGCCGGATCTTGCGCAGCGTCCTTTGGGACGAGTTACTCCTTGGCGTTAGCCTACCGGGTTATCATCCCTCCATCAGTAGTCCCCAGAATAGCTTGGGCTTCACGGGATCCTCCTTGAAGCGCACGCTATTCCCTGCAAAAATAACAAACATACAAGTTCATAGAGGCCGGGTTAGGTTGCTTTAATAAACAGCTAGGCCTAACTCCATTGGTGGTCCATATAATAACCCGGCTTTCTCTAAGTCCATTTTTAATTTTCCGGGTCAATGTTCCAAGGAAGATGCAGAAGACCCGGCTTACTTCACTCGTTGATTGATCCAAATATCGCGGAGAGGATTTACTTCTTATCTTGTCCGGATATCGTGTTCGGGCACTTAGCGTATATCCCGAAAATCTCGGACGGGTATCTTTTATTCCCGAAATTTGTGGTTCCCGCTCGCTAGCCTAGGTTTCCCCACCCGTACCTATAAATAGGTGCCTCGGAGGTAACCTAACCCTAACGGCTCATTTCCCCCATCTTCTTCTTCCTCACCGGCGCCCTCTCATTCGAGCTCGCTCAACACCGCCACGGAGACCTCGGGGATACTGCCGGAGCAGAGCCGCCACCGGTTGCGCTCTTCCACGGTCCGCCCCGCGCCGCCGCCAATCTCCGCCGCCGCGCCTCCGAGCTGCCCGCCGGGAGTCGCACGAGGGCACCACGACTGCGCCATCTGCCGTCGTCGCGTCCTTCTCCAATCCACGCCGGTAAGCTCACTATTCCACTTGATTCAACTTGTAATTCCTCCGTTTGACCTAGATTAGATCTAGGTCCGCCCGCGGGCCATTTCTTGCCCCGCGCCGAATTAGGTTGCACAACTTCATCCTAGTTCATCCAATTGCTTGATTATTGATCCCACTTCACTCTCCTACCACTCGTATGTAACATCCCAATTTTTGCTACAATAGGGTGTGTGGTGTTGTTCATATCATACATGCATGAAACCACAAATTTAAGCAATGTTTGAAACCAATTTAAATTGTGAATTTCATTGGTTTGAGAAAATATCACAAATAGTACTTTAAATGGTTTCCAAAATGTTGTATTGAAAAATGTTTCACTTGCACCAAAACAAAACATGGTTTGGTTGGAAATTTCATAAGCCTTCCAAAAAGTATTTTTGCAAAATTTCATCTTTGCAAAAAGGTCCTCAAAAGTCTGATTTCTGTTCTTTCTTAAAATGGAAAAGGGCTTTTCTGTTTAATCCGAAATCTGCAGGGGGTTCTGTGCAAAATAGTCTTCTTCAACCTCACCAGTAGGAGCAGCTCTGTGGCGCTGCACCGGCCGTCGATTCCGCGAGGGGATCCCCGCCGTCGCCGCTTCCTGCGAGAGAGGATAAGGACCGGGCCCTCTCCCTCCCCCTCGAGTTCCCTCTCACTCTCTGTAATCTCCTCCCGAAGAGAACCAAACCCTAACCTACTGTACCTTCGCCGCCGGCGAATCGCCGTCTACTCCCGCCATCTCCGGCCCAACGGAAAGCACTAGGAGGAGTGCCTCGTCCACCTTTACCTCCCCCTCCAACCTCGCTTGCCGGGAAGCTTCCACCCGCCGGGATTTCGCGCCGCCGTCCGCCATGGCCGCCGACCTCCTCCGTGTGGTGCCGTCGATGGAGGCCCCCTCGAGCCTCACCTTCCCCTCCATTAGCTTCCTGGTGAGCTAACGGTCCTCATGGACCCCTCCGTTTCCTCTCCCTCCCTCTGGAACTCCTGGTCGCTGTGCAACTATGGGCGCCGCCGTGCCGTCGCTTGCCGGCGAGGTTTCCGGTGACCTCTTGGCTCACCGGCGCCACCCCTGGGCTTCCCTCGAGCCCCTCTCCCTCGTGGTGTGCTCGGATTCGCGAATTGCGCGCGAATTCGATGGATTTCGAGTACACCCGTGAGGAGCAGAGTAGGATGATGCCAACCTTGTGTCACGCTGATGTCAGCATGGTTTTTTCTATGTTTTAAAAGGAATAAAGTATGCCACGTGGGCCCCACCTGTATTTAAAGTACAGAAATGATTAAAACTTGTTTTATGAATATCTTTTAATATGTAATTCAGAAAAATAAAAGTGAGGTACAAAAATGTTCAGAAAATTAGTCTCTATCCAAATATGTTATTATCATATATGTTTGACCAAGTTGAAAAATGAGTATTATTTAATGTTATTCAATTCATTTAAAATAGGAAAATAAGATTTTATTCACTAAAATCAGAAAATTAAAAGTTATATGTCAAAATTTTCAAAATGACAAATGTAATCTAGTTATGATGTTTTTAAACCCATTTGAGCAACTAAAATGGTACTCACTTTCAGAATCGCCCGAAACCCCCTCCGGGGTCTAGTTCGGGTTAATTTCAATAAAACTGCCTAATTGCCATACGAATTTCTAGCAACCCAACGAACATGTCTAGGGCCTTATTTCAGTGCATTAACTTGCTCATGCATACATATTGCACATTGCATCGATGCCATGTTTTGATTGTTATTCTTCTTTTCGGTGTTTGTTCCCCCTCGGTAGAACGTGACTCCGAAGAGCAGGCCAGCAATCCAATGAAGAATACTTGATCTTAACCGACAAGTCAAGCACTTACCCGAGAAGACATTTCTATTGGTTTTCTTATAACCAAGGCAAGCATAACCTCTTATCTGCTCATATATGTTTTCGAACAACATTTGATTCTCGTACTTTGCATTCGATTCTAAAGTATTTGATGCTATTAGATATAGTTCACCTATATACTGCATTGCCTCAATATCCTGATCCACTGCTCCTAGCCGCCATAGATTTGCTTGTGCGCATCGCCAGAGCCTCATATATGCTACTGCTTAGTTTCATATGTTTGTTACCTCTGCTCCATCCGGTTGATGAATCAGAGCTGCGATAACCTAGTATGATATGATGACGTGGTAAGATGAGCACTGTGTGGTTAAACTTGACTAAGGCTTGGACGGGAGGCCACTTGGGAAGTGGTTGTTTGTCCTGTACTTGCCAACCCTAGGAGTAAGGTCTCGCCGCGGAAACCAAGACTTAGCGTGCAACCACACGCGGGGCCTAACAGACCGCGCTCGACTAACTAACTTGTTTGGTTCTATCCGTGAGTCACGTAGTTTGGGATTTCCATCTGCGTGTGAGTCAAAAACCTTTTGGAGGTGTTTAGGGCGTGACCGGGACAAGTGATGGACGTACACGGATCTTGATCCCGACTCACAGAACAGGTGCCGTCAGGAGGTGGCCAACTCCCTGTTGACGGGGTGGCCCTGTTTGGGTTGACTCATGGATAGGGCTCGACAAGGTAAAGGTCGTGGCCAACCACACTCTGCCGGCACATCGTCGGAATTGTGCCAATAGCTTGGCATTAAGAGTCGGATGGTACGTGTGGGTAAAGTGTACCACCCTGCAGGGACAAATCTTTCGGAAAGCCGTGTCCACGGTTATGGACGACTTGGTGAAAGTCACGGGGTCATAGATAACTTGAAAGTGGTGTAAAAGATGTTGGCAATGGGTGAAGGGTGCCTCCCCGGAGATGCCGGGAGGGGTGATCCTTGTAGCATGTGAGGTGCTGGGAAATGATGTTGGTGGATGAAAAGATGATGATTTCAATAGTTGATTAGTCCTCTCATCTGTTTTAAAAACTCCATGAGACGTGCTATTCTTCCTTGTTTTGGAAAACAAAGATTGCTTTACGCAAAACAGCCGTCATAAAACCTTCCTGAAAATAAGCAGATATATAATAGGTTAACTAAGTCTTGTTGAGTACCTCCTGTACTCAGGTTTGCTTAATTTTGGTTCAGGTGGAGTTCGTCACTTCAGTGATGGTTCGATGTGGACATCGACGAGTAGTTCGGGGTTCCCAGGTAGCAGCTTGGGATCTATGGGCTGGGACGTCGCCTTATGTTGCGGCCTCTTAGGCCCTTTTGGTTCTTGTTAATTAGCAACATAATTTGCCTTCCGTTGTCTGATGTAATGTTGGGTCGTGTGACCTCTGTTTGTAAGCTATACTCTAGTAACACTTGTTTAATAAAGCTTCATGTTTAGAGTACTGCTTTGATCGGTTGTTGGTTTCGAGCTCATTGTTATACAGTTTTGGCTATACCTGCATAGTTGTTGCAGTCGAGGGGTTGTGGAGCCGATGATCCATGTCCGAGCCCGCCTGTCGATGTGATCGGCCTGGGGAGAGGTAACCCCAGTAACCCTCGATTGTTGTTGCACTTTCTAGACACATAGCATCTCTGTATAGCTTTGGTCCCGTTTCCTTCAGTTTCATTCGATTCGTGGACGCTTTGATATGCATAGTTGGTTATGACTAGCATGGATACAAGGAGTAGTAGACTGGGGATCCGGACTACGTGCCGATGAATCCAGTCTGCCTACCGTTATTTGTTGCGGCCGGGGCTGGTAACCCTGAAGCCCTTGTGAGTCCATGGCTAGGAGCACATAATAGTATGTATATCTCTGGGTCCGGGGTCGTGACAAGTCATGGTATCAGAGCATGACTGCCTGTAGGAAAACCTTACTGCTTGGTCGATGTCGAGTCTAGTGTTTATGAAAACTACTTTGAAACCTCAAATGAGTTGTGAAAAACCTTCTTAGGATTCTTTTTACTCCTTACCCGGTATGGCTCTAACTCTGGGTCTCCTTATCTGTTTTGGATTTGAAAAGGTTTTGCTATCTCTTCTAGTTATTCAAAACTTAGGTGCCTTCTATGGCAAGACATTCTTTTACCCAAGTTGACCTAGTGTTAAAGTTTCTAGAGTCGTGTGTGTTCCTTACTCCGTTGATTGTTGTTCAACTGGGAGATTCCTTTCCATTCTAGTCTCTCAGAGTTGTGTGGATTCCATATTCCTACATGTTTCCAAGTTCTAAATCCTGAACCTCGAGATCTGCTTGCCATCTCGAATATATCCGTTATCCTCTGCTCAAGTTCTTCCAGAGCTATCGTTGTTTTTGGAAAGATACTTCGTGATTGCTATTCGTAGTGTCCTTCAAGGTACTAAGATAGTAGTTATTCCTTTCTCAATGTTTTAACCTTGGACTTGAACCGAAGGTCCCGGAATGTGCTGAGTTGCAGTGGGTTGAGTCATGTGGTTTCTTAACCATGTAATGCTCACGCTATCAGTACAGGATGCTGACCTTTAACCCAAGTTCTGTTTCGTTGAATCCTGAGGAACATCTTCTACCTCAGGATAGCTAGAAAATTCCAACTCTCATAGCCATAGGTTCTCTACTGGAACCAAAAAGGATCACAGCAAGAGTGATCATCCTGAATTCCACACCTTCATTCTTATTTCAGTTATACCAACTCTTTTGCATGGGTTTTACAAATGAGTATTACCCTGTGCTTCAACTTGATCTGAGGATCTTCCCTGAGCATGATTCTACCCTTCAGTTGCTCTCAAACCTCCATCCGCTGATTCGGACATCAAGTTGCACATGTGTGCTGGATTCTTCCAATGTAGTTGCTCCTGTTTTCTGTTAAAACATTCCACCTTGGAATGTGAGGAGAAACAAACTCCAGTACCTCGTTCATCTCTAGAACTAGGTTAAAGTTTTGTAATCCACAGAATAAAGAAGTTTCATTAGCTTCTGTTCTGTTCCACCTTCGAGTATCACACTCTTTTATATCACGAGACTGTGTTAAGTTTCATGGCCTTATGTGACGCCCCGAGATCGGGCACTATGCAGATTTCAGCATTCCCGCCAAAATCCACATAATAACCGATTCCAGGTTTCCACTTGTGATAACATTACAACAGTTCACGAATAATCCGCAACAACAACAGAAGAGATATATACAAGACGACTCAAACGAGTCAAGGATACACTGATACAATACAAAGATCCAAATAACAGCGGAAGAAACAACATAGTGTCCGACTACGGACAAGATACAAATTGGACTAAGAGTCCTGAAGATAACCGAGAGCGTCCAATCCCTGCCCAGGCCAAGCCGGAGGGATTCCCCAAGCTAACGTCGTCAGACTTCAAACCTGTTGACTGCAATTTGGAATATGCAGCCACGAAAGGGATTCGTGGGTCAGTACGGTTAAGTACTGGCAAGTGGATAAACCATACTCACAAGATACCAGCGTAGCCAATCATCACAAGATACAAATACTTTGGGTGCAACGGAAAGGAAGGGATTATTGCAAAGAAGCGGCAGCGGGCTGCACTAACCAACTACAGAGACTCGCTACAACATCCGGCTAAAAGAAAGGGATAAGATAGCGTATCGGAACCAACTACAACTACTCACCAAACAATACCCATCCAATGTCACCCCCTACTAAGGAAGCAACCCAAGGAAACTCACACGGTTGATTAAGGTGACATTCATTTTGATGGTGGAAGTAATCTATATTACTAGTCAAGTTATCATTCGTTAAGTGTAAGTTGCCTGAGTACTTGTTAGCCAGCACTTTCACCAAGTCATCCATAACCGCGGACAACACGGCTTCTCGAGAAGATTTAACCCTGCAGGGATGCACCAATTTGGCCGTACACGTAAGAATAACCCGCCAGACGGGGGATCAACCCACCAAGCGAGGTACTCAACACAACCCAACTCTTCTTCGCATCAAGCCCAAAGAACCACATGCTGTGCGTGCGCGGCTAATCGAGCCCCCACGAAGAAAAGGAGGACCCTCATAGCACTCTAAGACCATGCCGCCCTAAATGCCGACTACAAAAGTTCCACCCTGGCGCCAAGGGTTCGCACCTGCATATGCATGCATCAAATGGAAAGACCGAACTAAGTGTGGCGATTTGGACGAGATGCGAATCGAATCAGAATTGCGGGGGGCGCCCATACTCGCTTCCCACATGCGGTTAGTGCGCTCATCATGGATCAATGGACAAGACCCTTTTCCTAATTAGGGTCGACACTAGCAGGCCTCAAAACCACGCCGGGCCTCCTGCCGGTGCCTTATCATCAAATTATTATTACCCAAAACATTAACATGTTGTTGATTGAATTGAAACCCAACTATCAAACTAAACAGGTGATAAGACGGACAGCAAGACTTGAGCGCAAACAGCACTAAGCATGCAACTACGACACGAGGGTCAACAAGGTAAACAAACAACAGTTAATAGGAAGTGGAAGGAAAGGCTATATCATGGCTGCAAGGTAAACATATGATAGGATCGAGACACAAGCATCGAATCATAAGGCTAGCATAAGAACAACGGAAAGAATCGGTAACAAGTGATGAAAGGCAGCCATAGGCAGCAAGTGAGTATACTTGCCTGGAATCCAGCAAGTAGAGGTACATCCGAAGAACTTGTCGTTGCTCACATCATCTCAACGTCCTATCCGTGAAGAAGCAACGAACTAGAACAAACACCGGATGCAACAATTACTACTACGGCAAAAGATCCAGCATGATCCTATTTTATATGCATGACAAGTTAAAGGGTGCATCAAAGATAAACTAGTTGACATGGTAAACATATTTAAATGGGACCATATGCAATTTGGATTGCATATGGAAAAGCCCATGAATTAATGTTGAATTAAATGATCTACAAATAGCCATCATGTGAAAGTTGATTAGAATGATGCATGGATGAGGAAAACAATAAGAAAACAACAATAGCTTCAATTTGAAAAGGTGTTTACCAAGTTTAGAATTTTATTTATTAAGTTATGAAATTTGGCTTCTTAAATGATTTAAACAAACATTTGTTGTTTTCACCCATTTTAATTGTTCAAACAGATAACAAAATTTATATTTGGAAAGAACACAAATTTTAGATGGAAAACATATTTCATTTGTTGAATTTGGATTGTAGATGAGCAAGTTATTAATTTGACAATTTTAAATGCATTAATTAAGAAACAGTTGTTTTCAGCAATTTAATTTATTCAAAACAGAAAACAAAGTTGATACTTGGAAAAGCTTATGAAAAATGGGATGGAAAACATATTTGGTTTGTTGAATTTGGAAAGCTTATGAAAAATGGGATGGAAAACATATTTGGTTTGTTGAATTTGGAAATTTTATGCCCAAGTTATGAATTTTGCAATGTTTAAAGCATTTAACAAATAATAATTGTTTTCAGCATTTTAAATTATTCAAAACCAGAAATAAAGTTGATATTTGCAAAGTTCAGAGAATTTTGATTGAAAACATATTTTACTTTTCAAATTTGGAGTTAAAATGAATTAGTTATGATTTATGCAATTAAATCAATTTAAATTGAGCCGGAAGCCCAACATTTCATTTAGGAGGTTCACGTTATTTATCTATCCATCAAGATTAAATGTTGTTTAACATGGAGTGACAAGGATATAGATGAGATACACAATTTAAATGGAACCGGGACAATATTTAATTATCCCAACACATCCCATATTTAATTGTTATGTGATTGTTTGTTACCCGTAACCCACAAAAGATGTGATGCAAACATGAATGAGATGACATTTTAATTATAGTTGATATGTTATAGAAAATAGGGCATAGGTATAGGGGTTTGGGTTTGGGGTGCACACGTGTGGAGAGGATCTTTGTGGTCGACGCCGGAAAGAGGAGATCTTCGGGGCAACGCCGGTGTCTTCAGGACGTGGAGGAAGTAGACGAAGAATGGGAAGTAGACGAAGTCGTCGATGTCGTGGAAGTAGTCGACGTCGAGGAAGTAGTCGTACTCGTTCCGTAGCCGAAGTAGTCGTTCACGTCATCGGTGGCCGTTGTCGATCTTTTCATCGAGGTTCGAAGAGGAAGTAGACGTGGTCGAGGTACTCGTCGCATCCATGTAGGAGATCATGGCGGTTCCCGTCTTTGGGGACGAAGGGGATCTTGTCGATGTGGAACTTGGAAGTGGTGCCACTCCATCTCCACACGAGCACCGTCGCGGTGTCGAACTTGGCGAATGGATCTCCTATAAAGAAGGTCTTCTGCGTCCATTCCAATTATAGATGCTGACAAAAACTTCTCACTCAATGCGTTTCTAACGCAGCTGAAGGAGTATCAGAAGTTGTGTCACCGTCTGAAACAGATATCTCCTTCACTGCATCAGCCTGGCAGGACCGGAACCTGTCCTGCACATACCGGGAGAGGCAGTTGCCAAGCCCGGGGACAGTGGAGATCCCCCACGACGTGAACTCCTGCGCCGTGACCCCCTTCCTGGCAGCACCGGAGACCTCCCATCCCCAAACGCCGGCGTCGTCCGCGACAGCGCCCGCGGACACGAGCGCCGACAGCACGAGGTGCGAGACGTCCGGGAGCAGCACGGGCTCCTCCCCCTTGGCCCCTTTCTCGCCCCTCGGGGCCAAACCGCTCCACGCCATGGCCCTGCACATCCAGAGCAGCACGGCGACCTCCCCTGGCGCGAGCTCGCCCACGACCTTCCCGTCGCCGTCGAACCGCACGCCACAGGGCGCCCCCGCGGTGGCGCAGGCCGCGGCGTAGACGCGGAGGAGCTGCACCAGCGGGAGCGAGGCCCGGGCGCGCGCGTAGCAGGCGTTGAACCCCTTGAGGAAGGCGAGCCAGTCCCCATCCCCGGCGGGAGAGAAGAAGAGGGAGGCGATGGAGGGGCCGAGGGCGGCGAGGAGGTCATGGAAGTGGGGCGGCAAGTCGGACGGGGAGGCGGAGCGGAAGGAGGCGGGCTGGAGGGAGAGGGTGTCGGGCAGGTCGGAGGAGCGGGAGAAGACGGCGGCAGAGGGAGAGAGAGCCAGGAGAGAGGCCGAGGATGGAGGGAAGGGGATCGAGCAGAGGGAGAGGGGCGACGGGAGGGGTAGCGAGCAGAGGCTCGGGAGGACGAGGGGATCGCGGGTTTCGCGAGGAGGAAGGCGTCGCTGCCTGGGGGATCGATCGATCCCCTTTCCTCCCGTGCGTACGTGTGCGGTGCTCTGTGAGGGATGGACCCGTTCGCGAAAAAGAAGACGAGGGGGGTGGCGGCTGCAAACTTGGAGGGGGTAGGAAGCAAAAAAGGCTAGGGTTTCGGTGGGGCTGGCTGGGCCTTTTGGGCCTGGCCGGCTGGGCTCTCTCTCTCTCCCTCTTAAAATCTTTTTTTTCCTTTATTAATTTTAAGAAAGAGTTTGGGCACAAATAAAAACAGATTTTATCCATCAAATGAATTCCAGAAATTTTTAGAAATAAGATTTGATGAGTTGCAAACAATTGTAAGTTTTAAATGCATGAAGATGCATTATGCAATGCGATGCAAAAACAAAAACGAGCAACAAAATCTAGTTGGGAAAAATTCCCGGCCGTTACAGACGACACCACTAACAAGGGATTGCGCCCTCGCAATCCGCTCACAACCACGGGGGAGGGAAGAAGTCAGAGCTATCAAATCTTTGGCCGCATCGTTGATCTTCTCGACACCACTAACAAGAGATTCTTGCTCGGACTGATGACGATGTTCTTCCACCAGGAATCTTCCGAGGATCGAACCTATTAGGTTAAAGGCTCAGAAAACGTCCACCCACGTAGGATCCTAACACTTTGAAAGATAGACAAGAGGGGAGACTCCAAAACAAATAAGATGGGAGGGGAAATAGAATAGAGATAAGGAGAAAACAAGAATCCTATTGAGCTGTTTTCTAAAATAGTTTAGCAGAAATAATTTTGACACTCTAGAAACAACGACCGTTAGCGAGGTTATCCTACATGCTTTGCGGATCCGTTGCTTCGATAACCATTCGTATCGAAACAATATCGGGAATCGGAAACCATGCTCTGATACCATTTGTGATGCCCCGAGATCGGGCACTATGCAGATTTCAGCATTCCCGCCAAAATCCACATAATAACCGATTCCAGGTTGCCACTTGTCATAACATTACAACAGTTCACGAATAATCCGCAACAACAACAGAAGAGATATATACAAGACGACTCAAAGGAGTCAAGGATACACTGATACAATACAAAGATCCAAATAACAGCGGAAGAAACAACATAGTGTCCGACTACGGACAAGATACAAATTGGACTAAGAGTCCTGAAGATAACCGAGAGCGTCCAATCCCTGCCCAGGCCAAGCCGGAGGGATTCCCCAAGCTAACGTCGTCAGACTTCAAACCTGTTGACTGCAATTTGGAATATGAAGCCACGAAAGGGATTCGTGGGTCAGTACGGTTAAGTACTGGCAAGTGGATAAACCATACTCACAAGATACCAGCGTAGCCAATCATCACAACATACAAATACTTTGGGTGCAACGGAAAGGAAGGGATTATTGCAAAGAAGCGGCAGCGGGCTGCACTAACCAACTACAGAGACTCGCTACAACATCCGGCTAAAAGAAAGGGATAAGATAGCGTATCGGAACCAACTACAACTACTCACCAAACAATACCCATCCAATGTCACCCCCTACTAAGGAAGCAACCCAAGGAAACTCACACAGTTGATTAAGGTGACATTCATTTTATGGTGGAAGTAATCTATATTACTAGTCAAGTTATCATTCGTTAAGTGTAAGTTGCCTGAGTACTTGTTAGCCAGCACTTTCACCAAGTCATCCATAACCGCGGACAACATGGCTTCTCGAGAAGATTTAACCATGCATGGATGCACCAATTTGGCCGTACACGTAAGAATAACCCGCCAGACGGGGGATCAACCCACCAAGCGAGGTACTCAACACAACCCAACTCTTCTTCGCATCAAGCCCAAAGAACCACATGTTGTGCGTGCGCGGCTAATCGAGCCCCCACGAAGAAAAGGAGGACCCTCATAGCACTCTAAGACCACGCCGCCCTAAATGCCGACTACAAAAGTTCCACCCTGGCGCCAAGGGTTCGCACCTGCATATGCATGCATCAAATGGAAAGCCCGAACTAAGTGTGGCGATTTGGACGAGATGCGAATCGAATCAGAATTGCGGGGGGGCGCCCATACTCGCTTCCCACATGCGGTTAGTGCGCTCATCATGGATCAATGGACAAGACCCTTTTCCTAATTAGGGTCGACACTAGCAGGCCTCAAAACCACGCCGGGCCTCCTGCCGGTGCCTTATCATCAAATTATTATTACCCAAAACATTAACATGTTGTTGATTGAATTGAAACCCAACTATCAAACTAAACAGGTGATAAGACGGACAGCAAGACTTGAGCGCAAACAACACTAAGCATGCAACTACGACACGAGGGCCAACAAGGTAAACAAACAACAGTTAATAGGAAGTGGAAGGAAAGGCTATATCATGGGTGCAAGGTAAACATATGATAGGATCGAGACACAAGCATCGAATCATAAGGCTAGCATAAGAACAACGGAAAGAATCGGTAACAAGTGATGAAAAGCAGCCATAGGCAGCAAGTGAGTATACTTGCCTGGAATCCAGCAAGTAGAGGTACATCCGCAGAACTTGTCGTTGCTCACATCATCTCAACGTCCTATCTGCGAAGAAGCAACGAACTAGAAAAAACACCGGATGCAACAATTACTACTACGGCAAAAGATCCAGCATGATCCTATTTTATATGCATGACAAGTTAAAGGGTGCATGAAAGATAAACTAGTTGACATGGTAAACATATTTAAATGGGACCATATGCAATTCGGATTGCATATGGCAAAGCCCATGAATTAATGTTGAATTAAATGATCTACAAATAGCCATCATGTGAAAGCTGATTAGAATGCTGCATGGATGAGGAAAACAATAAGAAAACAACAATAGCTTCAATTTGAAAAGGTGTTTACCAAGTTTAGAATTTTATTTATTAAGTTATGAAATTTGGCTTCTTAAATGATTTAAACAAACATTTGTTGTTTTCACCCATTTTAATTGTTCAAAACAGATAACAAAATTTATATTTGGAAAGAACACAAAATTTTAGATGGAAAACATATTTCATTTGTTGAATTTGGATTTTATATGAGCAAGTTATTAATTTGACAATTTTAAATGCATTAATTAAGAAACAGTTGTTTTCAGCAATTTAAATTATTCCAAACAGAAAACAAAGTTGATACTTGGAAAAGCTTATGAAAAATGGGATGGAAAACATATTTGGTTTGTTGAATTTGGAAATTCTATGCCCAAGTTATGAATTTTGCAATGTTTAAAGCATTTAACAAATAATAATTGTTTTCAGCATTTTAAATTATTCAAAACCAGAAATAAAGTTGATATTTGCAAAGTTCAGAGAATTTTGATTGAAAACATATTTTACTTTTCAAATTTGGAGTTAAAATGAATTAGTTATGATTTATGCAATTAAATCAATTTAAATTGAGCCGGAAGCCCAACATTTCATTTAGGAGGTTCACGTTATTTATCTATCCATCAAGATTAAATGTTGTTTAACATGGAGTGACAAGGATATAGATGAGATACACAATTTAAATGGAACCGGGACAATATTTAATTATCCCAACACATCCCATATTTAATTGTTATGTGATTGTTTGTTACCCGTAACCCACAAAAGATGTGATGCAAACATGAATGAGATGACATTTTAATTATAGTTGATATGTTATAGAAAATAGGGCATAGGTATAGGGGTTTGGGTTTGGGGTGCACACGTGTGGAGAGGATCTTTGTGGTCGACGCCGGAAAGAGGAGATCTTCGGGGCAACGCCGGTGTCTTCAGGACGTGGAGGAAGTAGACGAAGAATGGGAAGTAGACGAAGTCGTCGATGTCGTGGAAGTAGTCGACGTCGAGGAAGTAGTCGTACTCGTTCCGTAGCCGAAGTAGTCGTTCACGTCATCGGTGGCCGTTGTCGATCTTTTCATCGAGGTTCGAAGAGGAAGTAGACGTGGTCGAGGTACTCGTCGCATCCATGTAGGAGATCATGGCGGTTCCCGTCTTTGGGGACGAAGGGGATCTTGTCGATGTGGAACTTGGAAGTGGTGCCACTCCATCTCCACACGAGCACCGTCGCGGTGTCGAACTTGGCGAATGGATCTCCTATAAAGAAGGTCTTCTGCGTCCATTCCAATTATAGATGCTGACAAAAACTTCTCACTCAATGCGTTTCTAACGCAGCTGAAGGAGTATCAGAAGTTGTGTCACCGTCTGAAACAGATATCTCCTTCACTGCATCAGCCTGGCAGGACCGGAACCTGTCCTGCACATACCGGGAGAGGCAGTTGCCAAGCCCGGGGACAGTGGAGATCCCCCACGACGTGAACTCCTGCGCCGTGACCCCCTTCCCGGCAGCACCGGAGACCTCCCATCCCCAAACGCCGGCGTCGTCCGCGACAGCGCCCGCGGACACGAGCGCCGACAGCACGAGGTGCGAGACGTCCGGGAGCAGCACGGGCTCCTCCCCCTTGGCCCCTATCTCGCCCCTCGGGGCCAAACCGCTCCACGCCATGGCCCAGCACATCCAGAGCAGCACGGCGACCTCCCCTGGCGCGAGCTCGCCCACGACCTTCCCGTCGCCGTCCACGTCGCCGTCGAACCGCACGCCGCAGGGCGCCCCCGAGGCGGCGCAGGCCGCGGCGTAGACGCGGAGGATCTGCACCAGCGGGAGCGAGGCCCGGGCGCGTGCGCAACAGGTGTTGAACCCCTTGAGGAAGGCGAGCCAGTCCCCATCCCCGGCGGGAGAGAAGAAGAGGGAGGCGATGGAGGGGCCGAGGGCGGCGAGGAGGTCGTGGAAGTGCGGCGGCAAGTCGGACGGGGAGGCGGAGCGGAAGGAGGCGGGCTGGAGGGAGAGGGTGTCGGGCAGGTCGGAGGAGCGGGAGAAGACGGCGGCAGAGGGAGAGAGAGCCAGGAGAGAGGCGGAGGATGAAGGGAAGGGGATCGAGAAGAGGGAGAGGGGCGACGGGAGGGGCAGCGAGCAGAGGCTCGGGAGGACGAGGGGATCGCGGGTTCGCGAGGAGGAAGGTGTCGCTGCCTGGGGGATCGATCGATCCCCTTTCCTCCCGTGCGTACGTGTGCGGTGCTCTGTGAGGGATGGACCCGTTCGCGAAAAAAGAAGACGAGGGGGGTGGCGGCTGCAAAATTGGAGGGGGTAGGAAGCAAAAAAGGCTAGGGTTTCGGTGGGGCTGGCTGGCTAGGCCTTTTGGGCCTGGCCGGCTGGGCTCTCTCTCTCTCCCTCTTAAAATCTTTTCTTTCCTTTATTAATTTTAAGAAAGATTTTGGGCACAAATAAAAACAGATTTTATCCATCAAATGAATTCCAGAAATTTTTAGAAATAAGATTTGTTGAGTTGCAAACAATTGTAAGTTTTAAATGCATGAAGATGAATTATGCAATGCGATGCAAAAAGAAAAACGAGCAACAAAATCTAGTTGGGAAAAATTCCCGGCCGTTACACCTTATTGATGAAGTGATGCTCTTACCGAATTCACTCCCCCTTCCTCCAAGCTTGAATGCTTGAATATGATGGGTCGGTGCATTGATGTGTGTATCAGATGTTCCTAGCAATTCTTATTGCTTTGAAAAGTCTAAGAAACATCTGTATCCTTCTTAGCACTACTGGTCACCTAGCCTCTTTTTGAAGTTGACTGTGTTACCAAATCCGTTCATGGCGGTGCACATCCTCGGTCAGAGAGTTAGGTTCATGCCAAAGTTCTCTAGACCATATCGGTTGCTTTGAAAAGCATGCCTCCTTTCGATTTCTAAGACATACCGGTAGGTTTGTGATATTCTAGTTGTCTCTCTAGAAGTATCACCAGGTTGTTCCCTGACCGTAATGTCTAAGCAAGGGGTAGTCTGAACCACTCCTTTCTCTAAGGAACCCTTCTGGATATCCTGGACTAGTTGATTGAGCTTAACCACTAACTTGGAGAGTTGAAAGACAAAAGCTCCACCTAACTTGATCCTTCATTATGGGATGTCCACTTTTCTCTGCGTTGAAGCATGATAGTATCTCCTTAATGGACATGCTATCTTTCCACCCTTGAATTGGTTTGGGCTATCGTCAGATCAAGTCCAGATTCAAGGCTCATCTTGATGGTGTTCTCACTTATGGTATTTTTGCCTAGGTACACCTTTATGGCCTTTGGCAGACCAATATTTTGCCCTGTTCATGTAACATATGAATCCCTCTTCTTGGAGTGTTCTGATAAGTGTGTTTTCGAGCCCATCGATGACATTCCTATCTTCTCCAAGTTGCAAGAGGTCCATGTTGAACAATTGGCTCTAATGTTGGAAACTTTCGAGAACCAACTTGTGTTATCACGAAGTTGTGTTCTGGATGTTCGAAGTGGCTTACTCCAGTCCATGTGCTTATGGTGAAAGTTGTCGACATGGATCCGAGTATAGTTTCCTTGTTCCTTCGGGAATAATTCCAAGTCGGTCATGTATGTGTGGACTATTCTTGATATGGTAGGTTGTTACCTCCATTTATTTGAGGAAGTTGCATCCACGCTAAGCCACTGACTGATCGTTCGTGAAAGAGAGAAGTCCAAGAACTTCGTTATCTTTGTTATCATCTTCCAAACCAGGACTCCGATGTGTTCTTTTGCAAGTAATTCATGTAGGTGCAACCGTCTTTCACAAGTTGCTAATACATGAGTTCTGCAATCTCGCTCATCTTCTTGAGCTTGGCATCGTAGTCTATATCTTGAGAATCCAGCATATGTATCTCGTTGATAACCGGTGCAATCTCTTCGCTCAAACATACCGAGTCTAAGTTATCAATCCACTAACCAGAGCTGAATCTCAAGCAGCAAGGATGGTTGGTGTTTCCTCAAGGGTATTGAATTAGGTCTGTTCAGAATCCGGCATGGTTGATGTTGTGGTTGACACAATTTGCCGGAAGGCTTAAAGTCATATCTCTTTGAATTCGTAAGAACAACCACTCTCCGTGAGGATTCTTTTGCGACTCATTCTCACAAGTTTTCCCTCACCGTCCCTTCGAACCAAAGTTTCACTTCCACTTGATGACCTACAGAAGGCTTGTCGTGAGCCTGTTGTCTGTATATAGAACATCAAGGATAACCTCCAAGCTGATTCCTTCAATGTTTCTTTGTCAATCCTCCAAACCATTCGTTCAATGGAAACAAGTTCATCGTGAAAAACATCTTGTGGTGTTTTGTGACCGCCATTGATCAGTTCCCTTCTCAAGTTGTTTATACTTGAAGTTCTGTTCATCTCACACATTGTGTGAATTTGTCAGTCACTTCAGCCCTGGAGTCTTAACCATGTGGTAAACGTATTGCTACGTCCAAATCCACCATAGGAAAGAGATTCCCTACTCCTTCTGGTGTTTTTATCCTTGGTGTGACCAAGAGTTCCTCCTTCGTTACGGTGTTCCAACTTATTTTGGTTACTCATATTCTGTCGTGAAGTAACATCCCGATCCTTGAGAAAGTTTTTGACAAACTTTAACGGAATGAAAGTTCCTCCATCTTTCGTGTCCACTCCGAAGAGTGAACATGATCCTGTATCAACTTTTCTCCGATGCATGATTCCAGTGTTTCCTCGTGTTTTGTTTTTCTCGTCTACGGATATTACTTTGTGGTATCCAAGACCAAAATTTCCATCTAGATTTTCTGTTTGAAGAAACCTCGATGTAATAAGTTGTCCAACCTTTCTTTTCGAAAAGGATTTAAAGTCTTGTGCAAAGCTCATATTCCAAATCCTTTCAAGAACCATCGTTCGTAAACTGGAAACCATCTTTTATTCCCTCCGTTATCTTGATGTGTTTCATGACTGATAACTCAAAAGTTCTTTATGAACATCCTATCATGAGTTACCCATGGGATACTCGATCTTCGTGAAGATCACTCACTAAGAGTTTCCCTCTCACCTAAGGTGTAGCCGCTGGATATCTTCGAAAGTGCTACAGATGAACCTCTTCAAGAAGAGAACCGTAAGGTTCGAGAAGATCGCTCAAAACCGGTGTTCCTTCCTTCTTCTCCTTCGGGAATCTCGGGACGAGATTCTTGTAAGGGGGTAGATTTGTAACATCCCAATTTTTGCTACAATAGGGTGTGTGGTGTTGTTCATATCATACATGCATGAAACCACAAATTTAAGCAATGTTTGAAACCAATTTAAATTGTGAATTTCATTGGTTTGAGAAAATATCACAAATAGTACTTTAAATGGTTTCCAAAATGTTGTATTGAAAAATGTTTCACTTGCACCAAAACAAAACATGGTTTGGTTGGAAATTTCATAAGCCTTCCAAAAAGTATTTTTGCAAAATTTCATCTTTGCAAAAAGGTCCTCAAAAGTCTGATTTCTGTTCTTTCTTAAAATGGAAAAGGGCTTTTCTGTTTAATCCGAAATCTGCAGGGGGTTCTGTATAAAATAGTCTTCTTCAACCTCTCGAGTAGGAGCAGCTCTGTGGCGCTGCACCGGCCGTCGATTCCGCGAGGGGATCCCCGCCGTCGCCGCTTCCTGCGAGAGAGGATAAGGACCGGGCCCTCTCCCTCCCCCTCGAGTTCCCTCTCACTCTCTGTAATCTCCTCCCGAAGAGAACCAAACCCTAACCTACTGTACCTTCGCCGTCGGCGAATCGCCGTCTACTCCGGCCATCTCCGGCCCAACGGAAAGCACTAGGAGGAGTGCCTCGTCCACCTTTACCTCCCCCTCCAACCTCGCTTGCCGGGAAGCTTCCACCCACCGGGATTTCGCGCCGCCGTCCGCCATGGCCGCCGGCCTCCTCCGCGTGGTTCCGTCGATGGAGGCCCCCTCGAGCCTCACCTTCCCCTCCATTAGCTTCCTGGTGAGCTAACGGTCCTCATGGACCCCTCCGTTTCCTCTCCCTCCCTCTGGAACTCCCGGTCGCCGTGCAACTATGGCCACCGCCGTGCCGTCGCTTGCCGGCGAGGTTTCCGGTGACCTCTTGGCTCACTGGCGCCACCCCTGGGCTTCCCTCGAGCCCCACTCCCTCGTGGTGTGCTCGGATTCGCGAATTGCGCGCGAATTCGATGGATTTCGAGTACACCCGTGAGGAGCAGAGTAGGATGATGCCAACCTTGTGTCACGCTAATGTCAGCATGGTTTTTTCTATGTTTTAAAAGGAATAAAGTATGCCACGTGGGCCCCACCTGTATTTAAAGTACAGAAATGATTAAAACTTGTTTTATGAATATCTTTTAATATGTAATTCAGAAAAATAAAAGTGAGGTACAAAAATGTTCAGAAAATTAGTCTCTATCCAAATATGTTATTTTCATATATGTTTGACCAAGTTGAAAAATGAGTATTATTTAATGTTATTCAATTCATTTAAAATAGGAAAATAAGATTTTATTCACTAAAATCAGAAAATTAAAAGTTATATGTCAAAATGATCAAAATGAAAAATGCAATCTAGTTATGATGTTTTTAAACCCATTTGAGCAACTAAAATGGTACTCACTTTCAGAATCGCCCGAAACCCCCTCCGGGGTCTAGTTCGGGTTAATTTCAATAAAACTGCCTAATTGCCATACGAATCCTTGCAACCCAACGAACATGTCTAGGGCCTTATTTCAGTGCATTAACTTGCTCATGCATACATATTGCGCATTGCATCGATGCCATGTGTTGATTGTTATTCTTCTTTTCGGTGTTTGTTCCCCCTCGGTAGAACGTGACTCCGAAGAGCAGGCCAGCAATCCAATGACGAATACTTGATCTTAACCGACAAGTCAAGCACTTACCCGAGAAGACATTTCTATTGGTTTTCTTATAACCAAGGCAAGCATAACCTCTTATCTGCTCATATATGTTTTCGAACAACATTTGATTCTCGTACTTTGCATTCGATTCTAAAGTATTTGATGCTATTAGATATAGTTCACCTATATACTGCATTGCCTCAATATCCTGATCCACTGCTCCTAGCCGCCATAGATTTGCTTGTGCGCATCGCCAGAGCCTCATATCTGCTACTGCTTAGTTTCATATGTTTGTTACCTCTGCTCCATCCGGTTGATGAATCAGAGCTGCGATAACCTAGTATGATATGATGACGTGGTAAGATGAGCACTGTGTGGTTAAACTTGACTAAGGCTTGGACGGGAGGCCACTTGGGAAGTGGTTGTTTGTCCTGTACTTGCCAACCCTAGGAGTAAGGTCTCGCCGCGGAAACCAAGACTGAGCGTGCAACCACACGCGGGGCCTAACAGACCGCGCTCGACTAACTAACTTGTTTGGTTCTATCCGTGAGTCACGTAGTTTGGGATTTCCATCTGCGTGTGAGTCAAAAACCTTTTGGAGGTGTTTAGGGCGTGACCGGGACAAGTGATGGACGTACACGGATCTTGATCCCGACTCACAGAACATGTGCCGTCAGGAGGTGGCCAACTCCCTGTTGACGGGGTGGCCCTGTTTGGGTTGACTCATGGATAGGGCTCGACAAGGTAAAGGTCGTGGCCAACCACACTCTGCCGGCACATCGTCGGAATTGTGCCAATAGCTTGGCATTAAGAGTTGGATGGTACGTGTGGGTAAAGTGTACCACCCTGCAGGGACAAATCTTTCGGAAAGCCGTGTCCACGGTTATGGACGACTTGGTGAAAGTCACGGGGTCATAGATAACTTGAAAGTGGCGTAAAAGATGTTGGCAATGGGTGAAGGGTGCCTCCCCGGAGATGCCGGGAGGGGTGATCCTTATAGCATGTGAGGTGCTGGGAAATGATGTTGGTGGATGAAAAGATGATGATTTCAATAGTTGATTAGTCCTCTCATCTGTTTTAAAAACTCCACGAGACGTGCTATTCTTCCTCGTTTTGGAAAACAAAGATTGCTTTACGCAAAACAGCCGTCATAAAACCTTCCTGAAAATAAGCAGATATATAATAGGTTAACTAAGTCTTGTTGAGTACCTCCCGTACTCAGGTTTGCTTAATTTTGGTTCAGGTGGAGTTCGTCACTTCAGTGATGGTTCGATATGGACATCGACGAGTAGTTCGGGGTTCCCAGGTAGCAGCTTGGGATCTATGGGCTGGGACGTCGCCTTATGTTGCGGCCTCTTAGGCCCTTTTGGTTCTTGTTGATTAGCAACATAATTTGCCTTCCGTTGTCTGATGTAATGTTGGGTCGTATGACCTCTGTTTGTAAGCTATACTCTAGTAACACCTGTTTAATAAAGCTTCATGTTTAGAGTACTGCTTTGATCGGTTGTTGGTTTCGAGCTCATTGTTATACAGTTTTGGCTATGCCTGCATAGTTGTCGCAGTCGAGGGGTTGTGGAGCCGATGATCCATGTCTGAGCCCGCCTGCCGATGTGATCGGCCTGGGGCGAGGTAACCCTAGTAACTCTCGATTGGTGTTGCACTTTCTGGACACATAGCATCTCTGTACAGCTTTGGTCCCGTTTCCTTCAGTTTCATTCGATTCGTGGACGCTTTGATATGCATAGTTGGTTATGACTAGCATGGATACAAGGAGTAGTAGACTGGGGATCCGGACTACGTGCCGATGAATCCAGTCTGCCTGCCGTTGTTTGTTGCGGCCGGGGCTGGTAACCCTGAAGCCCTTGTGAGTCCATGGCTAGGAGCACATAAAAGTATGTATATCTCTGGGTCCAGGGTCGTGACATCGTAGTCATTAATTTCTCCGCGGAATCGATAGCAAAATTTCCAATCTAGACGTAGTTCGTCCAGATTTCCGCGGCTGTTCATAGATACCCGGAAAATCCTCCTCTTCCGGTTAATTTATTCACACTAGATAGCCAGGCAATTAACTTCTTTTTACAACGGCTCGTTGACGTTTAGACACCCCACAATTTCTGTACTGCTCTTCGATACCCGGATAGTTCGTAGTCTTTATACCGCTTTATCGATACTCGGTAAATCCATAACTTCCGAGTCTAATGCTTTATATATTTTTGTCTTGTACTTTTGCAGACTGAACCAATGGCTCCCAAGACCAAAGGGAAGCAGCCGGCTAAGCCAAGGGTGACCCAATCCATATCCGCCAACTGGGCGCAATCTTCTGTGACCAAGGCCAAGCTGGAGGAGCTGGCCGAGTTAGGCGTCCTCCCCCCTCAGGAAGAGATTCGCTGGAGGGTACCGGGTGACGAGACCCGGCCTTCCCCTAATCCCGACGAGGTAATATGCTTCGTCGAGCACGTGATCCGGGGGTTTCGCCCCCCAGGTCACTCTTTCTTCCGTGAGGTCCTTAGCCACTACGACCTCCGGGTGTTCGACATAGGGCCTAACTCTATGTTGAACAAAATCCACTTCATAGTCCTGTGCGAATCTTATTTGTGTATCCCGCCAAATTTGGCTCTATTTATAGAACTTTTTTAATGCAAACTTTGCCGCGAAAGCGGTGACGGGGCCCTCTTGGCCTGCGGCGGGGTTTCCATCCAGCGCCGCAAAAACTCACCCATGCCGACTCTCACCCTCAATTCACACGTTAAGCACTGGCAGCTTTCTTTTTTCTACTGCCGAGACACCTCCCCGCCCGGCGAGAGGAAGTTGCCGGGTTACTCGGAGGGTCTCCTAGATATCTCCGATACTTTCAATGCCTTTGCCCCTGAGTCGGACAGGGAAGCCATCCAGACCCTTCTAGCCAAAATCGCCGTTCTTTCTGCCCAAGGTCTCCTTGGGCTCAATCTGGTGAAGACATGGGTCAACTTCCGGATTCAGCCCAACTCCACTCGCTCCAAGCTAATGTGCGAGTATTCGGGGCACTCCATGGATTCTCTCCGCTATTCTTCGAACAATTACCCGGCGGGTGATACCAACAAGACCATCAAGAGCTTCTTGACGGAAAAGTTGGACGTTATATGGAATATAGCCGGACTGGAGCCTTTCACTCGCGAGAATCCGGCTCCTACGGTAAGATCCGGCACATATACCTTCATTTTCATGCTTTCACTTGATACAATTATTAACCCTTACCTTTACACCTTTATCTCAGGCTGATAACGTCTTTTGGAATATTGAGACCTCCCCTTCCTCCGGAGACCCGGAAGAAGATGAAGAACCGGCAGATAACGACGAAGGTATTATCCGGGTCTTCAATCAGCTTCACCTTCACCATTTTCCTTTCACATATCTCACTTTTTCCAACCATACGTTCTCGGCTTTCAGGGTTGGAGGACAAGGACGATAAAGATGACAAAGAGGACCCGGAGGCCATCGAGTCCGATAAAAGCGAAACTGAACAAGATGTAACGGTTGGGGCCAAGAGGAAAACCAGAGGTGTGATATCCAAGGTTCCCTACTCCTTCATGTCCTCTGAACCTTATTCTTTTGCTAACATGTGTAAACTTAACCAACAACTATCCAACCCATCACACTTGAAGGACCCACCTTCGGCCAAACGCAGGGTGACCCGGAGTTCCCCGGGTGACGATCCCCTCAACCCGGGCATCTCCTCACCACCAGCTCGCCGTGCCGGTACTCCTCCATCTCAACCTTCCAACTCACCTCAACGTCACCCCTCCCCCAACCATCCATTAGCCGGACAGTTCCGGGTCCCTCTATCGGGTCATGTGACAGCCTCATCTGCTTCTAGCAGCGAGCTTCCACCAGACTATGTTGTGAACACCGGGTGAGTTTTTGCTATATGATATCCTTGTGTACTTGATAATTTTCATTTACTATCGCTAACTATTTCTCTCTCTTTTCCTTAGGGCCCAAGTCACACTCAGTGACCCGGAGAACATGGAGACAGACACCCGGGACACTGAAGGCCCGGTTGATGATGTAAATGTCGCGACTGGCGGCCTTGAAGAAGAAGGAGTCAAGGGGCAAGATTCCCCAATAGACTCGGCCAAGCAGGATGCCGGGTCTCCAAAGCATGCTGATGGAACCGGTGATGAGGACGCGGGAGTCTTGGGTACAAGGATGGGTACCCCCACCCCTGACCCCCAGGCCACCCAGGTATCGTCTCCAAAGCCGGATCAAACTCCTATTCCGGGTTGTCAGGCAGCCGGGTCTTCCGGCACCAAGCCCGAAGACATGAGCTTTGCTGAGATGCTCGATGCTCTACATACTTTGAGAGCTGATGAAGAGGGTATCCTGGAGGTCCTGATAGCTAAACACGAGGAAAACTGTACTAATACTGCTTGTATACTCATATAGTCCCCAAGTTCCGAGTGAACTTATGCATAATTTGCTTGGAACTTTCACAGATATCCGACTGACATTTCTTTTTGTTTTCGCGCAGTCATACGTAACGCACTCGGAGAAAGCATTGGCTAGAACCGACAAACTTCTCAAGGCGGAAACGAAGCTACGTGAATGGGCTGAAGCTGAAGCTAAGAAAGCCGGGAAGCAGGCAAGGAAGTATAAGAAGAGATGCAATGCTGTAGTGGATAGGGTGAACGAGCTGTCGGGCCAGATCGCCGATACTTATCGTTCTCTGATAGGTAAAATTTCCGACTGACTGATCTTAATTTGGTCTAGATATCCTGAAGAACACTCGGAGTTCCTGACTTTGGATGTTTCTGCTTTTCTGCAGGGCCCGAGGAAGAGATTCCGGATGTGGATGAAGTGGTTCTGTTGAAGAAGGTAAAAAGCACCATCCGGCAGCTCTGTGCCGGGACTAAGTGGGCCCTGAAAGCTGTCAAGTGGCCAAGCACTGGGGATGGTGGTTTGAACACGCTGCTTGATGCGTGTTCTACCATCCCCGAGTGGATTGAACACTGGAAGCGCTCATCCTGCCAGGTTGGGGTGACCCGGGGTCTTGCTTTGGCAAAGGCATACTTTCCCAAGCTTGACCCGGTGAAGCTTGTTGGCGGGTTTCCAGAGTTCAACCACGATGGATCCTCGTTTTTACCTAAACATTACAAGTCCATTCAGACAGAGGTTCGTCATGCAGCCAGCCTGATTGCCGACAATTTGGATGTCAGCCGGATGGTGCCGCCGTATGATGCACAAGATAGGGCAATTAAGTCGGATCCTCCGAAGCCCTTTGACATGCTGGCACGGTGGAAGGCGGAATCTGCCCGACTGAGGGAAGAGGCTGCGAAGAAAAAAGCTGAAGCCAATACTGTGCCTGCTAGCTCCACGCCAGTTGTCCCTCCTCCGTCGCGTGCTAGTGCCACTGCTAATCCGGATGCTGCTGCTACCAAGACTGCTGAAGAACAAGTCAAGGATCAGGACCCGGCTGGCAAGAGCAAGGACAAGATGGATGCCTCAACCCAAGATGCCGAGTAATCTTTTTTATCCGTTGTTATATCAAATGCGTCATTCGGCCAATGGGCCTTTTAAACGATTATTTTTCGATGGTGCGCCTGTGCACCTTTGATACTACTATCGCGGCATGTAATATGTTTCGAAACTTTAGTAGCTTTAGTGGCCCTTCTGGCCTTTGGATGAATTTGGTATCTATCTGTTTTTGAGCTTATTTATTCTTGATATTCCGACTTTCTTTATGGTTCCTTTTGTGAGACTCGGTTTCCGGGTTTCGTGGGTTTTGACGGGTGGACTTTTCTCTAAGTCCCCAAGTCCCCAAGACTCGGATTTTTGGGTTTTTGAGCTTAATAGCTAGATGATTTGTTTCTTGTTTCAAATTCCCCAGTCCCCAAGGCCCGAACTTCCGAGTCTAGGGTGTTAGGTCTTTCAAAGAGAACAAGTCATTTTTGCTAAGCCCAAAACCTGGAGCCGTTTCACATAGGTTTTGAAGTTATGCTTAATAAACTGTGAGTTTCCGGTTATTAACCCTGTACTCTGCATAACTTGTGGTTTAGATGACCCTTTTGACTCTCTTGTACTGTAAGCCGGCTTTCGCGTGGATAACCATGTTGCTACATCTATACGAAGACAGGGTCATGGAAGTCCCGTTGGGCATCATGACTGATTGTGATCATACGCGAGCGAAGCATGCCACTTTAGTGCGAGTCGCATCGAGCTTAAGTAAGAAAAGTCAAGAAAGTTTGGCTCCTTTGTCCGGTTATAAGCTTGCAGCCGTACTCGTTTGCGAGTAATCGGCCCTTATAACTCATAGGCATCGTGGCCGGGTCTTTGAGTTTGTAACTGTGCTATTCAAGCAATCAGCACCCAAGACCTAAATATATGCAAACTGCTAAAGAAACTAATGTACTAAAAAACAGTAAATAATACTTACCTGGAAGAAGGATAAAAAACATAACAGAAATAAAAAAGTTGATAAAAACACATGAAAAGGAAATAATATATTGTTTAACCATCTCTTTATTGATATGAGAAAAGTTAGGTCAGCAAGCCGCCTCATTAAAAACCCTCCAGTCCCCTTAGGTACCCTGGATAGGAAAAGAGTGCATCTGAAACCTGCTGCCTGTTACATCGTGCAATTCCGCCTTGTGAATCTAGCCTATACTAAGTATAGTAGGGACGTAGCTGAGCCACGTTCCATGGTCTTTCTTTCTCTTGCATAGATGAAGTGGTATGAGTGGTGTCATTAACCGTAGCCGACTCTTCCCTTGCATCTATCAAGTAATATGATCCGTTGTGCAGATTCCGACTTATGATGAACGGTCCTTCCCATGGCGGTGATAACTTGTGTTTTCCTTCCTTTGATTGCACCAAGCGCAGAACCAGATCTCCTTACTGGAAGACCCGGGTTTTCACGCGCCGGCTATGATATCTCCGCAGATCGTGCTGATATATGGCTGATCTCTCCAAAGCTTGTTCCCTGTGTTCTTCTAGGATATCCACGGCGTCTTGCCGGGTCTTCTCGTTCTCCACCTCGACGTAAGCCGATACTCGAGGCGAGTCATGAATAATATCACTCGGCAACACTGCTTCTGCGCCATAAACCATAAAAAACGGTGTCATCTGAGTAGATCTGTTAGGTGTGGTGTTGATACCCCAAACCACTGAAGGTAATTCTTCAACCCATGCACCAGCAGCTCTGATACACGGGACTCGTAACCGTGGCTTTAATCCACGAAGCAACTCCTGATTTGCCCTCTCCACTTGTCCATTAGCCTGTGGGTGGGCCACTGAGGCTATGTCCAAACGGATGCCATTGTTTCCACAGAACTTTTCCATCTCGCCAAGGGACATGTTGGTTCCATTGTCGGTAATTATGCTGTGGGGATATCCGAACCGATAGATAATCCTTTTCAGGAACTTGACTGCTGTAATTGCTTCACAATTGGTAACTGGCATGACCTCAACCCACTTGGTAAACTTATCAACAACCACTAAAAGATGTGTCTTTTTGCAAGGTGACATGTGGAAGGGGCCAACCATATCCATACCCCAAACCGCAAACGGCCAAGTTAACGAGATAGTCCGCAATTCCATAGCCGGCACATGGGTTTGGCGGGCGTACCTTTGACATCCGTCACACCTTGCCACCAAGCGCTCCGCGTCTGCTAGGGCCGTGAGCCAGAAGAAACCATGTCGATAAGCTTTGGCCACGAGGGATCTTGTGGATGCATGATGCCCACAATCACCTTCATGGATCTCCTTGAGGATCTGTCGGCCTTCTTCTGGTGCTACACAGCGCAAAAATACTCCTGTTGCACTTCTTTTGTACAACTCCCCATTGATGATGGAATATCCTTTTGTTCGCCTTAGAATTTGTCTTGCTAATACCTCCTGTTGTGGTAACTCGCCCCGTGATAGGTAGGCCAGGAATGGCTCTGTCCACTCGGGAACAGCACGTACTGTGGCCACGAGCTCCAAATCCGGGTCTTGATTTGCCAGTTCTTCCTCAGACTCGGTTTTAACTGATGGTCGCCATAGCTCATCCAGGAAAACATTAGGTGGAACCGGCTCTCTGCGCGAGCCGAGTCTGGCGAGTGCGTCTGCTGCCTCGTTTTTTCTTCTGTCTATGTGCTCCACCTCATACCCGGAAAAACATCCGGCAACCCTGTCCACCTCTCTGCGGTATGCTTCCATAGTTGCATCTTTTCTATCCCAAGTTCCTGAGACCTGCTGTACCACGAGGTCCGAATCTCCAAAGCATCGTATCCTCTTAATGTTCATCTCCTTGGCTACCTTTAAGCCATGCAATAAGGCCTCATACCCGGCCATGTTATTGGAACAATCAAAGTGAATCTGCAACACGTAACTTAACTTGTCTCCTTTGGGTGATGTTAGCACCACTCCAGCTCCTGATCCCTCGTATTGCTTGGAACCATCAAAGTGCATTATCCAAGACTCGGAGTTTGGAGCCATGGTGGGCATGCCTGTGTGAGTCCAATCGTTAATGAAATCAACTAGAGCTTGAGATTTGATTGCTAACCTGGGCTCGTAGTTGATGTGATAATCTCCCATCTCGATCGCCCACTTGGCTATTCTACCTGTTGCATCCGAGTTTCTGATGATATCCGACATTGGTATAGAACTAACCACTGTTATGGGGTGTTCCTGAAAGTACGGCTTCAGTTTCCGAATGGCCATGAAGACCCCGAAAACCAGCTTTTTCCAATGTGGGTAGCGATGTTTTGCCTCTGATAATACCTCGCTGACGTAATAAACCGGCCTCTGGACCGGGTGATCTTTCCCATCCTCCTTACGCTCGACAACAACCACTGCGCTAACCGCCCAAGGCCCGGCTGCAACGTCCAATAGCATGGGCTCTTTAGGGCCCGGGGCTGCTAGGACTGGTGCCTCAGATAACTGCTTCTTTAGTGCCTCAAACGCCTCGTCCGCCTCTTGGTCCCATACGAATTTATCAGATTTCTTCAAGAGCCGGTACAAGGGTATTGCCTTCTCTCCGAGTCTAGATATAAACCGGCTAAGCGCTGCTACGCAACCTGTGAGCTTCTGAACATGCTTCAAATTTTCCGTCTTTTTCAGACTCTGGATAGCTTTGATTTTATCCGGATTTGCCTCAATTCCTCTCTCGGAAATGATAAAGCCGAGTAATTTCCCGGCTGGGACTCCAAAGACACACTTTGTCGGGTTAAGTTTCATCTGGTACCTTCTCAGGTTCTTGAATGTTTCCTTTAGATCATCAATAAATGTCTCTGCTCTTCTGGTCTTGATCACCACATCATCCACATATGCGTGAACGTTGCGTCCGATTTGGTCCTCAAAGCACTTCTGAATGCACCGCTGATAGGTTGCGCCAGCATTCTTCAATCCAAATGTCATGGTCTTGTAACAAAAGGCCCCAAAAGGGGTTATGAACGATGTTTTCTCCCAATCTTCCTTCTTGAGCTTGATCTGATGATACCCGGAATATGCATCCAAGAAACATAATAGGTCACTTCCAGCCACTGCGTCAATGATCTGATCTATCCTTAGTAGTGCAAACGGATCCTTTGGGCAATGCTTGTTGAGGCTCGTATAATCAATGCACATTCTCCACTCATTGGTCGTTTTCATCACGAGAACCGGATTTGCTAGCCACTCCGGGTGAAATACTTCCATAATAAAGCCGGCTGTAAGCAGCCGTGCAATTTCTTCTCCTATAGCTTTCCTTCTTTCTTCATTCATTTTTCTCAGGCTCTGTTTCACAGGCCTGGACTTGGGATCAACGTGCAAACTGTGCTCTGCCAGTTTTGTAGGGATACCCGGCATATCGCTGGGCGTCCAGGCAAACACATCCTGATTCGAACGAGTGAACTCCACAAGTGCTTTCTCCTGCTCGCTGTCCAAGTTAGATCCTATAGCAAATTGCTTAGAGGGATCACCCTCGACAAAAGCCACCATCTTGGTGTCCTGCGCTGCCTTGAACTTTGCTCTCTCATCTTCAGTATTCGGCCTTTTTAACGATGTTCTGTCATCCGGGTCTACTTGAGACCGGTAATACTTGAGTTCCTCTTTTCAGCAAGCTTGTTCAGCCATTGCCGCATCTCCTTCATCGCACTCAGCCGCTATATCCCGGCTCCCATGTATGGTGATGGTCTGCTTGGGACCCGGGATTTTTAGCTGTAGATACACATAACACGGCCTGGCCATGAACTTAGCATAAGCCGGCCTTCCGAATAGCGTGTGATAAGGGCTGCGCAGCTTGACCACCTCGAAGGTGAGCCACTCGACCCGGAAATTGTCCTTCGATTCTCCAAAAGCTACCTCCAATGTGATTTTTCCCTCGGGGCACGCTGAGTGACCCGGTACTATCCCGTGGAAAACTGTTGAACTCTTCTGTAGCTGGGACTCCTTGAGGCCCATGCGCAGAAAGGTCTCCCAATATAAGATGTTGATACTACTTCCGACGTCCATTAAGACCTTTTACAGCTCATAACCATTAACCTGCGGCGCAACCACTAATGCTAAGACTCCCGGGTGTTCTATCCTTTCCGGGTGATCTCTTCTGCTCCACGTTACATCCTGCTCCGACCATCTCAGGTATCTCGGAACGGCCGAGGCAACTGAGTTTACCGCCTTTTTCAGTATCATTTTATCCTTGTTGGAAATTCCTGTAGTATGCACGTGGTATTGTCCCAATTGCTTGGGTTGGCTTGGAAACCTCCAGCTCCCCCCTGGTTATTACCCGGATTTCCGCCTGCCGGGTTACCGGCTGGGGGTGGGCCGTTGCCCGGGTTTCCACCCGGACCCGGTCCTCCTCCCCTACCTGCACCTCGCATAGCCTTGTTTACTTCCTCGTTCTTCCATCTTTGTAGGTCCACACATTGCTCCAATGAGTGGTTAGCCGGCCTACCGTTCCTGTTGTGCTTTGGGCACGCCATTCTGAAGATATCCCAATTGTTACCCGGCCTTGGCGGTCCTTGATAATTTCCTCCGTTATGGTTTCCTCCATTGAAATTTCCTTCTGCCCTAGGTCTCGAAGACCCGGCTTCTGTACTAGCGACAAACTCGGAGCTTCCCTCAAACGGGCGCTTGTTCTGGTTGTTCCCATTGTTACCTCCGTTGTTACCCGGCGTTGGTCCATTGCCGGTTCTTCCATTATTACTTGCGTTTGCTTTCGCTTTCTTGTCATCGACGTCCTCTTCTGTAGTATCCGTTGCCGCATGTTTGTTGCATGCGTCCATTAGCTCTCCCATCGTAACCTCTGAAGCATTCCGACTAGATTTCATGCGAGTTAACTTTTGCACTAAAGGTATGTACTTGCACGTCTTTGCCATAGCTTGTAACGCATCCTTGGGGTGAATATCTGCAGATGAGTGAAGTATCTCCATAACTCGGCGCACCCAACTGCGCGCCGATTCTCCCTTCTTCTGGACACACCGCTCTAGGTCATCAATAGTAAATAGCTTTCTGCACGTCCCATGAAAGTGCTTGATGAACGCAGTTTTCAACTCCTCCCATGACTTGATAGATCCTTCCGGTAAATTGTTGAACCATAACTTGGCTGCTCCCTCTGACATCATTAAGTACATGAACTTGGCTTGAAGATTTTCAGATGCGTTGCGAATCGACATTGCCATCTCATAGCTGCTCAACCATGTTTCCGGATCCATAGTCGGCTCATAATTCACTACTTTACCCGGTTCCTTGAACTTATCCGGGTAAGGCTCAGCCCTGATGTTATCCGACAGACACTTAGGCCCAGCAAGATTAGTCGGACCTGGCCTTACTCGCGAAACGTGTGATCCTGCGGGGGGTGCGGCTGGACGTGGCGCTACTGCTGGTCCGTGCACCGCAGACCCGGCCGCGGCTCTCCTGGCTCTGGAACTGTCCACAATAGCTTGTGCTGCTGATGCCGCTGGTACTGCTTGAACGCGGGGAGGAGGCGGCATTTGCTGCTGCTCTGCCCTCCGCCGCGCTGAACTTGTCTGAATATTGCTGGTATTGCCTCTTTGCTGGCTGATATACGGTGTCCCATGCATTCCACTTCTGTTGTCCGGGTAATTAACTTGCTGCGCCACCGCAGTGCGCAATAGATCTATCGCCCGCCGGGTCTCCTCTGCGTGGGGTGACTCTCTCACGGGGATTTGATTCAATGCGAGTGTTGCTGCGTACACATTATCCATGGGGTTGTTGTAATGACCTGCTGGCATGCGAAATCGTGATGGTGGTGGTGGTGGTAATGTATTGCCAATAGTAACGCCAGTCTGTAATATGGGTAACCCGGCCTGCACTTTTACCGGCTGTGCTCCTCCAGTTGCGGGTTGATGTACAGTTCCTTGGTTCACCGCTGGAATCGGCTGATCCTGAGGTGTGATGAATAGTGCGGCTGGGTTTATGACTCCACCCGTTGCCGGTAATCTGGTCTGGTGCCTTTGATGCACCCTGGTTGTCTCTTCTCGGAGCCGGTTTTCCAACGCATCCAGCTCACGCCGGCGTGCAGCTACCCCTTGTTTTTCTTCTTCTACTTGCCTTCTCTGTTGCTCCAATGCACGACGGGTTACATCCAGATCCCTAACACGTTCCACCGCTTTTTCCGGGGTTATGACTGTGGCTAGAACGGTGGGATCCAGGATCATGTTGATGTTGAACAGGGCCCGGTGTTGCGGGTTTGAAGGACCCGCCCCTGGCGTCCGGTTTGCCAGATATTCGAACGTGTTTGCCTGCAACTCGCTATCCGCCGCATGGCTGGTAACTGATGCCGATTCACCATCAACCCGGGCTAGAACCGGGTTTCCGTCAACCGGACCTTGATGCTGGGCCAATGTTTGTGCTGCTCCGACGGCGGCCGCGGTCACATTCCCCTGATTAAGATTGGTTGCAGGGACCGTGTAGACCGCGACCTAGCGCACAATGCTTGGCGCAGATTCGTATTCTTCCTCATCACAGCTATCTTCCTCGTACCGGTCCTCTAGCAGGTGCAAGATAGATTCGGTGTCATCTTCTCTCATAACCCGGCCACGCGGGGTCCATGCCGGCTCCTCCGGCTGTTCCCTCTTCGTGGTGGGCTCTTCTGTCGGATCTATCGTCCCGACCGATTCCTCTCCATCAGACTGAACGCAGGTGGCCCCCCTGACACAGAATCAAATCCAAAATCATCAGGGATTGAACCGGACGTACGTACCATGCCAATGAAGACATTGATCCGGCCGATTGTCACGACAGATCCGGATTCGAGCAGATCCGACTCTGGCCCCCAGCCAAAATCGTCCACCATCTTCTCTCCTTCGGGGTTGGTGTAGATCTCGCCGATGACGAGGCTCTTCATGTTCTCCCGAGCTTCTCCCGTGATGTAAACACCCTTGGACGTAGGCCCCACGGTGGACGCCAACTGTCGTGGGATAATCACGGCAGACGTTACCGGGGGTAACTTGTCTTGGGGCAAATCGACTCTGGTGTTTGGGAGAGAGTTTAGCTCAAAGGAAACCATGGTGATATGCGATCTGGTAGCCGGCAATCAAGTCGCCGAGTCTCCGATCTAAATATATTATCTCGACTCTCGTGTTACAATGGATACTCGATACCTCGCAATCCGGCGATTATGTTCTTGCTCACGCTAAAACTCATCTAACCCTAACCTAGGGACCGGCTTATATAACATCCGGACCCTCTCGCTTACTCTCCAAGGCGTACTCTGAATCCTACCCGGACACTGCTTACAAACCCTAAACTTCCTTACCGGAACCCACAATCCGGGTTACGAGGCCTACGTTCCTGGGCCTTCTAGAAGCTCCTTTATCCTAAGCCGGGTCTTGCGCAGCGTCCTTTGGGCCGAGTTACTCCTTGGCGTTACCTACCGGGTTATCATCCCTCCATCAGTGGTCTTATCAAAACAAAAATAAAAACAAAAACTAGACGCTTCAAGTCTCTACGATAAATGCTTTGCTTAGAAAAACAGAAAGTAGACGTGTGCTAACCAAAAGAGTGTAGCTCCAGTGGGGTGTTCATCACATCCCCAAGCTTATGGCTTTCACCATTCTTGGATGTCTTGAGGCGCGGCTCCTCTATTCCCTGTGAAAAAAACTTCACAAAACATGTTTCTCCCATTCTTTTTCTGTGAGGTGAGATTAGCAAGGACAAACAAATCACATGCTTGCTTTGCAAAATTCCAAATCAAATGCTCCAGTAGATAGACAATAAGGTTCATTATGTTGTATGTTCACTCTCTTGCTTGAAAGAATCATGTAAATTCAATTCCCAAGCCCAAAGAGTGCATAAAACAAAAGAAGGCAGAATATGTCCAGAAAAGCAGCAGCAAAACGAACGTTTTTCCCTAAGCTAGACTCGTCAAAAAATTAAGACAATTTTTGTGCTTACAGAGGACAAAAAGTTGCAGAACATACTAAAAATTAGCTCAATCCGACATACCAATAAAAAACGTAAAATCATACGGTGAGCAGACTCGTGCTGAAACAGAAATTTCATGCACTAGGATAGCAACTTATAAGTCCAAATGGGTTTGACTTGACTCTTTATTGAAAACTCCAGAATTAAAACAAAAAAACTAATCTCTTGAGACAGCAAGAGGACACTAGGAAAATCCAAACAAAAACAACCGGGTTGCCTCCCGTAAAGCGCTTTCTTTATAGCCATATAGCTAGGCTTTACTTACTTGATAATCAAGAGGGATAAAGCTCATGAGGGAGCTTGTTCTTCAGCGTGCCCCTCTTCCTTGGGAAGTGCTCCATGCTTTTCTTGTGAGGGAACTGAAACTTGACATTCCCTTCCTTAGAGTCCATGATTGCACCTGTAGTACGAAGAAAAGGTCTACCCAAAATAATAGGACTAGGGGATTTATCCCCCATATCCATAATAATGAAATCAACGGGTACGAAAGTCATGTGCAATTCAATCATAACATCTTTTAATTGTCCTACAGCATGTTTAGTAGAGTTATCAGCAAGGAAAAATTCACTTGAGCACTTTTCTAAATTTTCTAGTTCTAGCAATTCATATAATTCTTTACAGAGTACCGATACACTAGAACCTAGATCTAACATAGCATGGTGAATTTCTTTTCCAATTGAAACTAGCACCTTGGGGATCCATGCATCCCCAAGCTTAGGAGGTATAATGGCCTCATTCTTGTACCTAGCAATTTTTTCTTGCAAGACATGATTAGCAATATAAGATGCAAAGCCAGGTTGATTAACATTTATAGTGGGATCACTAGCAAATTTTTGTAGAGTAGCAATAAGTCCTTGCAAGCTACTTTTTTCTAAATCAAGCAATGGATCCTTAATTTCAGTAAGCATCATAATTTCCTCTACTTTACTCTCTAATTTAGCTAGCATGCTTGATTCATGAGGACTAATTTCATCTTTGCTAGCAAGATAAGACATATATGGAAGTAAATATTCAGGGTACTTCACTATTTCATTCAAAGTTTCTTCTAAGCTAGTAGGGACATGCTCACTTGTATTCTCAGAAATATGATCAATATTTTCAATAATAGGAGCAGCAATAGTAATAGAATTCATTCCTACACTAGGTTGTGCTTGTGGCTTTCCTGCTGACATGCTTAATAGAGTTGCTTGATTATCAGCTAATTTTGACAATGCTTTATCTAAATTCGAAGATTGAAGTTGCAATCCTTTAATATCACTACTAATGGATGCAATAGACTTATTTAACTCATATATCATAGCATTGTGACTAGCAACTTGTTCCATAAGCAATTTATTAGATTGAGAAATTTCACTAGAAGGCTTCCACTTATTTTCATTAGCATTAGGATATGGAACAAAAGGTTTATTTGGCACATAAGGAGGTTTACTATAAGAATTGTAAGCATTACCAAAACCATTTCTACCATAATTCCTAACAAAATTAACATCCACACTTTCAGAATTACTACCAACTAGCTCCTGCAAAGGCACATTCTCCATATTTTGTTTATTAATAAAGGCAAGAATAGTGTCCATTTTAGAAGACAAATCATTGGTTTCTTCAATTGAGTTTATTTTCTTAGTGGGATTGGGTGCTCTTTCAGTATTCCATTGACTATAATTTTGCAATATGCTTTCTAATATGCTCTTAGCCTCTCCTACAGTTTTACTCATAAAGGCACCTCCAGCAGCAGAATCAAGTATATTTCTAGACATGTAGTTTAGACCATTATAAAAAGAGTGTAGTATGGTACATTCATTTACTCCATGTGATGGGCATGTTCTAAGCATTAATTTAATTCTATCCCATGCCATGGCTACATGTTCATTATCATTTTGCCTAAATGAGAGGATATTATTCCTATTTTGCAAAATTTTAACGGGAGGATAATATTTCTTAATGAAAGATTCTTTTAAATCATCCCAAGACTTTATACTAGATGTAGGTAGTGAAAGTAACCATTCTTTAGCCTTTCCCCTAAGTGAAAAAGGAAATAATTTCAGTTTTAAAACATTACTTTCCACATTTTTTTAATTTTTGCATATCACATATTTCCATGAAATCATGAAGATGCATAGAGGCATCCTCCATAGCACTACCACCAAATTGCACTCTAGTAATTAAATTCAATAAACTAGGACTTACTTCATAGCTTTCAGGTTGTATTTCAAGTGTAGTAATTGGCCTAGCAATGAGTTGGTCATTGGGTGTATTTGTGTAGTCACTTAATTTAGTTCTATCACCCATTTTAACAGTCTTTATGTAGTTTTTAATTTTTTATGCAAAACAAAAGTAAAGTAACTAAGCAAATTCGAAATACTAAAATAAACTAGATAACTAAATGCAAAACTAAAATGCAAACTAAAATAAAATATGCAAGACAAAACAAAAACAAGAACAAAAACAAAAACAAGACAAGAAACAAAACAATCTACTTGAAAGAAGGTGGAGATAGAAAGGACGGTACTCACGTAGGTGCAACCTTCCCAAGCTTAGGTGTTTGCACACCTTGTTGGTGATGAAGACTTCTTGTGAGCTCCCTTGGACAACTCATTCACCTATGGCTCCCCGGCAACGGCGCCAGAAAAACGCTTGATGGCTAGGTTGAGACTCCAAGTGCAGAGTGTGTAGCTAGTGGCAAGCCTTCTTCCCCACGAGGGTGACTCGAGGGTTTATATCGAACTCTTGGGGAGCCAGTATTTCAGCAGTTGTCTTCCAAGCTTCCTCCAGGATCCTGCAAACAAGTAGAGAATTTTGTGCCCTCAACCTCACCAAGTGGTTGTCAAGCACAAGGTGTGAGACTTCTAATTTGCAATGCAAAACTGAAAGTAAATGTGCAATAATTAAATCTACTACTAAATGCAAATGAGAAAATAAATATGCAATGGATTGTTTTTGTATTTTTGTGATGCAAGTGGTGATGGAGATAATGTAAATTCGAATTGGAGATGCAAGTAAAGTAAAGTGCAAGTAAAGTAAATTGCAGCAAAGTAACTAGAGTGTTTTCTTATAATTAAAATAGGACCGAGGTTCATGGTTTCACACTTGCATTCTCTCAAATAAAGTGGTAGACGGTGGACATAAAGAATTACATGTGAGATTACAATAACATGTTTAACATTGAGTACTTTCATATGGGCATCACGTCCTAGCATAGAGATCTCTACGGTCATATTGATCCCTCTTATACTCCACCAAGATGCGAAATAAATCATAACACCTCGATAATTAAGGAAAAATCAGAGTATAGCTTTAAGCAATGTGACATGAAGTTGAAGTAAGAACTTGCTAGATCTAGTCATGGAGATTGATTAGTGTCACTTCAAATCCCCGGTAACAAGGTACTCCTTTTTATCCCTAGTGAGGTAACTAATAAAGGTTTAACAAAACCTAAGTGGATCGCTGAACTTCTGTCACTTTCACATCACTAGCCACCCCCCGTTACTCCAACTAATGCACCCATCACCCCACACACGCTCTCAAGAACTAGATTGATCAAAGCTAGCAAATAAGAACGGGGTACATAAGATACATCTACTCAAATAACTCAAGAGAAACAATTGCAATCTCAGATTCAATAACTCATAGAAAAAATCCACCACATAGGAATTACAACGGTGCCCGTAATCATGTGAGGCAGCTCATACGGATCTAATTAGTGAAGCACATAGAGAGAGAGATACAAGTGCTACTTCCACAAACCCATAGCCCTGGGGTGGACTACTCCCTCTTCCTGGAGATGTCGATGGAGATGACGTTGGAGGGGTAGGAGATCACACCGGCGGCACCCCGCCGGAGTTTTCCCCCTCCAATCTGGAACTTCTGGTCTCTGTTTCGGTGTTTCGCCGGCGCTCCCCTCCGTAAGGGTACGGGGGACCCTTTTTATAGTCGATTTTAGGTCAAGACGGAGTCGATAAGTCGAAGATGTAAGGAATTGGGGACACAGGGGCCAAAAGGGGGCCTCTCACGAGGCCAAGGAATCTGGCCGCGTGGAGGGTCCTCTTTTGGGCCTCCTTGCCCAATTCTCGTGGATCCTTTGCCCGCAAGTCTTCTCCTTCCAAGAAAATGACCCCCGCAGATTTTCAGGTGATTTCGCGGAAGTTTGCCCCCTGAAACGTCAAAAATATAGAAAACGGGGTTTCTGACAGGCAGGGTTAATTCCATAAAAGTTGGGGGACTTTGTAATTTAACCCCAAAATACTATAAAACATTGAATTATACCCTTATATGATGCACTATGTAATAGAAAACCATGTGAAAATATGCAAAATTCATATATGCATTTTACATGCATCACCCCCTGATCTGGGGTTGACGGTGATGGCAGCTGCGGAACTTTTTCGGGAATTTTGATCAGGTGTCTAGGGTTTTGCATCCGAGGGTTTAAATAGGAGAAAGGGTAAAGACGGTGGAGGCCGGGGGGCCCCACACCGATAGCTGGCGCGGCCAGGGGCCGCGCCACCCTATGGTGTGGCCCCCCTGTTGCCCCTCTTCGGCTCCTCTTCGGTGTTCTAGATGGTTCCGGGGAAAATAGGACTTCCGGGTTTCGAATTTTCCAATTCCGAGAATATTTCCAGAACAATTTTTCTGAAACTAAAAACAGCAAAAACAGGGAACTGGCTCTGTGGCATCTTGTTAATAGGTTAGTCCGGAAAATCGATAAAAATGACATAAAGAAGGGAGAAAACATGTAGCAATTGGCATAATATCATCATGGAGCATCATAAATTAGGGATACGTTTATGACTTATCAAACCTATGCTAATGCATCTCCCAACTAGGAATAATACATACTTGTGATTATACCCCTCGTAAGCATCCGCAAATACAAGAAAGTAGTAAGATAAATCTAACCACAGCCTTAAAATTCTGGGATCCTACACTCCCTCGTGCATTGGTTTCCCAATGGAGTTTTAGGTTTCTGTCACTCCGGTAACCCCACAGTTAGTAGCCAAATACACAATGCATCCAACTAGGCCCATAAAGGTGAAGTATCATGTAGTCGACGTTCACATGACACCACTAGATGAATAACATCACAACTTAAATATCAAACCACTAGATATTACTTCAACATAATTCCACTACTAACATCATGACTTCTCCCATGTCCTCAAGAACTAAACGAACTACTCACAAGACATCATATAGATCATAATCAGAGGTGATATAATGGATAATAACAATTTGGTCATAAAATGTAAACACCGATAAATCTCACAAGCATCAACTACTAACAAGTAATCCACACCGGGAGAGAGATCTAGTGAAGAACAACGGTAAATACCCCTAATTGTTACAGCGGGATGAAGGTGGATGATGAGGGTTATGGTGTTGGTGGTGATGATGATGACGATGACGATCTTGATGATGCCCGAAGTGATGACGATGACGATGGCGATGATTCCCCATCTCCGGGGAGGAATTTCCCCGTCAGATTTCTCCCTGCCGGAGAGATTTTCTCTCTCTGTTGTTTTCCGCCCTAAGGCGGCGGTGGAATATTTCCTCGATGATGTTCTGGGGTTCCCTGGGGGTGAAGTACGCTAAAGGGGGCGACCAGAGGTGGGCCAGGGTGGCCACACCACCGTGCGGCGTGGCTAGGGGGCGCGCCACCCCATGGTGTGGGCCCCTGTGCCCCCTCTGGATGCCCTTCTGGCTAGCTTCCTCCTCGGGACATCTAAGACCTCTCCGGTATCCCTCCTGTTCTTCTGATCTTCTGAAATAGGGTATCTCGATGGTACTTTTTCCATCAGATTCCTCGTCCCGCTGTTTATTCTCCAAAAATTATGTAACATGCAAGATAAGATAATATAACATAAGTAATGCATCATAACATGAAATATATTGATGAATAACAGAAAATAACAATATAAAATAGTGATGCAAAATGGACTTATCAACTCCCCCCAAGCTTAGACCTCGCTTGTCCCCAAGCGAAACTAAACTCAGTAAACATGACCACGGGTTTATGGAGTGAGGTGTCCATAAATAAAAAAACGGAAAATAAGCATCACATCTAACAAAGCACAAGTCATTTTAGACATCAACTTCCTCTCATATAATTAAACTTGAAACAAGTAGAGGAGATTGATACGTCCAAAAAGTATCTAATTTTTCCGAACACTTTTCTTATTGTTTTCCTCTAAACTTGTCAGTTTTGGATACAACTAACACGGGCTGACGTTGTTTTCAGCAGAATTACCTTGGTGTCTCGTTTTTGTGCAGAAAAATCAACTTTCGGGAAAATGCCCAGAAAAGACCCCGAAGACCTTAAAACATCCGAAGACCCCCGGAGCCAAAAGGTGTCTCGGAGAGGGGCCAGGAGGGGACCACACCACCCCTGGGCGCCCCCTTGGCTGTGCCGCGTGGTGGTGTGGGGCCCTGAGGCACCCCTCGGGCTCCCCTTTTGACTACTTATCGCCCTCAACCCTAAAATGACAGGGGGGTCGTCATATTCCACAAAAACACAACAGAGCGTCGTCGCCACCTCAAAACTCAATTTGGGGATCAGAAGTTCCTGTTCTAGCGCCCTGCCGGGATGGGTATTCGGAGGAGATCATCGCCATCGACACCGCCACCTCTTCTCCATGAACCATCCATGATTCCCCCGTCCATGTGTGAGTAAACACCGCTGTAGTCTGAGAGGTATGGAAGGGATTGGATGAGATCGATCATGTAATAATGCAAGATTGTTAGGGCATAGTTCCTAGTATCCAATGTTAGTGCTTTCTACCATTGCTGCAACTTGTTATGCTTAATGCTTGTCACTTTGGGCCCAAGTGCCATGATATCAAATCTGAATATGTTATTGTTTCATGAGTATAATTATGTTTCTTGATCATATCTGCAAGTTGTTTACATATGTCATTGTCCAGAACCCGAGGCCCCAAACTGACAAAAATTGGGACAACCGGAGGGGATGGTTATGATGTGAGGATCCCGTGTGTTCGCGGAGTGTTAATGCTTTGCTCCATTGATTTATTAAAAGGAGCACCTTAATTACCAGTAGTTTCCCTTGAGGCCCCGCTAAAAACGGGCTGGTAGGACAAAAGATGTTGTGCAAGTTTCTCATTGCGAGCACGTACGACTATATTGGAACACATGCCTATGGTTTTCCTAGAACTTGGATGCTTTACTATTATTATCTGCAATTCCCATGTTTAGATTATTACATGACCTATCTTATCCATGCAACATCCGTTCATCCATTCCCTTTGCCTACGGTACTTTAATCCTGCTGTTTCCCGCGATTGCTACTTCTGTAACTATTTTATTAAAGCTTTTATTTTATTATTGTTGCTGCTATAAAACTGTTACCACTGATAAATTGTTGCGAGCAAGTCTACTTTCAGGTGTAGCTGAATTGACAACTCAGTTTTCAAGGCTTATAAATATTCTTTAAGTCCCCTTGTGTCGAATCAATAAATTTGGGGTTTACTTCCCTCGAAGACTGTTGCGATCCCCTATACTTGTGGGCCATCGGAGATAACAATAAATGTGCAAAAAGGAAATCATAATTGGTGAAGGCATACTTCATTCTTGGTCAGAGAACAATTAACGGTGTACTTATGTTTCAATCATAGTATTTATAATAGAGCTTATATTGCAGAGTTTATCATGCTCAATTATAACAGTCTCTTTGCATTCATTGGTAACTTTCAAAGTGGTATTCAAACAAATAAAAGCATTTGTACTAAACAAGGAAGACTAAAGGACATGATTGAGTAAATCAACATATAGATGGATGGATCACAACAACTCAAATGCTTGCTGATGACCCACAAGTATAGGGGTGTATCATAGTACTTTCGATAAATAAGAGTGTCGAACCCAATGAGGAGCAGAAGGTGTTGACAAGCAGGTTGGATAGAGGATTCGCTGTAAACACAAGCAAACAGGTTGATTAATATCCATTGGTTCGTGAAGTGTTGTGTGGGTGAACCTATGCTAATGCACCGCCCAACTAGGACTAATACATACTTGTGATTATACCCCTCGTAAGGATCCGCAAATACAAAAAAAGTAATTAAGATAAATCTAACCACAACGTTAAAACTATGGGATTCTACGCTCCCTCATGCATTGATTTCCTAACGGGGGTTTAGGTTTCTGTCACTCTGGCAACCCCACAATTAGTAGCCAAATAGACAATGCATCCTCCTAGGCCCATAAAGGTGAAGTATCATGTAGTCGACGTTCACATCACACCACTAGACGAATAGCACCACAACTTAAATACCGACCCACGAGATATTACTTCAACATAACTTCACTAATAACATCATGACTTCACCCATGTCCTCAAGAACTAAACGAACTACTGACAAGACATCATATGGATCATAATCAGAGGTGATATTCTGGATAATAACAATCTGGTCATAAAGTGCTAACACCGAAAAATATCACAAGCATCAACTACTAACAAGTAATCCACACCGGGAGAGAGATCTAATGTAAAACAATGATAGAGGGCCCTAATTGTTACAGCGGGATGACGGTGGATTCTGAGGGTGATGGTGCTGGTGGTGATGATGATGACGATGACAATCTTGATGATGCCCGGAGCGACGACGGTGACGACGATGATTTCCCCTCCCCGGAGAGGAATTTCTTGCAGATTTCTCCCTGCCAGATAGCTTTTCTTTCTCGGGTGTTTTCCGCCACGAGGCTGCGGCGAAATAATTCTTCGATGATCCTCCGGGGCTTAGGGTTCCGTGGGGGTCAAGTACGCGAAAAATATTGACCAGAGGTGGACCAGGGTGGCCACACCACGTGGCGGCGCGACCAAGGGGGGGCGCTCCACCCCATGGTGTGGGCCCCTGGTGGCCCCCCTCTGGCTCTCCTCGTGGTTGGCTCCCTCATCTAGACTTCTAAGACATCTCTGGTGTCCCCCCTATTCTTTTGATCTTCTGAAATAGGGTATCCTGACGGTGCTTTTTTCATCAGATTTTTGGTCCCGGTGTTTATTCTCCAAAAATTACTAAACATGCAAAATAAGATAAAATAACATAAGTGATGCATCATAGCATGAAATATATCGATGAATAACAGAAAATAACAATATAAAACCGTGATGCAAAATGGATGTACCAACTCCCCCCAAGCTTAGACCTCTCTTGTCCCCAAGCGAAACTGAACTCAGTAAACATGACCACATGTTTATGGAGTGAGGTGTTGATAAATAAAATACGGACAAGAGGCATCACATCTAACAAAGAACAAGTCATTTTAGACAAAAACTTTTTCACGACCCCGCGGACCCAGAGATATACATACTGTTATGTGCTCCTAGACATGGACCCACAAGGGCTTCAGGGTTACCAGCCCCGGCGGCAACAAACAACGGCAGGCAGACCGGATTCATCGACACGCAGGACGGATCACCGCAGTACTACTACTCCTTGTGTCCATGCTAGTTATAACCAACTATGCATAACCAAGCGTCCACGAGTCGAATGAAACTGAAGGAAACGGGACCAAAGCTATACAGAGCTGCTATGTGTCCAGAAAGTGCAACAACAATCGAGGGTTACTAGGGTTACCTAGCCCCAGACTGAATCACATCGGCAGGCGGGCTCGGATATGGATCATCGGCTCCACAACCCCTCGACTGCGACAACTATGCAGGCGTAGCCAAAACTGTATAACGATGAGCTCGAAACCAACAACCTATCAAAGCAGCACTCTAGACATGAAGCTTTATTAAGTAAGTATTAATAGAGTAAAGCTTACAAACAGAGGTCACACGACCCAGCATTACATCAGACAACAGAAGGCAAGCTATGTTGCTAGCCAACAAGAACCAAAAAGGCCTAAGAACCCGCAACAGAAGGCGACGTCCCGGCCTAGAGATTCCAGGCTGCTACCTGGGAAACCCCAAACTATCCGTCGGTGTCCACGTTGATACACCACCAAAGTGTGGAACTCCACCTGAACCAAGTTGAAGCAAACATGAGTACCGGAGGTACTCAACAAGACTTAGTTAACCTATTATATATCTTCTTTTTCATAAAGGGTTTATGAAGGTTGTTTTGCGTAAAGCCAACTTTGTTTCGACTAGAGGGAGACCGAGAAGCTTTTCACAAATCTTTTAAAAGAACACCCTTTCCTCGGGTATTGTCTTCAGCACCTTCGAGGCATCATCTCAAGCACACGATAACCAGAACCACCTCTTGAAACTAATCATTCTTTGCCAACATCTTTTATGTCTGGTTCAAGTTATCTATGATCTCAGGATCTGTCACCAAGTCGTCCTTAACCGCGGGCACGGCTTTTCGAAAATATTAAACCTTGCAGGGGTGTAAAACTTTACCACACGTTCCAACCGACTCTTAATGCCAAGCTATTGGCACAATTTCAATGATGTGCCGGCAGAGGGTGGCTGACCACGATATTTCCCTTGCTTCGTCTATTCCATGAGTCACTCCGAGTAGAGATGGACTGCCAATAGGGAGTGGTCATCTCATGCCGGGTCTCTATCGTTGTGCGCAATGCTCGACGGTTATCTACCCACAGAGCGCTGATACACCACCACGTCCTAGTTTTGGAAACGTTTTTAATATCCCCCGCAAATCCAAATGGAACGCCCGAACTAGGCAACTCATGGAACAAACTAGACAAGCTGAAACCGAGGGGGATCCAATCCCCGTGTGGTTGCATTATCAGTCTTGGCTTCAAAGGCGAGAACTCGCTCCTAGGGGCATGAACGCGGAAAATCACCACATCCCATGTAGAAAATCATCCAAGCCTTTAATCATATTAAGAACACATCTCAAACCTTACCACGTCATCTTGTCATACTAGATTCGTTCCGTAACTCTGATTCATCAACCAGATGGAGCAGAGATCAACACACATGTATGACTAAGCATGGCATATTTGAGGCTCTGGCGATACACACAAACAAAACCTATGTCTGCTAGGAGCAGTGAATCATGATATCTGGGTTATGCAAATAAATAGGACAACTCTATCTACTAACTCAAGATACTTTGTAAAAGCATGCATCGTACGAGAAGAAAAACACTTGGAAAACATATTTGTGCAGATAAAAGGTTATGCTTGCCTTGTTTCAAGAAAACCAGATACAGACTTCAGGAATAAGTGCTTGACTTAGTTGTTTAGACCAAGTATTCGTCAAGAGGGGTGTCGAACTTCATTCCGGATTCGCGTTCTACCGATAAAAGCAAACACCGGAAAGAAAGAGAACAACATTCAACACAGGCATCGATGCAATGCTCAATATGTATGAATGAACATTTGAATGCATTAAAGAAATGCCCTAAACATGTTTCATGGGTTGCTAGGGTTCATATGTTAACAAAACATTTTTACTGAATTTAGTCCCGAAGTGAACTTCGGAGGACGATTCGGGAAATATCGAGAGTGTGACCAAGTTAAAATGCTCAAATGGGGTTGATAACACCATAACTAGGTTGAATTTGTCTTTCTAAGCATTTTTACATATAACTTGTAATTTTATAATTTTCTTGAATAAAAACTTATTTTCTTTGTTTTAAATGATTTAAATAATGGTCCAAAATCAACTTTGTCAAAAATGTGTGCAAATGACATAAACGTGTAGACTATATTTTTCTGAACAATTTGGTATAATGAACACATTTTTCGGATGAACCAAATGAAAGTTATTGCATTTACAAATTTAATTATTTTTCTGTAATTTTTAAACAGAGGTGGGGCCCACGTGTCAGCTAATTCGATTTAAAAGAAAAATAACAGGAAAATGCCTGGTGACGTGGGCATGACGTCACTATGACGTCATCCTGAGGCCAAATCTCTCTGTTGCGAAGAAATCCGTCGATTCCGCGCGGGGTTTTGGAATTAAACCACACCACGGGACGGAGGGGAGCACGGGGAGTTGAGAGGTAGTGGCGCCGCCCGAAAATCGTCGCCGGAGACGTGCCGACAAGAGGTGGCGCGGCGGCGGACAATGGCCGGCGGTGGCGGAACGAACCAGAGGGGGAGGGAGGAAGGGGAGGGCACCGGAGTGCTCAGGAGCTCACGGCGAGCACGATGCCGTGGTCGGGGACACGAGGGGCGGCGGCAAGGAGGATACGGCGGCGGCTGTGGCGGATGGCGCCGGGAAATTGGAGCTCTTCCGGGGCGTCTCTGCTGCTGCACGTGCTCGAGGCAAATGAGGAGGATGTGGCGGTGACGATGGGCTTCTCGGCAGGGTGCGAGGGAGGTCCTATCGCCGGCGGCGAGCGCCGGATGCGCTAGTAGGGTTAGGGTTTGGCGTTCGGCGTGCACAGAGGGGCAGAGGTTCTGAGGCGAGGAGGAGATAGAGGAGGGTGCGGCTTCTCTCCTCGGCCTTATCCTCGCAGAGGGGGCAAGAAGGAGGTGGCGGGGTGGCATCGTCGTCGGCTTGCTCTCCAACTAGCGGGAGGAGGAAGATGACAAGAAGAAAACTCCGAAAACCCCCTGCCCTCCTGGAAATTACTAAAGGGCCCCTGCTCTTTTTAAACAGCAGCTTAAGAACTTATTTGAGGACTTTTCTGTAAAGAACAAAAATTGGCAAAAATTATTTTTGAAACCCTTGTTACATTTACAACCTCAACATATTTTTGGTTTGTAAAAATTGCACCATTTTAAACCATGATTTTAAATTGGCACTTTAAGTGATTTTAATAAACACCCTTATTAAATTTTAATGCACTTGTTTTCATTACAACCATGGGTTGAAAATGCATGCATGACATGACATGAGCACAAACACAAACACCAACACAAACACAAACCCCTTTATTACAAAAAGGTGGATGTTACAAACTTCCTCTCATATAGTCAAACTTGAAACAAGTAAAGGAACGACAAAGGTGCAAAAGTAAATCAAAATTGGTAAAGGCAAACTTCGTTCTCGGTCAGAGAACAACTAATAGTGTACTTATGTTTCGATCAGAGTCTTTATACTAGAGCTATATTGCAGAGTTTACCATGCTCAATTATAACGGTCTTTTTGCAAACATTGGTAACTTTCAAAGTGGTATTCAAACAGATAAAAGCATTTTTAGAAACAAAGAAGAATAAAGAAAATGATTGAGTAAATGTAAAAAATAGAAAGAAGTAGGTTTACTAACTCAACATAAATGTAAAAGATAGGCCCTTCGCAGGGGGAAGCCGTGATCACTCATGTGCTAGAGATTTTATTTTGTAAAACAAAGGTATAAAATGGTTGACACTCCTCCCAATCTTTCTTACACAAACCATGGCTAACCAAATCCTCGGGGTGCCTGCCAACAATCACAAACCGTGGAGGAGTGTCTAAATTTTGAGAGGTGTATGTTTATGTCAACGAATGACAAACAGAAAATACAGTATGTCACAATCCAACTAGACTTCACAAGAGCGGCTCCCATGGAATGATGCAACTGGTATAGAATGTCATCCCTCTTTCTCTTTTGTTTACACAATTATGCTTTAACTGATAAATCAGGGGTAAAAATAGTGAAGAGAAATTGTATTATTATTTGGGGCTGGGAACCCTGCTGCCAGCTCTTCTAGCATTTGGATAAGCGGATGAAGCCACTAGTCCAGGGTGTAAAATCCAATCAACAAGTGAGATAAAGATTCTCTATTTGCGTTCTCATGAGCTAAAACAGGAGCACAAAACAGACGTAATTTTGAAAGTTTAAAGGTAGCACACAAGCAATTTACTCTGAGTGGCGGTAAAATACCACATATAGGTAGGTATGGTGGACACAAATGGCAAGGTTCCGGGCTCAAGGTTTGGATGCACAAGAAGCATTCCCTCTTAGTACAGGTTTTTGGCTAGCAAGGCTGGGTAGCAAGCATAAGAATTGAAGTAAAACAAACAAACATATATGATAAAGCGAATAATGCAATCTTCCTTGAAGGTGCAAAAAAACTTATTTTAGAATATTAAGCTTATGAGCTACCAAGAAAGAAAGATCACAGAATAATATATCTACATGCAACTCCCTCTTTTCTACTTAAGTCTTAATGTATTGTGCTACTGACCGATGCTAAGTTTGCCAAAACCAACTAAATTATCTTGAAGCTCCAACATTGATACTAATACTAATAACAAGATCAATCACATAACAAAAATTGCAAACTAAAATAAAGTAGAACAAGTAGACGATGAAACTTCTCATTAATATTTGATAACGACAACTCAAACCAAGAGATACAACGATAACCAACTAAGGAGCAACACTTTCATACTTCAAACCATACTATATGATATTTTCTCTACTCACGATATGACTCTACTAAAAGGTAAAAGGGTGAAAGATAAAGCTGATACCGCGGCAGTCCCCCAAGCTTGGAACAAGCCAAGAGGATGCCAATACCAATGACGAATCAATTCTTCGGTGGTGGTGGTGAATCCTTCTCAATGAGCTTATCAATTGATTTCTTCAGATCTTCAATTGCGAATATAAGCATACACATCACCTCCGTATTGTGATCAATACGGTTTGTGTGCTTGTCAGACGGTGAATTCCAGCCATCAAGATTCCCACCCCCACACACTTCCTTAGGTTGAGAGCTTTCTTTATCTGCACGGTTAGAACGATCCATATCCCAGCACGAAGGCACACCTGCCTCGGGTACCCTCCTAGATTGATACTCACGAATTAAAGTACAGAAAGGTTTCTTTATGCCTGAAAGTGGTGTCCTTGAAGCTAAGTAGTGACGTGGGGCCTTCCCTTCGGTGCTCATCCACGCCGTTTGCTTGGAAGGTTTTGCAACCACTCCAATGCTTGTGATGGTGGCGCGTGGACGCACTCGTGGGTTTTCTTCTACATCTCCTTCAGCTCTAATCTCGATCTCCTCCTCTGGCTTTTGGTCTTGAGGATCATCTTACTTCGATCCCTTCCCCTTATTGTTGTTGGCGGAGACCATGGTGCTTCTAAAACTAAAAATAGATCCTGGCAAAAACGGCTCAAAACAGAAACACGACGAGAAAACGATATATGGACCTCGGGAACTGTTACCTATTCCAAAACAGACTCTGCAGATCATGACTTCACTACTAACATCATGACTTCTCCCATGTCCTCAAGAACTAAGAAAACTACTCACAAGACATCATATGGTTCATAATCAGAGGTGATATAATGGACAATAACAATCTGGTCATAAAGAGTTAACACCGATAAATCTCACAAGCATCAACTACTAACAAGTAATCCACACCGGGAGAGAGATCTAATGTAAAACAACGATAGAGGCCCCTAATTGTTACATCGGGATGACGGTGGATGATGAGGGTGATGGTGCTGGTGGTGATGATGATGACGATCTTGATGATGCCCGGAGCGATGACGGTGACGATGGCGATGATTTCCCCTCTCCGGAGACGAATTTCGTCGGCAGATTTCTCCCTACCAGAGAGCTTTTCTCTCTCTGGTGTTTTCCACCCTGAGGCGGCAGCCAGGGGCGGGCCCAGGAATTGAGGACAGTGTATTCAAAATTGAAAAAAAAATCTGGAAGGCTATAGACTTTGTTTTGACACATATAATCGATTAGAGCAGCATATTGTACTAGTGTTGAGCTATACAAAATAGATCGCAAAATATATTATACTGATAAAAATCGATCATAAGTTGATACTGTTTAATATATAGAAGTACAAATTGTTCATCGTGGCAAAGTCTAAGATATATAGAAATAGAAAATAGCAAATGATAAGAAACCTTACAAATTATAGGATAACTTTGCGATTCTTGATGCTTTGAAAATGAGTGATAATGTCCTCATCCTTGACTTGCAAGAAGAATTCCCTTTCAATGAATGTGACCAAGCAATCATTCAAATATTTTTGCCCCATCCTGCTTCTTAACTTGTTTTTAATATAGTTCATTGATGAAAAGACCCTCTCAACACCGGCTGTTGCAACCGGAAGAACTAGCACCAATTTGAGAAGTTTGTAAACAATCTCATACCGTAGAGCCCTCCCAGTTTTAACAAGCATCATAGACAACTCTGCCAGACTTCTCAATTTTGTGCAGTTTTCATCATTCCTCACATCACTAATATAGAGATTCAGTTGAAAAGGAAGTTGGTGCATTTCTTCAAAGTCAAAATCATGAGGATAGAATCCAGCAAGCTTAACCAAGTCATCAATATTAAAAGAATAAAATGACTTGACTGGACTGAATGATGCCATGCATCTAAGTAGCTCGGTGTTTACCTCATCAAACCTGTTATTAAGCTCTTGAAGTTGCCTATCAATGACACCCAAAAACATATCAGCATGAAACCGGTGGTAATTCATGGCATTTTTATAGAACACTCTTGCTCTTTGTATAGGCCTGTACTTCCCATCCATGTCAACACATGTGACATTGTGCTTCACACAAAAAGAAGTGACATTACCAAGGAATTCTTTCCATCCATCATCTTCTCTCAGAACTTGCAGTTCTACCTTTGTGAACTCAAGAAGATCAATTGCATTCACAATATCTTGATCCCTCTTTTGCAAAGCATTACTTAAGTCACTTGTGTACCCAAATATTTCGTTCATCAAGTGGAGCAGGAAAACAAACTCAAATGATTTAAAAATTTCCAACATAGTCTGAGCTCCTAAGGCCTCTGCCCCTTTACTTTCTTTCCCAAGCCTATAGAGAACTTTCCTGATTGAAGGATACAAAGACATAACATGCATTACCGTTTTATAGTGAGATCCCCAGCGTGTATCACCTGGCCTTGCTAGGCCCATCTCTTGATTCAAACCTTGGCCTGCTTCAATTTCACCTAGTTTTAATGCTTCGATCATATACTCAGATTGAGCTACACGAAGCATGCGAATCTTTTTACATGACATCCCAAGAACATTCAACAAATATGCAAGGTGCCCAAAGAACCATTGGCAATCAATATTCTCCTTAGCAACAGCTACAAGGGTTAGTTGAAGCTAATGGGCGAAGCAATGAACATAATAAGCTGAAGGAGAATCTTCCATAATAAGTTTCTTTAAACCATTAACATGACCCTTCATGTTACTAGCACCGTCATACCCTTGACCACGTACCTTGGATATGGGCAAATGATACTTCATAAGCAAGGTCTGAATTGCTTCTTTAAGTGTCAATGATGTAGTATCTGCAACTTGCACAAGACCAAGAAATCTTTCAACCGGCTCCCCTATTTTATTGACAAATCGCAAGCAAAGAGCCAATTGTTCTTGTTGGTATGCATCACTAGATTCATCAGCAAGAATTGCAAAACACTCATCACCAAGTTCCTCTATGACAAGTTTTGTTGTTTCATGAGCACAAGAGCCAATAAGCTGTTTTTGAATCTTGTGATCTATCATCTGACAATTCTGTGGAGCATTTCCTAGAACTACCTTATTAACTTCTTCAAAGTTGCCTGCCAGCCATTGCAAAAGTTCTCGGAAATTTCCTTTGTTTTTTGAATCCTTTCCCTCACCGTGACCACGAAAAGCCAACCCCTGATGCAAAATAAATTTTATGCACTCAAGAGACCATTTCAGTCGAGCTAGATATTGAGCCTTGTACTGCTTAGTGCACGAGGAAATTGCCTCACGGATGGATGATTTTGGTTTGATGAACAAATTATATTTCTCTTCAGCTTCACAATGAGCACTATTTACCTCACCAGCATGCTTACGAAATCTCACTTTCATGTTCCAATTTCTAAACCCTCCATTAACAAAACTATCTCCACCAGGAAATTTAGTTCTATCTTTAAACAAATAGCAAACAAAGCAATATGCGGCATCTTTATCCACACTATACTCAAGCCACTTGTACTCATCAAACCACTGTGGTTGGAAGCGACGCTTACCTCCGCATTCATGTTGCGGAAAATCTTGTTTCCGCATCTTTGGTTCACATCGTCCCAGTGAAATGTATGCCCTTCTAATTGAATCTTGGTCATTAACATCATAGCTTGAGATAGGATTCCTCAACCCAGGATCAGGCTCAATGTCATAAATGCCATCATCACTGTCGGCGTCACTAGGATCAGATTCATCTTGGTCCACAGACTTCTCATCATCATCTTCTGTTATTGGGGCATCTGTGCTAGGAGCTTTCTCAGGTACTGTTTGTGTCCCACTGCCACTTTGCCGCTGGAAAACCACCAACTGCATCTGATTTTCATTGGAAGATGGCGTAACACTCATTGGTTCACTCTGTTTTTTTTCTTGCAGCAGCTCTTTGAAAGAAAGCTCTCAAATCAGTAGTACTGGTACATGTATTCTTCCTCTTCATGTTTTACACCTAAAAAGTAAAATTGTTCAAGTTTTAGAGTACTAATAGTTATAGATAATGCTCACTGTAACAATTTTACAAATTATAAACATTCTCACATTACAAATTCGAATGGGAAATTGCAAATACTCATGTCCAAACAATTCAAAATTGACTGCAAACTTGTCTCTACTTTCACTGTAATTAAGTAGAAAGACAACTAAATTCAGTTGCACTAACTTACTTAGACTGAATTCAGTTCGACAGTGACATATAAATTCAGCTAGAACACATTGTATACTTGAATTTAAGTTCAATGGATCACAGGATCAGTACGTGTAAGTAGAGACTACCTTTTCAAAAGCCGGCGTCCGCGATGGATGGATCACTGATGGATTTGTCGCCGGCGTCCGCGCCGGCCGCCGCGCGCACCTGCCGTCGATCGCCGATCAGGCGACGGAAAAAATCTCGGCCCTGCTCGTCGTGCGGACGTGCGCTCAGGCCTGCGTGCGCTGCGGTCAATCGCCGATCTGACGACGGCAAATACGATCAGCCGATCAGGCAGTTGGCGGCTCCGCCTGGCTCGAGTCGTGCCTCGTGCGTGCGCTCACGCTGCTGCGTTTCCTTTCCTGATTTGATCCATGTTTTTTTTCCTGGTGCGCACTGTAGCGATTTGGGCCATACGGGCCATGTAGTGGTGGTGTGAGGGAAAATAAACGATGGGCTGCCACCTGTTTTGGGCTGAAATGCTCGACTATCACGTTCAGTATCAGTATTGTTTCTCCTTATAAAATGTACAGTATATATACTATATATACCTAGTTTTTTACAAAAATAATGGGTATTCAAGTGAATACCCTTGAATTGAGGTGGGCCCGCCCCTGGCGGCAGCGGAATAATTCTTCGATGATCCTCCGGAGGTTAGGGTTCCCTGGGGGTCAAGAACGCGAAAAATATCGACCAGAGGTGGGCCAGGGTAGCCACACCATGTGGCGGCACGGCCAAGGGGGGCGCTACCGCATGGTGTGGGCCCCTGGTGGCCCCCTAAGGCTCTCCTCGTGGCTGGCTCCCTCATATGGACTTCTAAGACATCTCCGTTGTCCCTCCTCTTCTTTTGATCTTCTGAAATAGGGGACCTGACGGTCATTTTTCCATCAGATTTCTGGTCCCGGTGTTTATTCTCCAAAAATTATGAAACATGCAAAATAAGATAAAATAACATAAGTGATGCATCATAACATGAAATATATCGATGAATAACATAAAATAACAATATAAAATGGTGATGCAAAATGGATGTATCACTTGCGCCGGTAGCGCGTGGATGCACGCGCGAGTCTTGTTCTACATCTCCTTCAGGTCCACTCTCGATCTCCTCCTATGGCTTCCGGTCTTGGAGATCATCTTCCTTCGTTCCCTTCCCCTTGTTGTTTATGGCGGAGACCATGGTGCTTCTAAAACTGCTAACAGATCCTGGCAGAAACAGGTCGAAACAGAAACATGACGAGAAACCGATATACGGACCGCGGGGGTCCGGGGGGTTAAATATCAGAAACATACGCAACGAAAGGAAAGTCCCGGTCGAAAATGAGTCAGAGAGGGGCTCTAGGGCGCCCAGACCATAGCCAGGAGCGGCCAAGGGTGGGCCCGTGCCCAGGCATGCTATGGTGCCCTCGGGCACCATCTCCTACCCTTTTTCGGCTCGATTTTTTTCATATTTTTGAAAAATCAATAATATATAACTTGGGAAGTAATCCGCGAACTTTTTCTTAATAGAACTGTTACCTATTCAAAAACATACTCTGCAGATTCTGGAATCTTCCCTCTAACGAACTTCTTCGGAGTCAGTACTTGAATAATATCAACATCTTCATCATAAGAATCCCCGAAAATATAATGTTTGAGTCTTTGCCCATTTACTACTTGTGTAGTGTTATCTTTGAGCGAAGCAATTTTGATTGCACCCGAATGATACACATCTTCAATAACAGAAGGGCCTTCCCATCTCGAGAGTAATTTTCCTGCAAAAAATCTAAGACGAGACCTATACAATAGAACTTCCTCACCAACATGAAACTCTCTTTTAAGAATTCTCCTATCATGTCATTGTTTAAATTTCTCTTTAAAGAGCCTAGCATTTTTCATAAGCTTCACATCTCCATTCATCTAGAGAACTCAAATCAAGCATTCTTTTCTTAACAACAAGTTTAAAATCTTTATTAATTTCTTTCACTGCCCAATAAGCTTTGTGTTCTAATTCTAAAGGCAAATGACCAGATTTTCCATAAACCATTTTATAAGGATACATACGCATAGGATTTTTATAAGCAGTTCTATAAGCCCATAAAGCATCATTCAACTTATCAGACCAACTTTTCCTAGATGTATCAACAGTCTTTTGCAAGATAGATTTACTTTCTCCATTTGATAATTCTACTTGCCCGCTGGTTTGAGGATGATAAGATGAGGCAATACTATGATTAACATCATATTTAGAAAGGGTTTTTCTAAAACCACCATGAACAAAGTGAGAACCTCCATCAGTCATAAGATATCTAGGCACACCAAACCTAGGGAAAATAACATCTTTAAGCATTTTTAAAGAGGTCTCGCCATCAGCATTTTTTGTAGGTATAGCTTCTACCCATTTAGTAGCATAATCAACAACAACAAGAATGTGAGTGTAACCATTTGAATGAGGAAAATGACACATAAAGTCAAATCCCCAAAAATCAAAAGGTTCAATAACAAGATAATAACTCATAGGTATTTCATTACGTCTAGAAATATTACCAACTCTTTGACATTCATCACAAGATAAAAAAAAATGTACGTGCATCTTTAAAGAGAGTGGGCCAATAGAAACCTGATTGTAGAACCTTCTGTGCAGTTATATCTCCAGCGTGATGTCCTCCATAAGCACTACCATGACACTTTCTCAATATTTCACATTGTTCATGATCTGGAACACATCTTCTCATAATACCATCTATTCCTTCTTTATATAAGTGTGGGTCATTCCAAAAATAATGCCTCAAATCATAAAAGAATTTTCTTATTTGTTGAGCTGTAAATGTTGGAGGGAAATACTTGGAAACAATAAAGTTAGCATAATCACCATACCATGGACTATCCTGGGAGTTTACCTTTATTGCAGCCAACTGTTTATTTGGAAAACTATCATTAACAGGAATAGTGTCATAATTAATGTTTTCCAATCTAAACAAGTTATCAGCAACAAGATTTTTAGCACCTTTCCTATCCACAATATGCAAATCAAACTCTTGTAAAAGAAGCATCCATCTAATAAGCCTAGGCTTAGCATATTTCTTTTCCATAAGCTATCTAATAGCAGCATGATCAGTATGAATAGTAACTTTTGAGTCAACAATATAAGGTATAAACTTATCACACGCAAAAACTAAAGCTAAGAACTCCTTTTCAGTAGTAGCATAATTATTTTTATCAGCATCAAGAGTCTTACTAGCATAATGAATAACATTCAATTTCTTACCTACTCGTTGTCCAAGAACAGCACCTACAGTAAAATCACTAGCATCACACATAATTTCGAAAGCTAAATTCCAATTAGGTGGTTGAACAATAGGAGCAGTAGTTAAAGCCTTCTTTAAAGTTTCAAAAGCGTCCTTATAATCATCATAAAAAACAAAAGGTACGTCTTTTTGAAGAAGATTAGTAAGAGGCTTTGATCTTTTAGAGAAATCTTTAATAAACCTCCTATAAAAACTAGCATGACCAAGAACACTACGAATACCTTTAAAATCCCTGGGAGAGGGCATTTTCTCTATTGCTTCCACTTTAGCTCTGTCAACTTCAATATCTCGTTCATAAATTTTATGGCCAAGAAAAATTCCTTCATTCACCATAAAGTGGCATTTCTCCCAATTAAGAACAAGATTAGTTTCCTCACATCTCTGCAAAACTTTATCAAGGTTGTGCAAGCAGTTATCAAAAGAAGTTCCATAGACATAGAAATCATCCATTAATACTTCCACAATTTCCTCACAAAAAACCATGAAAAATAGCAGACATGCATCTTTGAAACGTAGCAGGAGCATTACACAAACCAAAAGGCATAGGTCTATAAGCATACGTACCATAAGGACAAGTAAAGGTTGTTTTCTCTTGATCTTGCTTCCTAACATCAATTTGAAAAACCCAGAATAACCATCAACAAAGCAAAAATGAGTTTTCTTAGACAACCTCTCTAACATTTGATCAATAAAAGGCGAATAATAATTATCTTTCTTAGTAACCTTGGTAACTTCCCTAATCAATGCATATTCTATACCCAACTACTACTCTCTGAGGAATAAGCTCATTATTTTCATTAGGCGCAACAGTCATTACTCCCTTCTTAGGGACACAATGCACAGGGCTCACGCATCTACTATCAGCAATAGGAAAAATAATACCAGCATCAAGGAGTTTTAATACCTCATTCCTTACCACTTCCTTCATCTTAGGAATTAAACGGTGTTGATGTTTAACTCCTGGCTTTGCATCAGGTTCAATATTAATAACATGCTGACATATAGAGGGGGAGATCCCTTTCAAATCATCAAGAGTATAACCAATAGCCCCACGGTGTTTCTTCAATATTCCCAATAATCTTTCCTCTTCTTCACCTAAAGTTTAGAACTAATAATAACAGGATATATTTTCTTATCATCAATATAAGCATATTTAAGATCATCAGGCAAAGGTTTTTAATTAAAAACAGGATCCTCCTTTGGTGGTAATGTGGTAACCAAGTCTTCCACAGGTAAATTATTTTTCAGTATCATCGGTTGACTAAGAAGAATATCATCAGTATCATTTATCTCTTCCACAAAGACCTCACTTTCATGGTCCTCCATATATTGTTGCAAAGCATTGCTAGGAGCAAGAGCAATAGAGGCAAGCTGTTCAACTCTAAAATTATCATTAGGTAATTCAGATTCATAAGGTGCTCTAGAAACTTCGGAAGCAAATTTGGAGAAATTGAACTCATAAGATTTTCCAATAAATTTAGTCAATATCTTCTCCCTCTTACAATCTATAATGGCACCATAAGTTTTCAATAAAGGTCTACCAAAAATAATAGGACAAGTTTTACTAGCAGCTTTACCCAGCACTAGAAAATTAGTAGGATATTTAGTTTTACCACATAAAACTTCCACATCTCTAACAATACCAATCGGAAAGATAGTTTCTCTATTAGCAAGCTGAATAACCACATCAATATCCTCAATCTCAGAAGAACCAATTTCATGCATGATTTCTTTATAAAGCTCATAAGGAATAGCACTAGAACTTGCACAAATGTCACACAAACCATAATTGCAATGACCACCAATCTTAAAAGAAAGCACAGGAACACTAGTTTTCTTAGGTCTATTTGGATTTGAGACAATATTAGAAGCATCCTCACAAAAGACAATATGTTTATCCTCTACGTTTCCACAAACAAGGTCTTTTACTATTGCTACCGCAGGTTCAACAGTTATTTGTTCACCAGGTTCAATAGATTTCTTTATACTCTTGTTAACCACACTAGCTACAATAGAGTGTTCTTTTACCTTAGCAGGGAAATGCATTTTCTCAATATAAGGCTTAGGTACAGCAGGATTAACAGCATGCACTTCTATATTTCTAGCAGGAACAATATCTTTATAAGGTGCATGGTACTTGCTCAACTCCTTTTTAGGAATATCAAGATAGGAAGCAAAGGCTTTAAGACAATTTGCAAAGATTTGAGAATCAAGACCACAAACAACACTAACATTATAGAAATCATCAGTTCCCATAAAAGCTTTAATTCATTCATAATCCTAATTTATACATGACTTTCTACCTTTGTCATTCTCCCACCCTTCAGTGTTTTCTTGAATATGGTCAAGAAGATCCCATTTAGCTTCCTCCTTCATACGTGTGAATGATCAAGAACAAGAAGCATCCAATAAATCCTTATCATAAAGAGAAAACCTTGCATAAAAATTATTGATAACAATATTACTCGGGAGCTCATGAAGAGGACATTTAAGCATTAATAACTTCATTCTCCCCCACGCTTGGGAAATACTCTCTCCATCATGAGGCCAGAAATTATATATTTTATTCTGGTCTTTATGAATCTCACTAGGAGGATAGAATTTCAAATAAAACATAGGTACAATTTCCTCCCATCCAATAGATTCACCATTCTTCAGTAATTTAAACCATTCAGCAACTCTTCCTTTAAGCGATAACGGGAATAATTTTCTTTTAACTTGATCCATTGTAATACCTTCACACCTGAATAACTCGCATAATTCATGTATAAAGAGCAAATGATCACCTGGATGGACAATTTCATCTCCATAATAGCAGTTATCCATAACACGTCCGAAAAAATTCATAGGTATTTTATGAGGTTCTAATTCAACAAATAACATGTCACCTACTACCCTAGAAGTAACGGTAGAAGTACCCCTAAACAGAGAACCAAAATAATTCTCCATAATAAAATAAAGCAGCAGACAAAAATAAAAACAACACTCACAGTAAAATTATCTCTTGGCAATAGCACTTCACTCCCCGACAACGGCGCTAGAAAATAATCTTGATGGCCCACAAGTATAGAGGCTGTATCGTTGTACTTTGAATAAATAAGAGTGTCGAACCCAACAAGGAGCAGAAGGTGTTGACAAGCAGGTTGAATAGAGAATTCACTCTAAACACTAGCAAACAAGTTTTTGGTGGTTTTTGATATAGCAGATAAATAAAGTGCGAGTAAATAAAAGATAGTAAATATAATTGCAGCGAGTGGCCCAATCCTGTTGAGAGCAAAGGACAAGCTGGTTGTTCTACTTATGATTACCAAACGTTCTCGAGGACACATGGGAATTTCGTCAAGTGCTTTCGCTTCATATAGTAAATTAATATTTATTGCTTCGATAAGTGTTCTGTGGGTAAACCTATGATAATGCACCGCCCAAATAGGACTAATAAATACTTGTGATTATACCCCTCGTAAGCATCCGCAAATACAAGAAAGTAATTAAGATAAATCTAACCACACCCTTAAAACTCTAGGATCCTACACTCCCTCATGCATTGGTTTCCTAACGAGGGTTTAGGTTTCTGTCACTCCGACAACCCCACAATTACTAGCCAAATACACAATGTATCCTCCTAGGCCCATAAAGGTGAAGTATCATGTAGTTGACGTTCACATGACACCACTAGAAGAATAACACCACAACTTAAATATCAAACCACTACATATTACTTCAACATAATTCCACTACTAACAACATGACTTCTCCCATGTCCTCAAGAACTAAATGAACTACTCACAAGACATCATATGGATCATAATCAGAGGTGATATAATGGATAATAACAATATGGTCATAAAGTATAAACACCGATAAATCTCACAAGCATCAACTACTAACAAGTAATCCACACCGGGTGAGAGATCTAGTGAAAAAAAAGGGTAAAGACCCCTAATTGTTACAGGGGGATGAAGGTGGATGATGAGGGTGATGGTGCTGGTGGTGATGATGATGACGATGAAGACCGTGATGATGCCCGAAGCGATGACGGTGACGATGGCGATGATTCCCCCTCTCCGGGGAGGTTTCCCCGGCAGATTTCTCCCTGTCGGAGAGCATTTCTCTCTCTGTTATTTTCCGCCCTGAGGCGGCGGCGGTATATTTTATCGATGATGTTATGGGGCTTAGGGTTCCCTGGGGGTCAAGTACGCGAAATGGGGCGACCAGAGGTGGGCCAGGGTGGCCACACCACCTGGCGGTGCGGCCAGGGGACGCCAACCCATGGTGTGAGCCTCCTGTGGCCCCCCTCTGGCTGCCCTTCTGGCTAGCTTCCTCCTCGGGACTTCTAAGACCTCTTCGGTATCCCCCCTCTTCTTCTGATCTTCTGAAATAGGGTATCTCGACGGTGCTTTTTCCATCAGATTTCTGGTCCCGGTGTTTATTCTCCAAAAATTATGAAACATGTAAGATAAGATAAAATAACAGAAGTATTCCATCATAACATGAAATATATCGATGAATAACAGAAAATAACAATATAAAATAGTGATGCAAAATGGACGTATCAGGTACTGCCGCACGGGGGGCGGTAGTACTGAACTCTGGTCTTGAAATCTTGGCGAAAAACAACTCCAGGTGTTGTTAACTTCGGTAGTACCGCGCGGCTGCGGTTGTACCTTGGTGCCAGTACTACCGAACCAACCCGGTAGTACCGCGCGCACACAAAAACACAGCAGCACTTCGTTTGTAGAAAACCACGCTTTGTCCTGGATAAACCGGCACTACCGTGCGGAAGCGGTATTACCGCGGTGCCAGTACTACCGAGCATGTCCGGTAGTACCGCTCGCACTGGCCAACTTGGCGCCTCTTCAGCTACAGATTCCAGTTCTCGCTCCTGGATAACCCGGTAGGACCAGACGGATCCGGTAGTACCGCATTAGACAGAAAACCCATAAACTGAAGAATTCTTCAACAGGGATGCAATGGGGTTTCTCTATAGATCATGTTTGATAAAGATAAGATGATCAAGCACAAAGAAAACCTACATCACTTAGCACACCTCATAGCTCTAATTCTGTTGTCAACAAACAACAAAATATAGGGATGGAAATGCCCTTTCAATCTCCCCCTTTTTTGTATTTGATTACAACACAATTGTTGAGCGATGATTTGAGACCACAAGTGTACTAGTCAACATTCTAGCAAGATAGATCAACGAGATAAAATAGATAGAATTAAAAACATGCAATTCTAGGGATAAAATGAACCATAGAGAGAGGATTGCATGTCTTACACCATGCTTCAACACCACAAATATCCAAATAGAAATGGCAAGTTCAACTAAGCGGAGACACAAGCAAAGAAATAACGAAGATAACAAAGCTTGTGGCTTCACCCATGCAAATCCATGGCTCAACCTAATAGAACTACTTCTCGCCCTTTGTCATTGAATGCCAAAAAGGGAGAAGAGAGAAGCTAACCGTCCCAAAAGAGTGGACGTGGAAGGAATGTTGGGGTCGCTCCAATAGTTGTGCTTGGAGATCCACTGCTCCTTAGGAGTGATGGCTCCTTCTGACCTGGGAGACACCGGCAAGTCCATCTTTTGCATCATCTGCTTCTGACGGGCTACAGCCTTCTTGTGGTACACATGTGCATCATACATGCGCTCCTAGAGATCAAGCTGAAGGCAAAAGGTCTTCTTGGCCTTAATCTGAAATATCTTGAACCAAGATGGCTCATCAACAGCCCGGGACAGCTCCAGCTCCTGCACGAGCCCTCACACCAATCCGAGAAGCATCCTTCTTAGTTGCAGCTGCTTCAAGCTTAGCTAGAGAAAAATGCTGCCTCACCCTAAACTCCTTTGATGGATGCTTGACAACGGGACTGCCATCCTTCATAACGTCCTCCTTCGTGCCTTTCCACCATTTCTTCCTAATGAGCTTCATGAGAAAAGGGCCATATATGGGAGACCTCTTATCAATCACGGTCAACCACATCTCCTCATGTATCCAATACACCACATCCAACTTTTCTCCGGTGCCTTGCTTCAGTTTGGACTTTTTCAAACATGAAACCATGCACCTCATCCCAATTTCCCACACGGGGAGCAAGAGTCTCTCGATACATGCGATGAAGAATCTCAAATGGAGGTATAAGATGGGCAGTTTTCCCCGCAGTACCTTCCTCCATGGTGATGTTGGTAATTGTGTGCTTTTGGCTAGAGTATTTTGCACCATGGTTCCTCCAACCACTAGCTCATGAGCACCTTTATCATCATAGCCCAAGAGAGCTCCAAATTCCTTCAAATTGGCTTTGAACATCCTATCTTTGGTCATCCACCTTAAGGTCCTCTCCTCATCACTATCAAAACTAGAAGGATACCCCGCGTGTTGCGGCGGGGAACCCTTATAGTAAATGGCACATGTGATGCGTATTATAAACCATTAGTTTGAAAATTAGATGGTTTACAGAATGTATGATATGTAGCTTGAATAAATCATTAGATTGAAAAATGGATGGTTAAAAAAATGTATAATAGTAGTTTACATGTAATAATTAATAAATATTAGAGAAGATGACATGGACAATTGATCGGCTAAAAGGATGGATGATGTGGATAGCTTACATGTTGAGATAGAAAAATAATTAATGCATGTTAGTGGGTTTTTTCTTTATAAGAAGTATATATGAATGGTGGCATATAATTGCTTGATGTAGTACTCTATGTAAGGTTGGTTGAACTTCATGATAGGAAAAAGTCCAAACTCCTCAGACATAGCCAATGATTCATCAAAGTAGCCCTTGTGCTTAGGGAGCATCATGTGATCAATGTTGATGGCATGTTGATGAGTGATGGAGTCGTCCTTGCCCACATAAATGTCATTTAAGACATGTTCTTGATCCTTGGTGAAGAAATCTGGATTCTCAAAGAAGTCTCTTTCTTCTCCATAGGGATTTTCTTCTCCATATTATTGATAGTCATCGTGCTTCCACTTATCAAATGGCCTTCTAGTTGGTTTATAGCCATTGTCTTGCGCTTGGTGCTAATAGGGCGGGTATGATCTCATCTTCTTCCTCTAACTCGGCCATGATCTCATCATCATCAATAGTTTCTTGCTTGTTCCCCAGGGTCTTGCGCTTGGTGTGAGAATAAATGATCGATTCCTTCCCCAAACCACCACCACTACATGTGAAGTGCAGAGAGAAAGGGAATGGAAACAAGATAAGGGTACATACTCAAACAGAATGGAAAACAAAATTAGCCTTCTCAAGTTGATCAAAGTATTTATTGGTCTCACCTTGCACGTTAGACATAAAACGACCCAAAGAAGCAATTTCATTGTCTACACTAAGACTAGCAAGGTTATTCTTTCCATTTGGAGTCTTAGGGCAGATAGAAGATGATACCTCTGTGGCCTTAGCCATGAAGCACATGGAGGAAGGTTGAGGAAGAGTCTCATTGGGGGATTCAAAGGGTGATGGATATGATGATGATGATGATGATGATGATGATGATGATGATGATGATGATGATGATGCACTAGCAATAGCGGCCACTTCACTTGTGGTTTCTTCTTCTTCTTCACTGGAATCATACTCTTCTCGAGTCACTAGCACAAATCTTGAAGACGGTTTCTGGTTGAAAGGTTTCTTCTTGAAGATAGGTTTATTGTGAGGGATCTTTGACTTATCCTTGGGAATAAGTTTCCCTCCATGACTTTCTCTATTCTCAAGTGGGCACTTGGCAACAAAGTGATTCTTGTCTTCACAATTGTAACAAGCCCTCACTTTTTGAGTCCCTTCCTTTCCATAACATGACTTGGTCTTCTCCTCAACATATGCCTTGTCCTTGGGAGGATTCTTCCAAAACCTTTGCATGGCAAGAGCAACGAAGTCCTTAATCACGAGATCATACCCTTTATCTTTCAATGGGGCCAAGTCTTCACTAGATTCAAACTCTTCTTGATGGTCCACCATCTTGGTCATGACCTTGGAATTCAAAGCAACGGAGGGTCCTTTGTGCATTCCAATAGCACGAGCACGAGTGTCAAGAGAAAGCTTTGTTTGAACTTGGAAAGAGGACATCTCTTGCATCACCTCAGTTGAGGCCATGAGATGATAGTTCTGTCTTCCTTGAAGTATCTTCAAGTCCACGTGCTCAAATGGAATGAGGGCACTCACGTACTTTCTGTTGATCCAAGCGTCATCTATATGAGTGGCACCAAGACCACTAAAAGTGGTGGCAATGGTCTTGAGTCTCTGTTACATGTCCTCATGGTTCTCACCATCATGCACATAGAACCCTTCGGCCTCATTACACAAGGTATCATACCTATTCCTCTTCATGCTTTCATTGCCCTCGAACATGGAGATAAGAGCATCCCATGTTTCTTTGGCGGTAGAGTATTGTTGAAGATGAGGCATGTGGTTTTAATCCACAGCTTGTTGAATCATTGACAAAGCGGTGTAGTTGAGTTGACAACCTACCACTTCTCTTCTTGTCAATTTCTTGGGGTCATGAGACTTGTATCCATCTTGAACAACCCTCCAAAGCTCAATACAAGAAGAGTTCAAGTGAGTTTTCATGTAATACTGACATTGGCTAAAAGTAGGTGCATCAATTTTAGGAGGTCCCCCTCTAGAATTAATATGAGGATGTGGGATAGGAGGATTGGGAGAGCATCGTCCTTCGACATTGTGGTAATATTCCTTCCCATCCCTTCCCTTAGAAGTTTTGTCCTTAAAGGAAGGAGATTCATTTTTAGTTTCTCCACCCTTACCCTCATCACCCTTGTCATCCGGAAGGACTTCCGGTTGAACCGATGATGCGGATGCCGAGGCTTTGGCTTTCAATAGTTGCGCCATGAACTCACAGAATTCATTCATTTGGGCCTCCATGTAGGAGGTCAAGGAACTTTGCAATTCCTTGAGATCGTCCATGGTCGCCGGTGCCATAGCCCTGGTGGCTTCCTCTTTGATGGCCACATTAAACTCTTAGAAACTTAAGCCCAAAATAAGAGTCGAGGCTCTGATACCAACTGAACGGATAGTATGGGCACCTAGGGAGGGTGAATAGGTGCTACTTCAAATTTTAATAATTTTTTTTTAATTTAGGCTTGACACAAAGGTAAATTCTTTAGATATGCAACTACGGTGAATTTACCTATATGGCAAGAACAACAATAAACAATATACAAGAACAAAATAAATCAGAGGGAACGAGGTAACCGATAACGGAAGCACGCGGAGACAAAGATATATTCCCGAGTTCCTCCTTGTTAGGGGAGTACGTCTCGTTGGAGGGGTTTGAGTTTCTCCATAAAGGCCTACTCGATGCCACAAAGGCCTCACCCTATTCTCCGACGAACTTCTCCACAAAGGCTTAGTTCACCTTCCACTATTGATTCCCTTCGAGGAGTAAATCGATGCATTTACAATGAGCTTGAGGCACACACTCACAACCGAACTGGGAGCTACCAAGAATCACCAACAATCAACAAGTGAGTAGCAATGGGGTCTAGGTTTTTCACAAGGAAATCCTAGACTAGATTCCCTCAAATGAATGAGAGAGAAATAAAGAACGGGTTAGTGAAAATGTAGATCGGGGCCTTCTCCTTCAATCCTCCAAAGATCGACGAGTTTGGGTGGAGGGATTGGGAGAATCTGACTTTTGGTTGCCCAATAAATGCTTGACTTGAATGCCGGGCGAGCTACCTTTGGGGAAGAAGGGGATGAGCTATTTATACTCCTCCCCTGAGATCTGACTGTTTTAGCATTTATTGCTCCACCCGGTAGTACCGGACGATGTCCGGTAGTACCGCCTTAGAAATTCTTCATCGGGTCAACGCTGGATCCGTCAGCATAAACACACAGGCGGTACTACCGCACGGGGGAGGTAGTACTGAACCCTCGTCTTGAAATCTTGGCAAAAAACAGCTCCAGGTCCTGTTAACTTTGGTAGTACCGCAAGGTTGTGGTAGTACCACGGTGCCGGTACGACCGAGCCGGCCCGGTAGTACCACGGGTAGACAAACCCGGTACTGCCGTACGGCAGCGGTAGTACCGTGGTGCCGGTACTACCGAGCCGGTCCGGTACTACCGCCAGCACTGTCCAACTTGGCACCTCTTCAACTGCAGATTCCAGTGCCCGCTCCTAGATAACCCGGTAGTACTGGACGGATCCGGTAGTACCGCATTAGGCAGAAAACCCAGAAACTGAAGAATTCTTCAACGAGGATGCAATGGGGTTTCACTATAGATCATGTTTGATAAAGATAAAATGATCAAGCACGAAGAAAACCTGCATCACTTAGCACACGTTATAGCTCTAATTGTGCTGTCAACAAACATCAAAACATAGGGATGGAAATGCTCTTTCAGTTCCCTCACTACCCGTCCACCCGTCTGCCGTCCACACTGGCATCGATATCAACACCGCATACAGCTGCTCGCCCACCTGCTCGGGGACGTCGTGGCCTCGTGGCCTGCGTCGTGTCCCTCTGACCTTGGCTCCTGCATCAAGTTCGATGCCACCGTTCACTTCCGAGATGGACAACATCATCACCTCCGGCTCCAACGCCGCCGCGTCAAGCCCTAGGTACATGGACATGCAGGAGGAGGACATCGTCGTCTTGGACACGCAGGAGGACGAAGATGAGCCGGCGCCGATGGCAAAAGGGAAGAGGAAGAAGAAGCATCCATTCCCCGGCTCGGCCGAGCCATGCGCGAAGTGGGCGGCGAAGGAGGACGATTGCTTGATAGAAGTGTGAAAGACGGTCAGCATCGACCCCATCATTGGCGCGAACCAGAACAGCAACAACTACTGGAAAAGGATTAAGAGGTCATTCGACGAGCGCCGGCTGCTTGACCCTGAGTACGGCGGCCTCACCATCGAACGCGACGAGAAAGCAATGGAGAACCACTAGGTCATCATCCAGCAGGCATGCAACAAGTGGCATGGCATTCGGGACGAGGTCCACAACCGCCCAGCAAGCGACGCGAACTTTAAACAACAGGTATACATTCGTCCAGAGGCTGGTTTCGCCATTGTTCCCTCACCGACCGCCAGGCTACCTTGTGCAGGTGGTGCGCATGTTCGTCATGTACCGCCGGGGCAACAACGACCTCGGGTTCAAGTTCCTCCACGTGTTCGCCAAGATCGAGTCCTACGAGAAGTGGGGGTGGTCCATATCGCACTCTCCAAGACCAATGATGGCATGTAAGATCCAGACGCACCGAACCCAGCGGCGTCAGCCGGGCGGCCAAACGGCAACAAGAAAGCCAAGGCGGCGAAGGCAGGAGCTCCTGCGGCCGAGAGGGTGCAGGCGACGATTGAGCAGTGTATCGCCAATGCCAACGCCGACGCTAGCGCCAAGGAGAAGATGGCCATCGCCAGGGAGGATAAGACCGAATCGAGATGGTCCGAGCTAATGCAGAAGAATGCCATCAAGCTCGAGCTCCTCAAGACCAACGTCGCTGCGAAGAAAAGGAATACAGACTTGGTGTTCCTGCAGGCCGGAGATCCGACAATGATGACCCCACAGGTGGCCGCGTGATGGAAGGCCGAGTGCGATCTCATCCTGAACCAGATGTCGGCGACACGCGTCGAGGAGCCTGCTCCCACGACCCCACCTTCGCCCGCCGCCCAGCCGTCGACCTCTGCAGCCGAGGAGTTCACTGCGTCTGCGCCCACCATCCAGCCGACCATCACACCGCCTTCGCCCACTACCGCGGAGGAAGAAGTTGCGGGCACCGTCGCCGAGGACGAGGTGATCACCATCTAACGGACGCCAAACACTTTCTTTTTTACCGCCATGCGTGGTATGTTGTCCGCTCAATCGCCTCGTGTGGCGTGATGGCCGCCGAACCATGGCAAGCCCTCGCCGTTGTAGCCGAACGTATGCCCTCGTTTGTAGCGGGAACCTATGTTTCAAATTTGTGCCGAGTTGGTCAATTCTTGGGGCCGAAACGAGTGGAAGTTTCATCCCCCAAGCCGATTTCTACTACAAGGGAGGCACCGGAATAGATTCGACGGGCGCCTTTGGGGGCCGAACGAGTGGAGATGCTCTAACGTGGAGGTGTCGCTTTAAAGGCGGTTGCGCATGGTCTACATAGGAGTTACAATGTGACTTGGAGTGTTGGCATGTACTAGGCGCGCTTTGCCGCGCCTTTTTCCTTTGTGTTTTTCTTTACTTATTTTAGCATATATTTGAAGTTAAGGGCTCCATTCTAGAAAGTACAAATGAACAAACTTTTATGTTACTGTTCAAAAAAAAAAACTTTTATGTTTGATGCGCATGGAGGGTGATATTAGTATTTCATTAATTAAGCAAGATAAGAGCTCTAAAACAAGTTATCTAATTAATTCGAGAGAAAATAATAAACGGAAACTAATTTACAAACATGAAACACAATAGGAAAAGAATAACTTGCATTTTTTTTTGGACAATGGGAAGATATATTATGGTACGGATTTTTACCGTCCAGAATGGTATTGGTCTTTTCTACAATTTGGATTAATGAAATATGTACGTATTACGCGTTCAATTTATTTTCACTAGACAGTAAAAAGTTTACTGAAGTGGAGCCGGGGAACTTTGTTGATCTAACAAAAAGAAGTTTGGCAACCAGAACGTGACGAATTTCCAAACGGTCTTTAAATACAGTACACAGGCCGATCTGGTGCAGGTTCATCTCCTCTCCTCTGCCTCACCTCCCAGCTCTCACGCTCCACTTCCAGCAGCAGGCTCCCGCAGACACAGGAGCAACCAACATGGCAGCGCCGGCGTCCGAGCGGTTCGACTTGATCGTGGTGGGGGCGGGCATCATGGGCAGTTGCGCGGCGCACGCGGCGGCGTCCCGTGGCGCGCGCGTGCTCCTGCTGGAGCGCTTCGACCTGCTGCACCACCGCGGCTCGTCGCACGGCGAGTCGCGCACCATCCGCGCCACCTACCCGCAGCCGTACTACCCGCCCATGGTGCGCCTCTCGCGCCGCCTCTGGGACGACGCCCAGCGCGACGCCGGGTACGACGTCCTCACGCCGACGCCGCACCTCGATCTGGGCCCCCGGGACGACCCCGCGCTCGTCGCCTCCGTGGCCAACGGCGGCGCCACCGAGATCGCGGACGGCGAGGGTGGAGCGAGGCCGAAGTGGGCGGATGCGTTCAGGGTGCCGGAGGGCTGGATGGCGGCGAGCAGCGAGCTGGGCGGGGTGATGAAGGCGACCAAGGCGGTGGCCATGTTCCAGGCGCTCGCCGTCAAGCTGGGCGCCGTCGTGAGGGACAGGGCGGAGGTGGTGGACGTCGCCAGGAAGCAAGGTGAGTGATGCATGCCACGCATGTCGCACGTGCTCCTCCTTGGAAGCATGCAGCTCCTGCATGTGATCCACTGGCAACCGAGCACGCAGGAGCATGCGTAAGCTCTTTCATGGACCATTCCTGCAAGTAGCTGTACCTTTTCGTTACAAACAAATTCTGGTCTGACATTTTATAAACTCTGTCCTGGTCTGCTCCTCTGGCTATATATATGAGCTGTCGAGCATCATGCTCCTCTGGCTATACAGCTTGTTATTGTTCAACTGTACGTGCAAAATGCCCACTTTGGACATTGTACACTGGTCAGCTAATTATTCAAGATCACCAAACTATTTTAATCTAGTTCAGGCAAGTGCTTCAATAAGAAAAAAAAATTGGCGACGTCACAAATTCACATGGAACCTGGCAACAAGCCAAGTAGTTACCAGAGATATTGCAACTGGTCAGCTAATTATTCAAGATCACCAAACTATTTTAATCTAGTTCAGGCAAGTGCATCAATAAGAAAAAATAATGCTTTGAATCCTTAATGATGCGGTAAACAAGTGAAATACAGAAATCTTAGAGTACTTTGTTCAATCCTCCACTATGCATCAAATTGAATTTGTTTGGTCAGGAGAAGGAGCGGCGATCATTGTGGTTCGGACATCAAGCGGGGAGGAGTTCCACGGCGCCAAGTGCATCATCACCATCGGCGCGTGGACGAGCAAGCTGGTGAAGTCCGTCACGGGCGCCGACCTACCAGTGCAGCCGGTCCACACCCTCATCTGCTACTGGAAGGTCAAACCGGGCCACGAGCATGAGCTCACGACGGAAGCCGGGTTCCCGACGTTCGCTAGCTTCGGCGAACCGTACATCTACAGCACGCCGTCGATGGAGTACCCGGGCCTGATCAAAATCGCCATGCACGGCGGGCCACCGTGCGACCCTGATGGCAGGGACTGGGCCATCGGCCCCGGCGAAGGCGAAGGCGGGCTGGTGGAGCCCGTGGCCCGGTGGATCGACGAGGTGATGCCTGGCCATGTGGAGACCGCCGGCGGGCCGGTGCTCCGGCAGCCGTGCATGTACTCCATGACACCCGACGAGGACTTCGTGATCGACTTCCTGGGCGGGGAGGAGTTTGGAAAGGACGTGGTGGTCGGCGCCGGGTTCTCCGGGCACGGGTTCAAAATGGGGCCTGCGGTGGGTAGGATCCTGGCGGAGATGGGGCTTGACGGCGAGTCGAGGACCGCGGCGGAGGCCGGCGTGGAGCTCAAGCACTTCGGGATCGGCCGGTTCGAGGGCAACCCCACGGGGAACGCCAGGTGTTTCTGAGATGAATATGATGGACGTTTCCTGTGCGCCAGTATGCTGGCTCGATCTGCCTGCCCTCTTGTGTAATTAATCTGTTGATTAATCTAATGGTCATGCCAAGTGGGATCAGTGCAATTGCCAACTTGCTAGTTTGTCTGTATTCTGTACAACTTTGGTGCGGAGTATTTGTTTTCAGTTCCTATGTTTTCGCAAGTTTCTTAATAGTGAAGCAGCAACAATGATGTGAGTTGTATTATGCAATGTGATTATAAAAATAAACCAATTTTTAAAGCAATTTTTTTTAAAGCATATGTCTTGTGTTATAAATTAGGACCAGTGGCCAGGAGAAAATCTGGTGTATTTTTCTAAACATCTTTTTAAGCACCTTGCACTGCACATATACCCTTATTCCATGGAGGTGTCGCCCTAAAAACTGTTCCGCGTGGTCGTAGCCTCAAGCATACGATTTATAAAGTGACTCACTGCTGTCATGAATTGCGTTCGACACCATGTGTTCTCTGTCGATTATTGCATTTGTAAGCATATCGTAGTTTTTTTCTACAAATAAGTGACATGCATATAGATCTCCGAAGAGACTCGGACTCCATGAAGCCCAAATTTTTCTTAAAAAGATTAAAAAAAATCTGTTTTAAATTTTTGGAAAAATATGGATAAAAATTTGTGGACGTACTCCCTTTCTCTCTTATTAAGTGTCGAAAAAATAGACAAAAATGGATCTATCTAACACTAAACATGTCTAAATACATTCACTTTTACGACACTTAATATGAGACTGGGGGAGTATATATATAATGTCGAACTCCATCGGTGTACAAAAAATCAAAACGAAATAATTTGTATTCTAGGCCACATAATTTTTGCTCTTCCTAGAATATAAATATATGTGTTGTTTGCACACTACTAGAGTTTATCATTATCCACATTTAGAAGTTTTTTCAGATTTTTTTTTAACTTATAAATGTCCTTTTAAAAAAAAAAATCAAGAAAAAAGGGGCTTCATAGTGCCCGATGTCCATAAATAAGTATTCTGCTGCTGCATGCTCCTGGTCATGTCCCCTTGTTGGCCTACGAGAGGAACATGCCATATCTTGGCTTCTCAATGCACATATCTTGGCTTGCACGGCCATATCTTCCTATCTATCCATGCACGGGACCATAAAGATCAGTAAAGCCAAGCTAGCTGCTACGATCGAGCCAGCTCAAGATTAGCTCATGACTCATGCCTGAGTCAGATATCGCTTAGCCATGGGACCACTGTCACTGTGAAGATCGATATATCATCTCCTAGCTAGTGATCGATCGGTGTGATGTGATACCATGCTGATCATCAGGCCTGTATATGCTATATAGTACACATGCATTTGTAGATTAGTGTGAAGTGATCATCACGCCCTGCCATTGTCCTATCAGGCGGCGTCATTGTCGACCAAACGACATCCGCACGCCAACTCGATCAGTTTTTAGCTCTGTTTGTTTGCGCAGTTGAGGCATATGCTGATCACGCCCTCCTGATCGATATGCGCCCATCAAAATATCTGACGAGATCGATGCATGCTGTGGTTGCTAACAGGCAAAGTTGTACTGTAGCTATCAATCGATCTGCATCAGTGACCTGTCTGTCACTCCACTCCGCCACTGGTCTGTAACTCGTGTAGTCAAGAGTCGTGGACAGTGATGCCCCGACGGAGACGATGATAACTGATTGACAGTGATGCCCCGACGGAGGCGAGACTAGTGAACACTGCACGGTAGGCGATGTACAGTGATCGACACCGACCTTGTTGCGTTACAACCAAAATTGGACGATCGGTGTTCACGTGTCCAAATCCGGTCCCAGGCCGTCCGAATCTGCTTGTCCTCGCTTTGCTTCTTCAAATGGCATACAAACGTTGCCAGATCACTGTCGCGTACCACCTCCCAAGGACCACTCCACTTCAGTCCATTCCCGCAAAAAAGAAAAGTATTATTATCTACTCTCTCCATTCCAAATATATGACTTCTTTTTATATGTAGATATGTTTTAGTCTAAATACATGCATGTTTAGATTTATCTATTTTTGGAACGGAGTAAGTACGTTGCTGATCTCGTCCGCTGCTGCCACCTGAGCAAACCTCCTACCACCGTTTTAAAAATTGACTTTAGAGAAGTGTTTGCTTCTGTTAACTGGGAGAATTGTTGGAATTTTAGCCTAAATATGGCCCAGCCTATTTTAGTGCCCCACAAATTACTGAAAATCCTAGAGGCCCATTTGGCCCATTCGTGTATGGCAAGAAGTGAGACAAATGTTTAGTCACACATTGCTAGTTGAGTGGAATTTTTACCTTTTTATAAGGGAGGGATTTCCACTTGTTGTATGAGCATGAGAAGGAGATGACTACACGCCCGCTCCTCCTCCGCCGCCCGCCTCGTCATGACGCACGCACGCCGCGGGTTGCGGGAATGCCTCGAGCCGAGAGCCTTTCTCTCTCTCTTTATTTTGCCACACGCATGAATTAGAATATGAACAGTCGTTGTCTTATATAGTATCTGTTAGGTATGAAAATTGTCAAGGGCTCTAAGTGTCAAGTATCCTTTTCTGCTCTAGTATGCAACACAATTTTCATATCCCAGGAACTACTGTCAAGGGCTCTAAGTGTCAAGTATGTGTGCAAGCAAAGCAACCTCGCAAGTCTCATACGACTGCGGAGGTACAAAACTTGGCACCACTTGAGCTCATACATTCAGATCTTTGTGAGATGAATGGCGTGTTAACAAAAGGTGGAAAGAAATATTTCATGACGTTGATTGATGATTCCACTCGTTATTGTCATGTGTATCTCTTAAAAACAAAAGATAAAACTTTGAACCTCTTCAAGATCTATAAAGCTGAAGCAGAAAATCAACTTGATCGGAAAATCAAGAGACTTAGGTCTGATCGTGGTGGAGGGTATTTTTCCAACGAGTTTGAAACTTCTGTGCGGAACATGGTATAATCCATGAGAGGACGCCTCCCTATTCACCTAAATCTAATGGGGTGGCCGAAAGAAAGAACCGTACTCTAACAGATTTGGTTAATGTCATGTTAGATACATCAAGACTTTCCAAGGCATGGTGGGGGAGGTGATATTGACTGCGTGTCATGTCCTAAACCGAGTTCCCACAAAGAACAAAGAAATAACTCCATTCGAAGAATGGGAGAAAAAAGATTAATAATCTCTTACTTACGAACTTGGGGTTGTTTGGCGAAAGTCAATATACCAATTCCCAAGAAGCGCAAACTTGGACCCAAAACCGTGGACTGTGTTCTTCTGGGCTACGCGTTCCGTAGCATTGGTTATAGATTCTTGATAATAAAATCTGAGGTACTAGACATGCATGTCGGTACAATCATGGAGTCGAATGATGCAACTTTCTTTGAAGAAATTTTTCCCAAAAAGGAGATGCCTAGCTCATCGAATCATGAGATACCTAATTCATCTACTCATGAATTGTCTGTAATTCCCGAACCCACCATTCCGATAGAACACGTTGAGAATCCCGTAGAGGATAACAATGAAGTCCCTTTAAGGAGCAAAAGACAGAGGACTACAAAGTCCTTTGGTGATGATTTCATTGTGTATCTCGTGGATGACACACCCAGGACTATTTCAAAAGCGTATGCATCTCTTGATGCTGACTACTGGAAGGAAGTTGTCCGTTGCGAGATGGATTCTATCCTGACTAACGGAACATGGGAGATCACTGATCGTCCTTATGGGTGTAAACCTGTAGGATGCAAGTGGGTGTTCAAGAAAAAGGTTAGGCCTGATGGTACAGTTGAAAAATATAAGGCCAGACTTGTGGCTAAGGGTTACACCCAGAAAGAAAGAGAAGACTTCTTTGATACCTACTCACCAGTGGCTCGACTGACCACCATTCGGGTACTACTCTCATTGGCTGCCTCACACAGCCTTCTCGTTCACCAAATGGACGTTAAGACGGCTTTCCTTAACGGAGAGTTAGATGAGGAAATTTACATGGAGCAGCCAGATGTCTTTGTAGTACCGGGCCATGAAGGCAAGGTTTGTAAGTTATTGAAGTCACTGTATGGCCTCAAGCAAGCTCCTAAGCAATGGCATGAAAAGTTTGAGAGAACTTTGACTGCTGAAGGCTTTGTTATAAACGAAGCTGACAAGTATATATACTATCGTCATGGTGGGGGCGAGGGAGTTATTCTGTGTCTGTACGTCGATGACATGCTGATATTTGGAACCAACCTTGACGTAATTAAGGAGGTCAAGGATTTCTTATCTCGGTCCTTTGAGATGAAGAATCTTGGAGTAGCTGATGTTATACTAAACATGAAACTGCTAAGAGACGAGAATGGTGGGATCACTCTGCTTCAATCCCACTATGTGGAAAAAGTCTTGAGTCGTTTTGGGTATAGCGACTGCAACCCTTCTCCAACGCCGTATGATCCTAGTGTTTTACTTTGAAAGAATCGACGGCTTACTAAGGATCAATTGAGATATTCTCAGATTATTGGCTCGCTTATGTATCTAGCTAGTGCCACGAGGCCCGACATTTCGTTTGCTGTGAGCAAATTGAGTTGATTTGTTTCAAATCCAGGAAATGATCACTGGCATGCGCTTGAAAGAGTTATGCGCTATTTAAAAGGCACTATGAGCTATGGAATTCATTATACCGGGGACACAAGGGTACTTGAGAGATATAGTGATTCAAATTGGATTTCTGATGCTGATGAGATTAAAGCCACAAGTGGTTATGTTTTTACACTTGGTGGTGGCGCTGTTTCTTGGAAGTCTTGCAAGCAGACCATCTTAACAAGGTCAACTATGGAAGCAGAACTCGCAACATTAGACAAAGCCACTGTTGAAGCAGAGTGGCTTCGTGAGCTCTTGATGGACTTACCCGTGGTTGAAAAACCAATACCGGCTATTCTAATGAACTGTGATAATCAAGGTGAACAGTTCCAAGGATAATATGAAGTCATCAAGAAAGAGGAGATTAAAATCTGTCAGAAAATTGAAAAACTCCGGAGTTATTGCGTTGGATTATATCCAAACATCTACGAACTTGGCAGATCCCTTCACAAAGGGTCTTTCACGTAATGTGATCGATAATGCATCGAAGGAGATGGGAATGAGGCCCACTGCATGAGTTGTTCACAGCGGCAACCCACTCTATGTGATCGGAGATCCCGTGAAGTAGAATTGGGAGACAAAACTGTTGATCAACTGAGACGAGAGTATCCTTACATTTATTTAATACCATTTCTTGAAGATGCAATACTCTCATATATTGCAAGGTAGGCTGATATAAATCTTAATGTTTTCCAAGAGGCTTCATTGTAAGCAAAGATGTTGACCTGCAGGACATCTTCTGAGGAATTCACTTATATGAGTTCGACTGTTAAACGTCGCAGTCTATGAGAATTGGGTTTTCTCTAGTAAGCTCATGAAAGGTCTTGGAGTATGACGTATAAGCTCCACCCGCGGGGAAGTCCCACGGTAGTCAAGTATCGGTCAAGACTTTGTGTGAAGCTAGATTCGCAGAAAACTTGCAGTTCAAGGCACAATCCACTGTTCAAGTTGCAAACTAGTGTAACACGGAGTTCTTGGTGGAGTTCAACTTAACAGTCTGCACTGTAGAACCGGTATATAAACAGTGTTTTCGAAACTAAGGCAAATTTTGTGTGCCTCTAGGATCTTGTGGGGGATTGTTGGAATTTTAGCCCAAATATGGCCCAGCCTATTTTAGTGCTCCACAAAATTCCTAAAAATCCTAGAGGCCCATGTGGCCCATTCGTGTATGGCAAGAGGTGGGACAAATGTTTAGTCCCACATTGCTACACACTACTAGGAAAAGGTCATGCGTGACGCACTGATTTTCTTATCCGTGACGGACATCCACAACTTTCATAAAAAATACGCAACTTTCATCAAAAATACGCAACACAATTTCGCATATGTATATATGCAACCATATGAATATTTTGTGACAACGCACCAGCCGATACCGAGCGAGATCTATGAGAGAGCGAGATCAAGACACACACATATACATACAACACATATACATATCCCTCCAACAACTCACCAACTATAGATCTTGCCGACTCGAGACCGAGAGAGTGTGTATGTGGCTATAGGGAGTGAAAAAGATGGAAGAGAAAGTGGTAAAGTGAGATGGGGGTGGAGAGGAGTGTTTACTAGATTCCCCTCACATATATATATATCAAATAAAATAGGTTAAATAAATTTTAAATGGTGGGAAAATGGGGGGAAATGGGGTGATGAGGAGGTGGGGGGCTACCAGATCTAAAATGGGGTGGAGATGTGGGGGGATGGGAGGTGGGAGGTGGTCCCAACCACTTAAATTGCTCCCAGGTATACCCGTGACGCACCGTGCCGTTAGTGTGTAACGGCTATGTGGGATAAGCGCGGCGCACGGGACCGTGGTGCGTCACGGCTATGGTTGCAATACGTGGAACACGTAGCCGTGACGCACCGCGGTCCCGTGCGCCGCGCCTATCTCACATAGCCGTGACGCACCAGCGACACGGTGCGTCACGGATATATCTGGGAGGCTCGCCACCCCGGCCCCACACGTAGGCGCGACGCGCCGTCTGCTTGGTGCGCCGCGGGTAAGGCGATAGGCGCGACGCACATTGGCGTGGTGCGCCACGGCTATTAGGCGTGACGCGCCGAAATGCAGGTGCGTCACGGGTATGGTCACTCCTATAGCTGTTTTCCTAGTAGTGACATTTTGAGGGAAAAATCATTCGTCACCCAGCTGATATTTTGTTCAAAACGCTCTTATTCTTGCAGCTTTGAATCTCCACGCTTAGGGAGGAGGGTTGGGAGGACGCTAGTAGATTGGTGGACGAGCTCAAAAATCTTCACCGCACGTGCCTTCACTCCGAGACGTTGTAGCTGGCTGTCTTACTTGTTGTCTGGCGTCTCCTCTCTCTCTGCATGTTTATCTGCTCTTTATATTTGTGTTGGCTTAAGCTGTATGCCCAGCAGTTGTTTGTCTCGGAACCTCCGCTGGTTGTGCTTTAGAGCGGTATTCTGTGTTGTTTTTTCGGCTAAGTTGTATGCCCAGCATATGTAATAACTTCTGTTAAACCTGTTTGACTTTGTTAATTCAAAGTCGGGCATAAGGCCTTTTATCTAAAAGGCACAGAATAGTTTTTCTTTTAAAATTCACGACGCAGAATCGCCAGCGGAGTTCACCACGGTCGCAAGTCAAAACTCACAACACGAGTACACAACGACGCTGCAACCTGTATATAGCTAGCTCAAAACACGAACCTGTATCTACGGAAAGCCAAACACACTTTTACTACTGATCGACAAACACCTCAAAAGAGGTAGTAGAAAATCAGGATTCATCGACCCAATTATCAGAGTTCAAACAAAATTAATTCAAACCAATTGCTAAGATGCACACTCCCGAAAAATATTTGTTTAGTCAAGGTGCAAAGAGGGCATAAGAAAATAGATTCAGCTTGATAATGAAGAAAGATATCTACATGCATAAACCTGCACGAGTTGTGCGGTCTAGCATTCTATTCACTTTTCACACTAGTGGAAACAGGGCCTTTTGTCCCGGGTCGTAAGGGCCAGTTGTCCCGGTTGTGCAACCGGGATGGGCTGGCCGGGACAAATGGCCCGTCCCATTGGTCCCGGTTGTGCCAGGACCCGGGATGGTAAGCACAGGCCACGTGGCGAACCTGGGCCAGGGAGTTCGTCCCGGTTTGTTCAAGGGACCGGGATGGATACTTTTTTGACAAAAAAAATATAATCGTCCAGGCCCCACGTTTTTTGGGCTCCTGTCTCCCAATCACGAGCCGGCCTCCCCTTCCCCAACCGCGTCCAGGCCCACGTCTTTTATTATGGTCAGTCAACGGTTCGAAGGGCCCACTGGCCAGCGTGGTCAGTCAATGGTTCGAAGGGGCCACTGGCCAGCGGCCCGTTGGCTGGCTCGCCTGGTCCCTTAAATTAAGACTACAGGACGGTCAAAGGGCCAGTCGCCTCGTCTTCCCGCCCCGCCTCGGCTTCTGCCCGCGCCCCCACTTCCCCACGCGCGCGTGCCACGGCTGCAACCGCCGCCACGCCTCGGCTCCTGCCCGCATTCATGGCCGCCTGCAACCGCCGCCACGTCCAGGCCGCCGGTTGGCATGCCAGCCCACCCCGGGTCCTTTTTAAAGGCCCCCCGCCGCCCGTACAACCCATTCACCCCGGCCGCGCCCAAGGCAGACCAACCGTAGCCACCATGTCCCGCTGGTTTGGCAGCGGCTCCGGCAGCGGCTCCGGCAAGCGCCCAAGGAATGAAGGCGGCTCCTCGAGCGGCGCCGGCCGCGTCCCACCACCGCCGGCGGAGGCCTTCGGCTACGGCCCTGGAGGTGTCCGCCTCGGGGGGGACGCCGCGCGTCCCCGCGCCACCTCCGGCTGCACGCCCGCCGCCCAGCGCCGCGCCCAAGGGCAAGCGGTTCCGCCGGTACGTCCGGGTGGACGAGGCCGAGTGGCACTGGAACAACGCCACGCCGGTGTTCTATGCCGACGTCCACCTCCCGGACGGCTGGCACCTGAACCCCCAACGGATCCCTGTGCCGCCGGTCCCGACCGGCCAGGCGCTGCTGGAGGAGGTCGACCGCCGGCGCGAGCTCCTGACGGCCCCGCGCCGCAGGGAGCGGATGTACGCGCGCGGCTCCCCCTATTGGGCCGCCTGGCTCGAGCAGGAGCACGAGCTGCGCCGGCGCTCCTTCATCCCCGCCCCCCACGAGGTGGACGTCGAGGACTACCCGCCGCCACCGCCCGGCCGCGAGAGGGAGCTGTGGTTCCTCGAGGACATCCCGGAGGACTTCTCCGGGGAGGAGGACCCCGTGCTCCGGGCCGCCATGGAGGATGCCTGCGAGGCCTCCCGCCGCTCACTCGTCGAGGACGAGATCAAGCGGTGGGAGCGAGTCGTGGCCGCCGCCCGCGCCGACGCTGCCGCCATGCCGCCGCCGCCCCCTACCGAGCCTACCCCCTGGTGGCACGCCCTCTACGCCGAGTACGAGGCGTCCGAGGACCAGCCACCGCCGCAGCCGCTCCCCCCCGGGCTGGAGTACGGCATGTCCTGGGCCTGGACCGGCGGCGTTTGGGCGTCGGGATCGCCGGAGCAGGAGGAGGAGCTGCCCCCTCCGCCGCCGCCGCCGCAGGAGGTGCTGCCCCCGCCACCGCCGTACCCGCCTCCGATGCCCCCGATGCCTGCACCCCCGGCCCAGGCGCCGCCTGCCCACCTGTGGCAGCCGCCCCCCTACCAGTGCATCTCCGACGACGAGGAGGACTAGTAGATCGGCCGGTCGCCTGTGGCCGCGCCGCCGCCCCCTATTCTATGTAAGCAAGGCCCCTAGCTACCCCTCAAGAAACAGCCGGCCGCCTGTGGCCGCGCCGCCCGCCCTTTATGCAAGTACGGCCGGCCGCCTGTGGCCGCGCCGCCCCCTATCTATGTAAGCAAGGCCCCTGGCCTTTTTTTAATATAAGTTGTGTGCCCCCTAGTCCACCGTGTCCCTAGCCCATACCCGCCGGCGGTCGGCCGGCGGGATCTGACGACTCGTTCCCGCCTCCGGCAGGGCTTCGCCCAGCCATGTCCACTCGTACCTGTCCCTGGGGTGTTCGTTCGGCCTGGAGAGAGGGTCGCGTTTTTTATACACCTGGGCCTCTAGTCCCGGCCCTTGCCACCAACCGGGACTAGAGCCCCTTTGGTCCCGGTTGGTACCACGGCCCGGGACCAAAAACAAATTTCGAATTTCGGTGGCACCCCTGCGCGTCCAAAATTTTTTAGCGCCAAAATTTGAAAAGGGTTAAGTTTGCACATTAACAACTTCTATATACTTTCAAATTTGACAAAAATTCCAACATGAAAAATGCTAGAATTTGCAAAACTAATTTAAATCCATTTTTCGTTTAACTAAATAATTATTCTAACTATTGAAACTATTAATTATTTTTTCATTTGTATATAATTTGAATATAAAAATGTTACAATTTTTTATTTCTCTCGTGATCTTCCTAATTCAAAGCGAGTTGTACCTTATTCACACGGTGAATTTGGGATCTTCGTCTACAACAGAAATCACTGTCTTCATGTGGATGACAAGCCTGTGCAAAGCTATCTCTCCTCCTCGAATACCGGAGAATAAGGACACCACATTAACACCATTGGGAAACATGTTCTTCAACACCGACAAGTGGCAACCCACAGTATCAATTTGGAATGAATTGCATTCCGTGTACGCTATCATTACTGAGAGACTTCACGTCGGCAATCTCAATTAAAGTGCCAGTTTGTGTCTGATCCCACCAACCCCTCAAAATCCTCCTATTAACTTCACCTATCTCAACTCAAATCACTGTCTTCATGTGGATGCAAAGCCTGTGCAGAGCTATCTCTCCTCCTCCAATACCGGAGAATAAGGACACCACATTAACACCATTGGGAAACATGTTCTTCAACACCGACAAGTGGCAACCCACAGTATCAATTTGGAATGAATTGCATTCCGTGTACGCTATCATTACTGAGAGACTTCACGTCGGCAATCTCAATTAAAGTGCCAGTTTGTGTCTGATCCCACCAACCCCTCAAAATCCTCCTATTAACTTCACCTATCTCAACTCAAATCACTGTCTTCATGTGGATGCCAAGCCTGTGCAGAGCTATCTCTCCTCCTCGAATACCGGAGAATAAGGACACCACATTAACACCATTGGGAAACATGTTCTTCAACACCGACAAGTGGCGACCCACAGTATCAATTTGGAATGAATTGCATTCCGTGTACGCTATCATTACTGAGAGACTTCACGTCGACAATCTCAATTAAAGTGCCAGTTTGTGTCTGGTCCCACCAACCCCTCAAAATCCTCCTATTAACTTCACCTATCTCAACTCAAATCACTGTCTTCATGTGGATGCCAAGCCTGTGCAGAGCTATCTCTCCTCCTCGAATACCGGAGAATAAGGACACCACATTAACACCATTGGGAAACATGTTCTTCAACACCGACAAGTGGCAACCCACAGTATCAATTTGGAATGAATTGCATTCCGTGTACGCTATCATTACTGAGAGACTTCACGTCGGCAATCTCATTAGCTGAAGTAAACTCTCAAATGCCTTGTCAGTCACACCGTTTTGTGCCTTCCATTTCAGCAACTCCAGTGTGGTACCGAGCTTTGTGCTACCATCTTCGCAATTTGGGTATAACAATTTTTTGTGATCCTGTAACATGTTGTCCAGCTTCAACCTCTCCAATTTATTTTCACAGTCTTCCCTTGCATCAGCAATAACTCGGCCAAGATCATCATCGGGCTCTTCTGATGCCTGTTCTTGATCACCTCCTTCTTCTGCATTCTCTTCCATTGCAGTATCGTCGTATTCAGGGAACAAAGGATCTTGTTCTTCTTCATCATCGTCTTCCATCACAACCCCTCTTTCTCCATGCTTGGTCTAGCAATTATAGCTGGGCATGAAACCTCTCCGAAGTAGATGGCCGTGAAGGATTCTTTCGGAAGAATGTTCTCTGACGTTCCGACAATCAACACATGGGCAACACATGAAGCCATTATCTTTGTTCGCCTGAGCTACAGCAAGAAATGCATTCAGGCCTGCCATATACTCGGAGGTGTGTCGGTCACCGTACATCCATCGCTGCCGTGCATCCATCTGCATCATATAATTAAGTTTATCAAAATACATATTAATACAGAGATGACCACAGTACATCGACAAGTAATACTTTTTTATGTATCAGTTACAGATGAAAAAGATAATTTGTTAACCTCGGTCGAAGATACCATTTTCGGTGAGCTTGTGTGCGTCTCGGGAATTTCGTCGAACACCTCGTGTGCATAGTAAAAAAAAACACACTAACACCACACTCTCTCACACCTCCAAGCAAAAAAAAAGATGGAAGGAGGGGGGCTGGGGCAGTATATATAGGGGAAGGGGGCATTGGTCCCGGTTCGTGGACTGAACCGGGACAACAGGTCATGCGCGTGCCACGTGGCCTGTGGCTAGGCATTGGTCCCGGTCCGTGGCACGAGCCGGGACCGATATGCCCCCCACGAACCGGGACCAATGCGCCCAGGCGATTCCTGTTGCCCCGGGCGCACGAACCGGGACCAATGCAGGGCATTTGTCCCGGATTTGGTTGCAACCGGGACAGCTGCCCCCCGGCCCCCTGGACGAGAGGGGTTGTTTCCACTAGTGTCATCTGAATGGTCAAAGTGAGTTATTCCTCCTTGTTCCTCGCCATATAAACCCTAAAACAACCCCAACTTCTTCCGGCCGCCATATCCCCAAGAAACTCCAAAAACACGAGGCCAATCTTCAGGAGAACGAAAATGAACTCAAAAGCGGAGCTTTGAGGATAAGACGAAATCGAGGGAAAATCGACCCGTGAAGCCTCCACGAATATATATATATCCTCCCTTGCAGCTCAACCCTGGCCCAAATTCCTAGGTTCAATTCTCACTTGTGCGGAAAGAACCATGATGTCGCCCCTGTACCATTGGCGCGGAATGCATCAGATACAATTGGATGACATGTGTTACTTCTCAAGTTGTACATACCACAACTCGTGTGCCCAAAGCAATACTTTTGGGGGCCATAGAGTGCATGGTCCACGAAATATATACGGTTACCGCATAAATAATTGCCGCGATTAGGAGATATCGAGCTGGCCTTAGAGCACCTTTGGCTCACGAACAACATCTGATCGCCGATACTCGATAACCGTGACCATTGTGACATCTGTAGATCCGCTTCGAACATCGATATATCATCACTGGAGTCATAGTTGTTCCATTTGACCTTGAGCAACGCGCCACAATTTGAAACCACTAGTAATCGCCTGACACTGAAGCACCTTGTGTCACCGCCATCGATCACTAGCTTCGCAGAAGAAACAACTATATGTTTATGGTCCTCGCTAACCTCGTGCACGAAAAGGTCTCCACTTGAGGTCATGGCGTAGATGCTTCCATCGTTGAAGGCTATATCCGCGTAACCGTGGTGGTTGCCGGCAGTGGCTTGTGAGCTCGTCGACCAACAGGACGTACCGGACCGGCAGCAGAGGATCACTGGATTGCGATTAGGAAGATAGGATCTTTCGATTGTGGCAACGACGAGATTGTCGGCGCACACGATGAATTTTGTGACGCCGTATAACGCCCCGTGAGGGTGCAGCAGCTTACTAATGCCCGGCAGTGGCAGGGTGACTCCGGAGAGTGGGTTCTTCAGGAAGTTGCGGCTGTCCGTGACATGGGCAGACGCTCTACCGTTCATCAGCAGCCAGTCCTCGGAGGAACACAAGCTTCGCGCAAGCTTGCCGGAGCACAAGCGGCGCACCTCACCATCTGGGATGGTTTGTATTTTGCTGGCGCAGGAGGTGATTGTCCACGGGAGCACCGGAGGCAGCACCGGCGCCTGCTGCAGCGCGGCATGGTGCCAGGGGCGGCAGACAGCGCCGAAGCGGACACGGTCGGCAAGGGAGGGAACCCGGCATAGGACGAGGCCTGCAAGCTCCGGTGGGAGGTCTAACCACGAGGATGAGGACAAGCATGGTCTGGCTTCCGACGGCGGCGCTGGAGGAGCGGTAGCTTTGCTTGGCCTAGCACCCATTATTAGATTGATCGATATATGCGACACGAACTTGCAAAGCAACTATATGTGCGACCTATGTACTCCGTATGACGTATCTAGGGTTACATTGGGCTAACCGATCTATCTGCTTTGTATTACTAGTACAAATGACCACAAATAATTAACGGAACCTGACAGCAAAAAAAAATTAAAGGGGAGCCTGCTGAGGTCGTTCTCTTCTTCCATCCCGGTCGGACAGACACAGAAGACGGAACAACAAGCAGAAATAGCAGATATATAGAGTACAACTAATGCCGGATTTTTCATTCTACACAATTCACAATGAAAACTACCACTAGTGGAAAACGGGGCTTTTACTCACCCACGACCACCCCTTTCGCCCCGGCTCGGCCACCACCCGGTGCAAAAGACTGCAGAGGTGGGGCCGGGGCGAACAGGGCGCGTGGTGTGGGGTTATTTGCCCCGGTTGGTGGCTCCAACCGGGGCTAAACGCCCTCGACGAGCAGAGCCCGTTCAGACTCGTGGTGTGGGAGTCTTTTGCCCCGGTTGGAGCCACCGACCGGGGCAAATGGCCCCCCACTATATATACCCTGCTAGCTCTCTCTTCTCCTCGTGCCACTCACTTTGGAGGACATATTTCTATTTGTGTGGTGTGTGCTTACTTTTTTCCCTCCTATGCACAAGAGGTGTTTGATGAAATGCCCGGGAGAATAACGCCATCTCAGCTCGCAGAAAACAAGCACGATTTAATTTGTCCGAGCCAAACTTAATTAAATAAGTTTTCTCGGCATTCTTTCATCCTCGGTCGAGGTGCCAACTTTAACCTTTCATCTGTCGATGTAACATTGGTCATTTCTCTATTCATGGTGTTCTGTAACAGTTCTTCGACTGTGCTGACTTTCCAAGGGTACGAGATAAATGGGAATATATTTTACACGATCGCACAAGATAACAAGAGCACCAACCAGAATAGTGACATCCGTTTCGATGCAACCGGATATGATGGGACAAAGGACACATATTATGGTTACATAGAGGATATATGAGAACTTGACTATGGACCTAATTTTAAGGTCCCTCTATTTCGGTGCCAATGGGTCAAGATGACAGGAGTAAAGGTAGACCAGCAGTACGGAATGACAACAGTGGATCTCAACAATCTTGGGTACAGAAGTGAACCATTCGTCCTAACCAAAGATGTGGCTCAAGTTTTCTATGTGAAAGACATGTCTACCCAACCGAGGAAAAGAAAAAAAAATTCTAGTACATCATGCGGTGAGCCGAAGTGGCACATAGTTCTTTCAGGGAAAAGAAACATTGTGGGAGTGGAGGACAGGACAGACATGTCAGAAGATTATGATAAATTTGAAGAAATTCCGCCCTTTAGAGTGAAAACTGCCCAAGCATCGCGTTAAATAAGGAAGATGCTCCATGGCTACGACAGAGAAGTAAACAATGGCGGCAATAGTTGGTGATAACGTATAAAACCTTTATGGTTCATGTAATATTGCTATACTATTTTGTAATAATGTATCAAACATTGCAGATTAAACCAGTCATAAACTAGTTTTTTGTTGTAATGTTTGAATTTTCAAACATTGTTACTAGTTTAAATAGTTAAAATAATTATTTTAGAAAACGGAAAATGTATTTGAAATGTTTACGCAATTTTAAACACTTTTCATATACAAAGTTTCTCCAAATTGTAAACCATTCATAAAATAGGTTTTTTAAAATGTTTAAATTAAAAAATTGTTACTAGTTTAAATAGTTGGAATAATTATTTTATAAAACAGAAAATGTATTTGAAATGTTTACGTAATTTTAAACACTTTTCATATTGAAAGTTTCTCCAAATTCTAAACCATTTCAAATGTATTTGAAAACGTATTTGAAATAGTATTTGAAATGTTCGAAACGAAAAAATTGGCGGCAGAAAAAAAAACTGAAATTTTAGGCCTTTTGCCCCGGTTCGTGTTACCCACCGGGGCAAAAGGGGGGAGGTGGGCGGGCAATCGAAGGCCCACCTTCCCGCCTTTTGCCCCGGTTGGTAACACGAACCGGGGCAAAAGATAACCCTTTCGTAACACCCGGGGGATTTCCCCCAACTAGATTTTGGTTGTTGTTTCTTTTCTTTTTTTGCATGGCATTGCATCATGCATTTTGCATTGCACCCTTGTTTCCAAATCAAATTCCTATTAAAAATCAAACAATGCACCTTAGTTTCAAACTCAAATTGTTTTCAATAAAATTGAATTGGAATTAATATTTGCTTGGTTAAATAAATCACCTTTTATTAAAAACCCTAATTTGAGTTTAAATTCAAAGTCAAACCACAAACCAATATTTGAAATTTTCAAAAAAAAAAACTAAATAGCATGCACTTGGGCATTTGAAGTGGTTAATCCATTAAAAACTGAGTTCATGTTTTTAACCCATCAAAATCCCTTTCTTTTCTTACCTCTTCTATCTCAAAAAAAAATAACTAAAAGAGAGAAAAGAATAAAAAGATCTGGGGGAGGCAGGCCTTTTGGCCCACCTACCACCCCAGCCCAAAACACCAGCCCACCTCCTCTCTGGTTTTGGCCCGGTACCCCCCTCCTTCCACCTCCTTACAGGGAGCACGACTGCTGTCGCTTTCACCATGGACCCGTCCTCCACCTTCTCCTCCTCTCTCCCTTAAAGCCTCTCCTCCCCTCCAACCCTAACCCTATCTCTTCCTCCCCCCTTCCTTTCAGACGCCGCTGTTCTCCTCCCCTCTCCTCTCCTTCTTTTCGTCGTTTCTCTGAACCTTTGCTGAAGATCGACGGGAGCCTCCATGGCCGTACCTTGCAGGCCATGGCGCCGTCGCCTTGGTCGTCATCGAGCTGTGGTTGCGGCGGGAATGGAACCCCGGCAGCTCCCTCTTCGCGCTCGCTTCCTCGGCCGGGCCTAGGAGCCGCCAGGGAGACCGCGCCATCGCCGTCTTCCTCCTCCGTTCGGCACCTGCAGCGAGCAACCGCGTCCTCGAGCCTCCGTCGAGATACGGCGCCTCCGCGGCGACACCCTACGGTGAGCGCCTTGCCTTAGGGCTTCCTCCTCTTCCCCGTCCTTCCCTCCTGCTCTGAGCGCCGGCCGTCGAGCCGCACTGCTGGTCGCCGTCGATCGCCGGCTTCGTTCTGTCACCGTCGCAAGCAGTAGCTGCGACTGTTCGTCAGTTTCGTCAGGCTACAGTCGTTGTTTATCTCTTAAACGCTCACCTCTGTATATGTACAAAACCGATCGCATAGCCTAGTGGCCAGCGCCTCGGCTGCGCGCTCGCACGGCCCGGGTTCGATCCCCCGCACGGCCGAATAAAAGGCCACATTTTTTCGGATTTTCGCGCGCGGGCCGGGACCCACTGGTCATTGACCGTGTGTGCCACCACAGCCCCACGCGCGCCTCGTCAGCGCCAGGTGGCGCTGGACCCCGCATGTCAGCCTCTCAGGCTAGAGCTTCCATCGGTGCACCTCTCCCAGATCCAGATCTGAGAATTCTTTTCACAACAAGGTCCCTAAAAATTGCAGAAAAGTCCCTACATTTCAAATGCACCTAATAAATTCATTTAAACTCCAATTTTGAAAAGTAAAATATGTATTCCATTCCAAAATTTCCAGTACTTTTCAAATATGCAATTTGTTTACTGTTTTGCCTAATTAAAATTGGTGCAATAATTCAATACTTTAATTACACCTTTTAAATTGCAAAATTCATAACTTGGGCAATTCAAATCCAATTCCAACATGTAAAATATGTTTTCCATCCTATTTTTCATGAACTTTGCAAATATCAACTTTGTTTTCTGTTTTGAATAAATTAAATTGCTGAAAACAACTATTTCTTAATTAATGCATTTAAAATTGTCAATTTAATAACTTGCTCATCTAAAATCCAAATTCAACAAATGAAATATGTATTCCATCTAAAATTTTGTGTTCTTTCCAAATATAAATTTGGTTATCTGTTTTGAACATTTAAAATTGGTGAAAACAACAAATGTTTGTTTAAATCATTTAAAATGCCAAAGTTCATAACTTAATAAATAAAATTCCAAACTTGGTAAACAACATATCAAACTGAATCTATTGTTGTTTTCTTATTGTTTTCATCATCCATGCATCATTCTAATAAACTTTCACATGATGGTTATTTGTAGATCATTTAATTCAACATTAATTCGTGGGCTTTTCCATATGCAATCCAAATTGCATATGGGCCCATTTAAATATGTTTACATGTCAACTAGTTTATCTTTGATGCACCCTTTAACTTGTCATGCATATAAAATAGGATCATGCTGGATCTTTTGCCGTAGAAGTAATTGCTGCATCCGTTGATTCTTTTAGTGCTTTGCTTCTTCGCGGATAGGACGTTGAGATGATGTGAGCAACGACGAGTTCTGCTACTTCTACAGCTGGTTTCCAGGCAAGTATACTCACTTGCTACCTATGGCTGCCTTTCATCACTTGTTACCGATTCTTCCCGTTGCCTTTATTCTAGCCTTATGATTCGATGCTTGTGTCTCGATCCTATCTTATGTTTACCTTGCAGCCATGATATAGCCTTCCTTCCACTTCCTATTACCTGTTGTTTGTTTACCTTGTTGGCCCTCGTGTCGTAGTTGCATGCTTAGAGTTGTTTGCGCTCAAGTCCTGTTGTCCGCCTTATCACCTGTTTAGTTTGACAGTTGGGTTTCAACTTAATCAACAACATGTGAATGTTTTGGGTAATAATAATTTGATGATAAGGCACCGGCAGGAGGCCCGGCGTGGTTTTGAGGCCTGCTAGTGTCGACCTTAATTAGGAAAAGGGTCTTGTCCTCCGATCCATGATGAGCGCACTAACCGCATGTGGGAAGCGAGTATGGGCGCCCCCCGCAATTCTGATTCGATTCGCATCTCGTCCAAATCGCCACACTTAGTTCGGGCTTTCCATTTGATGCATGCATATGCAGGTGCGAGCCCTTGGCGCCAGGGTGGAACTTTTGTAGTCGGCATTTAGGGCGGCGTGGTCTTCCAGTGCTATGAGGGTCCGCCTTTTCTTCGTGGGGGCTCGATTAGCCGCGCACGCACAGCACGTGGTTCTTTGGGCTTGATGCGAAGAAGAGTTGGGTTGTGTTGAGTGGCCTGCTTGGTGGGTTTGCTCCCCGCCTGGCAGGTCATTCTTACGTGTACGGCCAAATTGGTGCATCCCTGCAGGGTTAATCTTCTCGAGAAGCCATGTTGTCCGCGGTTATGGATGACTTGGTGAAAGTGCTGGCTAACAAGTACTCAGACAACTTACACCTAACGATGATAACTTGACTAGTAATATAGATTACCTCCACCATAAGAATGAATGTCACCTTAATCAACCATGTGAGTTTCCTTGGGTTGCTTCCTTAGTAGGGGGTAACACTGGATGGGTATTGCTTGGTGAGTAGTTGTAGTTGGTTCTTATTCGCTATCTTATCCCTTTCTTTTAGCCGGATGTTGTAGCGCGTCTCTGTAGTTAGTTAGTGCAGCCCGCTGCCGCTTCTTTGCAACAATCCCTTCCTTTCCGTTGTACCCAAAGTATTTGTATCTTGTGATGATTGGTCACGCTGGTATCTTGTGAGTATGGTTTATCCACTTGCCAGTACTTAACCGTACTGACCCACGAATCCATTTCGTGGCTGCATATTCCACATTGCAGTCAACAGGTTTGAAGTCTGACGACGTTAGCTTGGGAATCCCTCCGGCTTGGCCTGGGCAGGGACTGGACGCCATCGGTTATCTTCAGGACTCTTAGTCCAATTTGTATCTTGTCCGTAGTCGGGCACTATGTTGTTTCTTCCGCTGTCATTTGGATCTTTGTATTGTATCAGTTGTATCCTTGACTCGTTTGAGTCGTCCTGTATATATCTTTTCTGTTGTTGTTGCGGAATATTCGTGAACTGTTGTAATGTTATCACAAGTGGCAACCTGGAATCGGTTATTATGTGGATTTTGGCGGAAATGCTGAAATCTGCATAGTGCCCGATCCCGGGGCGTCACAAATGGTATCAGAGCATGGTTTCCGATTCCCAAAGTTGTTTCGATACGAATGGTTATCGAAGCAACGGGTCCTCAAAGCCTGTAGGATAACCTCGCTAACGGTCGTGTTCTTAGAGTGTCAAAACTATTTGTGCAAAACCTGTTTTGGAAACATCTCGATAGGATTCTTGTTTATTCCTTTCCTCTATTCTATTTCTCCTCCTACATTATTTCTTTTGGAGTCTCCCCTCTTGTCTATCTTTCAAAGTGATAGGATCCTACGTGGGTTGGACGTTCTCTTAGCCTTTAAACCTAATAGGTTCGATCTTCGGAAGGTTCTCAGTGGAAGAGATCGTCATCAACCCGAGCAAGATTCTCTTATTAGTGGTGTCAAGAAGCCCTTGTTAGTGGTATCGAGGAGATCAACTGGAAGCATGAAGAATCTATAGTCGAACTTCTTTCCCCTCCCGGGTTAGTGGGTGGATTGCGAGGGCGCAATCCCTTATTAGTGGTGTCGTCTGTAACACCCGGGGGATTTCCCCCAATTAGATTTTGGTTGTTGTTTCTTTTCTTTTTTTTCATGGCATTGCATCATGCATTTTGCATTGCACCCTTGTTTCCAAATCAAATTCCTATTAAAAATCAAACAATGCACCTTAGTTTCAAACTCAAATTGTTTTCAATAAAATTGAATTGGAATTAATATTTGCTTGGTTAAATAAATCACCTTTTATTAAAAACCCTAATTTGAGTTTCAAATTCAAAGTCAAACCACAAACCAATATTTGAAATTTTCAAAAAAAAAACTAAATAGCATGCACTTGGGCATTTGAAGTGGTTAATCCATTAAAAACTGAGTTCATGTTTTTAACCCATCAAAATCCCTTTCTTTTCTTACCTCTTCTATCTCAAAAAAAAAACTAAAAGAGAGAAAAGAATAAAAAGATCTGGGGGAGGCAGGCCTTTTGGCCCACCTACCACCCCAGCCCAAAACACCAGCCCACCTCCTCTCTGGTTTTGGCCCGGTACCCCCCTCCTTCCACCTCCTTACAGGGAGCACGACTGCTGTCGCTTTCACCATGGACCCCTTCTCCACCTTCTCCTCCTCTCTCCCTTAAAGCCTCTCCTCCCCTCCAACCCTAACCCTATCTCTTCCTCCCTCCTTCCTCCCAGCCGCCGCTGTTCCCCTTCCCTCTCCTCTCCTTCTTTTCGCCGTTTCTCTGAACCTTTGCTGAAGATCGACGGGAGCCTCCATGGCCGTACCTTGCAGGCCATGGCGCCGTCGCCTTGGTCGTCATCGAGCTGTGGTTGTGGCGGGAATGGAACCCCGGCAGCTCCCTCTTCGCGCTCGCTTCCTCGGCCGGGCCTGGGAGCCGCCAGGGAGACCGCGCCATCGCCGTCTTCCTCCTCCGTTCGGCACCTGCAGCGAGCAACCGCGTCCCCGAGCCTCCGTCGAGATACGGCGCCTCCGCGGCGACACCCTACGGTGAGCGCCTTGCCTTAGGGCTTCCTCCTCTTCCCCGTCCTTCCCTCCTGCTCTGAGCGCCGGCCGTCGAGCCACACTGCTGGTCGCCGTCGATCGCCAGCTTCGTTCTGTCACCGTCGCAAACAGTAGCTGCGCCTGTTCGTCAGTTTCGTCAGGCTACAGTCGTTGTTTATCTCTTAAACGCTCACCTCTATATATGTACAAAACCGATCGCATAGCCTAGTGGCCAGCGCCTCGGCTGCGCGCTCGCACGGCCCGGGTTCGATCCCCCGCACGGCCGAATAAAAGGCCACATTTTTTCGGATTTTCGCGCGCGGGCCGGGACCCACTGGTCATTGACCGTGTGTGCCACCACAGCCCCACGCGCGCCTCGTCAGCGCCAGGTGGCGCTGGACCCCGCATGTCAGCCTCTCAGGCTAGAGCTTCCATCGGTGCACCTCTCCCAGATCCAGATCTGAGAATTCTTTTCACAACAAGGTCCCTAAAAATTGCAGAAAAGTCCCTACATTTCAAATGCACCTAATAAATTCATATAAACTCCAATTTTGAAAAGTAAAATATGTATTCCATTCCAAAATTTCATGTACTTTTCAAATATGCAATTTGTTTACTGTTTTGCCTAATTAAAATTAGTGCAATAATTCAATACTTTAATTACACCTTTTTAATTGCAAAATTCATAACTTCGGCAATTCAAATCCAATTCTAACATGTAAAATATGTTTTCCATCCTATTTTTCATGAACTTTGCAAATATCAACTTTTTTTTCTGTTTTGAATAAATTAAATTGCTAAAAACAACTATTTCTTAATTAATGCATTTAAAATTGTCAATTTAATAACTTGCTCATCTAAAATCCAAATTCAACAAATGAAATATGTATTCCATCTAAAATTTTGTGTTCTTTCCAAATATAAATTTGGTTATCTGTTTTGAACATTTAAAATTGGTGAAAACAACAAATGTTTGTTTAAATCATTTAAAATGCCAAAGTTCATAACTTAATAAATAAAATTCCAAACTTGGTAAACAACATATCAAACTGAATCTATTGCTGTTTTCTTATTGTTTTCATCATCCATGCATCATTCTAATCAACTTTCACATGATGGTTATTTGTAGATCATTTAATTCAACATTAATTCATGGGCGTTTCCATATGCAATCCAAATTGCATATGGGCCCATTTAAATATGTTTACCATGTCAACTAGTTTATCTTTGATGCACCCTTTAACTTGTCATGCATATAAAATAGGATCATGCTGGATCTTTTGCCGTAGAAGTAATTGCTGCATCCGTTGATTCTTTTAGTGCTTTGCTTCTTCGCGGATAGGACGTTGAGATGATGTGAGCAACGACGAGTTCTGCTACCTCTACAGCTGGTTTCCAGGCAAGTATACTCACTTGCTACCTATGGCTGCCTTTCATCACTTGTTACCGATTCTTCCCGTTGTCTTTATTCTAGCCTTATGATTCGATGCTTGTGTCTCGATCCTATCTTATGTTTACCTTGCAGCCATGATATAGCCTTCCTTCCACTTCCTATTACCTGTTGTTTGTTTACATTGTTGGCCCTTGTGTCGTAGTTGCATGCTTAGTGTTGTTTGCGCTCAAGTCTTGTTGTCCGCCTTATCGCCTGTTTAGTTTGACAGTTGGGTTTCAACTTAATCAACAACATGTTAATGTTTTGGGTAATAATAATTTGATGATAAGGCACCGGCAGGAGGCCCGGCGTGGTTTTGAGGCCTGCTAGTGCCGACCTTAATTAGGAAAAGGGTCTTGTCCTCCGATCCATGATGAGCGCACTAACCGCATGTGGGAAGCGAGTATGGGCGCCCCCCCCCCCCCCCGCAATTCTGATTCGATTCGCATCTCGTCCAAATCGCCACACTTAGTTCGGGCTTTCCATTTGATGCATGCATATGCAGGTGCGAACCCTTGGCGCCAGGGTGGAACTTTTGTAGTCGGCATTTAGGGCGGCGTGGTCTTCCAGTGCTATGAGGGTCCCCCTTTTCTTCGTGGGGGCTCGATTAGCCGCGCACGCACATCACGTGGTTCTTTGGGCTTGATGCGAAGAAGAGTTGGGTTGTGTTGAGTGGCCTGCTTGGTGGGTTTGCTCCCCGCCTGACGGGTCATTCTTACGTGTACGGCCAAATTGGTGCATCCCTGCAGGGTTAATCTTCTCGAGAAGCCGTGTTGTCCGCGGTTATGGATGACTTGGTGAAAGTGCTGGCTAACAAGTACTCAGACAACTTACACCTAACGATGATAACTTGACTAGTAATATTGATTACCTCCACCATAAGAATGAATGTCACCTTAATCAACCATGTGAGTTTCCTTGGGTTGCTTCGTTAGTAGGGGGTAACACTGGATGGGTATTGCTTGGTGAGTAGTTGTAGTTGGTTCTGATTCGCTATCTTATCCCTTTCTTTTAGCCGGATGTTGTAGCGCGTCTCTGTAGTTAGTTAGTGCAGCCCGCTGCCGCTTCTTTGCAACAATCCCTTCCTTTCCGTTGTACCCAAAGTATTTGTATCTTGTGATGATTGGTCACGCTGGTATCTTGTGAGTATGGTTTATCCACTTGCCAGTACTTAACCGTACTGACCCACGAATCCATTTCGTGGCTGCATATTCCACATTGCAGTCAACAGGTTTGAAGTCTGACGACGTTAGCTTGGGAATTCCTCCGGCTTGGCCTGGGCAGGGACTGGATGCCATCGGTTATCTTCAGGACTCTTAGTCCAATTTGTATCTTGTCCGTAGTCGGGCACTATGTTGTTTCTTCCGCTGTCATTTGGATCTTTGTATTGTATCAGTTGTATCCTTGACTCGTTTGAGTCGTCCTGTATATATATTTTCTGTTGTTGTTGCGGAATATTCGTGAACTGTTGTAATGTTATCACAAGTGGCAACCTGGAATCGGTTATTAATGTGGATTTTGGCGGAAATGCTGAAATCTGCATAGTGCCCGATCCCGGGTCGTCACACCTTTGCCCCGGTTCGTGTTACCAACCGGGGCAAAAGGCTCCCGTCTATATAACCCCGGGCCGTGCAACGCCCGGGGCAACACAAATCAGTTTCTTCCCAAATTTCGCTAAGTCCCCGGCGCCGAAATCCAGAGCGACGCTGTGAGGCTGCCCAATTTCGACGCCGGTGATTCTCTGCGCCGTCGCCGCTCGTCGACGCCGCCGTCCTCGCCCGCGCCGCCCTCCTTCCTCGGTCGTGCCGCCCTTCCTCGCTCGTGCCGCCCTCCTCCTCGCCATCGCGCCGTAGTCCTCAGGTGAGATCGCCTCCGCGCCCATCCTCCTCACTGCATGTTAGTAGTTAGTGTTAGATTAATTAGTGTTAGTGTTAGATTAATTAGTGTTAGATTTAGTATTATTTAGATTAGTGTTAGATTTAGTTTGTGGTAGATTAAGTATTAGATTAGTGTTAGATTTAGTGTTAGATTTAGTATTAGTGTTAGATTACTATTTGTGTTAGATTTAGTATTTAGTGTTAGATTAGTATTAGGTACTGGGTATTTAGGTCTTGAACACACATAGATAAAAGTTAGGTATTGGATACTTAGAAAAAATTTAGTTTTTTTAGACTTAGAAAAAATTTACGTATTGGAGACTTATAAAAAATTTAGATTTTGGACTTAGCTAGTTTTTTCTTAGTGAATGTTTAGTTTACAACTGAATTAAATTAGATTTTTTTTACTTTGTGTTATAAATTTGGAAGTGTTTTTGCAGTTTTACTTGTGATGTTCGTTCGATCTCTTGAATAAATGCCGATGATTGAAAGAGTTGGTTCACACTCAGATGGGCTTGGTGGTTCGGTGCGCCGGGTCCACCAAGGCTGCTTGTATGTGTCCACCTGTAACATCCCAAGTATGAAAATCACCTTTAGAATGTTTGCTAATTGTTATTTTATGTTTTGCATCATGGCATCTTAATCATTGCATTTGTTTTTCCAATTGTTTTCATTTGTTTTCCCTTGTTTTCTATTTGAATTTTCAAACCAAATTCAAATATTTGTTTCATACTTGCTCTGTTACAATTTTCCAAATAAAAAGTTCAATCAAAACAACCATTTGTTTCCATTAAACCATAAGGTTCAAACTATTTAAAATTATGGCTTTTAATAATTCACTTAATTCAAATGTTATTCAAATTCAATTACAAACAGCAACCATTTGAAATTTATGGAAATTACAAATCACTCCAATCATTTGTTTCAAACAAACATGAATTTTAAAAAAAAACTTTTAAATTGTTTAAGTTCAATTAATCACTTAATTCAAATATTCAATTAAATTCAATTATTTTCCAAACAGCAACATAAATCAAATTTTTTTGAAAGCAAAAGATTGCACAATGTTGCTGTTGCAATACTCAACCTATAAACATTTATCCTTAAATTTTTCTAAACCCCAAAACCTATCTTTCTCTTCCTCTTTTCTTTTCAGCAAAAAAAAAGAAACAGCAAAAAAAAAGAAGGAAAAGCGCAGAGAGAGGGGCAGTGGGCTGCGCCCACTAGCCAGGCCCAGCCCACCAGCAGGCCCGGTACCCCTTCGATCATCTTCTTCCTGTACGGCAGCGATCTGACGCTGTCCACGTCGCTGCAGCGAGGAGCAAACGGCCGAGCTCGCGCCTCCTCCTCTATATAGCTAACCCTAGCTAACCCGAGCTGCCCTAGACCTCCCTCCACCATCTCTCCCTCGACGTCGCCGTTCTCCTCCATCCACCCACCTCCATCTTCCTCTCTGCAACCCTCCGTTTCTGAACCACCGCCCGAGCGCCACCATCTCTGAATTCCGTCGATCACCGCCGCCTCGATGCCCCACCTTCCAAGCTGAGCGCTGGGATCGAGTCCCCTCGACGTTCCCTTCGTCCTCCACACCGCAGCGAGCACGGAGAGGGTCCACATCGCCGCCGCCGTCCTCTCTGTCGCCGCCGGCCGTCCTTCCCCGAGCCTTTGCTGCACCTGCAACGCAGGTGAGCATCACCTCCCGCCCACCACTCTCCTGCTTCTTTCTCTGCTGCACAACGCCCGCGAGCACCCGCAGCACACGCACGCATCCACGAGCAGCTCACCGCCGGCGTCCTCCCTGTCGAGTTTCAGATGTCTGAATTTCAGGTTCAGTTAAAACATCCACGGACTGAACCTTAACCTCCCCGCGTTCCTCTACTATCAACGAACAGAGCAGCTACTGCATTGGCAGCAGCACGCGCGCACGAGCACGAGGTCGAGGGGTCGAGCCCTCGCCTCCGCGGATTAAATCCGCCACTTTTTGGTTTGCCACGCGGGCGTCCGTGGCCCACCTGCCATAGGCAGTGGCTGCCACGCGTGCTGCCACGCGCCACCGTGGCCCAGGGGCCCCTCTGTCAGTGGCTTGGGCTAGCCAGTGCGAGGTGTAAAAAACATTTCTGCCCAGTTTTTCTTTTTAAATCCAGTTCTTTTAGTTTACAAAATAGTCCATGTTTTTAAATTGCAAATAACTTTTAAATTCCAAATCCAAATAATACAAATAAAATATGTATACTGAACCAAATTTAATTCTCTACCTATTTAAACCATTTGTTTTCTGTTTTGAACATTTCAAATTGTTTCAAAATTCAAATTCAAACAACTCCTTTTTAAACTTGGTTAAATTTATAACTAATTCAAACTTAATTCAAATGCCACATATTAAATATGTTTTCCATGCTAAATTGAACCACCTATCCAAATATAAACTTTATTTTCTGTTTTGACTAATTAAAATTGGTTAAATAATTTAGACCTTGTTTAAATCATTTAAATTTGCTAAATTCATAACTTGCTCAAATTAAATTATTGTTGATCTTATAAAATATGTTTTCAAACCAGAAAAGTATCAAGTTTTCAAATATGAATTTGGTTTAATGTTTTGAACAAATAAAAATTCAAATAAATTCATACTTGAATTAAATTCATTTAAATCTTGATTAAACTTGTTTAATTCATAAGTAATTTATTTTAAATCCTTTTTCAACAAGTGAAACATGTAATCCACCTAAAATTTTGTGTACTTTCCAAATATGAACTTTGTTATCTGTTTTGGACAATTTAAATTGGTGAAAACAACAAATACTTGGGTAACGCCTTTAAGAAACCAAAATTTCATAACTTAATAAATAAAATTCCAAACTTGGTAAACCCTATTTAAAAATTGTTTCTATTGTTGTTATTTTTCTGTTTTCCTCATCCATGCATCATACTAATCCACTTTCACCTGTTGATTAGTTGTAAAACAATTATTCCAACCTTAATTCATGGGCTTTCCATATACAATCCCAAATTGCATGTGGGTCCCTTTAATTATGTTATGTTACCATGTCAACTATCTTATCTTTGATGCATCAATTCAATTGACATGCATCATCCCATGATTGTGCATTATGCCATGTTATTGATTGTTTGTCTCTCTGCGTTGTTTGTTTGCTTCTTCTCGAATAGACGACGACGTTGAGACAGACGAGACTTACGACACCCCTTCTGAGGATCTAGCTCGGTACCAGGCTGCTGAGTTTGCAGGCAAGTATTCACTCACATGAACCATTGTGTTCCTTTCAAAATTGGATACTGATATTTTCCGTTGTCTATTCTGCTAGCCCTATGAATCGTTGCTTCTGTTACGAACCTATCACATGTTATCCTTTAACCCTAATATAGCCTCGCCTCCACACCTATAACCCCATTGCTTGTTGCCCGTGTCTTACTAGCATGCTTAGGGTTGTTTTGCTCGAGTCTGTTACCCGTTACTTTTTGTTACTATATTTCTATTATGTTCTGGGGCTCGATGTTAAACAACAACCTGTTAATTTTGAGGTAATGCTAAATTGATGATAAGGCACCGACAGGAGGCCCGGCATGGTTTTGAGGCCTGCTAGTGTCGACCCTAATTAGGAACAGGGTCTTGTCTACTGATCCATGATGAGCGCACTATCCGCATATGGGAAGCGTGTATGGGCGCCCCCCTCAATTTGATTTGATTCGCATCTCGTCCAAATCGCCTCATTTAGTTCGGGTTTTCCATTTGCCGCATGCATATGTATTTGCGAACCCAGGCCAGGGTGGAGCTTTTGTAGTCGGCATTTAGGGAGACACGTTCTTAGAGTGCTATGAGGGTCCCCTTTTCTTCGTGGGGCTTGATTAGCCGTGCGCTCAATTGCACGGGGTTCTTTGGGCTTGATGCGAAGAAGAGTTGAGTTGTGTTGAGTGCCCCGCTTGGTGGGAGGCATTCCATCTGGCGGGTTATTCTTACGTGTACGGCCAAATTGGTGCACCCCTGCAAGGTAAATCTTCTCGAGAAGCCGTGTTTTCCGCGGTTATGGATGACTTGGTGAAAGTACTGGCTAACAAGTACTCAGAACAACTTACACCTAACTAATGATAACCTGACTAGTAATAGTCTTATTGACACAATAACTTGAACCATCATTAATCCAACTGTGTGAGTTATCCTCGGATTGCTTCTTTGGATAAGGGGCGAGATCCAAGATGGGTTTTTGTTTGAGGTTAGTTGTAGTTGGTTACGATACGCCATCTTATCCCCTTTCTGTTAGCCGGAAGTTGTAGTATGTATATGTAGTTGGTTAGTGCAGCCCGCTGCCGCATCTTTTGTATCACCCCCTTTCTTCCGTTGAACCCAAAGCATCTGTGCGTGGTGTTGACGGGCACACTTTGGTATCTTGTGAGTCTTGCTTGCCAGTACGTTTATGTACTGACCCCTTTGGGGCTGTGGTTTCCGCAGACTACGCTTACGAGGACCCCCGTGATGGCTACTACGTGGAGTTTGACGAGGCTGCTGACGAGTAGATAGCGGACCTGGGCAGGATCCGAGACATCGTGGATGGGCTCCGTCTTTTCGTTTCCGGCCTCTTAGGCCTATTTGGATCTTGTCTGTACTCAGACACTTTGGATGCTTCCGCTGTGATGTAATGATGATATGTTGGGACATGTGTCCTCTGGATGATTGTATTTGCTATCTTTGCTCTAGTGAGAGCTATTTGCAATTTATTTCAATCTTTTGTGTCTTAGAGATATGTTGTGATATCAGTTGTTCTAATGCCGTTGACGTACCATGTGTGTATGTTATGAAGTACGTCAACGGAAGTGTCCTGATTTCTATGGGATGGTTTGCGCAGACGATGGATAGTAGAGAATGGTTGTCACACGTTTACGTGTTGGCCTGCTCATATTGAGATGCGGGTGCCGGTATGCCCCGTAAGACATTTGTTCTACTATTTAGCGGACTGTGAGTATCCTCTAGAAGTCTGGGTGCGACAAATGGTATCAGAGCCTGTCTGCCTGTAGGATCCCTATTATTGGTCGCAGTTGAGTCTAGAAACTATTTTGTAGCTATATAGGAAAAATGAAACGTGAGAGTAGGAATTCTGTTCTTTTTCTTCTTTCCCCACCCACCCTCCCTTTTCTGGTAAGGAAGTGCAACGTTGTTTTCTCTTCTCATCTAAACTTTCAAGTTAGGTTTTCACGTATCCTGGTTTCTCTAGGATAGTTATATCTACTAGCCCATAGGAATGGAGGTGGTTGTGACATGATTTATCATGTTGCCTACTCACGATTGAGAACGGAGGCGTGTAAGCCCCGGAAGCAGATCCTCTATTCCTTAAGCAGTAGATATTGATCCTTTAGAAGCCCGGATGGGTTTTCCGTAGTACCTCAGGAGTTTTTGGTCTCGTGTTTCCCGATGTTGCTTCGATATCCTGTTCTTCTCAACATCCTTTTCGTCCGTTGAAACCTTGTTGTTGCTTTCCACTTCAGTTCTTCTACCGGCGTCTAATCAAAACTTCCCCGATCATCTGCAGATGGATCTCAGGTTCTACCCGCAGGTGGTTCGGATGACTCGTTGTGAGAGCACCGCCGGTTATCCGGAGATGCTGAGAGACATGGTCACTTATCTGGGGTTCCGTTGGGCACCAGAGTACCAGGTCTACGAGCAGCAGCGAGAGTTTGACCAGACCTACTACCAGGCTATCGTCTACATTCTGTCAGATGATGGCATGAGCGTAGTCCACCGCTACGAGGCAGTAGGTTCCACAGTGGATATGGCCGTGCAGCAGGCAGCTTATGTGAGTCTCACCGTCCTTCGTGCTGACTACTGGGGATTTGACGATTCCATCTATCGCCACATCCCCCGTGGTTACATCACCTCGGAGGGAGCTCACTTCACTCTCTACGACAACTTGGATGTCTACGAGCATGATAACTCCAGGCTGCACACCACCGCTCAGTTTGTGAGGCACAGTGACGCAGTTGCCAGCACACTATCTCAGGAGTTGGCTTCAGTCAGAGAGCAGCTCTACCTTGCTTTGACTCGTCTGGCGACTTACACCACAGACTTTGTTGGAGATGAGCGCTTTGCACGTTTCGATCAGCCAGTTGGTCGTCGTCTGCCAGATGCTGGAGGTTACGAGCCGATCAGAGGTCCACTTCTTAACCTCGGTGCTGGTTACACTGGGATTCCACGCTTTGGAGCACAGGGAGTCGACGCTATGTACTTCACCACACCTAGAGTCGCTCTCAGACCACGTCAGATCTATGTGGATCGTCGTTCTGCCTACTTTCGTGGGCGTGCTCCTCACCGTACATCTCGCCGTACTCCTAGCCGCCGTCCTGCGTGATGAGCATGGGAGTACCGATGTATCCATTCTTAGCTATGTTTAGTTATCCTTTGACATTCGAACCATTTGTGGTGTGTTGGATATTCTGATGTATTTGAACATGTGATGGTGTACCTGTTGGTTATCTATTCATGTGTCGGAATAATCTCTCTTTCGGTTGCCAAGTCTATCCTTTTCTGTTGTTGTGCTAAAATGCATTTCCATTCAGGATGCCGCCAACAAGGAACACCCCGCCTGAGCCACCGCCAATCACGGAGCTGTTGACTCAGATGACCCAAGTCATGACGCAGATGGCCCAGTTTCAGACTAACCAGCACAACAACCAGAATGCTCCACGAGTCAGTATCAAGGAGTTTCTCATTCTGGGCCCAAGAGCTTTCGTGGCCACACGCGAGCCTCTGGATGCTGATGACTGGATCCGTGAGATATCTAAGGCTCTGGAGATTGCTCACGTTGCTGAGGAAGACAAGGTCAAGTATGCCTCCTATCTGCTGAAGGGTCAAGCAGCTACTTGGTGGGAAAACTACCAGACCATGAGAGCTGGCTACCCAATCACCTGGGGTTGTTTCAAGGAAGCCTTCTTGAAGCACCACATTCCAGATGGTCTCATGGAAAGAATGCGTGAAGAGTTTTGCTCACTCAAGCAGGGCAAGCTGGACGTCATTGGCTATCAGAGTGAGTTCAATCGCCTCGCTCGTTACGCTGGTGATGAGGTGTCCACTGAGGCTAAGAAGATGGCAAGGTTCCGCAGAGGCTTTAACCCGGAACTCAAGTACGCCCTCACCAATATCAAGGCCAACAACTTCGAAGAGCTCGTTAACACCGCGCTCAATGAAGAAAATGGGCGCAAGGCGTTCGAGGAGTCTCGCAAGCACTCGCGTGAGGGTGGTTCCTCCTCCAACATGACCACCCCTACGCAGAAGCGCCGCATCTGGGTGCCAAATGGTGCTGTCACTCGGGCTCCATATGCCCAAGCTTCTCCAGGCTTCGCTCCCCGCCCACCCAACCCTGTTCAGATGCATGATCAGAAGGCTGCAATGGGGCAGCCAAGGCCAGGGCCTCCTCGTGTCGTCACTTGCTACAAGTGCAAGCAGACGGGGCACTACGCTGACAAGTGCACGCAGAGGCAGCTACCTCCACCACCACCTCGTCCCAACAACAACCAGGCAATGGTGTGTGCTCCCCCGGCTAAAGCCTTCAACTCCAACAACAGGCCTGTCGGGAGGACCGCAAGGGTGAATCATGTCAAGATCGACAAAGCTGAGGAAGCTGCTGACGTCGTTCTCGGTATATTCCCCGTAAACTTTATTCCAGCTAAAGTGTTGTTTGATACCGGAGCATCACATTCTTTCGTGTCAAAGACTTTTGCCGCAACAAACAACTTAAGTGTGGTTCCACTAAGCAATCAAATCACTGTTCACTCTCCGGGATCTCAAATGTTGACTTCCAAGATAAGTAAGGATAATCAAATCCTAATTGGAGGCCACATTTTCCTTGCCTCTCTCATGTTGCTGGGAAGTTCTGACATTGATGTCATTCTTGGTATGGATTGGCTGAAAGCTAATAAAGCTAGGATTGAATGTGCTCAAAAGTCAATAACTCTGTTCCACCCTTCTGGCCAGATAGTCTATTCTCCAAATGAATCAAGTTCCTTTCAGCTGTGCAACCTCGATGCTAAACCTGTACCTTCACTTGAAAATGTTCCGGTGGTTTGCGAATTCCCTGACGTCTTTCTAGAAGAGTTGCCAGGGATGCCTCCGGACAGAGCAGTTGAGTTCGTGATCGAGCTTGAACCAGGTACTGCTCCAATCTCTAAGCATCCATACAAGATATCTCCTCCTGAACTGAAATTGTTAAAGGAGCAAATCGATATGTACATGGAAAAAGGTTACATTCAACCTAGTTCCTCGACTTGGGGTTGCCCAACTCTGTTCGTTGCGAAGAAGGATCACACAAAGAGACTCGTTGTTGACTATCGTCCTCTTAACGAGAAAACCATCAAAAACAAGTATCCAATTCCTCGTATCGATGATATTTTTGATCAACTTGCTGGAGCCTCAATATTCTCCAAGTTGGACTTGAGAATGGGTTACCATCAAATAAAGATCAGAAAAGAGGATATTCCAAAAACAGCTTTCACCACTCGCTACGGTCTATATGAGTTCACCGTCATGTCCTTTGGTCTCACCAATGCACCGGCGACATTCTCTCGACTCATGAATTCTGTCTTCCATGAATACCTCGACAAGTTCGTTGTGGTATATCTTGATGACATTCTTGTCTACTCAAAATCCGAGGAAGAGCATGAAGAGCATCTTCGTCTCACTCTCATGAAACTTCGCGAGCATCGTCTATATTCCAAGTTCTCCAAATGTGAGTTCTGGATTCCAGAAGTTGCTTACCTTGGTCATATCATCTCTGCAAAGGGCATACCCATTGATCCAGAAAAGGTTAAAGCAATTGTTGATTGGAAACCTCCTAAGATGGTGAAGCAAGTAAGAAGCTTTCTAGGCTTGGCTAGCTATTACCGTCGTTTCGTCCAAAACTTCTCCAAGATTGCCAAACCTCTCACTGATCTCACAAAGAAGGACAAGAAGTTCGTTTGGTCTCCACAATGTGATGAAAGTTTCAATCTCCTGAAGACTAAACTCACTTCTACCCCAGTTCTGGTTGGCCCAGATACTACCAAACCTTTCCAGATATTCTGTGATGCATCTCTCCAAGGTCTAGGTGCAGTTCTTATGCAAAAACGTCAAGTTGTGGCTTATGCTTCACGTCAGTTGAACGCACATGAGCTCAATTATCCCACACATGACCTTGAACTTGCAGCAGTTGTGTTTGCCCTCAAGAAATGGAGAGAATACTTGTTGGGTAATCGCACTGAAATCTTTTCCGATCATAAGAGTCTAAAATACATCTTCACTCAACCAGATCTAAACCTCAGGCAAAGGAGATGGATTGAAAAGATTAAAGACTTTGATCTCACCATTTCTTACACTCCAGGCAAGGCTAATGTTATGGCCGATGCTCTCAGTCGCAAGTCGTATTGCAATAATCTCATGATCATGGAAAGCCAACCTCCTCTTCATGAAGAATTCCAGAAGCTCAACCTTGGTCTTGTTCCTCAAGGCTATCTTGCGAACTTGACAGCCAGACCAACTCTCGAGGACAAGATTCGTTCTGAACAACTTCGTGATGCTGAAATCAAGAAGATGGTAGAACACATCAAAGAAGGCAAGGAGAAATTCAAGTCCTTCTCAATTGATGACAAGGGAACTGTGTTCTTCGAAGGACGCATTGCAGTTCCTCAAGTTCAAAGTCTCAAAGATGTCATTCTCAAGGAGGCTCATGAAACTCCTCTTTCCATACAGCCTGGAAGTACAAAGATGTACGAGGATCTCAAGACGCTGTATTGGTGGCCTGGCATGAAACGTGAAATTGCTCAATACGTTTCTGAATGCGACGTTTGTCAACGTGTTAAGGCAGTTCATCAGAAAACAGTCGGTCTTCTACAACCTCTAAAAATCCCTGAGTGGAAGTGGGACATGATTGAAATGGACTTCGTCACTGGTTTTCCAAAGTCCAAGAAGGGCAACGATGCAATCTTCGTTGTCATTGATCGTCTCACTAAAGTAGCTCACTTCTTTGCTGTCAAAGAAACAATCTCAGCTAGTCAGTTAGCAGAGCTAAACACAGCAAAGATTGTTCCTCTTCATGGTGTTCCATTGGAAATAAGCTCAGACCGTGGAAGCATATTCACTTCTCATTTCTGGAAAAGCTTTCAAGAAGCATTGGGCACCAAACTTCTGTTCAGCACAGCCTATCACCCTCAGTCTCAAGGGCCAGTCGAAAGAGTCAATCAGATTCTCGAGGATATGCTCAGAGCATGTGGTCTCTCCTTTGGCATGAAATGGGAGGATTGCCTTCCATATGCTGAATTCTCCTACAACAACAGCTTCCAGGCAAGCCTAGGCATGGCACCATTTGAAGCTCTCTATGGCCGCAGATGCAGGAGTCCAATCAATTGGTCTGGAGCTGGTGAACGTTCACTCTTAGGCCCTGACATTGTTAAGGAAGCCGAAGAGAAAGTTCGCATTATTCGTGACAATCTCAAGATTGCTCAGTCTCGTCAGAAAAGCTACTATGACAGCAAGCACAGGGATATGATCTATGCACCTGGTGACAAGGCATATCTCCGTGTAACTCCCCTCAGAGGCACTCATCGTTTTGGTGTGAAAGTAAAGCTTGCACCAACATACATTGGTCCTTTCAACATTCTCTCAAGGCGTGCGGAAAATGCCTATCGTCTTGAACTTCCAGAAAAACTGTACAAGGTGCACGATGTGTTTCACGTGTCACAGCTCAAGAGGTGTTTCAAAGATCCAGATCGTGCAGTTGATCATGATTCCATTGAACTGCAAGAAGATCTATCTTATGAGGAGCACCCTGTTCGAATTCTCGATGAGACCGAGCGTAAGACTCGCAACAAGAGCACCAAGTTCTTGAAAGTGCAGTGGTCCCATCATTCCGATAAAGAGGCAACGTGGGAGACTGAAGAGGATCTTCCCAAGAAGTATCCGGACCTTTTCATTTCTCAGTAGGAATCTCGGGGCGCGATTCCTTCAAGGGGGGGCGTTTTGTAACATCCCAAGTATGAAAATCACCTTTAGAATGTTTGCTAATTGTTATTTTATGTTTTGCATCATGTCATCTTAATCATTGCATTTGTTTTTCCAATTGTTTTCATTTGTTTTCCCTTGTTTTCTATTTGAATTTTCAAACCAAATTCAAATATTTGTTTCATACTTGCTCTGTTACAATTTTCCAAATAAAAAGTTCAATCAAAACAACCATTTGTTTCCATTAAACCATAAGGTTCAAACTATTTAAAATTATGGCTTTTAATAATTCACTTAATTCAAATGTTATTCAAATTCAGTTACAAACAGCAACCATTTGAAATTTATGGAAATTACAAATCACTCTAATCATTTGTTTCAAACAAACATGAATTTAAAAAAAAAGCTTTTAAATTGTTTAAGTTCAATTAATCACTTAATTCAAATATTCAATTAAATTCAATTATTTTCCAAACAGCAACATAAATCAAATTTTTTTGAAAGCAAAAGATTGCACAATGTTGCTGTTGCAATACTCAACCTATAAACATTTATCCCTAAATTTTTCTAAACCCCAAAACCTATCTTTCTCTTCCTCTTTTCTTTTCAGCAAAAAAAAAGAAACAGCAAAAAAAAAGAAGGAAAAGCGCAGAGAGAGGGGCAGTGGGCTGCGCCCACTAGCCAGGCCCAGCCCACCAGCAGGCCCGGTACCCCTTCGATCATCTTCTTCCTGTACGGCAGCGATCTGACGCTGTCCACGTCGCTGCAGCGAGGAGCAGACGGCCGAGCTCGCGCCTCCTCCTCTATATAGCTAACCCTAGCTAACCCGAGCTGCCCTAGACCTCCCTCCACCATCTCTCCCTCGACGTCGCCGTTCTCCTCCATCCACCCACCTCCATCTTCCTCTCTGCAACCCTCCGTTTCTGAACCACCGCCCGAGCGCCACCATCTCTGAATTCCGTCGATCACCGCCGCCTCGATGCCCCACCTTCCAAGCTGAGCGCTGGGATCGAGTCCCCTCGACGTTCCCTTCGTCCTCCACACCGCAGCGAGCACGGAGAGGGTCCACATCGCCGCCGCCGTCCTCTCTGTCGCCGCCGGCCGTCCTTCCCCGAGCCTTTGCTGCACCTGCAACGCAGGTGAGCATCACCTCTCGCCCACCACTCTCCTGCTTCTTTCTCTGCTGCACAACGCCCGCGAGCACCCGCAGCACACGCACGCATCCACGAGCAGCTCACCGCCGGCGTCCTCCCTGTCGAGTTTCAGATGTCTGAAGTTCAGGTTCAGTTAAAACATCCACGGACTGAACCTTAACCTCCCCGCGTTCCTCTACTGTCAACGAACAGAGCAGCTACTGCATTGGCAGCAGCACGCGCGCACGAGCATGAGGTCGAGGGGTCGAGCCCTCGCCTCCGCGGATTAAATCCGCCACTTTTTGGTTTGCCACGCGGGCGTCCGTGGCCCACCTGCCATAGGCAGTGGCTGCCACGCGCCACCGTGGCCCAGGGGCCCCTCTGTCAGTGGCTTGGGCTAGCCAGTGCGAGGTGTAAAAAACATTTCTGCCCAGTTTTTCTTTTTAAATCCAGTTCTTTTAGTTTACAAAATAGTCCCTGTTTTTAAATTGCAAATAACTTTTAAATTCCAAATCCAAATAATACAAATAAAATATGTATACTGAACCAAATTTAATTCTCTACCTATTTAAACCATTTGTTTTCTGTTTTGAACATTTCAAATTGTTTCAAAATTCAAATTCAAACAACTCCTTTTTAAACTTGGTTAAATTTATAACTAATTCAAACTTAATTCAAATGCCACATATTAAATTTGTTTTCCATGCTAAATTGAACCACCTATCGAAATATAAACTTTATTTTCTGTTTTGACTAATTAAAATTGGTTAAATAATTTAGACCTTGTTTAAATCATTTAAATTTGCTAAATTCATAACTTGCTCAAATTAAATTATTGTTGATCTTATAAAATATGTTTTCAAACCAGAAAAGTATAAAATTTTCAAATATGAATTTGGTTTAATGTTTTGAACAACTAAAAATTCAAATAAATTCATACTTGAATTAAATTCATTTAAATCTTGATTAAACTTGTTTAATTCATAAGTAATTTATTTTAAATCCTTTTTCAACAAGTGAAACATGTAATCCACCTAAAATTTTGTGTACTTTCCAAATATGAACTTTGTTATCTGTTTTGGACAATTTAAATTGGTGAAAACAACAAATACTTGGGTAACACCTTTAAGAAACCAAAATTTCATAACTTAATAAATAAAATTCCAAACTTGGTAAACCCTATTTAAAAATTGTTTCTATTGTTGTTATTTTTCTGTTTTCCTCATCCATGCATCATACTAATCCACTTTCACCTGTTGATTAGTTGTAAAACAATTATTCCAAACTTAATTCATGGGCTTTCCATATACAATCCCAAATTGCATGTGGGTCCCTTTAATTATGTTATGTTACCATGTCAACTATCTTATCTTTGATGCATCAATTAAATTGACATGCATCATCCCATGATTGTGCATTATGCCATGTTATTGATTGTTTGTCTCTCTGCGTTGTTTGTTTGTTTCTTCTCGAATAGACGACGACGTTGAGACAGACGAGACTTACGACACCCCTTCTAAGGATCTAGCTCAGTACCAGGCTGCTGAGTTTGCAGGCAAGTATTCACTCACATGAACCATTGTGTTCCTTTCAACATTGGATACCGATATTTTCCGTTGTCTATTCTGCTAGCCCTATGAATCGTTGCTTCTGTTACGAACCTATCACATGTTATCCTTTAACCCTGATATAGCCTCACCTCCACACCTATAACCCCATTGCTTGTTGCCCGTGTCTTACTAGCATGCTTAGGGTTGTTTTGTTCGAGTCTGTTACCCGTTACTTTTTGTTACTATATTTCTATTATGTTCTGGGGCTCGATGTTAAACAACAACCTGTTAATTTTGAGGTAATGCTAAATTGATGATAAGGCACCGGCAGGAGGCCCGGCGTGGTTTTGAGGCATGCTAGTGTCGACCCTAATTAGGAACAGGGTCTTTTCTACTGATCCATGATGAGCGCACTATCCGCATGTGGGAAGCGTGTATGGGCGCCCCCTCAATTTGATTCGATTCGCATCTCGTCCAAATCGCCTCATTTAGTTCGGGTTTTCCATTTGCCGCATGCATATGTATTTGCGAACCCAGGCCAGGGTGGAACTTTTGTAGTCGGCATTTAGGGAGACACGTTCTTAGAGTGCTATGAGGGTCCCCTTTTCTTCGTGGGGCTTGATTAGCCGTGCGCTCAATTGCACGGGGTTCTTTGGGCTTGATGCGAAGAAGAGTTGAGTTGTGTTGAGTGCCCCGCTTGGTGGGAGGCATTCCATCTGGCGGGTTATTCTTACGTGTACGGCCAAATTGGTGCACCCCTGCAGGGTAAATCTTCTCGAGAAGCCGTGTTTTCCGCGGTTATGGATGACTTGGTGAAAGTACTGGCTAACAAGTACTCAGAACAACTTACACCTAACTAATGATAACCTGACTAGTAATAGTCTTATTGACACAATAACTTGAACCATCATTAATCCAACTGTGTGAGTTATCCTCGGATTGCTTCTTTGGATAAGGGGCGAGATCCAGGATGGGTTTTTGTTTGAGGTTAGTTATAGTTGGTTACGATACGCCATCTTATCCCCTTTCTGTTAGCCGGAAGTTGTAGTATGTATCTGTAGTTGGTTAGTGCAGCCCGCTGCCGCATCTTTTGTATCACCCCCTTTCTTCCGTTGAACCCAAGGCATCTGTGCTTGGTGTTGACGGGCACACTTTGGTATCTTGTGAGTCTTGCTTGCCAGTACGTTTATGTACTGAGCCCTTTGGGGCTGTGGTTTCCACAGACTACGCTTACGAGGACCCCCGTGATGGCTACTACGTGGAGTTTGACGAGGCAGCTGACGAGTAGATAGCGGACCTGGGCAGGATCCGAGACATCGTGGATGGGCTCCGTCTTTTCATTTCCGGCCTCTTAGGCCTATTTGGATCTTGTCTGTACTCAGACACTTTGGATGCTTCCGCTGTGATGTAATGATGATATGTTGGGACATGTGTCCTCTGGATGATTGTATTTGCTATCTCTGCTCTAGTGAGAGCTATTTGCAACTTATTTCAATCTTTTGTGTCTTAGAGATATGTTGTGATATCAGTTGTTCTAATGCCGTTGACGTACCATGTGTGTATGTTATGAAGTACGTCAACGGAAGTGTCCTGATTTCTATGGGATGGTTTGCGCAGACGATAGATAGTAGAGAATGGTTGTCACACGTTTACGTGTTGGCCTGCTCATATTGAGATGCGGGTGCCGGTATGCCCAGTAAGCCATTTGTTCTACTATTTAGCGGACTGTGAGTATCCTCTAGAAGTCTGGGTGCGACACCACCCTAAATGTGAGGCACACAGACTGATGACCATCTTGTTCCTGTTAAGAGGTACTACATGCGGTGGTGATCCTGGGAAAGGAACGAATACGAGGGTTTCTGGATTTCTTTCGAACTAAATAATGTCACATAGGTAATATGGTTCGTGAGATCCAGATGAAGCTGAACCCTTTAGTGCACATTCGTAATGGTGACATTCCTCAGAAATCCCTTCCGGGGTTATGAAGAATGTCCCTATTATGTATGTGTACAAAAGGGTCTAGTTTTTTCCGGATTTCACTATTACATATATGATTTTGTTCAGTTTTAAAGATGTCCAGAAATCCTTCATTCCCCCGCATCGCCATCACGTGTACTTACCTCGTAACAAGCACAAAATGTGAAGGTCCCGATGACCATCTTGTTCCTGTTAAGAGGTACTACAGGCGATGGTGATCCGGGGAAAGGATAAAGATGAGGGTTTCTGGATTTCTTTCGAACTAAATAATGTCACATATGTAATATGGTTCCAGATGAAGCTGAATCCTTTAGTGCACATTCGTAATGGTGATATTCCTCGGAAATCTTTTCCGGGGTTATGAAGAATACCCCATTATGTATGTGTACAAAAGGATCTAGTTTTTTCCGTATTTCACTATTACATATATGATTTTGTTTAGTTTCAGAGAACTCCAGAAACCCTTCCTTCCCCGCATCACCATTGAACGGACAACGACGTCGCCTAGAGGGGGGGGTGAATAGGCGATTAAAACTTTTCCTGTTAAAGCTTGCTAAATGCGGAAATAAACTAGGTGTTTAAATTAACAAGCATACAACCTAAATATTCTACGGTCAACTAGATGCACTAACAACTTATGCTAAGCAAGACAAGTAACAAAGTGATAGCAAGATATATAACTTCAAGCACGAAGGCTATCACAATGTAAATTGCATAAGTAAAAATCTCGGGTATAGAAATAACCGAGGCACACGGAGACGATGATGTATTCCCGAGTTCCTCCCACAAAGGGGAGTACGTCTCGTTGGAGGGGTGTGAGCACGCCACGAAGGCCTACTCAACGCCACAAAGGCCTCACCCTATTCTCCGATGAACCCCGCCACAAAGGCCTAGTTCACCTTCCACTATTGGCAACCTTCAAACCCGAGGCAGGCATCCACAACTCAATTGGAGGCTCTCGGTGTCACCATAATCTCGGGGCACACATCCACAACTCAATTGGAGGCTCCCAAGAACACCACAAGTCGTCTAGGGTCCAAAACCCAAGAGTAACAAGCTCACAATCTTTCACTTCCACGAATCCTCGTGGAGAGACCAAACCGATGCAACCGATGCAAATGGCAAGAGCACAAGTACTCTAATCCTCCACTATCAAATTCCAACAAAGCAACAAATGCTTATGGGGGAATAAGAGAGGAAGAACAATGGAGAAATACCAAGAACTCCAAGATCAAGATCTACTAGGTTTCCATCACTAAGAAGAAGAATGGATTGGTGGAAATTTAGATCTAGATCTCCTCTAACTTCTCCCTCAAAGATATGCAAGAATCATTGGAGGGATTGAGAGAGGAGCAAGCTTTCCAAAGTCAACAATGGTGGAGAGAAAGAGGAAAAACGGGTTGGGAAAGGCTTGGGGGCTTTGGGGAAGAAAACCCCTTAAATAGGGGCTCAAAACTAGCCGTTTTCTGCCCAAAACGCGTCCAGGCCGGATTGGTCCGGAATATTCCGGACCCCGGATGCAAACAGAGCTTTTTCCCGTTATGGCCGGAATGGCCCGGAATATTCCGGATGCAAAAACTGAGACTGGCAACCGATACGAGAAATGCTATAACTTTTGCATACGGACTCCGTTTTCGATGTTCTTGGGCTCGTTGAAATCGCAACGACGAGCACTACAAGAATATGCAGAGAAACATCATTGTCCTTGAATGGAAGATAAAACCAAATGGGTAAAGGTTTAGACCTCTCAAATAGGAACACCCGGTAAAACCTCCAACACGAAAACACACATAACTTTTGCGAATGAACTCCGAATAAGGTGAATCCAAATGGGTTGGAAAGGTAATAACAAAGACTATCCAAACAAAAAGGAATGGAGAAGTTACCACACATGAAAGGTGCGGAAACATTCTCAAAGCTGAACCGGATATTTTCACCACCGAAATCGCAACAAGTTTTTCTTACCAAAACCGTTTTCGATAAACCTTGGCTTGCCATGAAGATCACGACAAGCACTAGAACCCAAAGGAAACAAAAGACAAATAAGAACCAAGAAATTTGATATGCAAAGTATGCAAAGGTTTGAGCTCTCCACAACAATTCGATCACGTTACTCACTTGAGAGCCCCTCTTGATAGTACGACTATCTATCCTATAACCCGGTCTCCCGAAGACACGAGACCGGTAAAATAGAAAACCTATCAAGATTATACCTTTGCCTTGAGCATTCCACTTGAGCTAGATGATGACGATCTTGACTCTCTCAAGTTGGATCTTCTATCTTGATTGTGCTTGCTAGCACAAGCCCCGCTTGATGAAGACTTGCAACTTGCTCCCCCATACACCATTATGGGAGAGACTAGCTCCCCCATACACCATTATGGGAGAGACCCTTCGGCAAATCTTCACAAGGCCACAATCTCCAAAAGGGTGGCAAGCATCAAGCATAGGATATCTTCTAGATGCTTCACTTGAGCTTCCACATCAAGCAAGATGACGAACACCGCTTGACGACGACAGAGACCACGGGCTATATGAAATCTTCCTTTAGGTTCATGCCCATGGAAAGATACCTAACCACACATAGAAATGCCACACACACATATCATGGGTTAGTTCACAAAGCTATATTTACAATTGCTTACCATACCATGAGATACACAATCCCACTTGGTACAAATTGTAGCTTTGAGTGTTGATCGCTTGCTTGATCAACCTTGTATCTTTGCTTCTTATTTCAAATGATGATGTCTTGAAGATGATAATGAAAGATCAACTAATCCTTTTCTTCAAGACACACTAGCAATAAGCTCAACTCAAACCATGACCATTCTTCATATAAATCCATGAATATAACAATGGCCATCAAGGAAGCTAATAGAGTTCAACACATGAACTCCATTATTTCCTATGGACAAGATCTACAAGGATAACTCAATGCAAACATTAGTCCATAAGGATTGTCATTAATTACCAAAACCACATATGGGGGAACCATGCGCTTTCAATCTCCCCCATTTTGGTAATTGATGACAATCCCTTTTTACGAGGGTTTATATGATGAATTAAGCAACCATGCAAAACAAAGAGCAAGGATGAAATAGCATGGAAAGGCAAATGCTTAAGAACGAAACTAAAGCATAAACCAAATTCCCTTAAACCCTCTAAACTTCTCCCCCATTGGCATCCATTGCCGAAATGGGCAAAAAGGTTAGAAGGCCAATATAGTAAGAGCTCCCTCATAGTGTATGCATTCCTCATGATATGAGTGAAAATAAGTGCACATCTCCAACTATGAATAGATGGAGGGAGATCAAACTATATTGAGGATCCAAAGATTTACAAGAAAAAATCAAATTGAAGGATACTTTCACAAAGAAGCAACCAACCAACGGATCCGAAAAACCGATTGACCAAAATCAATATTTTGATAAGATCAACCAAGTGTTCTAGAAAATCAAGAGGGAACTCCCCAAGGTACATGCACAATGTTAGATTTGAATTACTATATAGTGTGCACAACATGGAATCATCACTCCCTTCTAGATAATTTTGAACACAAACAAGTGCAAGCGAATAGATTGGAAAAGAAGCAAAGCAACTTGCAAACAAATAAAAGTTGAGCAATGAAGATCAAGAAGTGATAAAAAGACTTACTCAACCGAAATAGATGTGTGTGATAAGGAAAAGCATTTTTAGGAGACTAATAGGATGATAGAATCATCAACATAGTCTTTCAATATAAGAGGCACATAGTGCGTATCATGTCTTTCCCATACACACAAACCATCAAATGATAAAACACATAGGTCCACAAGCTTATTAAGATGCAAAAGGAATACCAAAAGAAAAAACGAAGCTTGTGCCTTTTAGGAACCACCAAGGAATATAAAGCAATAAAACATGGTCACTAAAGAAATAGAATATCAATAAAAGATGTAACTATTATCTTGTGTATAAGTTTCTAAGTAGACACCAATCACAAAGATATATATCCACAAAGAAACATGCACACACAAAATAGGTACAAAGGTGACGAACATGATATCCAAGAGAGGTTCATAAATATACCAATAAGATTTTTTGCTTGAAAGCAAAGCACTAAGCTTTGTTTTATCTTAAGGGAATATAGATGAACACGCAAAACTAATCAAAGCATCACAAATATCACAAGGGAAAAGTGATAGTTGGAATGCTTCGAGAAAGGTAACGCATCTCACAAAAGATTCAAATGGTTTTTGAGAATTCATCAATATTGCATATGAGAGACTTCAAGTAGAAGTTGCTAGACTAATATACTTGGGATTGGTGAATCATGAAAATGATTATAAATATCCCCTTAGTATGTAATCATCCCGGATTACTCATAGTTGCAATAAAGATGCTTTTGATAAGACATTTGCAAGAACCAAATGAAATGCAACAAAGGGAAATCATGCCAAGATGCAACCTACACAAAGTTGAAAGCAAGAAATGTATGCATGAGATAGATACTTGTTACCGAGATGACATTGGTGATGAAGAGGATGCGAGTTTGATAATCAACGAAGCTTGACTCCTATAATACCATGGTGAGAACATCTTCCTTATGAATGGAGCAAGCAACCAATGTATCTCCATTGTACCTAAAAACAAAATTCAAGTACAAAAATGGTACCCAAACTCATTGGGTCCAAAGTATTTAGAACAACTACAATACATAGGACAAACTCCACATAAATATGTGCATATTAATATGAATTTGAATTTCATGCACATCTTAGCCATTTAGGATTTGATGGAGTTTATCCTATATATTGGATCAACGAAAGTAAGCATGCCAAAATATCTATAGTAAGTACGCATGCACAAAACTTTCAAGAACCAAAAACAAGATACAAATTGGACAAAGAACCAATTAAACCAAGAAGCCACTCACAAGAGTGAAAAGAAAGAGAATTGTCCAAATTATATCAAGACCCGAATCAACACATGATAGAGGAAACCAAATAGAGAAGATACCAAAAAAACATCAAAGAATAAACAAACCCTCTACACTTTTCATGATAGCACACAAAGTACCAAGACGAAAAATGTTCGTCTTCCAAAGAGACAAGTCATTGGGATAAAATGCAAATTTAAAGACAACAAGTGTTCAAACGCATATAGGATAGTTCTTCCAATAATAGTGCATTATTTATGATCTTGCATTTGAATACAAAATGCACACAATGGAATCTGTAACATCCCAAGTATGAAAAACACCATTACAATGCTTGTTTCTTGTTTAAATTAAGTTTGCATCATGTCATCATAAGCATTGCATTTGTTTTCATTTGTTTTCCCATTTGAATTTCAAACCAAATATCAAATCCTTGTTCATACGTGTGCTGTTACAATTTTTTTTCAAATGAAACATTCTGATCAAACCATTTATTTGGTTCCAATAAACTAGATTTTCCAAACTATTAACTTGCTTAAATTTCTATAATTCAATTGTTGCAATTTTCACTCAAATCCATTTGAATTTCAAACAGCAATAGAATTTAAAAATTTGGAAAACAGAAAGTTGCACAACTGGGATTTTGTAATAAATAAATTATACAAATTTATCCCCACAATTTTTCAAACCCCAAAACCCTATTTGAATTTTAAATCACAATTTCAAATCATGTGGCAATTTCAAATTTTTGGAAATAAACCCACATCCTTTTGAATCTTGCTGTTTTGGTAATTCAATAAAAAATTAGTGCTAAAATACAAGCACCAAATCCTATTTCCTTTTCTCTTTTCTTTCCTACAAAAAAAAAAGAAAAGGTGAACAAAAAAAAAACAGAAACAGAAAACAGAAAAACAAAAAAAAGGGGGGAGGGCAGGCCAGCCAAGTGGGCTGAGCCCACCACACCCCCACCAGGCCCAGCCCACCTTTCCCCCCATCCCCTACCTCTGTACGGCAGGACATCGAGGATGTCCACGTCGAACAGGCAGAGGATGGGACGGCCAGCAGCGCGCCTCCTCCTCCTTAAAACCTCGCCCAAGACCTCCTCCCTGCTTCCCTAGACCCCCTCCTCCATCTCTCTGCTGCCGCCGCCGTTTACTTCCTCCTCCCTTCTCTGTTCCCTGCACCTCCTCCACCGCAGCCATGGCGGGTTCTTGAACCTCGCCTCGTCGCCGTCCTAGTCACCACCGTAGCGGGTCGAGCACGGGAACGGGGCCGCCCCACATCCCTCTCCCTCGCCGTTTCATCGGCTCACCCCCAGGAGCTCCACCGCGCCGTCGACGACCTCGTCATCGCCACTGTCCCCGTCGCCTCCTCCACGTCGAGCCGCTGCAACGTCTTCAGAGGTGGTGAGCACCACCTCTCCCTCCTCTCTCTCTCCCCTTCCCCTCTCCATCCGCAAGCGCGCGGCCAGTACGCGCCCATGCCCGCGCGCGCAGCAGCCCTCGCACGCCGGCAGCGATCGTCGCCGTCGTTCTCCTTACCGATCGGGTTCAGTTAACTAAACCAATGTTCAGTTTCGTCAGACTTTGAGTCTGAAGCTAAACTCAAAACCCCGCGCGCCCTATACCTGACACAAACGAGCCGCAGCCCAGATGGTTGCAACCCGTGCGCACGCACCTGCGGTCGCGGGATCGAGTCCCCGTCCGCGCGGAATAAACCCAACATTTTTACAACGCGCGCTGACAGGTGGGGCTCCCCTGTCAGCGACCCTGGATGCCACGCCAGCTCCCACCCCTGCCACGCGGCGCCAACGTGGCCTAGGGCCCGTTGTCAGCGGCCCAGGCTAGGTCCCTGCGAGGTGGATCCATATCTGGATCCTTTTTCTTTTAAAATCCAGTCCCTAGTTTTTACAGATTAGTCCCTGGATTTCAAACCCTCATAGATCCCTCAATTCAAATTCAAATTCAACATATTAAATATGTTTTCCATACCAAATTAAATTCTCTACCTGTTAAAACCATTTGTATACTGTTTTGAACCTTTCAAATGGTTTCAAAAATTCAAATTCAAACAACTATTTCAAATTTGGTTACATTCATAACTAATTCAAATTTAATTCAAATGGCACATATAAAATATGTTTTCCATGAAAAATTGAACAAGCTTTCCAAATATAAACTTTGTTTACTGTTTTGAATATTTTAAATTGGTGAAATATTTAAATCCTTGTTTAATTCATTTAAAATTGCTAAATTAATAACTTGGTCAAACTAAATCCTTTTTGAACATATAAAATATGTTTTCCATTCCATTTTTCATGTACTTTGCAAATATCAACTTTGTGTTCTGTTTTAAATAAATTAAATTGCTGAAAACAACTGTTTCTTATTTAATGCATTTAAAATTGTCAAATTAACAACTTGCTCATTTTAAATCCTTTTTCAACAAATGAAATATGTATTCCATCTAAAATTTTGTGTTCTTTCCAAATATGAATTTTGTTATCTGTTTTGAACATTTAAAATTGGTGAAAACAATAAATGTTTGTGTAACTCATTTAAGAAGCCAAATTTCATAACTTAATAAATAAAAATTCCAAACTTGGAAAACAACATATCAAATTGAAGCTATTGTTGTTTTCTTATTGTTTTCATCATCCATGCATCATTCTAATCAACTTTCACATGATGGTTGTTTGTAGATCACTTAATTCAACTTTAATTCTTGGGCCTTTCTATATGCAACCCAAATTGCATATGGGCCCATTTAAATATGTTACGATGTCAACTAGCTTAACTTTGATGCATCAATTAAATTGTCATGCATCATCCCACGTTTGTGCATTATGCCATGTTATTGATTGTTGTCTCCCTGCGTTGTTTGTTTGCTTCTTTCCGGATAGACGACAACGTTGAGACAGACGAGGTTTACGACACTACCTCAGAGGAGTTAGCCCAGTACCAGGCTACTGAGTTTGCAGGCAAGTATTCACTCACATGAACCATTGTGTCCTTTCCACACTGGATACCGATACTTTCCGTTGTCTATCATGCTAGCCTTAAGATTTGTTGCTTGTGTTCCGATCCTATCACATGTTATCCTGTAACCCTGATATAGCCTATCCTCCACACCTAAAACCCCGTTGCTTGTTGCCCGTGTCTTACTAGCATGCTTAGGGTTGTTTATGCTCGAGTCTGATGTGCGTTATTCCTGTTATCATATTTATTATGTTCTAGGGATCGATGTTTAAACAACAACCTGTTAATGTTTGAGGTAATGCTAATTTGATGATAAGGCACCGGCAGGAGGCCGGGTATGGTTTTGAGGCCTGCTAGTGTCGAACTCAGGAAAAGTTCTTGTCCTCTAGATCCATGATGAGCGCGCTAACCGCATGTGGGAAGCGTGTATGGGCGCCCCCCTCAACTTTGATTCGATTCGCATCTCGTCCAAATCGCCTCATTTAGTTCGGGTTTTCCATTTGCCGCATGCATATGCAGTTGCGAACCCTTGGCGCCAGGGTGGTAACTTTTGTAGTCAGCATTTATGGAGACACGTTCTTAGAGTGCTATGAGGGTCCCCTTTTCTTCGTGGGGCTTGATTAGCCGTGCGCTCAACTGCACGGGGTTCTTTGGGCTTGATGCAAAGAAGAGTTGGGTTGTGTTGAGTACCTCGCTTGGTGGGTTGATCCCCCGTCTGGCGGGATATTCTTACGTGTACAGCCAAATTGGTGCATCCCTGCAGGGTTAAATCTTCTCGAGAAGCCGTGTTGTCCGCGGTTATGGATGACTTGGTGATAGGGCTGGCTAACAAGGATTAGAAAACTTACACCTAATTAATAATAACTTTACTAGTAATAGGCTTATTGACACAATAACTTGAACCTTCATTAATCCAACTGTGTGAGTTATCCTCGGATTGCTTCTTTGGATAAGGGGCGAGATCCATGATGGGTTTGTTTGAGGTTGTTGGTAGTTGGTTCCGACGCGCTATCTTATCCCCTTCTTTTAGCCGGATGTTGTAGCGTGTCTCTGTAGTTGGTTAGGGCAGCCCGCTGCCGCACTTTTGTATCACCTATCTTCCGTTGAACCCAGAGCATCTGTACTTGGTGTTGTCGGGTACACTTTGGTATCTTGTTTTTCTTGCTTGCCAGTACTCGTCTGTACAGACCCCTTTGGGGCTGCGTGTTCTGCAGACTACGTTTCCGAGGATCCCCATGGTGGCTACTACGTGGAGTATGACGAGGCTGCTGACGAGTAGATAGCGGACCCGGGCAGGATCCGAGACTTCGTGGATGGGCTCCGTTCTTTCGTTTCCGGCCTCTTAGGCCTATTTGGATATTGTCTGTACTCAGACACTTTGGATGCTTCCGCTGTGATGTAATGATGACTTGTTGGGACATGTGTCCTCTGCATGACTGTATTTGCTATCTCTGCTCTAGTGAGAGCTTTTGCCACTTATTCCTATTTCTTTGTGTCTTAGAGATTCGGTGTGATATCACTTGTTCAAATGCCGTTGACGTACCATGTGTGTATGTTATGAAGTACGTCAATGGAAGTATTCGGATTTCTATTGGATGGTTTCAGAGACGTTGAATAGTAGAGGATGGTTGTCACACGTTTACGTGTTGGCCTACTCATATTTAGATGCGGGTGCAGGTAGGCCCCGTAAGCCATTTATCTACTGTTTAGCGGGCTGTGAGTATCCTCTAAAAGTCCGGGTGCGACAGAATCATTACTATCCATATATATTATTCAAACACTAGTCATGTTTAAATAAAATCAATTAGATGCAATACCAATTTAAAGAACGGTGATCTACTCAATGTAGGATAGCTTCCCCAAGAATAGTGCAACCCAAAGAAGTATGACTTTGACCAAGTATGGGATCATTGCTTTTCCTAACTCAAAAAGCATAAAACAAATTTTGAGTAGAGCAAGGAAGACACAAAGGAGTTTGAACCAAACAAATCATTGGCAAGAAACAAGGAAATTTTAGAGCAAAGGCCAAAGTAAATATGATCAATAAACTTACCACAAATTATTATCACTTGTCAAAGACAAGAGATGTATGGAGATATTTCTCGGTGGTAGAATTGTTCACAATCATATTCACAAAACATAAGCATGTGACAAAAGATAGGAATAACAAACATGCTTAGATAGAGATTCTTGAAGGCTTCAAATAAAATCGAATATTCAAAGTACTAAGAAACTCTCACAAACAAGATACCAAAGAAGAGAGACGCAAGATATTTTAAGCAAATATGGAACTTGTTTGAGCAACATGCCACAAGAACAAGATAACTAACAATATCAACTCTAGGTGGCAATACCTCAAATGTTCACATTTTCTAGGCTTGTAATATGCACATAGCTTATTACTCCCCCATAATGTGATAATCCATTTTTTTAACAAGAGGCAAAGAAAATAAATCCAACTTGAGAAAGTTAATGGACATTAGAATTTGAATTTCTAATGAGAAAGAGATACCACATAGAGACTAGATAATATTGACATTAGAATTTGGATGCTTCCGCTGTGATGTAATGATGACTTGTTGGGACATGTGTCCTCTTCATGACTGTATTTGCTATCTCTGCTCTAGTGAGAGCTTTTGCCACTTATTTCTATTTCTTTGTGTCTTAGAGATTCGTTGTGATATCACTTGTTCAAATGCCGTTGACGTACCATGTGTGTATGTTATGAAGTACGTCAATGGAAGTATTCAGATTTCTATTGGATGGTTTCACAGACGTTGAATAGTAGAGGATGGTTGTCACACGTTTACGTGTTGGCCTACCCATATTGAGATGCGGGTGCAGGTAGGCCCCGTAAGCCATTTATCTACTGTTTAGCGGGCTATGAGTATCCTCTAAAAGTCCGGGTGCGACAAATGGTATCAGAGCCTGTCTGCCTGTAGGATCCCTTTTACTGGTGGCAGTTGAGTCTAGAAACTATTTTGTAGCTATATAGGAAAAATGAAACGTGAGAGTAGGAATTCTGTTCTTTTATTTCTTTCCCCACCCACCCTCCCTTTTTCTGGTAAGGAAGTGCAACGTTGTTTTCTCTTCTCATCTAAACTTTCAAGTTAGGATTTCACGTATCCTGGTTTCTCTAGGATGGTTATATCTACTAGACAATAGGAATGGAGGTGGTTGTGACATGATTATCATGTTGCCTACTCACGATTGAGAACGGAGGCACATAAGCCCCGGAAGCAGATCCTCTATTCCTTAAGAAGTAGATATTGATCCTTTAGAAGCCCGGATGGGTTTTCCGTAGTACCTCAGGAGTGTTTTGGTCTCGTGTTTCCCGAATGTTGCTTAGATATCCTGTTCTTCTCAAGATCCTTTTCGTCCATTGAAACCTTGTTGTTGCTTGACACTTCAGTTCTTCTACCGGCGTCTAATCAAAACTTCCCCGATCATCTGCAGATGGATCTCAGGTTCTACCCGCAGGTGGTTCGTATGACTCGTTGCGAGAGCACTGCCGGTTATCCGGAGATGCTGAGAGACATGGTCACTTTTCTGGGGTTCCGTTGGGCACCGGAGTACCAGGTCTACGAGCAGCAGCGAGAGTTTGAGCAGACCTACTACCAGGCTATCGTCTAGATTCTGTCAGATGATGGCATGAGCGTAGTCCACCGCTACGAGGCAGTGGGTTCCATAGTGGATATGGCTGTGCAGCAGGCAGCTTATGTGAGTCTCACCGTCCTTCGTGCTGACTACTAGGAATTTGTCGATTCTATCTATCGCCACATCCCCCGTGGTTACATCACTTCGGAGGGAGCTCACTTCACTCTCTACGACAACTTGGATGTTTACGAGCATGATAACTCCAGGCTGCACACCACCGCTCAGTTTGTGAGACACAGTGACGCAGTTGCCCGCACACTATCTCAGGAGTTGGCTTCAGTCAGAGAGCAGCTTTACCTTGCCTTGACTCGTCTGGCGACTTACACCACAGACTTTGTTGGAGACGAGCGTTTTGCACGTTACGATCAGCCAGTTGGGCGTCGTCTGCCAGATGCTGGAGGTTACGAGCCGATCAGAGATCCACTCCTTAACCTTGGTGCTGGTTACACTGGGATTCCCCGCTTTGGAGCACAGGGAGTCGACGCTATGTACTTCACCACGCCTAGAGTCGGTCTCAGACCACGTCAGATCTACGTGGATCGTCGTTCCACCTACTTTCGTGGGCGTGCTCCTCACCGTACCTCTCGCCATACTCCTAGCCGCCGTCCTGCGTGATGAGCATGGGAGTACCGAGGTATCCATTCTTAGCTATGTTTAGTTATCCTTTGGCATTCGAACCATTTATGGTGTGTTGGATATTCTGATGTATTTGAACATGTGATGGTGTACCTGTTGGTTATCTATTCATGTGTCGGAATAATCTCTCTTTCGGTTGCCAAGTCTATCCTTATTTATTGTTGTGCTAAAATGCATTTCCATCCAGGATGCCGCCAACAAGGAACAACACGCCTGAGCCACCGCCAATCGCGGAGCTGTTGACTTAGATGACCCAAGTCAGGACGCAGATGGCCCAGTTCCAGGCTAATCAGCACATCAACCAGACAGCTCCACGGGTCAGCATCAAGGAGTTTCTCAGTCTGGGCCCAAGAGCTTTCGTGGCCACATGCGAGCCTCTGGACGCTGATGACTGGATCCGTGAGATAGCTAAGGCTCTGGAGATTGCACACGTAGCTGAAGAAGACAAGGTCAAGTATGCATCCTATCAGCTGAAGGGTCAGGCAGCTACTTGGTGGGAAAACTTCCAGGCCATGAGAACTGGCATGCCAGTCACGTGGGATTGTTTCAAGGAGGCCTTCCTGAAGCACCACATTCCAGATGGTCTCATGGAAAGAATGCGTGAAGAGTTTTGCTCACTCAAGCAGGGCAAGTTGGACGTCATCGGGTATCAGAGTGAGTTCAATCGCCTCGCTCGGTACGCTGGAGATGAGATGTCCACTGAAGCTAAGAAGATGGCAAGGTTCCGCAGAGGTTTTAACCCGGAACTCAAGTATGCCCTTACTAATGTCAAGGCCAACAGCTTCGAGGATCTCGTTAACACTGCGCTCAATGAAGAAAATGGGCGCAAGGCGTTCGAGGAGTCTCGCAAGCACTCGCGTGAGGGTGGTTCCTCCTCCAACATGACCACCCCTCCGCAGAAGCGCCGAATCTGGGTACCAAATGGTGCTGTCACTCGGGCACCATACGCCCAAACTTCTCAAGGCTTCGCTCCCCGCCCACCCAACCCTGCTCAGCTACATGATCAAAGGGCTTCAATGGGGCAGCCAAGGCCAGGGCCTCCTCGTGTCGTCACTTGCTACAAGTGCAAGCAGACGGGGCACTACGCCGACAAGTGCACGCAGAGGCAGCTACCTCCACCACCACCTCGTCCTAACACAAACCAGGCAATGGTGCGCGCTCCCCCGCCTAAGGCCTTCAACTCCAACAACAGGCCTGTCGGGAGGACCGCAAGGGTGAATCATGTCAAGATCGACAAAGCTGAGGAAGCTCCTGACGTCGTTCTCGGTATATTTCCCGTAAACTCTGTTTCAGCTAAAGTGTTGTTTGATATCGGAGCATCACATTCTTTTGTGTCAAAGACCTTTGCCACAACAAACAACCTAATTGTGGTTCCACTAAGCAATCAGATCACTGTTCACTCCCCGGGATCTCAAATGTTGACTTCCAAGATAAGTAAGGACAATCAAATCCTAATTGGAGGCCACATATTCCTTGCTTCTCTCATGTTGCTGGGAAGTTCTGACATTGATGTCATTCTTGGTATGGATTGGCTGAAGGCCAATAAAGCAAGAATTGACTGTGCTCAAAAGTCAATAACTCTGTTCCACCCTTCTGGCCAGATAATCTATTCTCCAAATGAACCAAGTTCCATTCAGCTATGCACCCTCAATGCAAAACCTCTACCTTCACTTGAAAATGTTCCGGTGGTTTGCGACTTCCCTGACGTCTTTCCAGAAGAGTTGCCAGGGATGCCTCCGGACAGAGCTGTTGAGTTCGTGATCGAACTTGAACCAGGTACTGCTCCAATATCTAAGCATCCCTACAAGATAGGAACTCCCAAGCTGAAGTTGTTGAAGGAACAAATTGATATGTACAGGGAAAAAGGTTACATTCAACCTAGTTCCTCGGCTTGGGGTTGCCCAACTCTGTTCGTTGCGAAGAAGGATCACACAAAGAGACTCGTTGTTGACTATCGTCCTCGTAACGAGAAAACCATCAAAAACAAGTATCCAATTCCTCGTATCGATGATCTTTTTGATCAACTTGCTGGAGCCTCAATATTCTCCAAGTTGGAATTGAGAATGGGTTACCATCAAATAAAGATCAGAAAAGAGGATATTCCAAAGACAGCCTTCACCACTCGCTACGGTCTATACGAATTCACCGTCATGTCCTTTGGTCTCACCAATGCACCGGCGACTTTCTCTCGACTCATGAATTCTGTCTTCCATGAATACCTCGACAAGTTCGTTGTGGTATATCTTGATGAAATACTTGTCTACTCAAAATCCGAGGAAGAGCATGAAGAACATCTTCGTCTCACTCTCATGAAGCTTCGCGAGCATCGTCTTTATGCCAAATTCTCCAAATGTGAGTTCTGGATTTCAGAAGTTGCTTACCTTGGTCATGTCATCTCTGCCAAGGGCATAGCCATTGATCCAGAAAAGGTTGAAGCAATTGTTGATTGGAAACCTCCAAAGACGGTGAAGCAAGTAAGAAGTTTTCTTGGCTTGGCTAGCTATTGCCGTCGCTTCGTCCAAAACTTCTCCAAGATTGCCAAACCTCTCACTGACCTCACAAAGAAGGACAAGAAGTTCGTTTGGTCTCCACAATGTGATGAGAGCTTCAATCTCCTCAAGACTAAACTCACTTCTACACCAGTTCTGGTTGGCCCAGATCCTTCCAAACCTTTCCAAATATTCTGTGATGCTTCTCTCCAAGGTCTAGGTGCAGTTCTTATGCAAGAACGTCAAGTTGTGGCTTATGCTTCACGTCAGTTGAACACACATGAGCTCAATTATCCCACTCATGACCTTGAACTCGCAGCAGTTGTGTTTGCCCTCAAGAAATGGAGACAATACTTGTTGGGTAATCACACTGAAATCTGTTCCGATCATAAAAGTCTGAAGTACATCTTCACTCAACCAGATCTAAACCTCAGGCAAAGGAGATGGATTGAAAAGATTAAAGACTTTGATCTTACCATTTCTTACACTCCAGGCAAGGCTAATGTTATGGCCGATGCTCTCAGTCGCAAGTCGTATTGCAATAATCTCATGATCATGGAAAGCCAACCTCCTCTTCATGAAGAGTTCCAGAAACTAAACCTTGGTCTTGTTCCTCAAGGCTATCTTGCAAACTTGACAGCCAGTCCAACTCTCGAGGACAAGATTTGTTCTGAACAACTTCGTGATGCTGAAATCAAGAAGATTGTAGAACACATCAAAGCAGGCAATGAGAAATTTGAGTCCTTCTCAATTGATGACAAGGGAACGGTGTTCTTCGAAGGACGCATTGCAGTTCCTCAGATTCAAAGTCTGAAAGATGTCATTCTCAAGGAGGCTCATGAAACTCCTCTCTCCATACACCCTGGAAGTACAAAGATGTACCAGGATCTCAAGACACTGTATTGGTGGCCTGGCATGAAACGTGAAATTGCTCAATACGTTTCTGAATGCGACGTTTGTCAACGTGTCAAGGCAGTTCATCAGAAAACAGCTGGTCTTCTCCAACCTCTGAAAATCCCTGAGTGGAAGTGGGACATGATTGAAATGGACTTCGTCACTGGTTTTCCAAAGTCCAAGAGGGGCAACGATGCAATCTTCGTTGTCATTGATCGACTCACCAAAGTCGCTCACTTCTTTCCTGTCAAAGAGACAATCTCAGCTAGTCAGTTAGCAGAGCTCTACACAGCAAAGATTGTTCCTCTTCATGGTGTTCCATTGGAAATAAGCTCAGACCGTGGAAGCATCTTCACTTCTCATTTCTGGAAAAGCTTTCAAGAAGCATTGGGCACCAAATTTCTGTTCAGCACAGCCTATCACCCTCAGTCTCAAGGGCAAGTCGAAAGATTCAATCAGATTCTCGAGGATATGCTCAGAGCATGTGGTCTCTCTTTTGGCATGAAATGGGAGGAATGTCTTCCATATGCTGAATTCTCCTACAACAACAGCTTCCAGGCAAGCGTAGGCATGGCACCATTTGAGGCTCTCTATGGCCGCAGATGCAGGAGTCCAATCAATTGGTCTGGAGTTGGTGAACGTTCACTCTTAGGCCCTGACATTGTTAAGGAAGCCGAGGAGAAAGTTCGCATCATTCGTGACAATATCAAGATTGCTCAGTCTCGTCAGAAAAGCTACTATGACAGCAAACACAGGGACATGGTCTATGCAGCTGGTGACAAAGCATATCTCCGTGTAACTCCCCTCAGAGGCACTCATCGTTTTGGTGTCAAAGGAAAGCTTGCACCAAGATATATTGGTCCTTTAAACATTCTCTCAAGGCGTGCAGAAAATGGCTATCGTCTTGAACTTCCAGAAAAGCTATCCAAGGTGCACGATGTGTTTCACGTGTCACAGCTCAAGAGGTGCTTCAAAGATCCAGGTCGTGCAGTTGATCATGATTCCATTGAACTGCAAGAAGATCTCTCTCATGAGGAGCACCCTATTCGAATTCTCGATGAGACCGAGTGCAAAACTTGCAACAAGAGCACCAAGTTCTTAAAATTGCAGTGGTCCCATCATTCCGATAAAGAGGCAACGTGGGAGACCGAAGAGGATCTTCGCAAGAAGTATCCGGACCTTTTCTCTTCTCAGTAGGAATCTCGGGGCGCGATTCCTTCAAGGGGGGGGGGGCGTTTTGTAACATCCCAAGTATGAAAAACACCATTACAATGCTTGTTTCTTGTTTAAATTAAGTTTGCATCATGTCATCATAAGCATTGCATTTGTTTTCATTTGTTTTCCCATTTGAATTTCAAACCAAATATCAAATTCTTGTTCATACTTGTGCTGTTACAATTTTTTTTCAAATGAAACATTCAGATCAAACCATTTATTTGGTTCCAATAAACTAGATTTTCCAAACTATTAACTTGCTTAAATTTCTATAATTCAATTGTTGCAATTTTCACTCAAATCCATTTGAATTTCAAACAGCAATAGAATTTAAAAATTTGGAAAACAGAAAGTTGCACAACTGGGCTTTTGTAATAAATAAATTATACAAATTTATCCCCACAATTTTTCAAACCCCAAAACCCTATTTGAATTTTAAATCACAATTTCAAATCATGTGGCAATTTCAAATTTTTGGAAATAAACCCACATCCTTTTGAATCTTGCTGTTTTGGTAATTCAATAAAAAATTAGTGCTAAAATACAAGCACCAAATCCTATTTCCTTTTCTATTTTCTTTCCTACAAAAAAAAGGTGAAAAAAAAAACAGAAACAGAAAACAGAAAAACAGAAAAAAAGGGGGGAGGGCAGGCCAGCCAAGTGGGCTGAGCCCACCACACCCCCACCAGGCCCAGCCCACCTTTCCCCCCATCCCCTACCTCTGTACGGGAGGACATCGAGGATGTCCACGTCGAACAGGCAGAGGATGGGACGGCCAGCAGCGCGCCTCCTCCTCCTTAAAACCTCGCCCAAGACCTCCTCCCTGCTGCCCTAGACCCCCTCCTCCATCTCTCCGCTGCCGCCGCCGTTTATCTTCCTCCTCCCTTCTCTGTTCCCTGCACCTCCTCCACCGCAGCCTTGGCGGGTTCTTGAACCTCGCCTCGTCGCCGTCCTAGTCACCACCGTAGCGGGTCGAGCACGGGAACGGGGCCGCCCCACATCCCTCTCCCTCGCCGTTTCATCGGCTCACCCCCAGGAGCTCCACCGCGCCGTCGACGACCTCGTCATCGCCACTGTCCCCGTCGCCTCCTCCACGTCGAGCCGCTGCAACGTCTTCAGAGGTGGTGAGCACCACCTCTCCCTCCTCTCTCTCTCTCCCCTTCCCCTCTCCATCCGCAAGCGCGCGGCCAGCACGCGCCCATGCCCGCGCGCGCAGCAGCCCTCGCACGCCGGCAGCGATCGTCGCCGTCGTTCTCCTTACCGATCGGGTTCAGTTAACTGAACCAATGTTCAGTTTCGTCAGACTTTGAGTCTGAAGCTAAACTCAAAACCCCGCGCGCCCTATACCTGACACAAACGAGCCGCAGCCCAGATGGTTGCAACCCGTGCGCGCGCACCTGCGGTCGCGGGATCGAGTCCCCGTCCGCGCGGAATAAACCCAACATTTTTACAACGCGCGCTGACAGGTGGGGCTCCCCTGTCAGCGACCCTGAATGCCACGCCAGCTCCCACCCCTGCCACGCGGCGCCAACGTGGCCTAGGGCCCGTTGTCAGCGGCCCAGGCTAGGTCCCTGCGAGGTGGATCCAGATCTGGATCCTTTTTCTTTTAAAATCCAGTCCCTAGTTTTTACAGATTAGTCCCTGGATTTCAAACCCTCATAGATCCCTCAATTCAAATTCAAATTCAACATATTAAATATGTTTTCCATACCAAATTAAATTATCTACCTGTTAAAACCATTTGTATACTGTTTTGAACCTTTCAAATGGTTTCAAAAATTCAAATTCAAACAACTATTTCAAATTTGGTTAAAATATGTTTTCAATTCAAATTCAAATGACACATATAAATTATGTTTTCCATGCAAAATTGAACAAGATTTCCAAATATAAACTTTGTTTACTGTTTTGAATATTTTAAATTGGTGAAATATTTAAATCCTTGTTTAATTCATTTAAAATTGCTAAATTAATAACTTGGTCAAACTAAATCCTTTTTGAACATATAAAATATGTTTTCCATTCCATTTTTCATGTACTTTGCAAATATCAACTTTGTGTTCTGTTTTAAATAAATTAAATTGCTGAAAACATCTGTTTCTTATTTAATGCATTTAAAATTGTCAAATTAACAACTTGCTCATTTTAAATCCTTTTTCAACAAATGAAATATGTATTCCATCTAAAATTTTGTGTTCTTTCCAAATATGAATTTTGTTATCTGTTTTGAACATTTAAAATTGGTGAAAACAATAAATGTTTGTGTAACTCATTTAAGAAGCCAAATTTCATAACTTAATAAATAAAAATTCCAAACTTGGAAAACAACATATCAAATTGAAGCTATTGTTGTTTTCTTATTGCTTTCATCATCCATGCATCATTCTAATCAACTTTCACATGATGGTTGTTTGTAGATCACTTAATTCAACTTTAATTCTTGGGCCTTTCTATATGCAACCCAAATTGCATATGGGCCCATTTAATTATGTTACCATGTCAACTAGCTTAACTTTGATGCATCAATTAAATTGTCATGCATCATCCCATGTTTGTGCATTATGCCATGTTATTGATTGTTTGTCTCCCCGCGTTGTTTGTTTGCTTCTTACCGGATAGACGACGACGTTGAGACAGACGAGGTTTACGACACTACCTCAGAGGAGTTAGCCCAGTACCAGGCTACTGAGTTTGCAGGCAAGTATTCACTCACATGAACCATTGTGTCCTTTCCACACTGGATACCGATACTTTCCGTTGTCTATCCTGCTAGCCTTAAAATTCGTTGCTTGTGTTCCGATCCTATCACATGTTATCCTGTAACCCTGATATAGCCTATCCTCCACACCTAAAACCCCGTTGCTTGTTGCCCGTGTCTTACTAGCATGCTTAGGGTTGTTTATGCTCGAGTCTGATGTCCGTTATTCCTGTTATCATATTTATTATGTTCTGGGGATCGATGTTTAAACAACAACCTGTTAATGTTTGAGGTAATGCTAATTTGATGATAAGGCACCGGCAGGAGGCCGGGTATGGTTTTGAGGCCTGCTAGTGTCGAACTCAGGAAAAGTTCTTGTCCTCTAGATCCATGATGAGCGCGCTAACCGCATGTGGGAAGCGTGTATGGGCGCCCCCCCTCAACTTTGATTCGATTCGCATCTCGTCCAAATCGCCTCATTTAGTTCGGGTTTTCAATTTGCCGCATGCATATGCAGGTGCAAACCCTTGGCGCCAGGGTGGTAACTTTTGTAGTCGGCATTTAGGAGACACTTTCTTAGAGTGCTATGAGGGTTCCCTTTTCTTCGTGGGGCTTGATTAGCCGTGCGCTCAACTGCACGGGGTTCTTTGGGCTTGATGCGAAGAAGAGTTGGGTTGTGTTGAGTACCTCGCTTGTTGGGTTGATCCCCCGTCTGGCGGGATATTCTTACGTGTACGGCCAAATTGGTGCATCCCTGCAGGGTTAAATCTTCTCGAGAAGCCGTGTTGTCCGCGGTTATGGATGACTTGGTGATAGGGCTGGCTAACAAGGATTAGACAACTTACACCTAATTAATAATAACTTGACTAGTAATAGGCTTATTGACACAATAACTTGAACCTTCATTAATCCAACTGTGTGAGTTATCCTCGGATTGCTTCTTTGGATAAGGGGCGAGATCCAGGATGGGTTTGTTTGAGGTTGTTGGTAGTTGGTTCCGACGCGCTATCTTATCCCCTTCTTTTAGGCGGATGTTGTAGCGTGTCTCTGTAGTTGGTTAGGGCAGCCCGCTGCCGCACTTTTGTATCACCTATCTTCCGTTGAACCCAGAGCATCTGTACTTGGTGTTGTCGGGTACACTTTGGTATCTTGTTTTTCTTGCTTGCCAGTACTCGTCTGTACAGACCCCTTTGGGGCTGCGTGTTCTGCAGACTACGTTTCCGAGGATCCCCATGGTGGCTACTACGTAGAGTATGACGAGGCTGCTGACGAGTAGATAGCGGACCCGGGCAGGATCCGAGACTTCGTGGATGGGCTCCGTTCTTTCGTTTCCGGCCTCTTAGGCCTATTTGGATATTGTCTGTACTCAGACAATTTGGATGCTTCCGCTGTGATGTAATGATGACTTGTTGGGACATGTGTCCTCTGCATGACTGTATTTGCTATCTCTGCTCTAGTGAGAGATTTTGCCACTTATTCCTATTTCTTTGTGTCTTAGAGATTCAGTGTGATATCACTTGTTCAAATGCCGTTGACGTACCATGTGTGTATGTTATGAAGTACGTCAATGGAAGTATTCGGATTTCTATTGGATGGTTTCAGAGACGTTGAATAGTAGAGGATGGTTGTCACACGTTTACGTGTTGGCCTACTCATATTGAGATGCGGGTGCAGGTAGGCCCCGTAAGCCATTTATCTACTGTTTAGCGGGCTGTGAGTATCCTCTAAAAGTCCGGGTGCGACAGAATCATTACTATCCATATATATTATTCAAACACTAGTCATGTTTAAATAAAATCAATTAGATGCAATACCAATTTAAAGAACGGTGATCTACTCAATGTAGGATAGCTTCCCCTAGAATAGTGCAACCCAAAGAAGTATGACTTTGACCAAGTATGGGATCATTGCTTTTCCTAACTCAAAAAGCATAAAACAAATTTTGAGTAGAGCAAGGAAGACACAAAGGAGTTTGAACCAAACAAATCATTGGCAAGAAACAAGGAAATTTTAGAGCAAAGGCCAAAGTAAATATGATCAATAAACTTACCACAAATTATTATCACTTGTCAAAGACAAGAGTTGGAGATATTTCTCGGTGGTAGAATTGTTCACAATCATATTCACAAAACATAAGCATGTGACAAAAGATAGGAATAACAAACATGCTTAGATAGAGATTCTTGAAGGCTTCAAATAAAATCGAATATTCAAAGTACTAAGAAACTCTCACAAACAAGATACCAAAGAAGAGAGATGCAAGATATTTTAAGCAAATATGGAACTTGTTTGAGCAACATGCCACAAGAACAAGATAACTAACAATATCAACTCTAGGTGGCAATACCTCAAATGTTCACATTTTCTAGGTTTGTAATATGCACATAGCTTATTACTCCCCCATAATGTGATAATCCATTTTTTTAACAAGAGGCAAAGAAAATAAATCCAACTTGAGAAAGTTAATGGACATTAGAATTTGAATTTCTAATGAGAAAGAGATACCACATAGAGACTAGATAATATTGATATATCAACACTAAGTGGTATTCCTCATGTACACACATTTTAGGATAGTAAAGTGCAAAGCATATTACTCCCCCAAAATGGGATAGTCCATTAATCTCCCAAAGAGGCAACTAAGATAAGCAACAATAGCAATGAAGGCTCAACACAAAGAACACAAGTACATGGAGTGCAAACCAACAAACATAACTAGATTACTCAAGATAGGTAAGTAGGAAGCACAACATATACAAACACATGCTAGAAACAAAACTAACATATGCAAGGGAGCATGCAACTTTCAATGTATATAGATTTAAATACAAGTTACCGCTTGGAGGAACATTGGGTGAGAGATATATATAATCCAAGTGACTTGGCTTGAGGAAATATAATTGATGAAGATTCCTTAATTCTTCATGAAATAGCCAAGTCTCCAATGCCCTCCAACAACACCTATTGATCAAGTTTGAACTTGTTGGTCCCCAACCAAGTTGGGTCCTAAGAGGTTAGTCACAATAGGTTTGGCAACCCAAATGGTTCTTTTCTTGACACCACTTGGAGTACCAACATACTTGGCAAACACATTTCCCACATTATTCTTCCGAATGGAATAAACATCATCAATAAGGATAGGGTTGGATAATGTACCATTAGTGCATGAAGAAGCAAAGTGTCCCTTCTTGCGACAAAGGTAGCAACATCGACTCTTTTCTTTCTTCTCAATAGGCTTCTCAATAATAGGAGCATTGGCTTGAGTCTTCTTAGGAGGTGGCCGTTGTTCAACTCGTGGTTGAGCATGAGATTGAACAAGAGGCCTCTTCCCTAGTTGCTTCTCACTAAGAGGCTTCTTCTTCAAAGGGCAAGATCTAACATGGTGCCCTTCAATCTTGCACTTGAAGCAAATAATCTTGGCTGAATCTTTTTCTTGTTCTTGGCCCTTCTTCTTGTCAATAATGGACTTGTTCTTGATATTGGAGTTGAATCCAAGTCCACTCTTGTCATTGGGAAGTCTTCGCACTCTCAACATCTTGTCAAGTGTGACTTGGGCCTTGAGCTCTTTATTTTCCTCTACATGGTTAGAAACAACACAAGAGCTAGAGGAAGTAGATGCTTCATTGTTAGAGCAACAAGGCAAGGAAAGCAATTCATCACAAGATGTAGAAACATTATGGGAGGATGAATTACTAATACTAGAACAAGGAAATATAGCATTAATAGAAGAGATTGTTCTAGTAACCACATGAGGCTCACAAGATGTTACCTTTGTAGTGATAGCCTCAAGAGCTAATTTTAGCTTGGTATGGGATGCTAGAAGATCCTCATGAGAGCTAGATAGCTTTTAATGACTCTCTTCCAATTTCCCACACTTGCTAGTCATTAACTCAAGTTGAGCCCTTAGCTCAACATTCTCCTTCAAAATAGATGCTTCACAAGATGTGGAGTTAGTAGCACAAGCATCATTAGAAATAGAAGAAGACAACTTGGCAAGCTCATTATTCAACCTAGAGTTTTCCTCAATTAGATTAGCATTGCCAACAACAAATTCAACCTTTTCATTTTTAAGCACTTTATATTTACCATTGGTATGGTCACGTGCTTTAGTGAGATAGGTTATTTGTTCATTATAGAGCTCCTCGATAGATTCAAGTTTCTCCTCAAGAGTAACTCGGAGCTCATACTCTTCCTCAAGAGACGTAGTGAGGGAAGCCTTTTCATCGGCATCACTTCTTTCAATCTCACCTTTAGTTTCAATGATTTTAGCGCTATAAATAGCAAAAGCCAATATTTCACTAAAAGGAGTGATAGCTTTACTACCTTTAGGGAGATCAAGAAGAACCAACTCACCCTTCTCCATTAAGGAGGCCTCGTCCTCAAACTCTCCATAAAATATATCCTCATCCTCATCATCACAAGATGTAGTGGGTTCCAAAGGTGGAGATACCTTTGAATCCCTAGCCATAAGGCACATATGAGAAATGGATGGCGATGATGAAGATATACTAGAAGAGCCATTAAGGTCCATGTCTTGTTCCACCAAAAAGTGGGATTCCTCTGCATTGTTAGCCACACAAGTAATAGAGGAAATGGAAGCATTGTTTTCATGACAACAAGACATAGGAAGCATATCATCATGAGATTTAGTTGAACAACTATTACATGATATGCAAGGACTATCAACACTAGCATGTATGGAATTTTGAGTGCTAGAAGATATTAAGTCCAAAGATAGATCATTGCAATGGGATAGAGATGAAGTATAGTCAATAGCAAATTCACTATCCACAATGCAATTTCTATCACCACTCACCATATCATTACCTTGTGACAAATCACATGTTGGTGGAGTGGAGAAAGATGTGAACTCATCACGGCCGGAAGTGGATGGCGAACAATCATCCTCAATAATGTTGGACACATCATATATAACTTGAAGTTTTGTCTATAGCTCATGAGCGTTCCGAAAAGGCATGATTGATTCAATAACTACATCGCTCAAAACGCACAAGAGACCATTAGATACAAGAGTATAGAGATAAGAATTTTCCTCATCCTCTAAAGATAAGTCTTGAGAATTCTTTGGAGGAGGAAAATCCATATCTACAATTCTCTTAACATACTTTGGACCCATGTCCGTAAGAAAATTAAGAATGCGAATTTTCCAAACATCATAATTTCTACCATAGAATATAAAAGCGGGATCATGCTCTATTTCTCTAAACGACATCGTATTCTCTAGGACGTAAAGCCTAATAAAGAGAGACGAGACTCTGATACCAATTGAACGGACAACGACGTCGCCTAGAGGGGGGGTGAATAGGCGATTAAAACTTTTCCGGTTAAAGCTTGCTAAATGCGGAAATAAACTAGGTGTTTAAATTAACAAGCATACAACCTAAATATTCTACGGTCAACTAGATGCACTAACAACTTATGCTAAGCAAGACAAGTAACAAAGTGATAGCAATATATATAACTTCAAGCACGAAGGCTATCACAATGTAAATTGCATAAGTAAAAAGCTCGGGTATAGAAATAACCGAGGCACACGGAGACGATGATGTATTCCCGAGTTCCTCCCACAAAGGGGAGTACGTCTCGTTGGAGGGGTGTGAGCTCGCCACGAAGGCCTACTCAACGCCACAAAGGCCTCACCCTATTCTCCGATGAACCCCGCCACAAAGGCCTAGTTCACCTTCCACTATTGGCAACCTTCAAACCCGAGGCACGCATCCACAACTCAATTGGAGGCTCTCGGTGTCACCACAATCTCGGGGCACACATCCACAACTCAATTGGAGGCTCCCAAGAACACCACAAGTCGTTTAGGGTCCAAGACCCAAGAGTAACAAGCTCACAATCTTTCACTTCCACGAATCCTCGTGGAGAGACCAAACCGATGCAACCGATGCAAATGGCAAGAGCACAAGTGCTCGAATCCTCCACTCTCAAATTCCAACAAAGCAACAAATGCTTATGGGGGAATAAGAGAGGAAGAACAATGGAGAAACACCAAGAACTCCAAGATCAAGATCTACTAGGTTTCCCTCACTAAGAAGGAGAATGGATTGGTGGAAATATAGATCTAGATCTCCTCTAACTTCTCCCTCAAAATTATGCAAGAATCATTGGAGGGATTGAGAGAGGAGCAAGTTTTCCAAAGTCAACAATGGTGGAGAGAAAGAGGAAAAACGGGTTGGGAAAGGCTTGGGGGCTTTGGGGAAGAAAACCCCTTAAATAGGGGCTCAAAACTAGCCGTTTTCTGCCCAAAACGCGTCCAGGCCGGATTGGTACGGAATATTCCGGACCCCCGGAATATTCTGGATGCAAACAGAGTTTTTTCCCGTTATGGCCGGAATGGCCCGGAATATTCCGGATGCAAAAACTGAGACTGGCAACCGATATGAGAAATGTTATAACTTTTGCATACGGACTCCGTTTTCGATGTTCTTGGGCTCGTTGAAATCGCAACGACGAGCACTACAAGAATATGCAGAGAAACATCATTGTCCTTGAATGGAAGATAAAACCAAATGGGTAAAGGTTTAGACCTCTCAAATAGGAACACCCGGTAAAACCTCCAACACGAAAACACACATAACTTTTGCGAATGAACTCCGAATAAGGTGAATCCAAATGGGTTGGAAAGGTAATAACAAAGACTATCCAAACAAAAAGGAATGGAGAAATTACCACACATGAAAGGTGTGGAAACATTCTCAAAGCTGATCCGGATATTTTCACCACCGAAATCGCAACAAGTTTTTCTTACCAAAACCGTTTTCGATAAACCTTGGCTTGCCATGAAGATCACGACAAGCACTAGAACCCAAAGGAAACAAAAGCCAAATAAGAACCAAGAAAGATGATATGCAAAGTATGCAAATGTTTGAGCTCTCCACAACAATTCGATCACGTTACTCACTTGAGAGCCCCTCTTGATAGTACGACTATCTATCCTATAACCCGGTCTCCCGAAGACACGAGACCGGTAAAATAGAAAACCTATCAAGATTATACCTTTTCCTTGAGCATTCCACTTGAGCTAGATGATGACGATCTTGACTCTCTCAAGTTGGATCTTCTATCTTTATTGTGCTTGCTAGCACAAGCCCCGCTTGATGAAGACTTGCAACTTGCTCCCCCATACACCATTATGGGAGAGACTAGCTCCCCCATACACCATTATGGGAGAGCCCCTTCGGCAAATCTTCACAAGGCCACAATATCCAAAAGGGTGGCAAGCATCAAGCATAGGATATCTTCTAGATGCTTCACTTGAGCTTCCACATCAAGCAAGATGACGAACACCGCTTGACGACGACAGAGACCACGGGCTATATGAAAGCTTCCTTTAGGTTCATGCCCATGGAAAGATACCTAACCACACATAGAAATGCCACACACACATATCATGGGTTAGTTCACAAAGCTATATTTACAATTGCTTACCATACCATGAGATACACAATCCCACTTGGTACAAATTGTAGCTTTGAGTGTTGATCGCTTGCTTGATCAACCTTGTATCTTTGCTTCTTACTTCAAATGATGATGTCTTGAAGATGATAATGAAAGATCACCTAATCCTTTTCTTCAAGACACACTAGCAATAAGCTCAACTCAAACCATGACCATTCTTCATATAAATCCATGAATATAACAATGGCCATCAAGGAAGCTAATAGAGTTCAACACATGAACTCCATTATTTCCTATGGACAAGATCTACAAGGATAACTCAATGCAAATATTAGTCCATAAGGATTGTCATTAATTACCAAAACCATATATGGGGGAACCATGCGCTTTCAACCATCACGTGTACTTACCTCGTAACAAGCACAAAATGTGAAGGTCCAACTTCACATCAAGGCCCGATGACCATCTTGTTCCTGTTAAGAGGTACTACAGGTGGTGGTGATCTGAGGAAAGGAGGAAGATGAGGGTTTCTGGATTTCTTTGGAACTAAATAACATCACATATGTAATATCGTGAGATCCGAACGAAGTTGAACCCTTTTGTGCGTAATGGTTACATTCCTCAGAAATCCCTTCCGGGGTTATGAAGAATGTCCCCATTATGTACGTGCACAAAACGGTATAACCTTGTTCGGATCTCACGATATTACATATATGATTTTGTTTAGTTTCAAAATTTTCCAAAAAGCCCTGTCTTCATCTTTTTCCGGATCGCCATCACGTGTACTACCTCGTAGCAAGCACAATATGTGAATGGCCCTTGTTCCTGTTAAGAGGTACTATAGGCGGTGGTGATCCGGGGAAATGATGAAGATGAGGGTTTCAGTTCGAACTAAGGAAGTTCAGAAACCCTTGTCTTCATTCTTCCCCGCATCACCATCACGTATACTACCTCGTAACAAGAACAAGATATGAGAAGGGCCAATTTGATCCTTTGTGTTTAACTGTCATCTTATTCATGTCATATTTCTCCATTTACTATTTTTTACTAAGTTAGAAACACTAACGTATTTTACTTAATTAGGAATATTTACTTAGTTCGGGTCTGTTTTTAGCTTATGTCTTTGTTGGACCCGCCGGGCGATGTCCGGTACTGGGCCCCGCCGGTCTGGCACTGGGAGGTCCTTACTACCGGGACACGCGGCTTGGTGAGAAATCCGGGTGACGTGGTCGACCCGGATATTCTTTGGTGGCCATCGCGTGGGCCACGCTCGGTGCGGAGAGAGCCGTCCTCTGAGGAGGTGGTACAACAACGTGTCAGGGAGGAGGACGAGCACGTACGTCGCTACATGTACTTGCTCGATAGGGAGTATAGCAGCAGTTGGTCGATTATTCGGACGGTTCCTTACCACGTGAGCTATGACCCTGTGAGGGTTCCTTACCTATGGGCCCGTAGCACCCGCGACTCAGCACCCCGCGGCTTAGGACCCAGTCTGAGTTAATTAGTTTGAGAGATATTTTAATGAATATGTATAAGTGATGATATTATTACATCGTGATGTATTAGGGTTAAATAAAATGAACCCGAGCTCTGTAACTCTTGGTGTGTATTATCACGTTTAAATATTTCATCAATGTTGCATTTATAATTGAAATGAGGATCTGGAACATATAGTTACTCTTTTTTCGGACTTGTTTAGATATTAATACCATTAGCTGTTATCAATAAGCAATTTTGATGAAATTGATGCTATTAGCTATATTTTTATTAGATCATATCAATTGTCGCGAACTGATGAAATTGATGCTATTTGCTATTTTTTTAGCCATGGCGAGACGTCCCCGTGGTTCGCGTGTAACTGGCGGTGGGCGCGGCGTCCTCACGGTCGAAGAAACCCGGCCTGTACGTGGTGGACGTCGACCTGGACGTCCATGTGGATCGCGTAAAAATGGATCGTGTGCATCGAATGCACGTGTTGGTGGCGCCATTGTCATTAAGGAGGAGGAAGCGACGCCTCCTACTCGCGGACGTGGACGCGGTCGCGGAGCACGGGGGCATCAAGCGCAGCAAGGGGGGCCCTATAGAGGAGTAGGAGGAGCCGGAGGAGGCTGCGGCGGAGGAGGACGAGGAGCCGGAGGAGGCTGCGGCGGAGGAGGAGGCTGCGGCGGCGGCGGAGGAGGAGAAGGAGGAGGGCAGTCTCCGGCTACCGGAGTTCTACGTCAACGTGCTCCAGCCAGTGCAGAACAGGCTCCGTCTTCCGGAGAAGATATCGGCGATCCTCCTCGGGCGCAGGCGCGGGCCCTATAGTTTCACCCTCCGGTTGGAGGGTTGTGACAACGGGCCCGTGCGCATTGTCCTACAGCGACGTGGCGATGACGTCTACCTGCGCTATGGGTGGGGGCAGTTCGCGCGCATGCACAAGCTAAATGTGGGCAACATGCTCACATTCAGGTACTACAAGGACGAGGAGGCCCACGTGCTGGAGGTGAAGATCTTCGACGACACCTTAGTCCGCCCCCTTTGCTGCCAGGATAGCTCGTCTGAGAGCAGCTCCGACTCCGAGTCTGACTCCGGCGAGTCTAGCCCGAGCAAGGCTGGCTCCGACGCCGAGGGCAAGGGCAAGGCTGCCTCCGACGCCGATGTGTAGTATATATGTTTATGTCGATCTATGCTTACGTACATATGTCGCTCTATATTTTCGTACTATGTCTAGATATGTCGAACTATGTTTTCGGTCGAACTATATTTAATTATGTCATTGTGTCGAACAATATTTTTATTCGTGGTAGACTATATATTTATGTTATTGTTTGTTTTCATCTGTGTTTTTGTGCGATAATTTTTCACATTTCTTAATATAAATGTTTAGTGCAGAGAACATGAAAACATATAAGAATATATAGAATTTCTAATCTGGCTCAAAGGACACGAAAACCTTTTTCCCCTACCAACCGGGGTAAAAGGGGGCCGGTCTGCTCGCGGTGCAGAGCCCATGTAGGGCGCGTCTTTTACCCCGGTTGGTAACCCAACCGGGCCATAAGGGGGCCTTCAGCCCGAGTTTAAGGATCCCGATTGGGCAGCCGGGGCATCAGCCCCTTACCAACCGGGGCTAATGCCCCGTTTTCCACTAGTGTGCTACGATTACATGCCCACCACAAAGACCTGCTAGTACCACCAACAGAATTGACACCTATAATTTTTTATGCATAAACCGTAATGCAAGCTTTGTGTAGTATTTTCGACAAATTTGTTTTATCATAACGACTTAAATAGTGGTACATAATTACATTTAATCATGTTAATCCATTATAGAGAATAACATTGCCACTTTTATGGAAAAAACAATCATATTTTCAAATTTCGAATGGCTACAAAGGGGACTCTTGCAAAAGCAAGTACATAAACTATTGTGTCGACGACAGCCATATGTATTGTGCATATAATAAAATTAATTACAAGGTTTGTCTAGGATTTTCTAAAGTTTTCTATGGAAAAGTGTGTCTCGTCCTTTTTACCTATTGGTCAAATTAGAATAATATATGTAAAGCCATTTCCAAAAAATATATCTTGACAGGTGGTCCTTTTAGGGTGCATTTTGCCCCCATAGAAAATTTCCATGACCTCGACAAAGTTTGAGAGAATATACATCATAAAATGGGCTTCAAGCTATGTCGGGATATCCAAAAAGGGGTATTCTCTGGCATCCAGAAGGCCAGAGTGCAGAGTGGCCCAAGTGATACGGAAGAAGGCCGTATTGGGCGGCCCGTAGGACGAAGCGCAGGAGAACGTCCCAGCCGGCGGCCCTATAAGCCCATCCGAGTTAGATAAGACCTCGAATGACGGTATAATATAGGTTTAGCCGTATGGATGATAGATCTCTCCTGTAAGTCTCGGTTCGGTCTTTTATAAAAAGTCGGACGAGATAAACCATAGGGAAGACTCGATCTAGCCTAGGTACTTGTAACCTGTGCTCGGCTACCGTCTCCATAGTTGATATTGCAAGAACTAGGATATGATTAAAACATGCATGCAAATGATGTTTTCTGTTAGATATTTAAATGCTCAGCATTTTGATATATTGCTTGTAATTTTCTGAGCAAAAATGAATATTTTGGTGCATATTTGAAAATGGCATTTGAATCTGCCATTTTAGTAAACTGCAACAACCAGTGATATTCCAAATTCATTTATGTGTAACAACGTTCAAAACAGATAGTAATGGTTTCTTTGATCATTTTGAGGTATTAAACACAATTTTTGGAAATTTCGGGGATTTATTATGATTTTCCTAGGTGTCGCTTTTGTTCTGCCATTTTAGTATTTTAATTAAAAAGAGAAGTAATTTAATTCAATTATATCAAAATAAAATATGGAATTTGTTAAGACAAACATTTTTACGCCTTAAAGACTCAAATTGGAAATATAGAACAAAAGTCATGATTTTTCAGAGATTCGTTTTTAATCGGTCATTTTAGTAATTATTTAATAAGTGCAAAATAAAATATTTTGGCATGTGTCAAAATGATAGAAACATGTAGAGCACAACTTACTGAACATTCTGGAATTTGAATTTCCTCATTTGGGTCATTTTTTATGAATTGTTATGGAATTTACAAGAATTCAAATGAATCCGTTTTGCTGTTCTAAGTTTTTATTTTTAAAGAAAACAGCTGAAACATTTTTCACCCGATGGCATGCTTGCCTCAGCGCCACTGACCCATTCGGCCCATGGCCACGTAAGCGTCCACATTGGCAAGATGGCCCACGTGCCAGGTTTGACCGCGGAGACCGCGCGCATGACGTCACGACGACGTCAGCCCGACATCACACGCCGACGGGGAGCTCTCCGGCGAGGCCCTAGCGGCTGATTTCTTGCGTCCTAGGCCAAACTGAACCTAGCTACGCATTCACTACGACGAGGCGTACCTAGTGGAGGCGGCAACGCTACCTAATGGTATTTTTTTAGTGTATGTGAGACTGGGGAAGTTACGGGGTGATTCACTAATTCGGAAGTGGTCATAGCTAGAGAGGGGACACGTGTCAGAAGTTCAGCACGGGCCATCTATATATGCCGATCGCAAGTTGGGTTGTACTGCACGAGGTCGGTCGACCTCTCTGCTTCCAATCCCGTCAGACACGACACGGAACAGCCAGCGGAGTTCACCACGCTCGCAAGTTACATATGTTGCTTATTATAACTTAATTTTCAATTAATGAAATGTGGTTGCTCTAAAAAAAATGCTTAATTTAGGAAGCTAAATGAAAATTCGGTGCACACAAAATTTTACATGCACGGTAACGTTGCATTTCTTCGTTGCAAATAAGATCATCTTAATCTGTAGAGTGTAGAGAAGAAATCAAGGGCATAAAGTTTTGTGTAAGTACAAGAGATTGTATAGGCTTCATATACATGTATAAATCCTGGGAGCAGATCTAAAAATACTCAACAACCTATATATATCATAGCAGAAAAGAGAGAAAAACGAACCCAAAATTCATTTAAAAAAATACCAGGCTCAAAAGCCTAGATCAGCAGGGGACAGAACCACCCGTTTTTACATGTGTGGAAAGAACCATGATGTCACCGGTATATTATTGTCGGGGAAACTATCAGACACAATGTGATGATACGTGTTAGTCCCCAAGTCATACATACCACAGCTCGACGGCCCTACCCTGCATTCTTTCAGACCATAAGGTCCTTCGACGAAATATATACGGTTCCCACACATATATTCCTCGTGGTTAGATATGGGGATGGCCTTGGAGCATCTTCCGCTCACAAACAAGACCTGGTCACCAATGCTCGACAACAATGACCATCGTGACATCCGTAGATCCGCTTCAAACACCTCAAACGCCGAGATACCATCGTCGTATCTGCGGTACCAATCCCATTTGACCATCAGCAAGCAGCCACGGCGTGAAACCACCAGGAATCGCCTCGCACACCAGGTGTCATTGCCCTTGATCACTAGCTTAGGAGCTGACAGTACTACTACATGTGCGTGGTCCTCGCTAACATCGTGCTCGAAAAGGTCTCCTCTTTCAGTGATGGCATAGATACTTCCACCGTGGAAGGCTATGTCCGTGTAACGAGACGGATCATCACCGGCGTTGGCGATAGGTTGTAGGCACATCGACCACGAGGACGTGCCGGGCCGGCAGCACGCAATCAGATCATGATTAGGAGGGGTGGGTCTCTGGGCTGTCGCGACGACGAGATTGTCAGGGCATACGATAAATTTCCTGGCCTGGTATAATGTGCCGTCGGGGTGCAACAGGTCGCCTTTGCGTGGCAGCGGCAAGATAGCTCCAGAGAGAGGGTTCTCGAGGAAGTTGTAGAACTTGTTGGTGAACCATTGGCGCTTGTCTACCCCGGTCATTAGCAGCCAGCTCTCGGAGGTGCATGAGCATATCGTGAATCTGCTGGAGAACAGGCGGTGCACCTCGCCGTCCGGGATAGTCTGAACCCTGCATGTGTATAAGGTAATGGTCCACGGGAACACCGGAGGCAGTAGCGGCGTCTGCTGCCGCGTGGCGTGGCGCCAGTGGCGGCAGACGGAGCCGAAGCGGACGCGGTCGGCGAGGGAGCGTAGCCGACATAGGACGAGACCCGCGAGCTCCGGTGGGAGGCCTGACCACGGCGATGAGCACGGCGTGGCTTCCGCCGGGGAAGCAGTACCTTTGCTTGGCCTAGCACCCATGATAGATCAGATTGGTGGCTATATGCAACGCGAACTCCCACCCATGTATATATCCTGGGGTTACATTGGGCAAACCGATCGGGAGTTGGTTTGTATCAAGTCTATATATATGTACTCCTAATAGGAGTGTCCTATGTACGACCTACATTGCTTCCTTGCAACAAAGTCCTACACGAACGCTCCATCGGTGTTTCAACCAACCAAGGAAATCCCCGCTCCCATGCAGGACTCGTTACATGCTGCTGCTGTTTTCATCGGGACACAAAACCCAGCTCGCCGCCGGCCACATAGAAATGGAGGGTCCGCACGCTCGACGCCTCTAAGTACGATTCTAGTTACACAAGAGCCAACACATACATACGATTCTAATTACACAAGACCCAAGATCTGCTCCAGACCAAACAAATCTACAAAAACCATCCATCTCATAGATGGCCTGTTGTTCACCGGTAACTACTAGAAGGAAAGATGGATGGATTAGCCAATTGATGGATCCGGCACCAATAGCTCACCGCCGGCCGAGTTGACGGAGAGGGTGTAGTGGCTCCTCGCTCTCGCTCTCCTCTCTCGCCTCGCCAAGTCCAAAAATCCCAAGTCACGCGTGGATCTACCGCGGTGGACTAGTATATATAGCTCCACAGAGGTTGTCTGCAGTTTGAATTATTTTGAGCTGAAAAAAACTAGAGGGCGGGAAAAAAGGTGCAGAATTCGCTAGTCTCTTTGATCTCTTGGTTGTTTGGTGTGATGATTTGGACAATTTTTGAACAGGCATGCTTCACAAAATGGGTTTTGAGGTATGAACATTCATGGATTTCAACCTAAATGGTCAATTTCATGTCCATATCACATCATTTTTTTATCATAGTGGCTTCAACATTGGTACATAGTAACCTTCTACTATGTTAGTAAGTAATATGAAATACAATTTCCTTTTTTTTATAATAAATCTTTTTTTTTCTATTTTTGAATGCCTAAAGAGGGAACTCTTATGGAGGAAATACCAAAACTATTATGTCAATGAAACCTAAGCGTCTTTGTGCATAAAATACACCATAAAATCTTTATGTAGCGGTTTCGATGTTTTCCAACTTTCTCACTACGCTATATTATTTAAATTGTTTATGCGTAATAAGTACTAAAAGTACATAAAATTTTAACTAGAGGTGTGTGAAATAAGATTCATAAACATTACAGAAAATAGTATAGTACATTTGTACACATGTATTCAATATCCATAAGAAATATGAAAAAGTTTCTTATGGAAAAGCGTGTCTAGTATTTTCCTGTAATTTTAATAACAAAGTAATTGTAAAGATGATAGAAAAATCAGAAAAAATAGAATGAAATCATTTAATGGTACGGGGTGCCACCATAACAATTGCATGCAATTTCGACAAAGTTTTAAAGAACATGCTTCACAAAATGGGATTCAATGTATGAACTTCATGGATTTCCACCCAAATGACCAAGTTCATGCCCATGTCACATCATTTGTTTTATCATTATGGTTTCAGTTTGGCACATACTTACCTTTTACCATGCCAGTCTATAATATGAAATAACATTTCCACTCTATATGGAATTGTTTTAATTAATTTTTAATTTTAAAATGGCTAAAACTTTGATTCTTTGAAGCAAGTACCAAAACTATTATGTCAATGGAACCTATAACTTTTTATGCATAAAATACACCGTATTGCAACCTTTGTGTAGCATTTTTGATATTTTTTTACCATAGCGGTTTAAATAGTGGTACATAATTACATTTAACCATGTTAATCCGCAATACAGAATAATAGCCAATTTTATGGGAAAACCGTATTTTCTAATTTCAAATGGGTAGAAAAGGGACTCTTGCAAAAGAAAGTAAAATATCTATTGTGTCGACGGCACACATATTTATTGTGCATACAATAAAATAAATTACAAGGTTATTTTTTGACAATCAGTACCACAATATATTTAAGTTAGCATATAATACATGGTAGAGATACATGAGCTGACTACAAGAATTACAAAATAAAGTCTAAAAGAAACTAGCAAATCTTCGAGATCTTCAAACTCTTTCGTCATTCATGAAAAAATCTTGTACTTTTCTAAAGGAACCCATTGAACATAGAGACCAAACGACAAACATATAAACACCAACGAGGGTTTTCCCATAATTTTTTGGGCCACAATGCCAAGGCCGTGAGCACACAAGAAGGATTAAAGCAATCAACCAACATCGGCAGGAGTACCAACACCAGTATTATAGAGAAAAACAACCGAACAACCTGATCAACGTCGCTAGGAGCCGATAGTATGGATCACCATTGTCAAGGACGTATCAGCCGGGACAAATATTCCAAGGACAATCCTTCTTGCGGTAACCATGAGAAAAGATCCAAACCCGATTTGGCGAAGTAAAATCTGAAGGACCATACCTAGGCAAACTGAATCTTCCAACATCACCATTGACGTCGAGAAAGAGACCTCGCGTCGAATAGTGCGTAAAAGATCACTTATTGCAGACGATGCCATCTCCATTGATGAAGAAGATGGATAACAAAAATGCAAAACTAATCTATCGAAAATCCTACTTTTAGTGGAAACTAGACCGGACGGAGGAGAGAGAAACCAACTATGGAGGATGAAGAAGCGGTGGCGGAGGCGACGTTTTTTCCCGGCGGTGAAGCGCTCTAGGTCCTTATGCTTGTGTATAATTTAATTACAAGGTTTCTCTTGGAGTTTCTAAAGTTTTCTATGGAAAAGTGTGTCTTGTCCTTTTTACGCATTGGTCAAATTAAAATAATATATGTAAAGCTTTTTCAAAAAGAAATTAACGGTGATCCTTTTATGGGTGCATGTTTCCCCCATAGAAAATTTCTATGATCTGGACAAAGTTTGAGAGAATATGCATCACAAAATGGGCTTCAAGTTATGAACTTTTAATGATTTCAACCAAAATGACCAATTTCATGCCCATGTCACATCATCTTTCATCATAATGGCTTCAAATTTGGTACATACTAAATTTTTCCATGGAAATTATTAATACGAAATAACATTGCCACTAATCTGTGAACTTTTTATATTCTATTTTTCAAATGGCTAAAAAGGTGAGCCTCCCCTTATCCTTCCTCTGGCATTCGCTGATCTATTTCTAAATAAGTGGAATTGAGATTATCTAACTGCTAAAATAACAATAGTTTTTTGTTCCACGTTGACCCTAGGATTGGCGGCTGGGCTTAAATAATATGGAATTCCGTGAAGCAAGTTCCAAAAGATGATATCACAGAGCGGCAAGGCACAACGTGAGGTGGCTTCACGGAGAAGAGATAATCATACCCCATGAAATTTCAGTGCATGGTAATTACCAACTAACATCAGAGTAGAAATCAGATGAACATATAGCTTTATGTACGTAGAAGAAATTGTATATACATGCATACAGATATAGATCCCGGCCGGGGCGGAAGAAGGGGCGGACGGGTGGGCCATAGCACCTTAAAATTTGTGAACGACATATCCCTCCAAAGTCTAATGTAGGATGAATTCTTACTCTATGGTGCTTCCGCGTCCCGGTCCCGTCCATGTCTATTTTATGGGACTTTTATTAGGTCGTTTCGATAATCCGTGGGGACCCGTGCTGCCCCCAAACCCTCCACCAGACGATGCCGGCGAGGCAAACAGGCCACCATGGCTATTGCCGAGCAGGGCATCCGCATGGCGGCCTCCGTCTTCGGCCTACTGCTCCTCGTCTCTGCCCCCACATCCACCGTCATCTACCTCGCCCCCTTCTACACGCCCGCCGCCCCCAGCAACATCTTCCTTAACCTCCGCCCCTTCTCCGCCAGGTGCTCGCTCGCCCTGCTCCTCCGCGTCTTAATATACGACCTCCCTGCCCGCTTCCACGCAGGCGCCCGCGAACGAGCCCTCGGCCTTTGCCGCGTGGCACTTTACCCATGACATCTATGGTGTGTGCATAAGGAATTTTGTTTTTTGTGCCTGTGACCCATCGTATGGTTAGGATATTGTCCTTTTGTTATGTATGTATTCATGCATGTACCCACTCAATCTAGGTTGCTATCTAATTGGCAGTACTTAATTATCTTTCTACCATTTAGAATAATATATACTTTCTCTTGATTTAGCATGCGTACGTCTAGCACGTGATTTTATTTTATTCAACATTCATTATTTAGCTACTTCATAGGCTTAGCCCTTATAACTCGAGTAGAACCATAGACGTCAAAACAATATGCCCGAACTGGTGTTACCAGTCAATACATGCAAATTGATTATGATCTCTTTATCCATTTCTGGAGGTATTGTCTCAAAATAAGACTGGATGGAGGGTGTAAAGTTAAATGACCAAACTATCTTTTGTCCAATCTTTCCTTTTTTACATACGCCTCCATCAACGAGGTTAGCGAGGACCATGGAGATGGAGATATAGTGTTGTCTGATGGAAAAGTTCATGAAATCTACTTCCATCTTTTTGCCACATGCTTATCAGTTCACTTTGTACATGAGTTATCCCCGGGTTTGAACAAGTTTCAAAGCAAGGCATCTGCTGCCATGTACAAACTATCTCAATTCCATTATTTCAGCATGTTGTTGCCTTGATACTTTATAATCAAAAGAACTTACCTTTTTTGCTTACATGATATCTACATATAACTATAGAAAAAAAATTCTGCAAATTTGATTGACCGCACACTACACACGGGGCGCGGGAAAGCGCGCCTTGCACTTCCGGTATATATTATATAGGCATAAAAAAAAAAGGTCAACCCAAAAGTCACATGAGCAAATCACTATTAATTTCTTAACTCTCACTCAAAATTCTAGATTTGATTTTCACTTGTGGAAAGAACCATGATGTCACCACCCCTATAGCACTGGTGCGGAATGCATCGGACATAACCGGATGGCATGTGTTAGTTCTCAAGTCGTACATACCACAACACGTAGGCCCAAACCAACACTTTTGGGGACCATAGAATGTTCTGTCTACGACATATATACGGTTACCGCACAGATAATCGTCGCAGTTAGGAGATACAGGGATAGCCTTGGAGCACTTTGCACTCACAAACAAGACCTGGTCACCGATGCTCGATACACGTGACCACCGTGACATTTGTAGATCTGCTTTGAACACCGAGATATAATCATCGTCATAGCTGGCAAACCGGTTCCATTTGACCATCAGCAAGCTGCCACCGCATGAAACCACCAGTGATCGCCCCACGCCGGAGTAACGGGTGTCACCGCCCTTGATCACTAGCTTCGCAGAAGACAACACTATATCTCCATGGTCCTCGCTAACCTCGTGCGCGAAAAGGTCTCCACTTTCGGTGATGGCATAGATGATTCCATCGTTGAAGGCTATGTCTTCGTAACCGGGGCCGTCACTGGCTGCGGCGGCGGCAGTGGTGGCTTGTGAGCTCGTCGACCAAGAGGACGTACCGGGCCGGCAGCACGCAATCAGCGGATCGGGATAACGAGGAACGCAGCTTCTGATTGTGGCGACGACGAGATTGTCGGCGCACACGATGAATTTCGTGACGCCGTATAACAACCCACCACTAATGTGCGGCAGCGGCAGGGTGGCTCCGGAGAGTGGGTTCTCCAGGAAATTGCAGCTCTCTACGCCGTCGCCGGACACTCTACCAATCATCAGCAGCCAGTTCTCGGAGGAACACGGGCAAGCCGCTAACTCGTCAGAGCACAGGCGGTGCACCCGGCCGTCCGGGATGGTCTGGACCATGCCGGTGAAGAAGCAGATGGTCCAGGGGAGCACCGGAGGCAGCACCGGCGCCTGCAGCTGCGCGGCGTGGTGCCAGTGGCGGCAGACGGAGCCGAAGCGGACGCGGTCGGCGAGGGAGGGAAACCGGCATAGGACGAGGCCTGCAAGCTCCGGTGGGAGGTCTGACCACGAGGACGAGCACGCGCTGGGTTCCGACGGTGGCTGCCTGGCGGCGGCCATGATCAGATCGTTGGATGCAAACCAGACCAGAACTCTCAAAATAACTGGATCTGTGCGATCTACTCATCTATATATGCCGATCGCAAGTTGGGTTGTATTGCACGAGGTGGGTCGACCTCTGCTTCCAATCCCGGTCGGACACGACACGCTCGCAAGTCACAACACGATATGAATTCTCCGGTTCTCTCAGGTACACTAAGTGTGACACAACCAATCTAGAAAAAAACGATTGTGAATTCACATTTACTTCAACAAGCAGTGTAAAATACTACTAAACCGGATCTTACAATTAGTCGCCTAGGCTAGCATTTACTAGTAGAAACTACGATGGTAAACCAAGCTAATATACACGAATAATATCATACGATCATCTACGCAGAGCAAGTGAGCAACGAAGCACGGTCTGACCGATCAGCCCGTCAGGGAAAAGCTGACGAGCAGCAGAAGCAGAAGCCACGGCCGGATGTTTCTCGCGCTCGCCGACGAGGCCCTCATTGCCGGCGGTACGTGGGCGCCTCCACGGCCGTAGTTGTAAATCGGCGGATCGTAAGCACCTCCACGACCACCACGGTAGTTGTCGTAACTCGGTGGCAGATAAGCGCCCGCGCCACCGTTGCCGTACGCTGGCGGCGCATTGCCCTCGCCAATGCTCTGCCCACCGCTGACGTACGCCGGCCGCGCATTGTCCTCGCCGGTGCCCCTGACACCGTCGATCTGCGCGCCCAGGAACACGGCGTCCGACTCCTTTATGCTGCACCGCACAACAATCAAAAGGCTGTTAACTACACTGTCCATGTACATACATGCTTGCCCCGGCAATAATGTTGGTCAACTGACCCGGAGGTCGGGAGGCAGAAGGCGACGGTGTAGTCGTCGGCGTTGCAGGTGAAGGTGCTTGTGCTGTCGTCGTAGGCGTAGCTGTAGGCGCGCGGGCACGCCGCCTTGAAGATGGACGAGTAGGCCGTCGGGCGGCACGCCGTCGGCGTGCCGTAGGCGCCGCTGCAGCAGTACCTGTCCTGCCCGAACGCCTCGCACGCGCTCCGGCACGCGATCGCGCCGCCGCCGCAGTCCACCATCAGCTCCTTCGGGCAAGCTGGTCCATCGATCGACAGTTCGAGCAGATCAACAGAGCCGGCCAGCAATGGCAGGCGGCACACGCTTAATCTAACACGAAACGTGCACTATACTTACAGCGGTTGAGGTCGGCCATGCAGCCGGTGGTGTTGCACGTGCCCTGCCCTCGCAGCGCGCGCGGGATGGCCACGACTGGGAGGTTGTACCCGTCCACGAGGCTCACGTCGTAGAAGTCCTCGCCGCCACCGGCATTCCCCAGCGTGACCTCGAAGAGCGTGGCAGGCGGCGTGGCCCCGGCGCCGCGGCACTCCATCCGGCCGCCACAGTCGCCCGTCTGGCAGGTCCCCGCGCCTGCCGCGTCGAACACGCACCCCGTGCGCGCCCACATCCGCCCCGACCACCCCGGTGGCGCGGCCAGCCGCACCGTCTGCCCCGGCGCGAGCTCGAACCCCGTCGTGGACAGCTGCGGCGTGCCAGAACCTGCCAGCGTCCCCGGCCATATGGTGTAGGCGCAGTAGTTGGATATGGTGAACGTCGCCGCGCCCGTCGAGACCTGCCACCACGGCGCCAATGCCAGCACAAGGAGCCATAGCTTGCAATGCCTCTGCTTTTCCATGGTATTATTTGGTACTACTTATCAGTCGAAAACCCCGCGGCCGACACGTCTTCAATCGGAGGTCGGAGCAGAGGGTAAGGGAAAGACATTTATGAGAATGCTTCCGAGATTTAAAGATGGGCCAGAGAAGGAAGGCTAGTGCTGCACATCACCATTAACCATGCAGAGAAAGCTTTTCTTGGTGAGCTTGGTTTAGCATATGATGGCGATGGCCTAGGGAAGAAGAAATACCTTGATTTGGGATGAACGATGCAAGCTTATGCTGCTGCATGATGGTGACATGTTGTTAGACCCAAAGTAGAAATACCTTGATTCCTAGTCAAACATTCTCTTGTCTGTTTTGTGACTCTCAAGGCTTACTTAACCTGTCTTCCATGTCTACTGCCTGAATTTTATGTAATTTGGGCAGAATGCATGTTTCAGCAGTTGGGCAGGCAGGACACATTTCGTTCAGTTTGGATGGCAGAAACAAGATGGTGTTTTTTCCTACCTGCCAGATGCAGCTCAGTTCCGTGTGTGTGTTGTTTTTCCGAACATCAGTTTGTTAAATGTAATTTCATACGGATATGAATATGGAGTAGTACTCCGATACATATACGTATACCATCGGGTGGGGCTCTTCCACCCTCTATTTAACAAGTACCCGATGCCCTCAACAGGGTCATTGTCCGCTCCATAGTTCAATATGGAATCAGAGCGCCTCTTCCTAGTCCTAGCTGATGCCGCCGCCACATCTCTCTGAGCTGCCGCCGCCGTAATATCTCTGCCGCCACGGCAGGTTTCTCTGCTGCCGCTGCTCAATACTCCTCAATACCCAAACACAAATACCCTGCCCTGCTGCTGTGCTGCACCTCGGTGGAAAACCCAATACCCAAATACCCACAACCAATATCGATCTCGTCGTTGCCGCTGATCGCCACAGTCGACAATAGCCAAAACCCCAATACACTCATAAACCAATATCCCCAAAACCCTAGCTGTTCCTTGCGTCGCCATGAGCTCATAATCGATTGCATCGCTGGCTGCCGCTCTCGGGTCACATCCTGCTCAACAGCTCACCCGAAGCAACTTCCTCCTATGGAAGGCACTCGTTCTTCCTGCGTTTCGCGGGGCCAACTTCATGGGCTTGCTTGAAGGAACCGATCTTGCCCCGTCCAATTTCATTGAGTCTGAAGATGCCCAGAAGAACAAGACCACCGTTGATAATCCAGACTATCTCGCTTGGATTGCACGAGATCATCAGGTTCTGCGGTTTCTCCTAAACTCATTGTAACCTGGTATACTTTCTCACGTCCTCGGGATGGATACAACTGCTGTTGTCTGGTCAGCAATCTCTGCTATGTTCTCTACTGCCTCCCGATCGAAGGTGCAACATCTTCGAGCTGCTCTCAATGACATACAAAAAGGTACAATGACTGCTGCTCAATATTTCACAAAGGTTAAGGGATTAGCTTCTGAACTTGCTGCTGCTGGAAAACCTCTCGAGGAAGATGAACTGGTTGGATACTTGTTACATGGGTTAGATGGGTCTTACAATGCACTGATTACTGCTGTTGATAGCAATCCAGATACAACTCCTAATGATTTTTTTAGCTTGTTATCCTCATATGATCTGCGCAATGATCACAATAATGACCCTCTGGGCACTTTCACATCCTTTGCTAATGTTGCACATCGTGGTTTTGATTGGGGCCGAGACAATCGGTCATACCGTTATGATGGTGGCAGAGGAGAAAACCGTGATGATCGTCGTGAGTGTGGCTCACGTGACAGCCGTGGTGACAGCCGCGGTGACAGAGGAGACAACCGCGGTTATCAGCGGGGTGATGATAGGCCTGATGCACGCCATGATGATGGGCGCCGTGATACGCATCGTGATGACTACCGTGACAACACACGTCGTGAGCATACACGTGATGATAGAGGAGACAGAGACAAACGTCGTGATGATGGTGGGAGGCCTCGCTCCCGTTCATACCGTAGTCGTGCCCCCACACCATATGTTGATGTTACCTGTCAAATTTGTAAGATTCATGGACATCCTGCTGGAGACTGTTGGTGGCACCGTGAAGATGATTCTGATGATGATGATGATCTCCATGGTCGTGGTGAAAAGAGGGCTAACATTTCATCTTATGGAGTGGATACCAAATGGTATTCGAATACTGGGGCTACTGATCATATCACTGGGGCACTGAATAAGCTTACCACCGCGGACAAGTACAATGGGCGTGATCATGTGCACACTGCGGATGGTAAGGGTATGTCAATCAATCATATTGGTCATTCTATTTTGCGCACCCCACATAGCTTGTTTCACCTCAATAATATCCTTCATGTTCCTAGTGCATCTAAAAACCTCATATCTTTTCATAAACTTTCCCTTGATAACGATGTTTTTCTCGAGTTTCACCCTTTCTTCTTTTTGATAAAGGACCAAGCCACGCAAAGAATTATGTTTAAGGGTCCCTGCCATGATGGTCTTTATCCTTTGGTTCCTGTCTGCAACAAGTCTTCCAAGCATGCTTTTATTACAATAGAGCCGTCCTCTTCTACGTGGCATCGGCGTCTAGGACATCCATATTTGTTTGTGGTTCAGCAAATTCTTAGGAAAAATAAGTCAGCTTACACCCCTGAAATAAATCCTTATGTATGTGACTCATGCCAACTAGCCAAGAGCCATCAATTACCCTATCATGTGTCCACTAGTGTCTCCACTGTTCCTTTGGAACAAGTGTTTTCTGATGTTTGGGGTCCTGCCCCTCTATCTGTTGGCAAACATGCATACAATGTAAGCTTTGTCGATGATTTTAGCAAATTCACATGGATTTATCTTCTTAAGAAGCGTTCTGATGTTTATCAAGTGTTTCTTAATTTTCAACAATTTGTTGAATGAAAGTTTGATAGGAAAATTGTCACTATGCAAACTGATTGGCTGGTGAGTATGAGAAACTTCATGGCTTCTTTCAAAAAGTTGGGATCACCATCATGTGTCATGCCCCCATGCTCATCAACAAAATGGCTCAGCTGAAAGAAAACATCGTCATATAGTTGAAGTGGGGTTTGCTTTATTAGCCAATGCATCCATGCCTCTTAAATTCTGGGATGAAGCTTTTCTCACAGCCACCTTTCTTATAAATTTTCTTCCTAGCAAAGTCATTAATTTTGTAACACCTACAGAACGTCTTCTACATATCGCACCCAATTATGATGCTTTGTGCACTTTTGGTTGTGTGTGTTGGCCAAATCTTCGTTCCTACAACACACGTAAACTTGCTTTTCGTTCAAAACGATGTTATTTTCTTGGTATAGCCCCCTTAACAAAGGTGTCAAGTGTCTTGATACCTCAACTGGACGAGTGTATATCTCTCGTGATGTGGCGTTTGACGAGAATATTTTTCCTTTTGCATCCCTCCATCCAAATGCTAGATCTCGCCTTCGAAAAGAAATTCTACTTCTTCCACCATCCATGTCATCTTCTCACACGGGTGCACAAGATAATAATGACCATATGATTTCTATTGTCCCTATTACTAATGTGCAACAGGATGCCACAACTGCTGGTCAAAATCTGGAAGAAATCGGTGCAGAAAATAGCTCAGAAATTGTTGTTGAAGATGACTCACAAAATGACAAAACCAGCACTGAAAACGATGCAGATTCGCTGGGACATTCCACTGCCCCATCCGATCCCGAGGAAGATGCCGATCTCTCTGATCCCGAGGTGGATCCACCTGCTGTTAGCGACCCCGAGAGTGCGTTGCCCTCTACCGCGT